>LTAT01000006.1:50390066-50458852 GCA_003286495.1 Chlorodrepanis virens | reverse complement strand
GCTTATTTTAATTTTGTCTTTTTGGGTGTTTTTATTCTGTTCTCTTTTACTTTTTCATAATATATGCTTTGTGTAAGATCCAAGCAATTATTCAATGACAATCAGTCTCAATAAACATTGCAGTATTTCTTTTAAACATTTATTTGAAATATTTAGAAGAAATTTTTATTCTTCTAATTATCATTTGTAACAATTCCATGTAAATAATTCATTTTTTAGGATTATGATGGAGTTGGAAAACCTAGAATATTTTTGGAGTGACAGATGATACAATTCTAATGGATGTTTATCTTATTTTTGAATGTCAACACCAACATATTAAATTATAGTATTTTAAGGAAGTTTATTTCTAGCACTTCAAAATATCCATACTGCGGATATTTTGGACATTATTTTTAATAATTCTTCAAATTTTATACAGTTTTGCCACCTGCAAAATTTTTAGAGGTAATCCAAATTTATCACAAGCTAAGATTCTTGATTTTATTTTGAGTTTTCCTATGAGCTTTTTGGAATTGCCTACAGATGAATTGGCATAGACCTATTCATTCCTAGATTTCATTTTCGTAAGGGTCAAAGCTTATTGAATTTGCTTCTTTGAACCACATAATTGATTTCCCAAATCAACAGGAATATATATGAATAAATGTGAATATTACAGATCTAAGTAATTTTAAAATTATATAATTAAGCAATAGTTCATTACAGATTGGCAATAATACATCAAAACAACTATTTAATTTCTTCACTTAGTAGTGAAGAATTCACAAATGGCAATGGAAACGGGTATTCTACAAACAAGCCCATTGTTCCATCCTCCCCACCCATCACTTGAAACACTGTTGATTAAAGAAGTTGTTTTACAAATCATCTTAGTGAAATTTTATGTAACATAGTAAACATTTAGGTCACATTAGGGAAATTTAAATATGGAATTGAAAATCATTCCAATTAATGAAAGAGCTAATTCTAAATAAACACAGTCCTACTCTAACTATAAGGCACAGGTGAGGATATATTACAGGTTATTATTATTATATTATCTCATCTTGAGATGAATAGGGCCATGTACGTGCACATACACACAAAATTATTTGTAAGGATATCTAACCTTAAAATCATGATAATAGCTATAGGACATACCTAGCAAATGGAAATGGAAAATCTTCTCCTATGTATTGCAGGAATAATAATTCTGCAGCACTGTAGTACGGCACAAATTGTTTTGGTGTGATTTGGATGAAAAATCCCAAAGATAATGAAGTGAAAGATGCCTGAAAATAGTGCTATAATCATCTGGATGGATTTGGGATGTTATGGCAGAATGCATTGGATTTTTCTTTCTTATTCTTTGGAAGGCAGGTTATCTGGTGACTTTTTAACTTTGAAGGAGGATGCTACAAACCTTACACTGTTGACTGATAACAGTCTAAGTGGGCCTGAACTTTTTATGTTATTATGTTGCAATATTCAAAATAGCTCTTTAATAATTACATTCTTTTTCTCAAAAAATAGCTTTTCATCCATCCATCCAGAGATTGGTTAGTGTTTTTATTTCTCCTCCTCCTCTTTGATCAAGCCACTTTAGCAGCTGAAATAAAATGTATTTTAATTATTTTCAATTATTAGATGGAAATTTGCCTAGTAAAAATGCTCGAGTGTTTACAGTAGATCTTCCCTATAATTTGATTTTGCCTTTTCAACTGATTCTATGCTATATGCTTTGAAACTTCTCAATAACCAAATCAAAATTGTTAATAAATTACAATTAATTGTTCACATCTATTACAGGAGATCAGAAAATATGTTCATAGGATGATATATTTTTACCTACCAAACTTTCATGCACTTCATCCATTCCTTCTCCTACACATATAAAAGCAACAGAAATAATATCATTTCTACATCAGCCAATTATTACTTTTATTTGAAAAGATTTTTATGGCATTATACCAGATTTCTTCAGTAAAAGAGGGATGACAAAGATGATAAATTTGGTTTTATTGCTGGTTTTTATCTATGAAACAATTACTTGAAGCATCTGATATACTGTGCTACAATGTAATAGCTGTTTCTACATTCCACATTTAAGTTTTGGGTTTTTACAAAATAAGCTAATGTAATATTGAATGTAGGAAAAGAAGAAAAAAAATTAGGATGCTAATGACATAGGATCTTGATGGCATAATCTAAAATTGAGGAAATACTTGTTGAAAAGACAGCCAAACTTCTGTGACATTGCCAATATTATTTTAGTAGTGTTTGTATCCATTACATCTGATACAGAAGAATCCTTTGAAGTGTGAAGTTGTTCTTTTTAATATATTGCTTCAGTCTATTGGTTTTGACTGTGGCAAGGCCTTCTGAAGTAATTTTAAAGATACCAGGTGGGGAAATAAGCAGGGAACTCTATATCTGTCTAAATAGGTCAAATGAGAAAAAGAACAGATGAAGGTGTATGATATAATTTCTAAAATGAGCTCTGTAGTTTGAAATATCAGTTTTTCTCTGTACATTTAAGGACACACTGATAAATACTGCCCTGACTCCTCTGTCTTTCAATGCAAAGACATGAATAAAATTACAGAGTCTAAAAAAGTAGACAGAATTTGTCTTTTCATACTGCCCCCTTTTTTTTTTTTTTTCTCCTTGCCCAAAACCCTCAGTGGCTACATTTGAGCATAATAACACTTCAATAACACTGGAAGTGCATACTTTAAACTAAGGTGCAATTTATGGCACATTTTAGAGAACAGCTACTGAGACCTGGGCACAGTTCCAGTGCTGACACTGCAGTGCAATTGAAAGACACTGAACTATCACACCTTGTTTCTTTTCTTGTAGTGTTTATTAGAAGATCATCTAAATTCCAGGGAACTTCTTGAAGTGAGGTGTCCTAATAAAATTCTCTTTTTTAACAAAGCAGATTGCAGTCTTTCAAGGTACGTCTGAGATATTGTTGAGTATTTAATGACTAACATTTGGCAATATATTTGCATTCAAAACTGTACCAAGTTCATTGCTTTGTGAAGCTTAAAAGTTTATTTATGCTTATGATAAAACCAAACCTATATAGATAACTTTCTGTCACATATCCTAATCTTTTACAATGGCATTTTTTACATCAGTATGAATCTGTGTTTATTTCATTATGTATGCAAAACTACATATCAGTTAAGAACATAACAGGAAAAAATAAAAAGTTTATTTGATGGATGTCACTGATAGCTATGTAGAGAACAAACACAAAATTAAAAGTTACAAAAGCAAGTGTCAATACTGATGGAATTCATCATAGGTTTCCTTTTCACTTTACTGTACCTTGGATGTTTTACTGTATGTGATAAATTCAACATTTTCTTAATAATTGCAGAAAAACTTGTATAGAGCAATTTATTTATGATCCACTGAATTTATGCTATTAATATTCATTGCTATTTAGACAATACCATAATTCATTGATTGTTTCAACTGTCTCATGTATGTTTAATAGAAGAATGGAAGTGTTCAAAAAAATCATAATCTTCCATAATTTTGAATTAATTTTCCAACATATAATATTCTTATTGTCCTACCTGGCTCTGTGCTGTGATAAACTGTTAAAGGAAGATTATTACCTGTTTTTATTATAGAGCCATAGCACCAGTGCCTTGGCCAAAAGCAGCACCCACAGAGATGGAGTTGGCCATGGCATCAACATCCCCACAAAGTGCCAAGAAGGGCCTCTCATGGCCCCCAGCAGGATAGAGCTGCCCTTTGCCATGCTGGCACTAAGCACTTGCCCAGCTCTGGCAACCAAGCTCTCATGGGTATATACTTAGGAACCTTTCAATAAGATTGGAAGGTTCATCCTGAACATTTCCTATTCTATTCTATTCTATTCTATTCTATTCTATTCTATTCTATTCTATTCTATTCTATTCTATTCTATTCTATTCTATTCTACTGTAAACCTTCACTGGTCATTTTCTTGCACCCTAGGGACAACAGATACCCACCTCACTGCAACCTCCTTTCAGGTAGTCATAGAGAGTGATAAGGTCTTCCCTCAACCTCCTTTATGCTCCTCCATAGCCTTCACCAGCTTGCTGGCTCTTCTATGGACACATCCACATATAATTAAATGTATATTTTTGAACATGCATTATCTCATTTGTTTCCTCCCCTGAATCATTCATATACTTCAGAATTCTATGATCAAATTCAATTATGTAATGGGAATACATTAAGGCATTATATCAGTTAAAATTTAAAATTACCTCACAGTTTTATGTTCCTCAAGGTGAAAGTTTTTTTTTCCTACTTGTTGTAAAATCAGAGAGTTTTCATTTCATTCCATTCTCTGATTTTACAACAATTCCTGTTTGGGTTGAAAAAGACATTTTAAAGATCATCAAGTCCAAGCCTACTGACATGAAAAGTAGTAGATCAAGGTGCTCAATGCCCTGTTCCATATGGCCTTGAACACGTCCAGGGGTAGATCATCCACAGCTTCTCTGGGCAACCTATTCCAATGTCTCACCACAATCATTATACAAAACTTCTTCCTTATGTTTAGTCTAAACCTACCCTCTTCCAGTTTAGCACCATTACCTTTTGTTCTGTCACTACAAGCTTTTTTTTTATGATTCTCTATGTTTCTACTAAGTGTCCTTTAAAGTCTGAAACAGATCTGTCTCCTCTAGCTGACACAACCCCAACATTTTGCTTTTGTTGAACTTATTAGGTTTCTCTCCACCCAACTCTCCAGCCTTTCAAGCTCCTGCTGAACAGAAACACAGCTTTCAGGTATATCAGCTACTCCCCCCAGTTTTGAATTGTCAGCAAACTTGCTTAGGCTGTGCTCAATCTGTTGGTCCAGGTTGCTGATGAACAAGTTGAATAAGACTGGACACAGTACTGATCCCTGGGGAGCACCACAGACTATAGGCCTCCAATTCTATTCCACTGGTTGATCCACCTCACTGTCTATTCATCTAACCCATAATTCCTGAGGTTACCTATGAGGATGTTATGGGAGAGAGCAAAAAAAGCCTTGCTGAAATCAAGGTAGACAATATCCACTCCCTCATCAACCCATACTGCCATGCCATCACAGAAGGACATCGTATCAGTCAGGCAAAATTTCCTCTCAGCAAATCCATGCTGACTAATCCCAATGACCTTCTTCTCTTTTCCATGCTTGGTGCTGTCCTCCAGAACGATCTGTTCCATCACCTTTCCAGGAATGGCGGTCAGACTGACTGGAGAGTTTCCCAGGTCCTTCTCTTTTCCCTTTTCTTTCCTCCAGTCATCAAGCATTTCTCATCATGTTCTCCATTATTTTTCAAAAATGATGAAGACTGGCTTAGCAACATCTTGCCAGCTCCCTCAGACCCATGAGTGCATCCTATCAGGGCCCAAGGCTTTATGGATGTTGAATCTCCCTAGCCTATCTCTAACCACCAAGAAGTCTTCATTTCTTCAGCCTTCCTCTCTTAGCGTCAACGTCTGTGATTCCTGAAGGCTGGCCTCAGCAGCAAAGACTGAAGCAAATAAAGCATTCACTGATTGCACCTGCTCTTTGTCTTCCATCTCCAGGGTGTGACCTCCTTGGCTTACTGGGATGAAAATGCACATTGCTGTCTCATATCCAACTTTTTATCCACAGCAATCCCTAAGTCCTCCTTGGCAGGGCACGTTTCAATCTGTTCATCCCCCAATCTGTATTGATATCAGGGATTGCCTCAATCTAAGTGCAAGACCTTGTAGTTGATGTTGTTGAAATTCTTGAGACCAAAATAAATTTAACAAAGAACAGCAACATCAGGGAGTTTGGTTTTTTTCTAGTTACGTTTTGAATTTTAAAAACCAATCCTATGTAGATCAGAGGCATTACTGACATTTGCATACTTTAAGACTTAATGACACCCTACAATCACTTTAATCCGTCTGGTTAAGATGCATACTTCCCTAATACAAAGCTCTTTTGGGATATTTAAATTGCATGTTATTCTAAGGTCAATAAATAGTTCATCTAACAGCTCCATTGTTGCTGCTCTGGTCAGTCAGTAGCATCATTAGAAAGCAAAAATCAAACTGCTGGAAATATTCCAACAAAATAATGTTGGATGGTTTCCATAAAGACTTTTCCAAAAGACATTAGTTACTCCATCTCCGCCCGGACTGGCGGTTATCCAGATAATGTCCTATACTCTGTATGATGTCACCCAGTGACTCACTGTGTATTATCTATGCCCACTGCATCATGGATTGCCCTTGGTATCTGATAGCAATCAACTGGAAATCTCATCATGATTCTGTTACAGATTCTTGTGCTATTTTTATGTCTTCTGCTACTTGAGAAGGTTTGCTTAAGACTGTATTTTTATCACAGATTAATAGAGGCATTCCATGACTCCCAATATTTTCTGCAGATCATGATTTGGGTAATGAAAGAGTTGTCTCAGGATGTGAAATTATAATACATCAATGGCTCACCACCTGACTAACAAGAAATAGTATCTGAGAAAGTTTTAAAGAGAAGAGGTGGAGATAACTTTGAAGAAGATTAAAGTAGACCCAATTATATTCATGAAATGAGATAGAGTTTGATTGACTGTTTGCAGGAAAGTACTGAAATCCTGAACCAATTCTTATTTTAAGAATTTTGTGAGCTTTATTGCACATCCTTTACTTGGATGATATACGAGAACAATTGGCAAGTAGATCTTAAAATATTGTCTTCATTTATTTAGGGCATTTAATTTTTTGTCATAGAGAATTTTTCCCCAATGATGACTCAGGAATAAAAGTTACATATTTAAACTGATGAACTTTATGCCAATCAGCATAATAGCCCTTTTACTGGAACTGCATCAGAAGTAAATGGCTCTCATGATTCTCTCTGAACTAAATCCAAGAACAAATTCATTTTCTGTTGTGTTCCAAAAAATCTGTCCCTCTGCAGAGTAAAGTACAGTGTGTAAAATTGCATAGTATAGTTTTGCACATTTATTTTTCCTCATATAGTGATTTAGAAAATTGATTTTTTTTTCTTCATTCCCTCTTCTTATCTCCTATGTTGACTTTAATTTCTAAAGTTGTACTGTGTTTTTCAAATTACAGATCAAAGGATCCTGTGATCATTGGAAAGAGCAATGTATTTCACTGGCTTCTCTAATTTTCTTGTTCTCATAGGTTATATATACTTTGCTTAAGTACCATTTTCACCACTGCAGTGAAATAGCCTGCAATTATTTTAAAGAACGAGATTTAGTGTATAGGTAATGCTTAACTTATTTTTTTTAAATAAATGCATTAAAATGTTTAAATATATTATAAATTTGTACAATGCATTTTGATGAAAGCAAAGGTAATATTATGATCAGATGCAGTGTATGAATTCAAATTTAGGTAAAATGAACTTACCAGCTAGCTTAGAACGTAGAAAAAAGAATCAACTAAAGTTCTAGATGACAAGGAATCAAGTGCAATCCTTTGAAGTATATTATATCTTCTTGACTTTCATTTCAAGCCACAGGTAATTTTTTACATCTGCACTTGTTTAATGTGGCTACACAAATATGCAAACGTGGTCTACAAACATACTTTTAAACAATCTGACTCTGACAGAATCAAAAGACTGCTCTGATAACTCATTTAGAGTTTTATGCTTTGTTAATCAATCTGACCCTGTAAACAAAAGTATAGGATTTTAGCTCTTAGCGTAGGTATTTTGTTGGACTAAAATATTTAAAAGTATAGGTGCGAGGTATTACCAAAGCCATGTCATGGCTTAATAAGGTAATTATAACTGTGGTACTTATATGACTCTGCTTGGTGATCACATTGATGAAACTCTTAACAATTCTGTGTTTGGTTGTTTTTCTTTATAAACTGCAAGAATGAGCATTTCACTTGGTTCAAAAAAACCAGACTCATAAAATCTTTGACTTACTTTTTTTGCATCAATTAATCTTTGAATAAAATGCAGCCTTTGTTAAGAGCTGAGGTAAACAGCCAGCTGAATTCAGATATTCTTTTCATTTAATCAGGAATTGTTTTCAGCAATAAAATATAAATTAGTCCTTGGATCAAATAAATTTTGGTGTTGATTTTGCACAGAACACTCATTTTAAAATGTATGGCCAAAAAAAGAGTACTGACAGGAAAGTCCTTTCTCTTGCCTTTTTTATTTTTCATCATATTAAAAAATCCTATCTATGTTCATGGAATATAGAATTAAATAATTCCACAAGTTTGCTTTACATCAGTTTTAGCTTGCTTTGCTTATATACAAATGCAGAATTTCTATGATCCCATGCACAATCTTCCTCCCAAGTCACATCTGCTGAAAACATGGAATGAAGATTGTTGTAGTTTTACAGTTTCAGAGAGGAATTTTTCTAAATATTTAATTAGCTATGAAAGTAGATCTCTCCCCTGAAGATTCTGCTGTTTTCCTAGACAGGACAAATTACTGCTTGTCCTGGATATTGAGCACTGTTCTTACTTCCCTGGCTTCAGCAATGTTGCCTCTCCACTTACACATTTGCCCATGGAACTGTCCATTTTATGGTATTTAGAGAAACTTGCACAAGGATACTTTCAGCTCCTGGATAAAATTATGAAAGATCTTAGCACTATCTGAAGGACTAGAAAGTGTCTGAAAATACCTCATGGTAAATTGGGTTTGACCAACCTGGTACTTTCCTATGAAGTAGTAATTTGTAAGATCAAAATGTGAAACAGTAGAGCTGTGGATGTCATCTACATCGTCTTGATTTTAACAAGGCATTAAACTGATAAGATATAGACTGACAATAGGAGAAAAATGGGCTCAACTGCCATACTTAAAAAGGGATATTGTGAGTAAGAAGGAGAAAAACTATGGAAGGAAAAGTATTCTCAAATGTGTCATAAATTGAAAAAGATGTTCACATTTAAGAAGCTCACAGGAAAAAGAGATCCCACTGTGACTGTCAGATTCATAGGGCTGTGTAAGAATTCTGCACATAAAAGAAAGAAAAAATTTGGTGAGATTAGTTAATAGAATTTAGCATCACTATTCATCTGAGGGCTCTGTCTGACTCAGGAAAATACACACTAGTTTCTTGCTGCTACTATTACAATTTCGCTATAAACAAACATGAACAGTGCAAAATATCTGTTCAGCTACTTAAAACACTCTTTCAAAACTTTAGGTAAGAAGTGAATTTTATTTGTACTACTGTAATTGCATAGTTTCAAAATAAAGGTTATTAGATCAGCTGCACTTTCTGATGAAAATGTGTAGAAGACTACCTTTGGCCAGATATATTGAAAGATGTTCACAGTACTATTACTCTAAACAATAAGTGATATAATAGCTGGAAATCTCCCTTGCAAATCTTTAATATATTTAGAAAGTGTCTTACTGTTTTAAAGATTCCCAGACATCTAATAGCAAGGAAAGTAATAGTTTTATAGGGATAAAGTCTTTTACTTCCTGACATCTCCAAATGCTTCATGTATTAAAAGCATTATGCACATTATGTCATAAATGCTGAAGTATCTAGATGACAAGACTGCATATACTGTCACACTGTATATGTGAAAGAGGCATTTGGTGAAGGGCAAACATGCATGCTAGAGACATAATGGAAGAGATAATGTTAATTCAGATAGAGATATTGTTAATTCAACCAACATGAAGTCTTGGATTTTAAAGCTAAATCTAATACTGCATCTGAAATAATTTCAGCAACTGGTTAATCTTTTTTAAAACTATTTTAGTTTTTATTCTTCCTATTTTATTTCTTTCACTTTTACCAGTGAAATCTCTTCCCTTTGTTCTCTTCATCAAGATGCATTTAAATGACCGTTTTGCTGATGTCGGGGTAATTTAATTGTACTCGATTATCATAGGTATAAGATTTTCACAACAGACTGCTTCATGTATACCTTAAGAACTGCAGATTCTAACCTTTGGGGCTTTCTAGTCAGGATATTGCAAACTTAGCCATAATTGCTTATTTTCAGTGGCAGTGAGTTGTGTCATTCAATTCATTAGATAAATGAAGAAAAGCATAAAGAAGTAGTGGCAAAAATAACAACTATATATATTCTTGTAAATAACTTATCTACATTTCAAGTTGCTAAAAATAATTTCAAACATGGTAAAATATATTTTAATGCGCTTGAGGAAATTCCTCTACATGCTGCAGCTAACATTGTAGTTTCTTGGTTTTAAGTTCAGTTTTTCTGAGACTGCTGAAATATTGCTGTTAATGTTTTGAGAAAAAAATCTTTTGTATAAAATCTGATAACATATATTTGTGTCCCTTTAATTCTTTTTTATATGAATGAAATATCAGCATTTATAAGGAATCACTGAATATTAAAACATACACTAGAATTAAAGGCCATATTTACACTTTTATAAGGCTAAAATTCTAGAAAATAGCATACCTACAATAATGAAAGCATTTACATGGAATTCATAAAGTATGCCATAAAAGATTTTATGTACTATTTCACAAAACCAGCGAGTGTTGGCATACTAACACTGCCATGGTGAGTACACTACAGTCATGTAATATGAGATGGTAATCAGTAACATAGTCAAAGTACTTCCCAGATGAAGATACTTGCTGTGGTAAGTTCATTGTTATGAAAAAATAACATTTCTAGAAGGCCAATGTGAAATATTCTTTGAGTTTTCCTTCAAGAGAATGTTCTGGTATTTTTAGGTTCATCCTATGGTACAGAATATAGCAGCTTGTAACTAAACAAAAACAAAATTAAAACAAAAACAAACAAACAAACAACAAAAAAACAACAGCAAAACAATCCAGGCCTGCCCCCAAACTACTCTGACATCTCTTTTTTATTTAAATCTCTGAAAGAGTTTAGGCATAACTTTATCTTTCTGAGGCACATTTGGGTTAATCAAAGCACCAGCCTTTCTTGAACGGGAAATACTCTTTTACCAAAAGAAAAATGTAGAAATGAGAATTTAAACAAGGAAGATAAAAAAATTCAGCTTTCCTTTAACTTTTAAGCAGTTCTGATGGTATTCAGAGGTTGATCTAGTCCTTTGTGTCTTTTTGCAGTCTCTCCCAAGTCAGAAGTTAGAAAGAATGTTGTTAAAAACAATATTTTTAGAAAGAAAATTGGTTTGAAATAACTTGTTCATCATCTGTAAATCTGCTTGAATAATTATGGCTTTTTCTTGAATCACAAGGGAAGTTATTTTGAAGTTCTTGCGAAACCAAAATCAGGAGCCAACATAACAGCCTTGTCCAGTCACTGATTCAACTAAAAACTGACATCTCCTGGCAAGATCTGAATCAGCATGAAGTCTCAGTGTTTACTACAGCCTGCAGGGCAGCCTCATGTTCGACCTGCCTTTTCATCCAGTCATCATTCTCTCTGTTTTACTGTTAGATTTGCCATCATGTGCAGCGTGATCCTTCTCTTCCTTTACCTTACCCTGCTATTGTATTGGTTTTGTTAAGAAGAAGATGTTTAAGTTAAAGGTTCCAAGGGAGTTGTTATTCTTCCTCAGTGGACAGCTAGTTCTGTTTCTGGCAGATCTGCAAATGCCTGATCAATCCAAGGTCTGTCCTGGCAGTGAACATCACTGTTTGCTTGCATGCATTGCCACATTCATTTGCAGTGCAAAATGCAGAGTGTGAAAAGAGATTTGCCTCCTCACCCCCCAAGCCCCCCAGTTTTGTTGATCACTACTATCCTATAGATAGACATGTAGCACTACAGTTCAACATTGTTTATATTCCAAAATATGGTGTTCTGGATTTAGGAAACTGAAAAGATCTTGAAATATTGTTTTGAGAAATATTGATTTCTTGTACACAAGCACAGATGACCCACCCCCACAGGTTAATCGAAGCAATTAAAAGAAATTATATTGATGTGAATTAGAATTTAGCCAGGCCAGCTTCAATCAGAATTGCCTTAAAGCACTGAAATGAAAACAAATCTCTAAAAGTCACAAAAAGGTGGGAGGAAGTCTCCTGGAGAAAATCACTTTTAATAGAAGTCTCTCATTTGTATTAGCGAGCCATCAGGGTAACTGCTATTGAATGTTTAGGGCATACTAGAAAATAGAAATTGGCTATTGTTCACTTAATCCAGATGTAGACATCTGAACCTAATTTCAAGTCCAAAGAAAGGAATCAGTTTTATTTTTCAGAATTCTCAACTTCCAAATTCATTAGGCAGTTCTCTTAGATTTCTAGTTTCCAAGGTTACTATGCACCATGTGTTTCCTGAGTAGCTTGTTCTTCAGACTAGAATTATATTACAACTCAGGTTTAGACAGACAGCTGCCTAAATTCTATCTCAAAAAGTAAAAACAAACAAACAAACAAGCAAACAAAAATCCCACTGGAAAACCAATAAAAAAAAAAAATTACAAAATTTCATAACCATGGTTAACCATAGTTTTTTAATTAGGTATTTATTACAGTTTTGCTGAAATTATGAGCATAAAGTCAAGAAAACAGGAAGGTGCAAATAAGCGATCATTGACATGTACATCCAGTCCAGGGAATTGTTTTAATTGTCTGCCTACATTACACATATGTTCTAAACAAGGATATGCATCTTTATTTATATTTGGTGAAACAAGTGCTGATAAATTGAAAATGTCTGTGTACTGACATATGCCTGGTGCTGTGCCATTATTCTGGTTGGTACAGGCTGGCAAAGATATTTTCAATGTATATTTTATATATTAACTATTCCCTTTATGTCTTTTCCTTTTCCTCCTTTAGGTTACCTCATTCCATTCCAGCTGTGAAATTTCATCTGTTACCTTTTAAATTGTATTAAATTAGCTTATTGCAGGTACCCATAGAAAAGCAAACATAATTTTTACAGTGAATTTGAAGATAATTTTCATGGTGACTCACAATACATATAAGAACAAAAAAAGAGTGCAAGAAACTTTGTTTAGTTCAACAGCTATTTTTATGGGAAAATTTCTTTTAATTTAATTATCTTTTCTTTTGATTATCCTGATTATCTTTGACCTCTTCTTTTTAAATTTTCTTTTGAGATGTTATCATTCACTTTTATAGCTGCTAAATTGTATTGTACAAATCAAGGGCATTTTATTTTTAATGCAGCTGTCTAACAGAGTGACATCAAGGATATTATAAGGTAATATAAGGTCGGGATACCACCAGGATTAAAGCCAATTATTATGTCATTTTTGCATAAATAACTGGATCTTTGCTAAAAGAAACAGTAGACTGAAAGTCACCACTATTTAAATAAAATTCAAATAGTTGCAAAAATGGTTTTTCCTGAAATCATTAAAAGACAAGAAATTAGTAATTTTCTGCAGAACCCGAGTTTTTGTTGAAAAAGGTGATAGCAGCCCATGAAAATCTGTTGTGAAATTTTTAGACTGATTTAACCAATGGCAAAGCTAGGATCACTGAACAACGTTAGGAAGTTGAGTCCTCAGAAGACAGTCCTTATGGTGTGAGATGTCCTTGAAGGGAAAGGCAAGAAATAACAAAAAAGTAGAAAACATGAACATTACTTTTATACCCATATACTTTTTACTGTCCCCAATCTCCTGCTCACCCAACTGTGTAAAAATAGTAAAGATTTGTGCAAACTCGAAGCAAACACACTGACAGAGTCTACAGAAAATTACTTTTGACAAAGCTTTATTATCATCAGGAAAGTTAGTGTGTTTTACACATTTTGGATGATAATTATTGCAGTATCTCTCTTGCATTTTCTAGATTAAGAAGTGTGACAATAACAAAACCAGGAAAAAACACTCAGAGCCCAATTGTCAGAGCCTGGAACACTCAGCACTCATCAGGTATAAACACTAAATAACCTATTGTTGTGAGCAGTGTTGAAAATCTGCCCTGAAGAATTTGCAATTCCAGATCACTAAAGACCAGTTCAAACTCAGGTGAAGTGCCACCCACTCATTCAAAAAATCAAATTACATGTGATATTAAGCCTGATGAAGAGGAAATTCAAGAACAGTTCCAGAAATTAAAACCTACAATAAACACCATTAAAAAGCAATCAATAAAATCTCATCATGTACTTCTAAATCCATAATAAAAAAAAAAAAATACAAGCCAAGTTTAGGAAAGGAAATCAAGTGATATATAATATAAATATTCTTTAACTGGGTAGTTTTTAATGATTATGATGGTATTTAAATTATTTATTTTCTCATAATGTCCCTTGATTTTCTTCCTTCTCTCTATCTCAGTATGATGTAAATTAAGAACTACTCCCTTTCTTTCTCTTATTCCTTTAGTAGTTGTTCTGCTTATGGACACAAAAAGGTCTAAATGGATGTCTGACCTAGGATTACAAAAGGACATTCACCATCCAACATTTTACTCTATCCTTTTGGTAATTATTACATACATTCCCTGTTCTACTTATTCTTACTGAAGGCCAGGGACTTGGACTGGAGTCCAGTGACATGAAAAGTTTTATTAATTCCAATGTTGTTTAATTAAACTCTGATTACTGTACCTTTGTGGATTCAACACCTTTCTTGTCCTTATTTAATCATTTCCCTCTACACCTTTATTGTCACATTGCTGTATGTGACTATGTCAGTGAAATTGTTGTCCACTGTGGAATATTTTCCTCAAGAGGTGATGAATTTCCCTCAAGAGGGAATTTTTTTTTTTTTTTTAAATATGAGCTAAACCTTTTTTAATACTCCAAGTGGAAATTCCTATTTCAGAAGTGAAGTGTGATGTTAAACCAAAAATTCACTTTTCAGCTGAAGCAAGGATTCTTCACAGGTGTGGCTTTACTAGCAAAATTAAATTTTTGTGCTCATGGGATCCAGTTTCTCTATGTAGAAAATGCCTAATTAAATTGATCATACGCTAAGTAATACCAATCAAAGGTCAGATGCATGCTGACTTAAATTATCACAAGAAAGACAATCAAAATAATGTAGTTTCTCATTTCTTTTCTAAGAAAATAAGGAAGCAGAAGTTTCTAAAGTAAGTGAATGGTAAATGCAGAATTTAATTTAATTTAGTCTGTGAAAGAAGTGGCAAATTTCATTTTCTGCTCTCATCCCTGAGTACTTAACCAGTTCCTATACAATAGTACTGGGTACTGAAAACACATTACCAACTCAATTGGTGGTTGATCCTTGTTAGCTTATATCACTCAATTAGTGTGACTAACATATGAGGTTTCCAGAGAGCTACTGATATTTTCCCTTATTTTCTGATGGGACTTAGAGTAATTCCTGCACATTTACATTGCCCTCTCCCAATATCTAAAGTCTCCTACTGATTTAATCCATTTTAAACTCTGAAGAATTTTTCCAATAGGATAGAGACTGTCTTGTGTTCTGTCTTGTGTTCTGAAAACCAAAATAGTTTTATTTTTGTGATTGGTTTCATTTTTGACAATGGTTTGAAGTAAACTTTTGGATGGATCATTAACCTAAGAATCTTATTAAAATATTCCAGATAAGCAAAAGGAACATTTCCTAATGACATAGTCAACTTGTTGTAGAAAAAAAAAAAAATCATTCTACTAAATATTACCTCTCAAAGAAGTAAATAATGATGACTTTGTAAGTTTAGGTTCCTATTTCTCCCACAAAGTTATGGAAATTAGTCACTTCTGACAGTTTGTAAGTTTTTCTTAAGACTATATCCAGATCAATTCTGAAAATAGGTGGGGATTGACAAGACAAGGGCCAGAAGCTAGAATCATTAAACATGATCATTGGGCAGTTGCAATGGGTAGTAAAGACTTTTCATCATAAAAATTTCATGTTCATTACTCTAGCCTATAATGCAAACAACCTGCCTTATTTCTGATGTTATATTTTTTTAAAAATATGATGGCTTTTGTTTTGCTTTTTAATTTTATTTAGAAGGCAAATAAACCTGGCCTCATTCAATAGATTATTTTATCTTCCCCCAAACTGAACAATTTTTCCGGTTACAGATAAAAATGAAATTATAAATATCTTTTGTTATCTCCTGCTGAGTACCATTTCCTGTGTTACTGCACTTCTGAATATCTGAGTGATACTCTACTGCTACGCAGGAAATCTGCTGTCACAATTATTTTGGACTCACTTTCAGTAACTGGTTTCTAATTTTGTTAAAATAACCAATGTAATTGTTAATCCTTTGGCATCTTCTCAATGATCTGTGTGATTTTGTCCAAAAATCCACTCTATTTAAGCTTGTTACATTGCTCAGCATAGTCATTCTAAATGTTCTATATTGGTATTATTTAATGTGTTATAAAAGTTTGTCAGGAAAACACTAGGAAGATAATATATTAGGACTTTAATTCCAAACAGAATATAAGGATTAAACCAAAACTTTTTTATACTACTGTGCTTTCTATAAATATTCCATGAATACCCAATATAGGAGTACTACCTATTCCAGCTTCTCCCAGGGAAAGTGTAAGCGTTCACTGTGTGGATGAATTAAAGAAAAAAACCCAATATAAATTAAAGTCCAACCCAATGTAATTCCTAAAGAGCATTGCCTCAAGCAACTAGCTCTCCCAAGTCATGGTTAGTACCTTAATCCTCAGGAATAGCACTAGGCAGACTTTCTTAAATATTTCTAACTAGCATTAGGAACTGTTTCACAACATATCCATGCAGAAATAAGAAAATAATTTGCTTCATAGAAATGAAAATTTCTACATTTTATGTAAAAAAGAAAATGGATAAAATTAATAATGTTATGATTGACATTTATTTCATGTCTAGAGTACTTTGAAGATAATTAATTAGTAAGAGTGACATTGGTGATGTAAATGAAGGGGTTTATTCAAAAGCAAATCTCAACACTCTTTAAAAATTCATTTTGGTACCTATGTAAGTGATTTTGTGGACTTGTTTCCACAATTAACACCATCATTTTTTTCAAATTCTTAGGGCAATTTCAATGAAGTACTACATTTCAAATCTCTTTCTATTTTCATTTCTGCTTCTTGGCATTGTAGGCTCAATATAATTCTATTTCTTAGAAAATTCCAGTGAAAAGTTACCTGTGAGAGCTACTAGCTTCTTCTTCAGCATTTCTCTGCTCAGAAAGGGACTGAGAAACAGCTAATACAATCTCAATATCCACTTCATATAGAGAAATTTTATTTTCAGCATGTGTATTGAATATTTATGTCATCCTCAACAATTTTCCAGGAAGTCTATTGATATTCACCAATAGATAGCTTTACCATTTTATATTCTAAAATTTCCTTTGTCTAGTAATCTTGAGACTTGAGTAAAAAGATTTTCAGACAAAATACTTTGTCTTTCTGATTCTAAGGAGAACATATTCAGTTCTAGTTATTTCTTGTTCAAATTCATTGTGATAGCTGAGAGATAACCCATTATAAATGACTCCCAGTCTGTCTTCTTAACCAGACTCAGGTAAAGTGAAAAATGTCTCAGACAATATTGGGTTTGAGGCAGAGGTACCAGTAGGAGTTTAGTCATGCAATTTTAAAAAATGAGCTGATTTAAAATATTCACCAAGTCTCATTTGAGATGCAGAATTTATTCTAATCTTGTTTCAGTGCAATTATTGCATATGCTTCAAATCAGCAGCATATTTTTGCTTCTACCCCATGCTGATTATCCATTTCTGTATTTGTTTTCTCATTGGACTGTAAAACCTGTTTGATTGTTGCCCTATTAATCCAAGCATTTTTAAACCCTGAAACTTTTGAGTGTCTGCCAAATTGAAGCTCTGTTCTCCCGATGCTTTTTGCCAGCAGAAGAAAGAAAAGATCTAATCTTTCTCAAAGCTGGATTGAGAATGTAGGCTCACAAAAATTAAAGATGACAAACCAGAAGGGGATTTTCTCTGAACAGTGTTGAGACCCATGGTACAGGACTCAGAAGGTGAATCACTCTATTGTCTCATTAAATAAAACAAGCCAATTCAAAATATATATTGTATGTTACACAATATAAACTCATCTCATCCTCTATTTGGAATGATACCATATTGTTCTCATCTAAATTCACCAATCAGCAACACATACTTGTACACATATATGTTTTACCTATGTATGCATGTCTTTCCCCAATGACTAAAACTAAGAAAAAATATAAACTTAACTGACTGCTTAACTGAATGCACCATTCTAAAAAGAGTTAACATCTATAATACAGGCAGAAAGACAAAGTCAACTGAAAAAAAATTTGTAGAATTGTACTTGCTGAATAAGTAAAATTTAAGAGCAAATTGATGTGAATCACAAAGATGATGAGTCTCTTGTGATAATATGTGAGGTTTTATTTCTTTCAGAAACTAGGTGAATTTTTTTTTCCCGCTTGTTGATTTAGTAATTTCCTCTAAAACACTACATGAAATTTTCACAGTCAAAGTTTTACAATGTGGAAACTGAAAAAAGGCAATTATACTTTTCAATTATTCTATTCATTTATTTCAATTAATATTCCCAAAGTAATAATGATATAACTTAGAGCTGAATTTAGTAATGAATTCCCATGGCTGTGAGTAATATATTCTTATTTTTTATGGAGTTGAATAGATTTTACCCTACATTTTCTGAAAACACTACTTTTAAAAACAGGTGCGAGACCATTAGAAGTTCACATCAACAAAACCAGTATGTATTATTATCATTATTATTATTATTATTATTATTTTACTACTACAAAGTAATACTTAATGATAAGAGGTCCCGTAAATAAAAGTGCATGCTATAAAACATTAGAATAGGATAAATGAAATCAGCATGCTCCTTTTAGTTTGTTTTGTTTCCTTGAATCATTAGCCAAAAATTGCTGTTAACTTCCCTGACTGAAAGTGTTGACGACAGAAAAGTTGCATTTTCTGCTTCTGAGCTACACAGGTAAATTTAAATGTCAAAAATTTCCTTTATATAGAGATAGAATATTATTTTACTTTTCCCATGACTGGATCAGAGATGTGATTATAGACTGGAAGATTTAAAGGCAAGTATTGAAAAATCCAACCTCAGGGCAACCAGTAGCCTTTCATTGTCAGAAAACTAGCAGACAGGTTATCAGAAAAGAAAATAAGGATGCTAAGAATGAAAACAAAATAAACAAAAAGTTTTATATATTTTTCTTTATATGCATAAGCAAAAAAGAAGATATTTATTTGTAACAATTCTAGGAAGGAACTTCTTGTATCCATAGCTTTTAGTGCAATAATAAATGCTGCAGGATCTCAACAATAGTACAATTTTTTAAAGTTGCTATTGGAAACTTTTTACATTAATTTTATTTCTTTCAAGAATAAGAACAGAGCTACTACCAGAATGTTCTATTTTTAGAGGTTCTCAGAAGTATACAGCAATAAATGCTTAGAGGGTATAGGTTTAGCTTTGTGGGGACATTTTATTATCAGTGATCATAAAAGAAATATAGTGATCCACTTTAGGAAGGCTCTTACTTCTGTGACACTGCTGACTGTGCTTTTTATACATATTTTGATATGTCATACTCAATTACGTCAAGTTATCTACACAACTAAACTATATCATTTATTACATAAAATTAAGAACATCACTTATCAAAAACACAACTGTAAAATGATAAAGAAAAAATTATGCTGCATATTAATTGAATATTGAAATACTTCTAACTTTACCCCAATCCTTTTTTCAGGAACTGAAGTAATCCTTAGATTGAGACTTCAAAGAGCTGATCCCACAGAATTTGATACAGTAGTTCTACAGGGGCCAGAAGCAGAATGCCAGGGCTGTAGGGCTGAGGTTTCCAGTGCAGAGCTGAGGTTTCACTGAGATATCTGCTGATGGATGGGGATCAGGATCAGTCCCACTGCAGGGAACTGGGGTCAGACACAGCCTTGGAATGTCCAAGCTGGACTGTGGAGGTAAGGATGGGCTCGGACATCAGTCCAGAAGTTGCTTTACTCCCTCTTAAACACTTCTGAAATGGAACCATCCCTCGTGGTGCTCTGTAATTTTTGTGAGATTGTACCATGTTTGTGATGCTCCCTTATCATCTGTAGAATTTTCTCAGAGTTTCTTCCATTAGCTAAATCTCAGACAAGGATATAAACATAATGATATATTGTCCTATGTTAGTATGGTGCATTTGTCTAACAAATATCATAGCAAAATGTAAGTGTCAAAGGTTGCCTTCTCAAGCTCTAAAAATACCTCTGTCTTATTTAATCTTTCCTATACAATTTCTATTTGGCAATGCATTTGAGCCGGTTGTTTTCTCAAACAAGTACCTATACCAAGTCCTAATATTTTGCAAAACCTCTACGATGCCTTTTGAAATGCAACCAATATAGGGATAATGTACCATCAACAAAGATACTTTTATGATTACACTAATGTGTATTTCACTAGTGGAAAAAGTGCCAACTATTCTAAGTACTTCAGTAAAGGTGCCTATGTTATGATTCTACAGATCAATGCTTTCTGCTTCTGTTACTACACAGGAAAAACCAGAGCTTGCAATCTATGGATCAGCTCCTCCCAGCTGCTGCCCACATCTTAAGCAATAAAGGGAGTTCCATGTGACAAATACCTGCTTTGGTATAAATACCTCTGCCCCTATATTTTTTCACAGACTCAAATCGGTATTTTGATACTATAGCAGAATGGAATTGTTCTGTTCCAACAAGGATGACAATATAAGTCCTTTAAGGTCAAAATGACATTATTTTGCAGTATTTAGAATCCTGGAATTGGCTCAGCCTGCCAAGACGTATTTAATTTATTTTCTATTTGATTGCTAAGTGCAAAGAGACATTAAACCCCTAGATCCAAATAGAAGAATACTTTCTGGCAAAGGGATAAAAACAACTGCTTTTATGTGCATTATTTCATAAAATGGGGACAGGCCTCAAGGTGCAGAGGACATTTAAACTAGAAGTCCTCAGTAGACAAACTCTGGATTTTCCAGAAAGTATGAAAAAAAAAAAGTAAACTGAAAACAGACTGCTTCAATTTAAATAGTTTCTGCTAGAATATCAAAAGTAGGCCAGAATGAGACAGGTGAAGAAAATATGTTTGTACCCTGTGCCTTCTTTACTGTTCTTCAGAGAAATAAAGAATAGACTTCTTGTTTAGATTGTCATAGATACACAGAATAGCATATAACTTTTCTGTTTTATACTGAAGTATGATAAAGATTCCATAGTATTAATGTCTGGGATGGTTTATGTTTGTGAATGCTCTCAGGAATGTAGTGATCCCTAAGAATATGTAAAAGATCAGTTTTATGATTTTGAACTGTAGCCAAATAAGAATGATGGAAATTTAAAATTTTATCAATAAAGCATTGCTTGACAGTTTAGTGTTAGCATGGGTACTGATAGCAATCCCATCCATATGTGATTTCAAACAGACTCTTTTCCTTTCATTTTCATTTTCAGTTAGGAACTGGATTGTATGGATTGTTTTATATCTAGGAGCAAGTCCATAAATAGTCTGAAGTGTCTAAAAGGAGGGGATTTTCTACTTGTGAGCAAATGTGTGATTATAAAACAAAATACAAAAACACTAACAATCTTGGACAAAGATAAATGAGCTGACTACAGTGGTATTGATATGAGTACTTGGAATGAGACATTACCAACTTTTGGGCATTCAGAAAATTGCCTTGACTTGAAAAATAATCAATTTATATCAGCCCTCTATTGTCAGCTCACTGTTCACCCTGCTATGTGTGCTGAGATGGGTACTGCTCTTCTGAGGGTAGGGAGTAGTTGAGAATTATTTTAATCCTGGTTTAAAATGCAGTTCCCTATATGCACAGAATAGAAGATCTTCAAGGTTCATTTTTGATACTAGCTAGAAAAACGATGAGGGTTTGGAATTTATTTTATTTCTTCTTTTCAATTTAATTTGACCAAAAGCTCATAAAATAGTAGAAGAGATGCAAAGGTTGAAAGATCATTGAGATGTTCACATTCCACACACACAAAGAATCCAACATAAGGACTGTAGAACCATAAATCTCAAAAATTCCCTAAATGTGCTTATCAATCCATGTTAGAAATATATCTTGGAAGGAGATCCTTTCTAGCAGTGGGTTGTTGCAAATTTTCCATACAATTTGGCAAGAAATGAACAAAAGTTTACAAAATAGGTTGGTTTATGGTAGTATGAAGAGCAACTCAAGATGTTAAGTCAGAAGTGTCTGCAAATTGTTAATATTAGTGTTTTACAAGGAGACAAATTTCTGTAAGCTATTTAGTCATTAAGTTCTAAATAGAAAAAGTGTAAGTGCATAGACACATGAACACCCTCAAACCTGCTATGGAAAATCTGCTGAATTTCAGTGACATTTTTGTAAACAGTTTCTACGTCGAAATTATTACTCCATTATTTTTCATTTATTTTTCCATATTCACCATGTTTACACATTTTTAAAATATAAGAAGAAGTGGAAATTTAAATCAGTTCTGTTTTTCAAATGGCGAAATAAGTGGGAAAAAACTCCACAATTTATTTAGTACTCCAACAATATGGAGTTTAAACATAAAGTCCTGTTTATTCACCTCTTTTGCAAAAATGTAAGCAGAATTTGTCTTTATCTATTCCCATTTCAGAACAAAGCATGAGCCTCATATAAACCACAGTAGGTTTTATACTCTTTCCTTACAGTGACTTTAAATTTTAGCATATGATTAGATCTTTGGAAGAAACTAAGGGAGCATACTGAAGCTGCTGAAAGAGAGATTAAGTAATTCATTAACTGTGGTTTCAAAGAGTGGATGTCTAATTTTTGTAATCTTCTTAAATATAAAGAGACAGAAGTCCACTTTCAACAATGCTGTCTTTCTTTGCAAACAGGCATTCTGTCTTACATTATGACTTCTTGATGTATATCTGCTTAACAAGTAAGGCAGAACTCATAACCACAAAGCAACCAAGAAAACATTAAAATGTTTGAAATATTTTTTTGTTTCCTGGGGGGCTGTGGGGGGTTTGAAATTTCAGTTTCAAGCATTGTCTTTAGTGAGATTTATTGGTAGCAGAAGAACAATGTGAAACAAAATGCTTTTGGCTTTATTTTATTTTAAAAAATGTTACCTTTTCCAGAAGTCAATTAATACAATATAGAGAATGAAGGATTTTATCACAATAAAATTTTTCTTTAAAAAAAACCATCTCAAATATATCAAATACATCTGTGGCTGATGTACACTAGCAAAGAAATTACTTATATATAAATCTGTTAAAGTGCAAAATTTTTTCCTAAGGCTGTTTTAACATCAACCTTTCATACTTAATATGCTGTGGAAAAATCATACATTCAAGTGTCTAAGTGCTTTTATAGGTGCCACTATACCAAATTCTCACATAGGTGAGCCTTTCTGTATTCCTTGAAGTAGCAGTTTGTTCTATTTGGGTGGAATACAAGTTCAATTCAGAATAATGGATTTTTGGTTACAATTTTTTTAATGTCCCATTTGCTTAATTTGTTGACCCACTATCCATACACTATATACCTTATGTTTTGCATGCCATGTATTTTGTTTTCATTGATCAGGCCACACAATCTACAAGAAAATGGAGTCTTCAAAACTATCAGCACATAATTGTCAAAAAAGTTTGTCTGTACTGTGAAAAACTCCTGAGTTTGATATTTCAGCCTTCACATACATAAGCAATTCTGCATACTGAAATGACAATTAAAAGTGCTGCAAATCCTTCTGGGTTTCAGTACCATAAACAAAGAACAACCCTCTCTTTTCAGCTGTGATCATATAATGAAGCTACTAAAAATGAAACAAGTCCAGAAAGCACTAGATTTGCCATTTTTGTGGTTTATTTATTTTCAAAGCTGAGGAGAGATCTTCAACCTAGGACACAGAAACTCAATTTTTGGGTTTTCAGCTGCAGCCGTATATTGTTAGAAAAATCAAGAAAATGCCTTGCTCTTGCATCTTCTTCTATAAATTTAGTGTGGAATAGTTCCTACTTGAACAAAGCTACAGGATTAAATTCACTTCTTCAAAGTAATTTAAGATTTTGTGGAAAAAAAAAAAAGGTTTTGTGAAATTTATATTTGAAAAGCTCGATAAACTTCTTATGCTACTTATTAGTTGCTTAACAACTAAAATTGTATCACTTTTGAAAAATATACAGAACAATATAAAGTGTAATAACCTTAAGATAAGTTTCAATGTAAATAAAATTGATATCTGTCCTCATGAACTGTACTGATGATTCTGAGAAATGTTTTCTGCATTCTGGTGACACACTTTACATTGCTTCTAAGTATCCTACTGATTGTTAAAGGCAGACTGAGTCAAAGAATGAAGGGTGTTTTCGGGGGTATTTGCTGAAGTAAATTTATCAAATTCATACAATAACCTTACACTTGAAAACAATGGCTAATTCTTACACATTATAAATTGATATCAGTACTAACACAAAACTGTCTTTGGCAACCATATTATTTATATGTGACCACACAATGCCATGAAACAAACAAAATATTTAGCAGTAACAGCTAGAGTCCTGGGCAGGCCTGGCAATCAAGGGCCAGGTGACCAGGCTTGAGTGCTCCTCGAAAGAAAACCAGGCTGGGCTTGTTTTCTTTCTTCTCCCATTTTCCTCATTTAATTCTGATGTCTAATGCCTCCCCACCCCTAGGCTGAAAAATGTGTGTTTTCTGATTCCAGCATAGCTTTTTGGTGTGCATGTCTAAGATATTTCACCTCACCTCTTGTGCTTATCTTGCATTTGTCTGGTAACTTTTTATTTCTTCATTGCTTCCTTGTGCAACCACACATAAATATTTCCCTTCTATGGCTACGTTACTCTCATGTTTATCTAAAATGCTAATGTATTGTGTTTGGGTATTCTATAAAAATATTATTAAATTTTGTTAATAATTGCAACATTTTGGTCATACTTGGATTTAAGGAAAGCTGGTATTAGCAAATCAAATTAAATAAGAAATTACAATTTTAATAGGGATATCTTAAAACATCCAGGTGTCAGAAGGCCCTGCTTTGACTACATTGTCTAAATGGGAAATTACATTTGGTAGTTTCTAAAAGTAATAGTGATATTAGAAGTAATTTAAAAACTACTTATTAACACTAGCAGAAAAATTCTTTAGGTTTTATTATTTTCCATTGTAGACCTACAGTAGATTATTTAACATCCTGATGAGTTAACAGAATTCCTAATCTATTGGGGGACTGCAGGTTTCATGCTCCAGTTTCCATCACTAAGGTTTCTGTGTGATGCCTTGATCCAAAAGCACACATAATTAAAAGGAGTCACCCACCCCTGCCATATATGCCATGTTGAATTTCATAATTCTAGAGTACCCTTAGGCACACAGCAGGGCTTACTCTTCAAAACCCCATGTCCTCTATTATTACTTATCTAATAAGTACCATCAGTGCTGAATTCTGCTCCAGGCTGCTTTACATCAGAAAGCTACCATTTCAACACAATGGCAAAGTGGCATATCCTGAGTTAACAATAATAGTTCCTAAGTAAGGTAGCTATTTCCTTCATCTCTTCTCATGCAAACAACAGTAGGCATGATGTGATGCTGCTGTTATTACTGCTCTTTGTGCTGCTGTAAAAATATGTAGATACTGAGAAAAAAATATTGTAATACAAGTAATAATAAAATAGTACATCTTTCCACTTTTCTCACCAGAACTTGAAGCCCTCATCTGGAAGGTTAACTGCACATGTTTCAGAATGAAATGCTGGACTAAATTCTGAAATATACAAAAATAAACAATTCCCTTAATTATCTCAGCTCCCCTTTAACCACAAATTAGGCCTTTGATTTTAATAGATTTCTAGGACTCCAAAGAGTTTTACAAAGTCACCTAGGATTAGAGCTACAAGAATGTTCAGTTTCCAGGTCCAAATTCCCAGAAAATATTTTTGCTTATTTCTAAAACAGAAACTAGACTAATCCTAATTTAACACAACCCTGAAATGATTTGAAGATTTCTGGAAACCGAAAGTTCAGCTTTGAGCCATGCATAGAATTCTAAAGCCTTTGACAACTAGATGACCAAAACCAAATGAAATGTAAACACCTTGACCATGCCTGTGTGGCAGTTAATTTATATACAAATATGCTGACCCCTATCTTAATGTGTTTTATAAACTGAGTGCCATTTGGGTGGTAAAACAGACACAAAGTAGCCAGCCTTTCCCATGACCCAGATCATTAGATCCCTTGTCTCACTGCACAACAGGTCTATCCATTCTTCTCCTGACAATATATTTACAGAAAGCTGTTTTCCTACCCTTCACTTCCTTTGCTAATTTCAACTCAAACTGAGTTTTGGCTTCTCTCTGTCCATTCCTACAAGAAGGGAAATGCCTTTGCATTCCTTCCATGTAACCTGTCCCCACTTCTGTCATCAGTATACTTCTTTTTTGTAGTTGAGCTCAGTCAGGACCTCAGTCTTCTTCTATGATGACCTTTTCCCAGACTTGCCTGACAAGAGCAGACTATTCTTGTGCCCTGAGGAGGTTGTCTTTGAAGATCAAACAGCACTTGTATTTGGCAAATGTTAATCTAAAAAATACAAAACTTATGTTTGATTTAAAACAGTAACTTTAGCATATTTTTTTTCTATGTCAGTTGTCTGTTTTTTGGATTGGTTTGGTTTTGTTGTGTTTTGTTTTGTTTTGTTTTTGCTGGAAGCTTGATACCTTGCCATCTAATTTAATTTTCCAAGATGCCAGTAGATATCTAAATACTTTTTCAGCAATACTAGGTAAGAATGGTGGATAGATTATGCTACTACTTGTGTGTAGCTTCAGTCTCCTACTCTAAAATCCAGTTGTTAATTTTAAACTGTGTCCCCAGTTAACTCATAAATATTTGACCTCTTGTTGTGCAAATGAAAACATTTAAATGCTAAAATGTTTCTTGATCCCAACTTTACATTTCCTTATTTTTCTTATTAGACAATCAAACTTCAAAAATCCATCCTCCCAATGGAGAAAGAAAAAGCAATGGTAAACAACCTAGAAAACTTAGCCAGGATTAGAAGCCAATTACAACTTCTTGTCCTTCTTACAATAGTAAATTATGGACAGATTTAGAATCACAGCAGCAAGTTGTGAATGATATATGAAATGAAACAGTCCTGCTGATTATACTGCTGTGCTGTTTGCTATGACCTGTAGACATTCAGGTGCACAATATTCATATTGTGGACCGAAGAATAGCCATGCAATGCAAGACTTTAAAAGTGTGTTGGAGAGAGTTTTAAACATTCAGTGTATGCTCCATTTTCCTCTTGACATTCTTTACTTTAAAGACCCTGTTTCCAGACTAAAGCCCATAAAGAAAAAATAAGAGCTTATTCTCCAAAAGAAGGTACTTAGCATGGTAAAGAGCCAATACAGGTTAATTTTTTTTCCCTTTCTCATCCCTAGGCAAGACATAAAATTTTGTTTCATGCATGAAAATGAATGGAACAGCTTGCAAATGGAAAGGAAAATAGTTTACAAGTGGTTTTATTTGCCTAAACTTGAAGGCTCTTATCACAGAGACCTTATGGATACTATCAAATTCCCACAGGCTTGTCTTGTGTTATCCAGTGGGCTGGACTTTTGTTCTATGTTAAGTAAAACATAAGGAGTTACCCTCCTGATTGTCCAGTATCAATTAAAGAAGAATCAAGCCTACAATATGCAATGCTCATCAGTAAACAAATAATCTCTCACCAGAAATTACCAAATTTGGGCCAATTTTACTTATGAGATATATATTTATCAAGTGTGGTGTGAATTTTAAACTTTGTGCTTAATAAACAACTTCTTTCTAATTCTTTTAAAAATTCCATCTCTTCAGGTAAGGGTTTTCAGACATACTGTTAGGTAGCAAATACATATCTCTCCCTAATCTCTGGATCCACTCAATTGCTGCATTGCAATAGCAGTATTCCTTTTAGTGGAAAGATAATTTTAATTTGTGGTGATTTTCTTGATTTATTTAAGTTTGTTTAAAAAAAAAAGAGACAGATTTTCCAGATTGTTTAGACCTTTTATTATTTTACCAAAACATGCATGGGATCAGAAAGCAGTGTCATGACACGGCCACACAGACAGAGCCCGGAGTGCCATGTTGACAGTGATGAGACATGGAAATTGCAGTTATTGGATGGTAGCCAGTAGAGATTACTGATGCAATCTCTAGTGCAGTGAAAATTTGTGTATTTTTAGTTGGGGGAAACTTTTAAATTTTAAGTGAGTAAAAAAAGATAAGTAGATTCAGAAAAAATGTTTTACAAAATATAATAGGCTTTAAAGCTGTACTTTAATATGACCTCTTTAGTATTTTCTTTAGTAAAAGCTTGGGATATACATAATTCATCTGCTGCTTGATAATGTCTTCATGGAGATTTCAATGTTCTCCCATCCCATAGATTTCTGTAGTAGATTATTTAGTAATCTTTCTGACAGGTATTACAAGCAGAAACTGCTGCAAGATTAGGAAGACTTTATCACCGAGGAAACCTATGGTTGTTTACACTTGTCTTTTAGACACTTCCAAATCCCTCAGAGTTATAGTAAAGAATCTGACCTCCCTTGTAACTAAAGTTATAGAACAGGTCTTCATGCTTACACTTTTTGCACAGGAGTCATTAAAGGGTGTACAGGTAAGGGCAGAAATGGTAGGGGAGAACTGTTATATCATTCCCAGTCCTAGGGCACAGTGGGGGCCGTGGCTCCCTGGGTACCAGATGTGGGCAGTGATGGGCAATCCGCCAGGGATTGGTGGTGATGGGCAATCCAGACAGGGAATTGCCTCACAGCCAGAGCTCACCCTGCCATTGCAGTCAGGGACCAGGGCGGGCCTGGGGCAGCCTTGGGCACTGTGGGGCACTTTCCAGGGATGGGCTGGAGCTGGGTCAGAACATCACCCTGTGAGTGAGGATCAGAGTACGGCCTGGGGAGGGGAACCAGGGGCAGACACAGCCTTGAGGTAGCCAGGACCGTCTACATTAGTGTTGCAGCTTTGTTTTATTGAGAAGTGCGCTTTTGAATTGACTTGTTGTTTCTGCTCCGATTCCCATTATGATTTCAAATCATTATTACTTGGTTTCTTCCTTTTGAATTAAATTACTTAGGAAGATGCTCCCCATAATCACACTGAATATTCTCTGATTGCCATTGGTTAGAGTGCTCAAGTTGCCAAAGTGGAATTAGTTCAAAGTTAAATTTCCTGTCTTCCCAATGCTGTTCTACTTAAATCAGTTTTGCTATTTTTCACTTGTAACATGTATGCAGACCTAGGCTAGCTTTGATTTCTGGGAATATTGATGTCCTTTAATGAGCAGAGAATGCATGCAGCAATCTGAATCAAGCATATTTTCGCATCACTAGTTTTGCTATTAAATTCCTTCTTATGGTGTTGAGAAAGGAAAAAAAAAAATCTGATTTACTGCTACTAATTTAGTAGTTACTACTGCTACTAGTTTCAGTATTACTTGTAAGTTGTGGCCTGTTTCTAGTGCTTTCTGACAAATACTTATTTAGGGAACCAAAGGGAAACAATCAATTGCCATAAGAGTTCTCATCTGTCATGGCCAATACTCAAAATAGCACATAAAGAATCAAACGTTCTCATGCTTTTTTACCTGAAACCATGCACAACTTATTTCAAATTACCTTTTCATTGCATAGACTACAGACTTAACTCTGATCTCTACTTTTCAGTGAAGTGTTTCAGCTCCTGTGACGAAAACAGTTCATGACAGACTGTTGCTATTCAAGGAGTGTAGCATGATGTCATACCTGAGATTTGAAATCCTTCCTCACTTAGTTGATTCAGCTGTCATACTTTTTGTTCCATAGTTGGCTTAGTCACAGCTTCTATTCTCTTTTTCGGTCTCATTTAAGATCTCCATTCATACTCAACAGATAGCAGAGAACCTGAACAAACTAATACTGTCTTGCAGTGTGTCACTGTCATAATAATTTTAAACAGTGTGGAAGTCAGCGTCATGTCTTACCTAAACGATGACACCAGATATCTCTGCTGCAACAATGCCTAATGTCCAACCCACTGTGGATTGGCTCCTGTGGTGACATTTAGAAATATCTTAACTACTCATCCTCATCTGAAAATCTTAATGAATAACTTACATTTATGCTGATTACAAGACATATGTGTAAAAAACCACCACCAGCCTTTATGAAGACATCAGAATCTGTCTGTTCATTCATCTAATTGCTTTTTCCTTGCATAGCTATATATAAATGATTTTCAAAACCCTTAATTAAATCTAGATCTAATGTACTTGCCTGATTTTAAAATTTAAAATGCACCATTGTATGAAGGAGCCACTAAACTCTTCGCTGATAAACCTCAAATGAATATAGCTATGAAGAAGTATCAGTGGATCTCTGTATGACCAAGTTTAAGCATGACTCACTGACAGAAGCAGAAATTCCTTCACTTCAGTCAAGATGATAGATTTGGCTCTTGTGTTTTCCACTATTATATGGCTTGAAGAATTGTGTATGAAACCTTCATTGTAATTATAGAAAATGAATGGCATTGCCAATTATTTAAGCTGGAATAATTTAAGAGCTGGCTAAGTGGGACCTAGTATGAACTGAGCCAAAAAGCATTACTTTAAAAACAAAAGCAGTGTCTCTAGCAGAGTTATTTAAATATTTTTATGCGTTATTACTAAAGGCAGAACAATTCATGGAGGCTAGACTTGGATTTTTTAATTGATATTGGCTTAAAACTTTTATTGATATCCTGAAATGCACCAAAAAAATTTCATGTCTTAATGTTATTAGACATCAGTTAAATGAGACTGAATACTAACGCAGGTAAAAAGGTAAGCACAGGAAGTGAAAGAATTTTTTAGATACAGTTTTTCATTGTATTTTGTGAACAAGACTGGACTTACTGCCTTAAAAAAGTATGGAAGAAACAGCATTATCTGCTAGAGGGTTTTCCTGATTTCATATTTATCAATGTTGCCCTAGACAAATTTTTCCTCTTTTAAAAAAAAATAATTAATGGTTAATTTCTGCAAAGTTGTATTGTTCACAGAAGTAAACAGTTATTTTGATAACGCAATGCAGAGAAAAAGCTATTTTGACTGATGTCCTCAAAAGTATTTATGTTTTCTCTACACTATTTTGTAGGTACACAGTTTGTGGTAATTGGGAATGGGGCTGTGGCTGAGCCCCATCCCCAGTGGGTACAGCTGTGAGCAGCAGGTGAGCAGCACTGACAGCAATGAGCATGGAATGCCCAGGGGCACTGACCCATCACCAAAGGGAGCAGAGGGCACACAGGTACAATGCATGAGCATGGAGGTATAAAAGGCTGGGCTAAAGAACAGGAAGGGCAGATGCTTGAAGCATTTTGAAGATGTTATGCTGTCTGGGTGAATGCTTTTAAGCCTTCTGGTACTGCATGGTGGTATTCCATGTATTGTGGCTGTCTTGACTGTGACATGTGCTGTGACATATGCTGTGACACTATTTTCTGAGTTTTTTTCTCCTAGTTTGAAACAAGTCATTGTTCCTGCCCATGGCTATGGGTTTGGAAGTAGATGATCTTTCTGTCTCTTCTTACCCGATCTGTTCTGTGGTTTTATGATTATTAGAGGGACTGACTGCTTGTATCATTATTAATTATGAATTTTGCCAAGTTCTGTGTGTAGATGCAGTGTGGTTTAAAAACTGGAAGGACTTCTGGTTTCATCTTGCATTTTCCTTAGCAATAATTATTCAAGTTGATTTGGTTTGGGGTCTTTTTTTGTGAGAACTGATTATTGAACTAATGCTACTCTTACTAAGTTAGTCAAGTGTCTTTCCTTAGCACCTAGTTTTGGGAACAGATAAGTAGGTAGCTGAAAGTACCTACAGTTTTTCAGATCTCCTCTCTAAAATCTATCATCTGATGATTTCATTTATTTCATCTGATTATTTCATTTATTTATTTTTTGTATTATAAGTTATACATATCTTCCAGGATTGTCCATTAGGCCTGCAAAATAAGGATCTAAATTCCAGTTATTTTTTTTTCTCAAACCCTATCTTTATTTTCTGTTAATGTGAGATATATACAAAAAAAAAAAAAAAAAAAACGAATAAGAAGGTGCAGATATGCTGATACCACTGCATAGAATGGTTACTGGTAATGCCCTGTGCTTTGGTGTGACTCAGACTTTACATATATATATTATTCTTACTCTTTTTACCTGTATTCTAGTGACAGACATAGGCAATAATAAGAAATTATATTCAAGATCTTGGGAGCTATTATATTTTTCACTTAATCCTTTCATTTAGAATAGTTATGCATAATAATGGGTGAATGCAAAAAACACTGCTCATCATAATTTTCCTTTAGTGGTATGGGATAGGCAAAAAGATATCTAATCTGTTTTTTGGGACTTTGAGGCTACTGGTTTTTTACTGGTATAATCTTTTAGTGCTTAATTACCTTTATTATTAGGGTAATAGAGTAATTATTGTTATGGTGAAGAATGCAACTACATACAAGGTGGAGTTTGAACCTATTCCAAGGTTTCATGTTCTTTTATATCTCTGAATCAAATAATCAGGTACTCTGTCAAGGTTCTCTTCAATAAACTGATTAGACTGAGTTTGAGTCTCCCAATGTGACTCTTGCTTTCTGTGCTTTGGATCATTTAGGAGTCCTTCATTCAGTGTTTTGCTATCTTGACAAATTCTAAAAGTAAAACAAATCACTTGATATGGTGATGTAGTGTACAAGGAGAAAATCATGCCCCTTCATGTACTCTGCATTCTCCTTCTGAGCCCAAGGGTCCCATTTCCCTGCTTGACTTTGCAGTGTTTTCTGACTAATGGTAAGTCTTTAGAGGTGAGATTTTCCTTAAGGAAGTTTTTCTAACTCAATCTGTATAGGACAGAGTATTTTGATTTTAGACTCTCCATTTTTCACTGCTACTGAAGTCATATGTGATGAAAAAACTTAGATTTAATTTTTCCTAATGATTTTTCATTAGTGGTCTGATGGTTGAGTTTGATGTGATATTCAGAGTGTATTAGGGAAATACAAAATGCAAGCCTTAAATATACCTTTCTCAGTTTGTGCTTGATTAGTTTGGTAATAAGCATACATTTGGCTTCAAGACTTAGGTCCTATTGCCAATGTTCATGGCCAGTAAAATGTCAGTTAATGAAGATTGTATTCAGAAATGTGCATGTGCAACTGAAATAAATAAATATTCAAAAATATTGGATGCTGGAGAGGCAGGTAGGGTAACTTTGTCACATATGACATGTTGAATTACATAACTCTATCATATCTGAAGGCATGCAGCAATGTCTACTTTTCCAACAGCCCATGTGTCTATTTTACTGCTCATCTAATAAATAAGTGCTAAAATACTGCTTCAGGCTTGTTTGCATGACAGTTGACATTTCAAAATACTGACAAAAATGACATATCTTGCGTGAACCCTTCTAAATAAGTTGTCTCCTTCCAACATGCTTTTTTTTCCCATATAAGCAGCAGTAAGAATGCAACAGCGCTGCTGTCATTACTGGCATTTGAAAAAACTGTTTCTTTAAAAGTGGAAATTGACACAAGATTACATGAAGTGTTACATCAATATGTTTTTTATTTGAGAACACAAAACTTGACATTTACACTAGTTAGCCTAGATATGTAGAATAGAAAGAACTACACAATTAAAATATTCAGATTTTTACATGATTACAGGCTAATATTTATCACTAACAAGATTTTGCTTGAGTTTAATCTTTTATTTCCTCTACAGGGTCTAGGAGAAACGCTACTTGACACCTTTTTTTAAAACTGAATTTTAAAGATGAATAAGCATTGTACAAAGAAATGTGATATAACAAAGATCAAGTGAGCTAGTATTTCAGATAAAGCACAGTTTTAGAGAAAATTTATTTTTCTGGATTTTATTTCAATTTTTTGTAGACTTGAACTAAAACATTTACTTTTTTCAAAAGACATAACAAAATTTCTATTTCCTTCAGCTAGAACAAACTTTGTTAAGAATTTCTTAATATTTGACTAAGTTGCAATCTATATACCAGTAACATGCAAAAGCTAATTGCAACAAATTATCAGTATTTTCAGAATCAAGAAGCTTACTTCTGGTGAGTCTGAGCAGAAAGCAAATATCTTCTGTCCTGGAGAATTCAGTAAATCTAGTTTGGCTCACATTTCTTACTCTCTAGCTTAAACCTGGGCAAGAAAGTAATCTCATCTTGCAGACATGACAGGAGCTCCTGTTCTGCACTGACACGGATCCAAGATATGAAAATGTTCACAAAAAATTAGAGCCACATCCAAAATAATATTACAGCACTTGATTTGGCTTTTAGCAATCTGTGTCCATGCCCATGGCCTAAGTCATGATTATTATTACTATCATTATCACTATCGTTATTATTTTTGTCATTATTCTTTCAATTTGCATCTCTATCTTCTGTTTTCTTCTCTACAACTGTCTCTCTGTGTGCTTCACTAGAAACTGTATTTTCAACGTGATGTTTTCAGGAAGAAAAGGACCCATCTTAATAAAGTAATGATAAATCATTTCATCTGAATTTTATTTAATGTTTTATCCTACATTATTTCCCATGCCAGCTTTCTTTGTTTCATGGGATAAGCTTTTGAGGTTTTAATTTGCTTTCTTATAATTATTATTATTTACTTTCTTTTCAAGATGGAATAATTTTAGTCATAAAGGGAGAATCCCACACTAATGCTAAGGTTTAAGTTAGCACCTAAACAGCATGTTTCAGAATACCCTTTCTCAGACTGAAAGGGGAAAAGAAGTATCAACTCTCCTGATTTCTGAAAAATATTTGTTCAGTTCTTAATTTACATTTGTGCCATATTTAAAGATTTCAGGGTATAGTCTGTCACTAGAAAACTTGCTACTCCCAACAGAAAAAGCAGCCTCTGAAAGTTACTGAACCACTGCTAATTCTGCAGCTGTTTGGGTTTTTTTTTTAATGCTGTGCACTTCTTTTCTCCATTTCCTTGATCTCTGATTGGGCACAAGAAGAATAGACTACCACACTTGCCATCTATGTTCATGAGAAGTATGCCTGACTGTCTAATGTTCCTAGCTTAACCTTATATTCAAAGATGATATAATTTTTGGAGATATTCTAAATGGCACTTGCCCAAGAGTTTTAGCATTGAGCCTAAGTAACAGACATGGTTTTAAAGTATTACAATTTTCCTTTTTGTAGCTGAGAAAAGCATTTTTTTGAATCATGTTAGCAAACACATGGCCCAACACATCCTGGTTTAGTTCTCCAAAAGAGGCCAGAAAAGTGCATTTTTAGTAGAGCTAAATGAAGTATTTGGAAAAGACTTGGATAATGGGGAAAAAACATTGGAGTTACTATTTTTAAATGTATGGGTATTGTTGTGATACTCTACAATGTGTATTTAGATGGAATATTTTAATAACAATCTTTCTTCATATTCTAGATTTCCCAACAGAGCTTTGGACAGGGTTATTTAACTTTGAGGCTGTTCTCAAATAGAAAACTTTTTATTTGTGGTTGTGGTATTTTGTAGATGTTTGTTTTATTTTGTTCCTTTTTAAAACTTGAAGTAGTGTTAAAGCTTCATTTGAAGAAGGCATCACATTGAAAACTGTGATTTTGACTCGTGTGCATGATTTCTTTGGTTTTGGTTAATACCTACTTCCTACTGTGTATGATTCTAAGTAAAAATTTACTATTGGAAAATATGACTGACCTAGTAATTGGTTTATGCTTTTTTTTCCCTGGGGACAGAAATACTAAACAAGTTCCTTGAAACACCTAAAAAATTGAGAAAAAAAATATGTAGACATTAAGTCTATTTTTATTTTAAATAAATAAATATAAATAGCCTAATACTAAATAAATAAATAGCCTAATACTACTTGAAATATAGCATTTCAAAATATCTGTGTCCTGGTAAAATTGTGGCACTGAATAACAGTTCTTGACTACTTTTTGGTTTAATATCTTAAAATGAAAAACTTTGCAGAAATCAGAAAAAGTTTTTGAAAGTTCATATGCAATACAAGAATACTTCTCTGACAAAAATCTTTGCCCTTGCATACTCAATGAATAGAATAGCCTTTAGGAGTTTACCTCAGGACAGAAAAATAATTTTTTAGTTTCCTTATGTATGCTTTGAAGAGCAATCTATCTGTTTCAGTTAATTCATTTAAAAACAGCAACAAAAAAATTCTCCAGAATTTTAAAAACTCCAAATCTAAAAGGCTAACAAATTCTTTAAGGTCTCAGAAACCAGTAGTAGTTGCATGCCTATCAGAATACAGGAAATCTTCAGCATTTAGATCATTATGAAAATGTGATTAAATATTGATTAAAAGATAATTCAATCAGGATTAAATTTGCTATTTGGTTGCTAGGAACTACTCTGTTGAAATCTGTACTAGCTCCCTTGAGAAAAGCAAAATGAGATATGTTTTTTTGTAGCTAAAACATACATTCTTGTGATTTTTCACGTATAACTATAGCTTGAAAAAAGTATGGTTGTTTCATGCCTGAAAATACAGGAACGAAAAAAAAAAAAACCCTGAAGTTTACATTTCCTTTGGGGGATAATTTTTATGAATTTTATCCACCAGGGAAACAATCTTTGAATCAAGCTACTGTGATAACTTATTAAGATTTTCATTAAATGTTCTTAAAATTTTCCTAAAATAAGGAAGTTTTCTAGAAATTTCATTTCTGCTAGTTGCCTTCAGAAATTCTTTTTCTGCATTGTCCATGCCCTCACTTCTTTCATGTTATTTTAATGACATTTAAATCTATTAATAGTATCAAGAGATTTGAAATTAAAATGCTGCCTGATTACTCTGTTTGTTTGCCCAGGTAGGCAGTGTCAATCTCTGTATTATCTATACATGTAAAATAGGTTAATAACACTTATGAACTCTGAAGATGACTTTTCAATGCATTAAAAAGTCACATATAATCAAATAAAAGACTCGTATGGGATTTAATCATCAAATGAACACATCATCAGGATACTGATTCTTAAAACTTTTAACAAAATATCATTTCTTTACCCTCTCAGATAAAAGATAAAAAAAAACAAACAAAAAAACCAAAACATAAACAAAACAATCCCCCCCCACCTATAACTGCAAGAGGGATATGGTTTCCTTTTTTTGGAAAATTCTGAAGTCATATAGTATTTTGCAAATCTAGAAAAAAGTATTTATAGGAATTTTTCAGTTGCTTAATATGAAAGCAGTAGCAACCAATCCCTGCAGTATGATATTATATATGCAAGTTAATAAGAAAAGATAAGGGGAGAAATAACCCAGAAATGACAGACACTCCCTGCATTTATTTCCTGCCCTAAAATACATGCAATTCTTAATGAGCATTTTCCATGAAACATAGGTGGTTTGTGAGTTTTTCATTTAAATAGAATGATGATAGTTTAAATTACACCACTTATTAAACTGACTAATATTTAGCTAGCTTGATAATCATGGACTACATTGTTTTGATTCATTGTATTCAGGCAGTTAATAAAAAAAAGGAAAGAAACTCTCTTTGATCATAACTCTCAAGCAAGATAAAAGAGAAGAGTACACTCAAACAGTTATTACAGAGCAATCAGTGCATTGTTAATCACCACACTTACCTAGGATGTGAACAAACCTAAAATTAGCTTTCACTTAAGAATTTCTGGGAAGAGTCAAGGAAATAATGTGAGAAGCTGAAAAGGATCACAATGTGATTAGAAATACTAAAAGCAAATTTAGTATTTAATTAAAATTTCACAACATCTTTTTCTTGTTTTACGTCATTCAGTTGTTTTAACTGAAATAATATAAAAGAGAAGGCAGGAATATGGAATGACTTTGTCTTTTAGGATTCCTCTCTGGTTCTGTAGAATTATATTAAGAATTTTTTTTACCTATCTTGACAAATCTCATCTATTTGATCAGAATTTCAATACCTGATATAATCTTTTTTGATCCCATACAGCCATTCTTCACCCACTGTTCCATTTTCTGAGGAACAGAAGATTCCTGTAGGTAAGGAGTTCCTAGGACACTACCTTCTCCCGTTGTGAAAATTAGAATAATTTCATAATTCCTGAAGTCATAAAAAAATAATTCTTATCCTCTATTCCTGTAACACAGTATGGTCTAGCTTCTGCCTTGTTACCTGTTTTTACCACAAACACTAGGGTGATTTGAGTTTTTCTTTCATTTCCTACATAAAATACAAAAAATGTCCCTGTGTTGCTTTGAGGGAAAGTTCATGGTCAGACAAAGCAGATTTTATATTATATAATGAACATACACACTCAGTATCGAGTTTAAAATTTAAAACTGGAACTTTCCAGTTTGGATTACATAAAACGAACACCTACAGGCAAAAATGTTTTTTTCTTATAGAAAATGTTCTTAAGCACTTAAACTAGAAGCACATATAACTAGCCAAGCAGTTGCCAAATAGAATCTTTCCACCATTTCCCTTTGTTTCCAAGAAAATATTCAGGCCACACCCAACAGCTCAGCAGTTGCATCTGGCCTCGTGTCACTCCATCCCAACTGACTCTCCTTCAGTTCCAGTAGAATGCCCCTAGCATCTTCCGGGGAAAGTGAAAGTGCATAATTTTCAGCCTGAATTGAACATGTAGTCACCAGTTTTAAAAAATTCATTGTAAAAATGTAAAGGTTTATGCAATTTGGAGGAAGGAACTTATAGCACTCATTTTGCTTGCAATAGCTACATTTCCTTTAACCATTTTTATTATTGGTATTCATGTTTATAGTATATACTTAAAAATTCTACATTTTAGTATCTCACTCCCCTCCCTGTGGATATCTTTAGAATGAAACCATTCTCAAACTTTAATTCTTCCTTAATTTTTTAAAATTATTTTATGTTCTTACCTAACATGGTCTATTATTTTTGTAATAAGTTTGTTCATAATTAAGATAGTCAAACTACAAGATCTGATTTCCTAACTCTTATGAACAAGTAAAATGATGTTTTCATTGACAGAACCAAATATTTTATATTATTTATTTCTGTAAAAATTATCATAGTATAACAATCTTCAAAAGCTTTCCCTCCTTCTTTTCAGAAAAGTCTTCACTTTTGAAAATTTAGTAAACACAGTAAAACAAAGAAACTAGAAGTGGTATAAACTACTGATTTCATGCCTAGTAATTTTCAATAAGTAATACATTACGTTAAAAACGGAATTCTTTTATGTGCATGGTATAATATGTTTTCTCTCCAGATGAGAACCTTAATACATTTCATGGATTTTTCTTTTTTTGATTTGGGTTTTACATTTTGGATTTTTTTGATGTTGTTGTTGGCTGGAACATAATACCGGTTTAACATACTGAAAGATTTTTTTTTTCCTAGCAAAATTGACCAGTCTTATCTTGTAAGGATTGTCTCATGCAATTTCTATCACTTCATAAGTCTCACCAGCATTTCTGAAATTCTTAAAAAAATTAAAGTACATATTTTTTTTATTTAAATGAATGTATAGGCCTTGAAGGAATAAAAATATCTTCAAATCTGTCACATGTTTATTTTTGTCTGAAGGAAAAAAAAAATATATTATTTTAATAGTTAAATACCTTCTTTCTTGGAACAATTACTTCATTTCAAAGTGGTCAAAACAAAGAAATAAGATAATAAAATCCATAAAAAAGAAAATTCCTCCTATACTTTTCATTTAATTGTCAAGTATGAGAAATCATAAGGTCATAGAGTTACGTATGTATTGGCTTGGAAGAGAACTGAAAGATCGTCTAGTTCCAAGCCCATTTTAAACCACTTTCCACCAGACCAGGTGGTTCAAAATGCCATTCAGCCTGGCATTGAACATGTCCAGGGGTGGTGTATCCACAGATTCTCTGGACAACATGTGCCAGTGCCTCATCACCCTCAAAAGTGAAGAATTTCCTTCTAATATCTCATCTAAACCTGTCCTCTTTCCATTCAATGCCATCACCCCCTATTATAGGCCCTGACAAACAGTCCCTACTTTAGTTACTAGAAGGCTCATCCAAGGTCTCACAGAAGCTGGCTCTTCTCCCTGCTAAACAATTTCAACTCTCTCAGCCTGACTTCATCATTAGCCTCCTTTTACTGCAAAATTGCCTTTCCTTTCCCAAACACATGCCTCAAGTTTCCAGATTTGCTGTGTAGCACTCGAGGAAACAGCTCTCATATGACCCTTACAACTACACCCATAAATACCTTCTTCTGGAATTGGGAAGAGCTGTATTACAGTAGCCAATAAAGTGATTCCTCACCATTAAGAAATACTGTGCCACTTCATAAACCCTCCCAAAATGCTGCTGTACAGAAGGAAATTACAAGTCCTTAAAATTTTTACTAGTGGGTGTTTAGAAAGAATGTCTAAGGTTAAGATGTGCTTTATACTGTAAGCAATTTCAGCAACAAATGACTTTCAGAAGATTTCTGTACTAAAAAGGACACGTGCAATTTACAAATGGAAATCTTACATGCTAAAAATTTTTGTATAGCACCTCAGTATGCCAATTATTTGACTTCTATTATGCCTTACAGACTTCTCTGTGTTGCCAAAAGAACCCTGTAGATATTCTATTATCCTCTGCATATTTTTCATTTTTCTAACATGTGAATTTTGCCTTTTAATTTTCCATTTTTGTTTTCTAATATGTTCATTTTCAATTTTTTTCAAGTGTATTAAAAGATTAAAAGGACAGACATTCTATTAGCTACCTTTTTGAATCCTAATGAATCCTTAATTGCTTATATTGCAAAGACAGGATATTTATAATATGTTTTGGATTTTTTCTTGTAATTCATATGTGTTTATCTTGTATGTTAATTCCTGTATTTTAACTTTTTTAATTATATGTAGAAGACACTGAGGCAAAGCTGAGTCATAAGGAAGAAAAGCATGAGAAATTTCATCTTTTTTATAACAATATTACAATATAGTAAACCTTTCTAAAAAAAGCTGCAAAGAAGAGAAATATAAGTTTGGCTGGTGAATAAACATAATGCAAACGCCTGAAATAATTAAAAAGAAAAGAAAAAATCTGAAGTCTTGCATGCCTCTTCTGGTCTTTTCTTCTATTCTATTTCAGAACATACACAGTCATGCCCAATGATTTTATTCTGGCTGAAAATACAAATGCCTGTATTCCCTTCAGCAAAACTATACATCTCTCCTCTTCAAACACCTGAAAGTTTTATTCTGTATAGAAAAGACAAATGAAACCCACTAACTTAAATAAGAATTAATTATTGAAGCGCTTAAATGCTTAGGTGTTATTATTCCCTGGATGTAATGGAATAGTCTAAGCATAGGGAGCTCTAATTTTTTGTCCTTAACTTTCCCCAGTTTGTTTTTTAGGCTGTTTTTCCATACTATGAACTTTGCATGTCTGAGAACAAAACTCTGATATTGGTAATTTAGAAAAAAAACCCGCAAACCAAACATTTACATTAAAATAATGCTTACAAATTCCTTTCTTCATTCTGATTATTTAGCATATTGTATGACATTATGTTTCCTGAGATTTTTAGGTGTCTCTGCTTCTGGGAGATATCAGTTTCATTTATATTAAAAAAAAAAAAAAGTAAAATTTTCCCAGTTCTGAAAATAATTTATAATAACAGAAAGAATAATGAAGATGTAAGTGCAAAAAGGGTTTCTTATTTTGCAACCCTTATTTCCCAGAATTTTTATTGTGTTCGCCATTTAGGATTGCTACAAGTCGATCCTATACATCGTTCTTAAACCAGCATCATAAGTATTTTATAGATGCATGTGATCCATATGCTATTCTTAAAGCTAATTTTTGGGTCACACAGAGAAAATCCTTCAGTGTCCCAGTGAGTGTTACAATCTGCCTTACAATACAGAATGTCATTATCCAACTGGCCCAAAGACCAAATGTTTGCCAAATAAATCTCTATTTTCTAATCTCATAGAATCTGTCCCTCCAAATCAGAACTGAGTAATAATTCTGGAGACACATATTTTCCCATGCTTTTACTTCATCTGTTACAGGGAGATGTTTCATAGTATATTACCTTTTGGTAGCAGTAGAAATATTTACTATGAGACAAAATGATTTGGAGGCCCACCTTCCGCCTAGGATAATAACACAAGGGAAAAAAAAAAAAGAACTTACTGAGTACTGAAAAAATTATTAGTTAATTAGCATAGAAAAGAAATTGATTCACTGTTTGAGTTCAATATTGACAAATAGGACAAAGGGGAACCACAGCTGAGCTTAAATTTCATAGCACTTTATGAAAAGCTACATTTCATAACCGTTCCCTCTGAGAAATATTCCTACCTTGGGAGCAGTTTTATATGGATTCCTTTAACTGGTGGCTCAGTGTGAACTAAAGAAAACAGAGTTCCTCCCTAAAATATATCCAGTACTGGATGACAAGTCTCATATTCCTGATATCAACAATGAGAAATATCTATGCTATCAGTTACACTTTCTTTCCTCCTTCCATTTAAAACTATACAAATCACAAATACCCTACAGTCTGTCTGATACAAAAATGCTCCTCTAGAATACTTAAATAGTGCTCTATGAAAATTAGTTCTTGTGGCTTAATGGCAGCACTTTGAGCATCCAGTTTCAGCAGTGACAGACATTTGGTTTGAAAGAATTCTTGAGGAAGTAATAAACTCCTGAATTCACACACAAATCCTAAAAGTAAAGAAAATATATGGGGGAAATAAAAAAGGAAAGAAATAATTATTTTTGTCTCTACATATGCCATTTGCATCCATTTTTAAAAGCATGATTCTTATATTTGTTACCCAATATATGGATTTTCATATCCGATTGTACCAAAAGAATTATTCTTAAATTTTATCTCTTTGAAGACTTAGAGGAAGATGATTCTGATGAATTAAAAGGTGACTTAGAGCTGATATCAACCTAAACTCTTAAGCTGGCAGACTTAACTGGCTTCATGTTGTGCGGTAAGTCTGGATTTAGGCTTTCCTATGTGCTGGGAATGTTGTCACACATAATTTCATCAGGTCATTGCTCTCCTTGAGTGTTCAGAAAGAACAGTGTTCAGAGTTCTGTGACAAGCATCAATAGTTCTGCTGTAGATTTCTGCATGGAGAGTCTCAGAGGAATAATTCTATCTATCTCTCTATCTATCTATCTATCTATCTATCTATCTATCTATCTATCTATCTATCTATCTGTCTATCTATCTATCTATCTATCTATCTATCCATCTATCTATCATGCATCATCAGTCTTATCTCTCTGTTGCACACTTCATCTCGGCTGTTACATTTGAAATAAAATTTAATGCATATATGTATATATATGCTGCTTATAGACATTCCATTAGTGTCCAATAGGGCCTCTTGATACAAATCAGAAAATTCATTCATATAATTACCTTCAACATTTTGCTTAGGATATTTCAATCAATGTTTGGAATCTAATGTGATATAACATAGATCCTTATAAATTCATAGGGAAATATGCAGATGATATTTTAAGGTTATTTTACAAATGTATGAAAAAGATAAAAAACTCTAGGATCAGTATTTTTACAGGATGACATCCAGTATTACATATACCTTTGGAATTCTATCCCAGGATTGTCAAAGTTTAAAAAAAAAAAAAATCATAATTTTTTACAGAATTTTTATCTCTGTACCCTAGCCAATTCCTGTTAGCATTTTCTCTCCTGAGGATAAAGACAAGATACCTCAGTTTTCAGAAAATGGAGAGTTATATAGGAATAATGGTTAGGCTAATGATGAGAAACATAAGAGGGAGGGTGAAACTTTGGAGCCTTCAGAATTGTGCCCCAAATATTTTCACGAATTGTGGTGTCAAGATATATGGAAAAGTTATGCAAGGCTTGTTTGTGACTATTGCCTGTGCATACCTTTGAATGAATATCAGCCCATGAATTCCAAATGGACATAGGTCGTTTTCAGTAACTTTCAGCAGGAAATAAGATTTCATACATTTCAAAATTAATTATTTTTTGATAAGTAAGGATATGTAATTTTCTCCAGGCTACTCTGCTATTAAGACCTGGCTAATGTGGAGCTGCTCAGCTGTATGGCCCTGCACTACTCTGTGGTTAATTGAGCCTTTTGTGCTTAATAGATCCTTTCTAGCACTAGTACTCCTAGAGCTGTTTGTCCACATTCCCACCCCAGAAGACCATTAGGAATGTTTTTAAGAAAAAATTTAAAACAGAGGTGTGATAAGTCTTGCAGTTCTTGATATCAAAGGCGGTGCTGTGCAGAAACAACCTGTTTCTGTAGCAGAAATATATGCCATACATAATTCCTTCATATTCTGCATCAAAATGCAGAAGAGGCTAATAACACTCTAATCTTGTTCCTTGAGCACATTTTCAAATAATTTTCATTTTTAATTCACTCTTCATAGAAATTAAAAGGAGCGGGCATTCAGATTTGCAGTGTTGTATTATACATCTAAGTAGGGGAAAACATAATAGCAGAAGAGAAGAAACAAAAATTGGGTACTGTGTGACTGCATATTACATGCAATAGATAGATAAAAGTGTTCTAATTACCAACACAACACACTTTTCTTCAATAAAAGTAAAGAAATGCTTGTCTGAGAGTCGTAGATTTATTTCTTTAATATCCTTTCCCTAGAGAGTTACCAGAGGTTGCTCTCTTGCTGGAGTATATTCCCTTGTCTTGAGCTCTGAGTGCTGTGATTTGAGTGGAAAGCTCATTTTTGCCTTCTTCTGAGTAGATGCACATTGCTGAAGAAGCTGTTCTCCTCTGAATCACCAGTGTCCACCTCAGCACTTTCAGCCTCCAGGGCAAGCTTTTGTTATTAATCATAAATTGAATACATGAAGAATAATAATTAACTAGCAAACTGTAATTATGAGCAACATCCAAAGGGAGCAAAAAAACATTGAATGTGGGTCCTAGGTTTCCTATTAGTGCATTTAGGATTAACTACAAACAGTCTTGTTAAACTCAATCAAATAGTAAATTAGATGGATTTTTCCTATTAGGACAGGATAAGAGGCTTGACTTTTAGAACTATACTGTTTGTAGGTTTTCCTTTTCTTAACTCTTACTGCATATAGATTTCCTTTCCCTGAGAGACATAGTTAAAAAAAGAGAAAAATATTCCTTTGCCTGTCTTTAGAGGGCTTTGGCTTTTTGTTTCTTTTTATTACCATTCCTCCTACACCCCAAAAGTAATTAGTGACATGTGAAATGTATATCTACCTGAGAAATGTTGATATCCCCTTGTTCCTAGCAATTAGGATCTCTTTTCTTCACCTACAGTCATCTACTTTACTAAACTTGGATCATGTTTGCCATCACAATTTATAGTAGCTATCAGTCTAGAAATAACTGGTTTCTTTGTATGTTTGATGAGTCAGGCTGAGCTGTATTCTGGTGTGTTTCTTCATGATATTTCCCCATTCTGATTTTGTCAGCTGTTGCTAATGTATGACAGCAAATTTAGATAGAATGAAGCAAAGCACATTTATTGCAGTACAAATGTTGTCACCTGTTAATACCTGACAGACCTTCCTGAGGATATTTTTGAACACTGCAGAAGTATAAGTGCAAGTAAACTGAGAGAAAAGCTTACAAATATTTTAGTTTTCTATGCTGCAGTTCTAAAATCTCTGGTCTTCAACAGTTGCATAAGTGCTGATTAAAATTCTATTTAAAATTCACTTTGATTTTTAATTATTCTTCAGCTATGATCAAATGATTTTTACACTGTGTAATGGATAAAGAGACTTGACATCTATGAAAAGCTCTAAAATTATCAGCCAAAGAAATACAGATCTGGAGGTGGACTAAACTTTTTAGAGGTAAGATGCAGAACACAAACATGTCATTTAACACACACAGAAAGTACTTACATGGTAATATCAGATATAACTCACAGGTTAATTGAAAAGACCCAGAAGTATAAAAGCAAATATATTAAAATAACCCCAAGCAGATCCTAGACTGAAGAAGGAAAATAAACTAAACATCCTATTCTTCCTTTTGTGTGTTGAATGTTGGCACCCTGAAACCACCATCAGATTGGTTAAATGGAACTCTAGAGTCAAAAGAGCAATGGGAGGATAAGGATAAGCACAATACCAGCAAAAGGGGTAGGTACTACAAATCTTGTGCACTTCAAAATTTTTATGGTACATGAAGATAGCTCACCGGTTGTCATCATGGCCATCAGAGAAGAGATTCAACTTGTGGAAGACAAATTTCCAATTAAAAACAGATTAAGAGAGTAAAAAGCAGAAACAATAAGAACACCTTCTCCTTCAGCATCTACCACATCTTCTCAGGTTCATCTTTACTTCTTTTGCTCCCAACTATGCTGACTGTGGGAAGAATAAGATGGGGGAATGTTATGAAACACTTGATGCCTGCTGTTCCTTATTCCTCCCACTGTATCTCTGCTCAAGCCTGAGGTCCCTCTGATAGGATACAGCCCACAAAAGGCTCCAAAATGAGTCCTTCCCACAGGCTGCAGTACTTCAGGAACTAGTGCATCACAGCATCTCTGATGGGCTTAATTTTGGCCAGTAACTTAAATTAGGCCAAGTCCATCTTGGAGCCATCTTGAACTGGCTCTGTCTAACATGCTGGCAGCTCCTGCTTTCCTTTGCCAAGGGCCATCCCTGAAGAGCTCCTCCCTCTCTGCTGCCAGAAATTTGCCATGCAAAGGCAATGTAGAATATTAACACTAATTTTTGTTCTTTATATTTAATGTCTTTCCTTTCTTCCTGTTAATAGGTCTGAGAGTAATAGGGTGTGGCATTTTTATCTAGAGGGCTTAGAATAGAATTTTGAGAAAATGTCAAAATGTTGTTTAGACGTCTGCATTTTTAGCATTTATTCAAATGAGCAAAAATAAGAGGTCATTGAAATCTTGTTTTTAACATGAATTGAAATTCAAACTCACAAGCACTACTATCATGTTTAACTTGACTAAAATTGTAGATTATATTTAGCTCAAGAGATCAGACGAGATGATCTTGAAAGTAAATTTTGGTTTTAACCCCTCTGTATTTAGAAGCGTGCCTCTTCATTGCATGTCCTCTGATAATATAGCTGCTGGCATAGCAATAGCTAGACCTCAAGTTTGTTAGAATTTCCCTTCCAGAAAGAATTTAAAAAACAAATGAATCAGATGAAACTTAACTGTTTCTTGTTACTGTTCAAGAAATCAGTTTCCTGGTTATCATTGAATGTCATGTCTCTTTCCTAGTAGTTTATTTAATAATGTATCTTACAGATAGATAATCTCTTAATTTTTATACTCCAAAAGCAACTTCCTTCTTTATTTCTTTTTTTTTTTTTTTTTTTTTTTTTACGGTTTTAAACATCTTCACTAATCTCATTTAATTTTCTCTACTCTGAATAATCTTTCTTTTTTCCAAAAGTTAATAGTTATTGGTATAGTAGGTGGACAACAACTAATGCCCAAGGCAAGCTGCAGAGACAAAAAATAAATATGTATGAGATGTAGAACTTAATTTCAAATGCCAGGTGCAACCTGCTTCCTTTTTTTCCTAGAAATTCTTTTGTGTGTGATTTCTATCATAACTTTATTCAATTCTATGTAGTATGAAATCAATCTCTCTAGTGATCTTTCTGAAAAAACCAGTATGCTCATTTTCAGCATATTTTAGCATCTTTAAATTGATGGGAATTTTTTAGAGGTGCATACTATGATTAACAGGGACAAAGGTATTTTGAATATCTACTTCTTCCACTCTGCATTAAAATGTAATGATTGCTATTAAGTGTCATTAGATAATTCCATCATGTATAACTCATTTAAATGAAAACATGTACAATGCACATATAATCCAAGAATCTAGAAAATAATGATTTTATGTGGTTTTGATCTTACTATATAAAAAGCATGAAAACTGCTGCTGATAAACCTCTATAGTGCCAGTTTTAAACTCCATCTGAATTTTCAGAACCTGCTCTACGTTCCAAAGTCCATTTTGTCTAGATTTTCATTTGATATGTTTTGTAAAGTGCAACTTTATAGTGTTATTTTGAGAAAGAAATGTTTAAAAGAACTTTTGCAGTCCTACACAATTTATGTTTCAAGAGTCATAAGAGAAATTAACCAATGCCATTCCTGCATCAGTGGGGCCATGGACACTAAGCAGAAATGTGGGTTGGATTCTACCACTAGTTAAATAGGAACCATGTCAATTTTCAAATTCCACAGAAAACAGAAAGGAAAAATGAAAAAGGATAATAATGAAGAAAATAGTTTTGAACTTCAGCTCAGGAATTCAGAAGGCAGAAACTTTATAGCTGTTTTCTTAAATTACAGAAGTTGTATACAAATTGTTTTACATTCTTTCTTCTTGTTCAGTATTTCAAAAGCCACTCCCTCTCTTACGATTTTTCTGTGTTAAGTTTTTCATAATTGTATGTCTTCTATTTTGAAAGAGCTACTGGAAATGGTTCAGGGATAATTTAGTCTGTATCAATATGAATCATCTCTCCAATTTTATTGAATGCTAGTTTCCTCTTGGACATTCTTTTCCCACCAGCTCATTGTAACAACATGAGACTTAGAAGAAAGAAAAGCTACATGCTTTTTCTTGGCCATTTTCAATTGTTTGCTTCACAAGGAGGTAATATAATTTGAACTGGATTTATCTTTTATCTCAAATTTCCTGTAAGGACACAGTACATTTGAAAAGGCTGTTACTTTCCAGCTAAGAACTATCAGACTTTCAGTGATAAATGAGCTGATGCTTCAGTCAAGAATATATAACACACTTATATACTATTCAAAGTGCTCTGGTTTCTTTAGCTAAAGGTTAAACAGTGCCAGTTATTATTATGTTGTTATTATTATCAATATTAATTTGTTCTTTTTATATGTGCCCACTAATATGAATATGTATTTTGAAGTGTTGGATGTTGATCTGTAACTGCCTCTTACTACAATCAGAGCAGAAGGTCATAAAAAGACACAAAATGAAAAGTAGTTATAGATAAAGTGAAAGCAAAACAAGATGAAATATCCTATTCTGAGAAAAAAAATGTTAACATGCTGTCTTATTTGTTATAACAAGACATCCTTTTTCTTTAAAATTGATGCAATTCTAATTTGAAACTGAGATCCCTGAATCAGTCACTGTCAAAAGGGTCTTTCCCTTTCACTTGTAGCAACTGAAAAGATAGATATGTATATACACACACAAATATATAGATATATTCACAGAAGGGCTTTTTAATATTTATACACAGACATCAGAGAGCTATAAATTACTGTGATAAAGTGTTTAGAAGACTGCTCAGTCAGGTCAGTTTTAAATTTTAAAACTGGACTTTACTGATTACACTCATTAAGCAGGTGCTTATAAATGAGGGTAATTTCTTGCACAGTATTGACTATTTTCATAACAAATGAAAAAATTTCAGTTCATAACACTTCTAAACTGGCTGCGAATTTAACATACAATGAGGGTGATGCAGTGTGTTGGGTCCAGTTTTCATTTGTTTTTTTAGTTTTGCCTGATGGTTTTTATGCCTTTGCCTCCATCCTTTGCTTCTTAAACTAGTTTTTGTTTCTGTTCTTTTGCTAGTCTCTGTATGCTTGAGGAGCTATCATTTTGCAATGTTATGCTTCCTTTCTCTTGTTCTCTGGCAACTTCTTACTTCCACTTCCTACATGCAAGTACACCCAGTTTCTTTGGTGATCACATTGCAAACATAATTATGTGAAACTCTGTTTGATTATGATATCATAGTGCTACAAAATCCTTATAAATTGCTGTTAGCTGCACTGTTTCAGTACACTTTTATTCAGGTTTAGGTTAGTCACTGTGTTAGCTTATTTATATTGGGACTGCTTTCTTGTTTAGTATTATGAAAACATAGAAACATTTTAGTTGTCAATAATCTATGGAGATACATTAGGCTGCTGAAGATTTTTTCTAGACAATCAGGAATAGCTCCTCAGGTGAATATTCCACAACCTCTCTAAGCAACCTTCTCCAGTATTACACCATTCTTATCTTGCAGTGTTTTTCCCTATAGTGTATCTGGTATCATTGCTGTTCACTGCCTTTCAACTGTGCACGTATGAGAAGTGTGTCCCTTCAATTTAAACTTTCATTAGGAAGCTTAAGACATCCTTTGTCTTTAGGGTGAATAAACCCAAATCTGTCTTACTTTTCATTATCTCATGTTTTATGACCACTGTGATTGACTACTGCTATATTTCCTCTAGTTTGTGGCACTCTTGTATGGAATAGCCTACTTTTGGACAGCATATTCCAGATTAAATTGAAAAAGTGTCAAGTGGAGTGGAATAATTACTGTCTTTGACCTGCCACTATGCTTTCCCTTTTGCAGCCTAGCATGAATAGTGTAGGATCTAGTTAATTCCCTCACTTAAATGTCTCACAATTTCATTAGATTTCTTCTTTTTGGTCTGATATCCAAAGGGAAAAGAGACAGAAAGCATGGCTAAGTAATATGTGTGTGAATAAACATGTAAATCAATGATGACTCCGACGAAGGGGAGAGAGAATGATACATCTGACTCCATCATCAGAAGGCTAATGAATTACTTTATTATACTATGTGGCATTGTTCGCAGGGGTCTTAGGATGAGGGAAGAGATGAGAAAGTTGACTCTATGTTCAGAAGGCTTGGTTTATTATTTTTTGATATATATTATGTTAAAACTATACTAAAAGAATAAAGGATTTCATCAGAAGTCTAAGCTAAGAATAGAAAATGAATGAATAACAAGGCTTGTCTCTGACCAAGACAGTCTGGACCAGAGAACTGTGATTGGCTATTAATTAGAAACAACCAGATGAGACCAATCACAGATTCACCTGTTGCATTCCACAGCAGCAGATAAGAATTGTTTCCGTTTGTTCCTGAGGCCTCTCAGCTTCTCAGGAGGGAAAAATCCTAAGGAAAGGATTTTTCATAGAACACATCAGTGACAATACTACACTATGTACATTTCATCTAAACTGAATCTGCCGGGCACTCACTCTTACTCACCACTGCACTCATCTCCGATTCTCTCGTGACTGTCCCGTGACAGTGCTATACACACACTTCTTGGCCCTGATAGGCCAAGGGAACAAAACATCTTCCCTTTGGGTAAACAATCTCCATATTGCATTCAACTTTAGCACAACACAGGCACAGCAAGCGAGATAAAAATTGTGTTTTCCTTCTTTGCTTGTCTCACAGCTTCTCTCTGTTCAGAGGCCATGTGAACACTACATAAACATGAATTCCTTTCAGTATTTTTGAAAAAATGAGACAAACTTATTGACATATCAGCTACACAGTTGGTTTTTATATGGCCTTTTGTCTGGACTTTTAGTTGCTTAGTTGGTTGCAGCAGGCACTTCTACCCTGACATTCCCCTTTAATGTTGTGTCTTTGATAACAGAGAGTTTAATCACAGTGGGTACAATGCAAGTGTGGTTTCATCTGTGAACTGATGTCTATCAAACTAAGACAACCTGTTACATACTGAAACACTCACATTAATGTTTATGTCCCTTGTACATTAGTAGATGATAAGAGATGCTGTGATAATGGATATGATGTATGAATTAACCTGGAATTGAATGCAAGATTATTTTCAGAATGCAGGATTTTCAAATATACAAGAAAAATACAAGAAATTCAGGCCTTAAGAATAAATTCTGGCTATTTCTGATCTGAAAATTCAAGTCCATTAATTAATCAATAGTATTTAAAATGTCTCTGATCTGTCAAAACATTTTCTTCCACAGAAATGGTAAAAAGGTTTAAAAGAACAAAGTATTCATAATGATTTACTGCAATTTGGTGATCCCAAGTCTATTTCATTTGTTATGCTATCATGTTGTTAACTGTAAAAATCCATCCTCTGTAAAGTGATTTCTTCTAATTGTAGAACAATATGTGCATTTAAGGCAGGAACATGTTTGGATCCTTCTCAATCTTCCTTGCATCCAGAGCACTGTGTCTCACACATCAAACTTCAGTGTGTTAGCTGTAAATTGAGGTATGTGGAATTTCTCCAAGAAGCGTGAAATCAAGTTCCAGTTTTGCAAGTGAACATTTTTCCCCTTGAGCAGAAAATACAGTATAGAGTATGCATGGTCAGCACACCAATAAAATCTCACTTTTTTTTACAAGTTAGGAAGTTAAAACACAAAGAAGAAACCATACAAAAATATGGCAGTTCAAGGCCAGATGAGAAATCTGCATTCTGTCATTGAAAACAAAGCTGCTAGATCATGGATCTCTGAAGTTGATATTTTTCAGAATTCATGTCTGCAAATTGTTGAAGAAATGTTAGAAGTCTGTCTGCTCTTGTCAGAATCCACAGTTGGAGCTTAGCCTGAGGTTTGGAGGGGAGTAACTGTGATGAACTCAGCATAAGCTTTATCAGCTAGTTGTAAATATCTCTGCACCAAAACACTTGGGGCATATTTTCCCCTAACAGTCTAACTAAAGTGAAATATTTGCTGTGAAAAATTGGATTTCTTCCCATATTGCAATATAGAGATTAAGAATGATCCACCAGGGATAAATTTGTATCACACAGGTTACCTCCTGTAACTTGCCTGTAATTTCAATTGTAAATACAAATTATATTTCTGTCTTTAGCTAGCTAAGTATTTCCATCCATTTTTAGCAATTATTTGTTTCAATGCAATTATAATATTGATTTAACCACTGAACAAACAATAATAAAAAAGTCTTGGAGTCTTAGAACTGTCTAAAGACATGAGAAAGACAAAAGGAATGCTGCTATCTCCCACTTACAGATAGGGAGCTGAAGCACAGCACAATTACTTTACAAATGCTTTTCATCAGCAATGTATACATAATGCAGTGATGCACAAATCACAGATACTGTAGCTAGCTCTGAGAAACATATGTCTAGAACCTGAACTGGTTGAGATTTTTTTTATAAGAGAGTTCTAGAATAAAAACTATTATAACAATATTAGGTTTTTCTCAGCTGAGAGAAAAAAAAAAAAAAAGGCAAAACTGCACAGTTGCGTAGGTTAGAGTTATCCTGAGATGTTGACTAGCATTATACCTGCACTTTGCCATGCACACTTCATGCCTGGTAGTGATGCTTCATGAATAGAACTGAACCTAAATCTCAGATCTCAGATCCTCATTTCCACAATGTATTCCAATGCTAATGTTTAGTCCTCAGATTGCAAGACTTTCTACTCCCACTGTCTCAAGTTAAAAAAAAACAAAAAAACAAAAAACCAAGACCCAAACCCAAGAAAATAACTTCTTTCAAGTTCTGATAAGAAAAATTCTGTTTCCAACTTCAGAAGAGATTTAAAGCTGTGAATTTAGCAAACACACACGCATGGATCATTTTTACACTAAATAGCCAAGATATAATGCATAGCTTTAGCATTGATATTTTTTGTTTTGGACAGTTCCCTTCTGAGCAAGCTTTTTATGGAAACAATTCTCAGTTAACTGATTTTCTTCACTATAACTCATTTTGTACTATAAAAATATTGGGAAGAAATAGAAGAATTCCTAAGTACGTTTCAGGTACTGAATGATTAAGTAACAGTACAATTCCTACACATCATGGTGAAAATAACAGATTTTTCCAGGAAAGAAAGATTGAAAAAAAGATATCTCACACCTTCTTAGCTCATGGATTGTGGCAAGGCAACCTCATTTAAAGGTATAGAATCATCAATGTTGCCACAGACCTTTTGCATCATCAAGGCCAACTGTCAACTCAGCACTTCCCCTTTAACCCCTAAACTACTGAAAAAAACCCATCACCCAATATTAGACCCAGATGCCTCTTGAAGGCCTCCACCACCACCCTAGGCAACCTATTCCAATTCCTGACCACCCTAACAGAGAAAAAAATGTTTCTAATATCGAATTTGAATTTCCTCTGTCTTAGCTTAAGGCCATTTCCTCTAGTCCTCTCACTGTAGGCATGGAAAAACATGTGTACTTGAGTTTGTCCTACAGTTATAACTGTAATGTAACTGAGTATCAGAGCAGAGCCAATCTATACATTCATGTATGAGTAATTAATTAGTTGGATGGGCCAGGTACTCCACATCTAGTCATCTGCACGGATGAATTAATGGACTAATCTTAAACAGTGAAAGGAATTGAAACAATGTAATTAAAATTATATCCACCTGCTCAATTAAGTATTTGATTCATTGATGAAGTAGCTCTTTGAGAAGGCATTTTAAAGTCCTGAAGACACCAGTCATCTCTTGCTGTGCCTACACAGATTTGTTGGTTTCAGCGGGTTGGCTACTCTGGAAGAAAAAATCTGGTGCTTTCAGCAATTTCTCACATGCTTCTTGCTGCAAAATTGATCACATCATGTGTGGATAGGGTGTTTATAAGAAGTAGAAACTGTTCCTGGAAATGCAGACATCATCATGTAGGACAGCGCTTCATTATAATTTACATAGTTGGGTGATGTTTTGTACTGTTTTCACATCAGCCATAGGGATAGATCCTGCATATGCAGGAGTAGTCATGCATCAGCTAGATTCAGCAAAACAGAGGCTGGGTGCAGTCTTATCTGATCTAACTTAAGTACCTTCCTTAGGCATTAACTACATGGTGCCTCCTGAGCTGATTCAAACTTACCAGCATCTAATCCAGTGTTTTCTTTAAAACAGAAAAGAAAACATTGAAACACACAGATATAGAAATTACATAACTAGAACACTGGGAATGGATTACTGTACAGTACACTGCCACTTTTCAAAATATATAACTTAATTAGCAGCACACAATACTTTTCTGTCACCTACTATATACCCAACTATATACATACCTAAATTTTTATCAATGTCTAAAATTGGTAATATTTCCAATTTATAACACACTTCTACAGACAGCCCTCAGATACTGAAGAAATGAAAGCTATTATTTCTGTTACTAAATCAAAAAAATTGGAGGTATGGGGAACAAATATAGACTGTTGGAACAATGATTTTTAAATACAAGTTGCAAATGCAACTAAGCAATCTTGTCCAAAGACTACTTTTGAGATTTTCTATTGCTAACATTGTAGCTGTTGTCATCTTTATCACTGTCTCACATGTCTTTATCACAGTGGAATCTAAATTTCATCTAGACAGAATCTATCTCCCTAGGTCTAATAAGTAACTAGAACTTATGTCAGTCTTTTTTCAGAGGAGTGCACAAAGGAATAAGTTTTATCTTTGCCAGTGACAATGCAACACAGAAAGAAGTTTCTGTTTGCCTATAAGCATACACGAGCAGGACCTTTCTTTCAAACTGATTTTTAATTTTAAAAGTATTAAGATCATCTAAGGTCAGACCATTATGCTCTTACTCATCATTCTGAGAAGTAATCAATGACCCTGCTTATGGGAGTAAAATCTCCCTTATGTGGTCACATGCAGGGCTCTGATCTATAAACAACAGCATCATATTAATAAATCACTTCTGAAACACTTAACAAGCTACATGACTTTGAAATTTACTGTAATGTCCCAAGAAATAAAAACTGCACAAATCCTAAAAAGCAAACCAAACCAAATAAAAGCCCCACATCATCAGAGAATCTAGAATAATCTTAAATGAAAAGCAATATTCAATGATAATAAGGAAGCGATATCAAATGTGCACAGGTTCAGTATAAAGCAAGAACAAAGAAAGGAATACAATATTTAGAGGGAGTGAATAATTTTTATTCTCATGGTGGTATTTGTTATGAAAATAAATTATATTATGTTCTGACTAAGTTGTACACAGTTCTAAAGATCCTACTTGAATAATTATATATTCTGTTTGTGTACCATTTAGTTCTCTGTACTTCTGCTTATCATTCTAATATTACAAATTCAGTTTTATTCTCACTGAAATTAATAGAAAACCTGTCATTCTTGGTATAACCTTGACATAATAAATGTAGTCAAAATGTTGATGAATGGCCTTTTTATTTTTCTAAATGTCTTTTCAGATGTCAGTGTTGGGTGTAACGGTGAAAAAAAAAAACAAACCAAACTGATATTCAGCAAATATTGAAATTTTATCTTACAAAAACAAATCAACTTTTTAAAATTGTTTGTGTTTCATGTCAGGACTACTGGAATACTTTTAACTTTGTTGTTCTGTTTGGGGTTTTAGCTTTGTTTCCTTCCCCTCGCAGTGTTAAGTGAGGAAGAGGTCAATAGCAGAAGGATCAATATCCTATGTATTCCTGACATGAAAGACACTGAATCAAGGCTTTGGGTAAGACAGAGCAGGGTGTGAACTGGGTGTGAACTGGGCATGAACTCTCACTATGTGATTTAGGCAAATAGAGCTATATATTGCACTCCAAGTTCTACTCATTCCAGGATATTTCTAAGGAAGCAATTGATTTCATTGAAACCACAAGAAAATGTACTTTTGAAAACTTCCCAGATGGTTATAAACACAGATTTATAAGCACAGATTTTTGGCCAAATTATTCATTAAAAAAAGCTCCTGCTTCTATTTCAAGTTTGAAGTTTATCATGAAAGATTACTGGCTTGAAGTGTACAACAGAGAAAAGTTTTTCTCTAAGACCTCTATTCAAGTTGCTACTTACTATCTTTTACACCCCAGGTTATAAATGTTTCACTCTGTAACTCTGGAAAATGCACATTCCTCTTCTAAGACATATTAGTGTACATCTACAGAAATCTATTAGCTTGTACCAAAGGAACAGATAAACACTCACCCCACAAAAATTAAAAACCAAAATAAATCAAAAATCCCAAAACAAACAACCCTCCCCAAACCAAACAACCCTCCCCTCCAAAACCAAACCAAACAAACAAGAAACCCAAGGGAAAAAAAAAACCACAAGCAAATCTAGCATGGTTATACTGCTCTGTGCTACCTTGTTGATCATGATAATACTATAAAATGTTAAATATCTCCATGAAATAATGAATGAGACATACAATTGATATTGACACCTTAAAAGACAGAAGTTTAGAAATTTGATTACAGTCCTTTTATTTATTGAAAAACTCTATATTGAAAAGAGTACTTAAAATGAAAATATGGAAAATATTTGTAGACTTGAAACGGAATGTCAGGATCAGTATGTAGTGTATGATGCAAGCATTAACAGCAGCTCTCAGAATGAATTAACATGCTTGAAATCTTAACAGCAGCAATAAAGAGAAAATAATATTATTAAGAATAATAGTAGCTTTATCCTGTCTAAAAATGTCACACTGGCAACCCTGAGCTTACTTGCTTATTCAAAATATGGCCAAATCGTATCTTGTGCAATTACTGGATTAAATCAAGGCAATGTCCTAAGCATACAATAAAGTGGAGTCAACCCAACTCCACTGTCTCCACTGCAGCAATCTGGAATCATGATGTAGCCAAGCTATCTTCAGGCAAGAACAGGTGGCCAAGGGAAGAAAAAAGAGGTTTTTATCCATAAAGAAATCCACAGAAGTTCTGCTAGAGCAATTATTTCCAAATCCAGGGCAGAATCATGCATCTGCTAAACACTCAGAGATTCTTTTTCTTTTTTTTTTTTTTTTTTAAGTAGACATCATTTTTATAAACATAAAGGATCCAAATACAGCACTACCAGAGTGGGGTGCATCTCTTCCCATAGTGTTCCTACACCAGATTAATTTTTTTCTCTTACTAGCTAATGTTGTCATTTAAATTCTTGTTCTCTTTTTGACCTTGCAACACTTGAAACTTAGAATTTTAGCAACATCAGATATCAGATCAGATTTTTCTATTTCAGCTTTCTAGAGCTGCTTTCCAGAAAAGCAGGGAATTAATTTGTCTACTGCTTTCCCAGCTTTTCTTTCTTTTTCCAAACTCAACAAGTAATGAAACAAAGGATACAGATAAGGAAACAGATTAAAATTCTGACCATTTCCCATATAAAACATGTATTGAAGTGCAGGAATCAGTTGCAAATCACAATTTTAGACTCAAAGGGATAATTAATTAAGTTTTCAGGTTGCTAACCTGTCTTGGAAGACAATAGCATTTCAAATAATCCTGCTCTTATCCAGTTTAAGCTTTTTTTCTGTATCATGGTCTGAATCCATTTCTTAGATATGAAAATACTTTCTCTTTTCAGTTTTTAGTTAAATGTGTGCTAAATCTGTACTGTAAATTCAGCCATTGATTTCAGCCTTATATTCTACATGCTTGTAGGGAGACAATAAATTTCAAATAAGTAATCAGGTATATTTCTGGATGTAATTATTCACTAGACACACATTAATCAATATGATTGTAGTTATGCAGATCTCCATATACCCTACCTGTGCACATGTGCACTCACACAAATGCACACAACATTTGTTTATCTGGAAAAAAATCATAGAAAAGCAAATATTCTTCAATATATGGAGATACTTGCAAGCAACAGAAATATATGTAAATATTATTAAATAAATAAGCAATGTAACATTTTTTTATATATATGTGCATATTATCTGCTATTTTTTCTTCTGTATTGTTTTTTTCCTTTCTGAATTTTTCTTCTAAAGAAAAATCTACTTAGTGGATACCCAACTGTTATATGACATTTTCTTCGCAACTACTGCATTTTAAATGTTTCCTTTTTGTTGGCTTCATTTATAAATTAATATAGTCAATAACAAGCAGTAAAACCTTCAAGCAATTAATCAGTAAAATAAATAGAACATATAGGCAGCTTCTAGATTTAGACTCTAAGAACTGCATTTGTAAAACAATTTTCTGATTTTTTTAATGACAAATTAGATCAGTTCTCTTTTGGAAAAGGTTCACACATCTTAACAGAATAGCTTTCTATAATTTTTCACTAAGTTGATGCTTTGATGCATTTTATTTACACATCTGTTTTTCAAAGTGGTGTTTAGGGCAAAGCTATTTCTAAATGTGAAAAAAAGCAGAGAGAAAATAAATATATATATACTAAGCTTTTTATGTTCTTTCTTTCCAAGCCTGGAGGGAAGATCTCTATATCAACATTTTTTCTCCTAAGCACTCACAAATTATTTAATTATTTGCTGGACTTCTGGAATTGAGGACACCTAAGTGAAAAATGGTTCATGATGCCTGAGGACTTTATTTTTTTTCTGTATTTTGAAGAGCTACCACTATGCCCCCACTTCATTCCATAAAATTTCAAGCGCTTAGATCCAGGACTTCTGGGTTAGAAGTTTAGTCATGGTGTCGTCTCTTTGGCCAGTCATATACTTTCTACATATGTTCTTCCAAAAAAGTATTCAGTTATTTTTTTTTTTGTCAATCTACCCAAAAACTAACCACAGAGGGAAAAATTGTTGATAGAGTGGAGAACATACACTTTATCAAGCCAGAGTGAGGTAAGAATGACAATATAAAATACTTATGTATTTTTGTCCCTAGACAGTAATAAAGTACATACTATTACTACTTCAACTACTACTAAATGTTCTTATTATTTTTATTATTATTACTTCTTTTAACCATCTATATTTCTTGCTAGTTTATTCTGATTTTTTTGTTACTCTTAAGTTTACCTTTTAAATTTATATACAAATTAGTAATTTGATAAATTCTCTATTTCTTTTATTTTGTGGGCTTTTACCTGTTTCCTTTCAGTTCATTGCTGAAGTCCTGATTTTTCCAAGTGGGTATCTCTGTAATACTTATTTTTTTCTTCCATTAGTGTGCTTGTATAGCTGCAATGTTCTTTTATGAAACTGTCCAATCATAATGTGAATTCATTTTTTTTTTCCTTTGAGGAAACAATCAGATCCACTTATTTGAATCTATGAATTTTAATATGCACATTTTCCTGTATTAATAAATAAATTTCAGCATTTACAATGATCTTTCTTACCCAATTTACATTTTTATTTCATGTTCTCAGTCATTTTGCAGTTGTTGATCAGAAACAAAGATAAAACAGTTTAGATTTGTCTTCAACTTCTGTATTCAAGTGTTGGCTGTGACAGACTCCAAGAACTTGCTTGATGATCTCCTACAGATTTCTGTATCTGAATATGTCTCTCTTTGCTTACAGAGGCACAGCTGGTAGTTCATAAATTTCGACTGACTGTGCAACTTCCTGATCCCAACTGACTGAAGCATCTGTTTCTGCACTGTGTACTGCAATTCTCGTCACAAACTTTCACTCCAAGTCATACTACTGCCATGTGGGCACTCTAGGGACAAGCTGGTCACAATCATCATTTGGGTTAGTAATCTACTTCTTTATCATGGCAGAATAGTTCCTAGCACGCATTGCTTGGTCTGTTAGAAAAAAACAGCTTGCAGAAATCCAGGTTCAAAGAATTCTGGTGATCTTTTTCTTTCACATTATTTTAACTGGCTTTCTATACACTTTGGACTTTGCTACTAATTACAGTGAATCTGTGGTCTCAATTTTAATTGCAAAGTTATCTTATCTGTAACCCAAATATGAATGCTCTTTAATCAATAGGAGACACTAAGAATGCAGTTCTTATTAAATATTTCTGAATGTTTTACTTGTCTTACAGTCAACAGGTCCTCATCCTACCATAAGAGAGTTGTAGATCTTCATTAACTCTTGGCCTACAGACACCCTGCTGCTTAGCTTTTTCTTAGCAGTTTATTTGTCACATTTTAAATCAACTAATATTCTATGAACTCCTAATTTCAAATTTCCAGTTCAGAAATCCTCTTCTTCAGCATCATATAGCATTGAAATTCAGTCTATGTTTATGACTTCATGTATTTTTTTCCATAAATAAATGCTTCAGTACTTAAATTCCCCTTTAGCAGTAAATTCATGATATGATTGTCATGTATAGTTTTTGTTCCTCTTGAGGATGGTATTTTTATTCTTTTCTCCTTTCTACTTGGCCCAGCCACTCTTCTTATTTTGTAATACAGTAAGTCCTTGATTTGTCTCTCCTCCCTTTTCCCACTGCTATTCTTTCCTAAGCTGCATATACAGCAGTAATCTAATTTGAATTTGGTATTCCATTCAATTATGCACTAAGATTTCCAGATTTAATATTCAAAACATTTTGTCACAATCTTAATCTTGGAGGGATGGGTCTGTGGTCTGATGAAAGGGAGACCAGGGCTTTTCCTGAAGGAGTTAAAAACTGAGGAGAATTTTGCATATGAATAGTTTCCAAGGAACAGGACTGACTAGATTTACAATGCTAATTCCTATTCCGAGAAAGCAAACTGAAGATGTAGGATTGCATGTTTAAACTGGTAGTTGTGAAATGTCTAACAATTTGTCAGAGAAAACTTTGCAGCAAATTAAGTGCTAAGTAGCAATATACATCATTGGTATAATTTCTATGTGCTCATATACCCTTGTATTCATGTATATGCCCTTGGAACTGTGCCACTCATTTCAGATTCTGTTAGAAGGAATTTACTTTGTACTTGGCAAGAACTGCAATTTTAAGACCACTCACTAAAATCAGAATAACTTTTCCTGGGTTTAATTAGAACCGGGATACTAGAATAGTCTAGATATATCTAACTCACTATCCAAGCTATTTTAAAAATAGCATGTTTAATAGCATGTTTAACATCATGTCCACTTAGAGTGGACTCTGAATTTAAGCCATTGCTGAGGCAGCACCAAGGCTGAATGTAGTGGGATAATCACTTCTGACCGGCTGGTGATGCCGCGCTTGATGCAGCCCAGCATGGGTTTGCTCTCTGGGCTGCCAGGGCACCCTGCTGGCTCACACTGAGCTGCTGCTGATCAGGAGTCCCAGATCCCTTTCTGCAGGGCTGCTCTCCAAGCAGTCCTCTGCCAATTTGTACTTCTGCCTAGTCTTATTCTGTCCTTGGTGCAGAATCCAGAACTTGCTGAATTTCATCATGCTAATCTTTGCCCAGTGCTCTAAGTTGTCTAGATCCTTCTGTGAGGTAAGACAGCATCCCTTCCCAGTTTGGTATGATCAGCAAACATGCTAATGGGGCATTCAACTCTTGCATCTGCATCACTGATGAATATATCAAACTGAACTGGCCCTAGAACCAAAACATGAGGAAAGTCACTGGTGACTGGTCGCTCAACAGATGTAGCCCCATCCCCACAACCCTTTGAGCTCTGCCCTTCAACTCTGCCCAGTGCACCAGGAACCTGCTCAGCCCACAGCTGGACAACTTGTCCAGATGGATGCTCTGAGGCACAGTATCAAAAGCCTTCCTAAAACCCAGAAAAACTACATGCACTGCCACCCCTTCATCCACTAGGCAGGTGTCCTGGGGTGACTTTATGATGCTGAATTGTATCTCCATTCATCTATTTAGCCCAGAAATAAGTTTTGCACATTTAACACTGGTTCTGAGAGCGAAGAGGGGGAGAGAAGAAATTAGTTTCATTTTAGGATTTAACCATAATATCTGGGAAAACAAGGGGAACTGCAGATTTTGTATAAATAGACTTGTAAGATTTCCTTACTCCCTTGAAATACTGGAAAATATGTTTGTATATAAAACCATGATCTCTGTTTATTATGGTTGAAAAAGCACTTCACACATTCAAAAGTTCTCTGGCAAAATAAGAGATTTTCTACCTAAAGAAGAAAAGTCACAAGTCCTCTGCATTATAATGTGGCGATGCAGAAAGACTATAAATACCTACGTAGCCCTTACAACTATAACATTGTATATACAAAGATATAGAAATTTTTCAGTTTGAAAGTACCACTGAGGTGTCAGGAGTTGCCAAAACTTACGGAATACAAATAGACATTGTCACCCTTTGTTAAATTGGACAAATATTCCAGACATGGCACTGCAGAATTCTATGACAATCTGTAAGATATTGAATTTATGAAAGGAAAAATTATAGCTATATGAAGTATAGAATTGATGGTGTCATATCAAAACTGTGCTTAGAAAAAGGCAGGAAGGTTAATGAATTAATAATTAAATTCCAGCTGTACTCAATTTACATGGTAAGGTTTTAATAGTCAAGGGGGCTTTTGTGAGAAGACACCAAAAGCTGCCCCCAGGTCCCACAGAACCAGTTCCAATCGACTCCCAGATGGACCTGTCACTGGTGAAACTGAGTCAATCAGGGATACTGCACCCTGTGGAGAGGACCATGGTGAAGCAAGTTGGCCCCATGCAGTCAATAGAGGTCCATGGTAGAGCAGATATCCACTCTTCTGGCTATGAAGGATCCAGTGCCAGGGAAGGTGTATGTGCCCCAAAGGAAGCTGTGCCCCTGTGGAATCACCTTGGTAGAGCTGGGTCCTGTCAGGATCTGTGGCCCTGGGGAGAAAGGAAACCATGACAGAGTAGGTTTTCTGACAGAATATGTGATGCCATAGGAGACCCATGCTGGAGCTGTCTGTTCTTGACAGAACATGCCCCATGTAAAGGACACGTGCTGGAGCAGTTCTTGAAGAGCTGCAGCCCATGGGAAGGACCCAGACTGCACGATTCTGTGGAGTACTGTATCCTGTGGCAGGGACCCTACAGTGGAATAGAGAAAAAGTGTGAGGAAAAAGGAGAGCAGGAACGGAGCTGGGAGCTGTTACCTTCATTCCCCATTTCCTTGTGCTGTTCAGGGTGGTGGGGTAGCGCTTTGTTTAACAGGCAGTAAATTAAATTAATTTCCCCAAATAGAATCCGCTTAGTCCACGATGGTAATTGAAAGATCTTGGTGCTTCTGTCTCTACCTAGAAGCTTTTTTAAGTTCCTCCTGTTATGCTGATGGAGGGGGAGTGACAGAATGGCTTGGTGGGCACCTGGCAGCCAGCCAATGTCACCACACCACACCAGCTCAGTATTGTGCCACTGAAGAAAAAAGGAGATTCTCATTTGTGATTTAATAATAGAATTTCTGTTCAAGAGTTTTTCAGTAATTATATTTGTAAGGCCTCAGTGAGTACTGTGTCCTACATTTGGCATCTGTCTAAAAATAATACATGGAGAAATGGAGGAAAGGCTCAGTATGAGGTCAGAAAGCATGACCGTTGAAGGAAATAAAGAATTTAAGGGAACAAAAGATCATGTCATCCTAAAACTAACTGTCATTATTTGTGCCTCATCTTCACTGAGAGGAAGGGAAAGAAATCTGTATACTATGAAACCGTAGCATGAGATGCTAAGCATTTTATTTTTTAACTATTTGCCTATTTAGATTTCAGAATTTCTTCTACGAATCTTCTTAGTATTCTACTTGCATAATGTTTTCCAGAGATAGATGCACTATTTGTGATCTTTTCCAGAGATGGATGCACTATTTGTGATCTTTACCAGTACATAAAAATTTGTCAACCTACTTTTAATGACTCTCAGACTTTATAATATACATGAAAAACTGAGGATTGGTGACAAAAAGATAATAGATGTATAATGTAGTGCATATTGGCTATAGTGGAAAAGAATAAGATCTTAGGAGTTCCATAAGAAATTTTAATCCTGTAAATCTCCATTTCACTGTCACAAGGTTAGAGTGCAAAAAGAAAAAAAAATCAATTTTATACTTTAAAGAGAATATTTCTAAGTTTTAATATTCCATGGAAGCTATGAGTGGAAAACAAAGAATCTGTTACAATGTTGTTTGTATTTTGTGGGTAACCTAATTAGATTTTCATTCCTGCAGGACTCGGGAAGGCTTTCTACATAGATAAAATGTTGACTTTACCTCAATAAATGCAATTCCATATATTCCATTCTACACTGAAATATATTCATAATTAGAATTCTAACAAGTGATTTCATAAATTTATAGGATTCATTACCACTCTATGGACATTTTAATCTACTGCTTGAATTAGTACTCCACATTAGTGACTTTAGAAAAAAAAATGAAGAAAACACAAACAATTATAAACACTAAATGGGATTAAGTAAGCATTTTTGTTAGCCCCAAAGCTATCCTGATATAGCTTTATTGTCTTAATCAACTTAGTTGACTCATTTTACTGCTCTTCTGAGGTGGATGTTGTGGACACATGCTGGGATACTAGTTCACTTCTGCCAAATTAAAAATGATAATTCTCATGCGTGAAATAACTGCATGGACTAATGACCAAGTCTCAGCATAATTTGAAGTGAAGCCTCAGCAGGTGGCAAACAATTAAACACATAACATAATATAGTATAGTCAAAAGTATTTTTTCTTTTCTTTTTTAAATGAAAAAGTAAGGGAGGGAAATAAGAAAAGCAAATACTCCTTTTCTTGAACACTGCGAAACTCCACAAATAAATTCAGAGGGATAAATGAGGAAGAAATTAAAAATATGCCACTGGAAAACAACCTACTAATAGAACTGTCCCAATTCTAATCCAGTATTTTAAATATAAAACAGTTGTTTTCTTATGAAAGTGAAGATATGATTCTACTCCTATTGAAAAAATAACACAAAATTATAAGCCCCGAAAATTATAAACCCCAAAAATTTCTTCAGCAGCAGAGTAAACCTTGAGAAACACTTTGGCATCTCCTAAGCCTCAGAAATACTTTTAAGCCAACTTGAGGAACAATATATGTGATAATTTAATTATTATTTAAATGAGAAAAGAAACTCTAACCCCAAACCAGAATAACTTCCCCCTACAAAACCCTATCTAATTTTTCCTTACTTTTATATTGGATCGCTTATTTACATGATTTCTGAAAGTGTTATGTGTAAGTGCTGAACTTGTGTTTCTCAGAAAATTATGAGCAAGGCTTTTCTCAAAAAATATGCTTTTTTGAAGAATGTGGAATGTTTTCAGGGGCTCATTTCTTGTGCCTGAAGGCATTCAGAAACTCAGTAACTGGATTTTAATTTCAAATATAAACTTAATCAGTTTACAAATATTCTTAATCTGCATTTCAGATTATTTAATATAAATTTCTATTTCATTGTGAAATTTCAGGTTATTTTAGGAGTTTGGTGACTGTCTGCTTAAGGTTATATTTCAGCTTATGCTAAAACGTAAATAGTTAAGTATTTCTATAGAATGGCCGCTTAAGATGCCAGGTAGCTCTTAGCAAAAGAATTGGGGTGCTTCCTATATTCTGGAACAGTCCACACATAAAGCAGAAAGGATTGGTGTAATATTAACTCTTAAAAACTCTGTAGATTTGTATTGCTAATGAATTTTTAAGTTAGGCAATTCTGAAGGGGTATTTTTTAATAAATAGCTACATTATTTTCAAAATCATTAAAATAGAATAAAAACTGGTTCAAAATTAGCACAACATTCAGGGTTTGAACTTATAACTACTAGAACATATATAACTTAATAGTAAAATGAAGTTATTTTAAAAGCAGTACCTTCTGTTCTTGCTAAATATAGTAATTTTAAAACAGGAATAATGCTGAAGAATGAAATCAAGCAGTTCAATTAACATAGAATTTTTGTACTCTGTTAGTGAAAGCCCCTGAATGTACTTGTCATTTTTATTTTGAAGACAATCAGAGAAATGTTGATTTTTCAGGTGTAAACAAAAGAAACCCCGGGCAAGACATTGCAGTTGCTGTATTTGCTTTTTTTTTAATCTGATGTTAAGGGGCAATTTTAAGCTGCAGCTATCATTTTAAAGGCTTCTTTTGGAGAATGTCATGCTGGGAAAACAACTAGAGAGACAAACTTCAAAAGAGCAGATGAGTACCCTCCCAAACACAAAGCACTTCTGATAAGGGGACTTTGTCCTTTTAGTCACAGTGTGAGGGGAAAACCTGAACAGAAATTTTGTGAAAGAAATGAAAGGAATGAAGAAATGTGGAATCAGGACAATGTAAGTGTGTTGTATCAGAACATGGTTTCTTGGAACCTAGCATTTGTATTCTCTGATTGTTCAGGGCTGGTTTTGGGGGTTTTTGATTGTTGGTTTTGGGGCGTTTCTTGGGTTGTTTTTTTTTTAATTAAAGTTTCTGCAATAACTCTGATAAACAGTCTTTAAGGCCCACAAATGTTTACAAATAATTTTCTGCTCTCTGTCCCCAACCCTCTTCTTTTATTTGTACTTTTGTCTGGTCAGCTCAGCACAAATACCGTACAATTACCTGTGAAGAAAAGCCACATTGTCACATTTCATTTTAAAATGTATTTTTGCCTTTAAGCTACATAATTATATTAATATCACTGAAGATTGAGCTTAGTATTGTCACACCTTAGTATTGTCACATCTTTAGATTTACTCTCTTGTCGACTTTAAATCTAGTGCCAGTGGATGGAAAAAATATATATTTTAATGTATTCCTTACTTCTTCTTCTTCCAAGAGGACATACCTTTTGGTAGTGATGCCTGCTTCTTTTTTCCTATTGCAAAGAACTCCTTATGAAGAAACACCCACAAGGGAATATGTGATTCTCTGTACTATCATCAGCTCCAGCTTATCTCCTGTAGTGACTCATTCTTTCAATTTTCTCAGAGCTTGAAGTAATTTCCTACATGAGGCCTGAATTTTGCTGTTGTCAAGGAAAGAAGAGGGATGAAAAGACAGGACAAAAATTATTTCTCCCATCTTTTTACAAGACCATCATCAGGGCAATATTTTTTTCTTTTGCTTTGTGACAACCTTTTGCATACTGAGAACGTATAGTTGTGATTTAGTTGTAGTATGCACTTGGAGCTATACACAGATGTCAGAACCCTCCCAAAGGAGTTTAACGAAGGGATTATGCAATATGATCTAAGAACTACACCTATCCAAACTCATTAGCATGGATTTTCCTGAATTTTTATTACACCTTTTCAATTATTTTTATTAACATCTTTGACACAAAATCCACAGGAAAAAGAAAATCAAGCTGTACTTTACAAGACATTTCCTGTTAACTCAGTGTTGTAGATGTTCAACAGCAGTACTCAGCAGCTTACATTTTCACATAAATGTAAGAATGAGAGCCTGAGGCAATCTGAATACAGGCTTTTCAGACTTCAAAGGAGTAGTGAATGATTCTTGCCCTGCTTTTGCCATCCAGAATTGGCCTAAGCTTGGGGAGCAATTAAAATTAAATGCCACTGAACTGCAGAAAGTGAAGATCGGCAGCTCTGGGCACGAGCAGACTTTTATGGAGTCTCCGGACTAATTCAGATCTTGGTGTCTGTAAAAAGAGGAAAGGATTCAGACTGAGATCATTTATACAGAAAGAGAGCAAAGGGCAGCTGCGTTAACCTTGAACATAATGATTCACATCTTTGTTTCAAATCAGCTGTTTTTTAGTTTCTGGTTGCCACATTTTCAGGAGAGGAACCCTCTGTAAAACCAATTAGCTGCTAAAGATCTGTGTCTCCTCTTTAGTCCTAATGTATTCTTTTGTAAATAGCTGTCAGGGCACTTAAACATATAGACAAAGCAAATTGTACCGGATCTGTGGCTGTGCTGGAAAGTGAAGCCTTTATTGACAGAATGGGATATTATTTTTTCAACAGAGGTTTTATTTCTTTTTGTTTCATAAATGCCAGAAGAAGTTTTAGGTGGATATTGCTGAAAATTTCAATACTATTCAAGAATATACGCAGGACTACTGAATTAAGATATATATGTGTATTAAAACATGTTTCCTGTGAAAACAACTGCTCACTTTGAAAATTTAAAAAGGTTTACTTAACAAAAATACAACAAAGACTACATAAGGAAAAAGCTGCAGCGCTGGGAACTGCCCCTGGTGCATGCCACAGGGCCAGTTCCTCTTCAAGACGGATGCTCAGTGTTTTATACCCCTGGGGGTTGCATCACTAGCCCTGGCCCCTCCCAAAGTCTGTCAGTCAGCTCTTCTTTGCCATTTATCAGTGGA
>LTAT01000006.1:50365109-50390056 GCA_003286495.1 Chlorodrepanis virens | reverse complement strand
AGAGCAGAGGACATCTAAACTACAATAACATAACTATACATCACTAAAGCTTTTCTTAATATTCACACAATAATTATCCCTAAATTGTGAGAGCCATCATCTCATTATCCATCTATAACATTTCCTGACATAGTTTTGAATTTTGAATTAAAGGTATATATATATATATATATAGGTCACAAATTTGTGGAAAAAATAACAATTTATTTTCTTGAAATTTTTTCATGCATCTTTTGTCCAGCAACACATACCAGAATATCACTTTCAGTAAAAGTTCAGAACACATTAAAAAAAAAAAACAAAAACTGAATATAAGTTTCAAAATGCTGTAGCTATATACTTTGAAATTTTGCCTGGTGGTTACAAGGGACTAAGAGCTCTCACCCACCCTATTTGCTATTTTCTATTTTGTCTCTTGTGTATGTTTAGTGCTTTATCCACATAATAATTTTTCTTTAATTTGCTATTTTCTGGGGTTCTTTGTCTTGTATATACTCAATATTTTACCAGCTGAGTAATTTTTATTTAATGGAATCAAATGACTACAGAGATACTCTTAAGACAAGCTAAATTCACCGCACATCACCTTTAAAATCACCTTTATTACATATCAATAAGATAAATACAATTGATTGATAGAAAGGAAAAAATTAGCAAGATTAATAATGTCGGTCTTAGAGCTTTATAGATGTCATTTACTGATTAAACATACTATAATAAAAACACTAACAATAATAAGCTAATGTGGAATTTCCAGATTTTTCCTTTGTGGTAAGAATACTTTTTAGCAACTCTATAAATAATTTTAGTAAAGATGATGTAATTATTTTATTGAGAAAAATGAATTGATATATAATCTATTATCTACAGAATGGCCACTTCATTGTTGGACGGAGAAGCTTCTCAAACTCAAAACTAGTGGTCTTTGCAGATTTGTTTCAAAATCGGGCAAGCTTTACTGATACTGATTTAAGCACCACCCCCCAAAATATGTTCTCCATCTGACCTTCACAAAATTATTTCACCCAACAAAGGAAGTCAATTGCTATAATGCCTCATAAACAACTGCATTAACATTAGCAGATCTTGTTATACATGACACAGTTTCTCCATTAATGGGAATTTTTATATTGATAAAAAAGAATTGAGAATAAAATGTTTTTTAAAATAAAGAAGGTGCAATACAGCGTGCAAACAAGCTTCAGTTGGATGGAGTATGTTACGTCTAATCTGTCTTCTATATTTGCCACTCAATATTTTTCTTTTAATGCATAAGGTCTTCCAGGAGAGGTAAGATGCAAATACCACACCTCTGCTAGAAGGCAGAAGGTGTGCCACCTTAAACATTCATCCAAACAAATGTGGAAAAAATTACTGCAAAGTTCACATTTTGAAAACAGACCTGTATGTTTAAAAAGCTCCAAAGCAATACTTAAAGTTTGTCACATAGTACCTTATGCAATAATATATAACTGCATCTCTATGCTACATTTTCAATGAATGAAAACCAATGTACTGGGAAGTAGGAAAAGATACTCAGTCAAAAAATTCAGTCTCTTAATTAAATTGTAAAAATAGGCTAATTTTCTCTCCATTAAATTCAGAATTTTATATGAACTAACATAGGCTAGGTAATTCCTATTACATTTTCAGGACAAACCTGTTCAGATCTCAAGATTATTAGGTTTTCAAAAGCCTGAGAAGAATTGGTCAGGAATTTTCTATGGATTAAATTATTTCTTTCCAGAAATCGGCATTTGGAAAAGGAAAATTTTGATTTTTATATATTTGGTTTATTTTACTTTTCAATTTGTATAGAATATATCTCTGATGTATTTTGTTATGCAAAATTTTGATTAATTCCTTGAGGAAGACTAAAACATAACAAAAAACAAGGTGAGAATTAAAATTAACAATAAAAAATATTTGTCAAATATTAAATCATCTTTTAAATACTGACAGGTACACCATGGTAAAGTTCTTATATGAAATATCAAAAATTCTCAAACTAGATAGGACCAAGAAAATGTAATAAATAATCTAATTCTTTACTCTAATATTGACTTCAAGCTTGTTAAAGGAAATTATCTCTCACATAAGCTAATGCACTAGGCTGATATCAGCCTTTATAAAAAGAACAGTCTTGTGGAAAGTATTTTATTAAAAAGTCATAATGAAATATTGAATGCTTCAAGAATACAGTATTTGATACAATATTTGTTCCTGTGAAGACTGTATTAGAATGTCAAAGAAAAAAACAGTGGAGCATGTTTATATAAATGACGTCTCTTTTACTAGTAAATCCTAAAAGCGGGATTTCAGCTGTGTTCCTATTAAATATCCCATAGGATAAACTTCAATATTTGATAGAAAATGAAAATATCAGGAAAAAAAGAGGTCCATACAAATAGTAGAAGGTATTTGATAAATATTTAATAGTACTATACAAGAATGTTGCACAGTGCCTTACAAATCATTAGATTTTTGTGTTGCTGAGAGACCTTCATTTATACCTCAGTAGCCTGCCTTTCACTTTCACTGCTGTGGCACTTTATTTTCCACATCCACTGTGGCAGCGTTTTTTCCCTTATTCTCATGGCCTTGGACCTGCAAACCATTACTTTTATTATTGTGGGCTCTCCTGGGAAGTGATTGTCACTGGCATCAGACAACCCTTCCTTTCCCCACTGTATCTAGCACAGAAAAAATTGATTTACATTAGGGGAGCTAATAATGTGTGTGCGCACACCTTAGTCAGCAGCTGGCAGGTAAACAGCTGCTCCTCAGAAGGGTGTTCTCCATCTATTGAAAGTAGGTGTATATATAGGTATATACAAGGAGACTGGGCAGGTAGTCAGACATTTCTGTAGAAAATTATGTACTTTTTCCTTACATTGAAATGAGAATTTTGCTCCACATAACTTAAAGCTGCAGAGGTTTTAGTCTTTATCCACAATTATTGCAAATGTTTCTTACTAACCAAAGCCTAGCTGTTTCTAAATATCTCTCACTATGTGAATTCCACCTCTGCTTTGACTGATAGGGAAACATTAGTTTGTCTATGTCTGTGTGCATATTGTATAGGCTGTAACCGCTGCAAATTTTAATATGGTTTAATAGAATACTCTTAGAACAACTGTACTTTAACAATCAAGTCAGGTTATGCCTGCAAGTCTTGTGTCTTATGGAAATGGATAATATACCTAAGGCACACTGTTGTAATCCATTATCTACTGAACCTGAAGAATTTTTTAGTTAGAGTATCATTCAACTGTGCAAAATGGTTCCAAGCCCTGAAAGCATGTCACACTGAAAGAAATCAAGCAGAGAGTTTTGCTGGCACGAACATTTCATGTTAAATACTAGACAGTCTGGAAAACAAGTATAGTATATTCAGTACTACTGTGGGCACATATCTAGACTATTAAGATTATAAAGCCAGGAGACACTGGTGTAATGTGAATGAATACAGGTCAGCTCTAATGTATAAAAATAAGATGAATAAAAAAATAAATAAGGAACTCAAGATTCAGTTATAAGGAGAGCATACAGGAAAACAAACCCCAAAAAATATGGCCAAGAGTCATAGCCATGAGATCAGATTAAATTTCCAACTTTTTTCCCTTCATTTAAGAATACTGTCACTAGAGGCTTTCCAGTTCTGTCACTTTCATTTGTCATTAAAATAATTGGCACTGAAACCTTTGACTAGAATTTTAATACTATAATTTGCAAATGATGCCTGCAAACTGTACTGTTTTAACATTCTAAATATGCTCTTATTAGGTTTAATGGTCATTCTTATTCACTTGTATTTTTAGTTTTTCAGTTAAAAGAGCCATCAGAAAAATTATCAATTTCCTGCATCTCAGATCCAAATACATAAAAAACTTATTTGTGATTTATTTTAAACAGACACCTGACACCCTTTATCTTCTTTCACATAAAGTTTACACAAATTTTTATTATTGATGAAATGCAGCCATTTAGAGAAAAAAGGTTCATTGATTGTCAACAGCAGACAGAAAATTTTTGTAGTGTTGATTGTATGATTGCCCTCTGTGTGTGCTCAAGCTGCTGTGCCAATTGCATACATTTTTTTTTTTTATATTCTATAGGCTTCCAGCCCCAAAAAATTAGGGAAATGATGCCCTCTTGGCTTCTGTTATAGAATAGAATTCTGTTATAGAATATGCAACTTCAGTTTGCATTAATGTAAAATTTCATTTATGAATTAGCACTTTAATCTGAGTAGTTAGCTAATAGTGGTCTCCACACCCCTGGCCTCACTTCAGCTGCTGGCCTCAACTTTATCCTCACTGTTCTTCCCAGTAGTTACACTTAGTCCCTGCAGCACCCCTCCACACACAAATGAGACAGGGATTGAGATTACACAGGCAGATAGTTAAGGATAAAAAGACAGGACCAACAGAAATCAGGCCCATGGTTCAGTTGAACAAACTAGCCTTATTTTACACATGATCAGCTCCTTTTATGCCCCTTTCTGTCTATGCCTATATTGCTTCTTCCCAATCCCCTTGCACTACACAACGTGCAATCAGTTTACGTAGCTCCGAGATGGTCCACATGCCCCCATACCTGAGACTCTCAGATCCACATCCCCATCACTTTCTAAGGCCCTTTTTCAGGGTATCCCTGCAGTTTCTTGATAGACCAACAATTATTGTCATTGATTTTATTGGTTTCTTGTCATTCCATCCATTGCTGTTTTTCAGGTCTGCATTTCTGCAATTTTTTTTAAATTGTCTTCCCATTTCAACAAGGACCTCATCAGGTAATTCTACTGAAATAAATATTATGACACGCCACATACACTTACAGAGTCCACTCTTTCCACTATTACTGTATGAAATTATATTTAACTTCTCCCTGATTTTTAGCACAAATTAAAAGATGTATTCTCTATGAAACCCGTGATTGCCTACAGATATTAGAGAAGATTCTTAGGAATCAGTGAAACAGGTGTTGGAAATTAACCTGCAAGGCAGCTCTCCATTTTATCAAGCACCTGCTATCTGAGTAAATATAGACTGTCTTTTTTGCTTGTACTGAATTGGTATTGTATTCTTCTTGTTACTGGGGAGATGCAAGCACTCAGTCAGCAGTTCACAAAGCAAAACTCTGCTATCTAAAAGCTGACAGCAAAGCTGTATTTGAGGGGTTATTGAAACAAAATTAACTTCTCCGGAAAGTAAAAAGTATTCTGGCACCAAAACATAGATGAATAAGTTTCATGGAATAAAAGCCAATTTTAAAGACATAAGTTTTGTCTAAAAATGTAAAATAGTGTTCTTTTTAGATAAACAGGCATACCCAATTTAAACATTAAGTTGAAGTGCTTCTTACAGGTACCTTTTGGTTTTATTGTTTCATAATATTGTAAGTTATCTAGTCAAGAGAGTTAATCCATGCAGTGAAGAGAAGGACCTAAGCTGGGCCTACAAGAAAGGTGAAGGACCTTGTACAAGGGCATGTAGTGATAGGATAGATATAGATGAGATATTATGAAAATAATTTTCACTGTGAGGGTGGTAAAGTACTGAAGGAGTGTGGATGCTTCATTACTGGAAGTGTTCTAGGCCAGGTTGGATCAGCTTTGAGCAACTCTGTCTAGTGAAAGAGGGATGAAATTGGATGATCTTTAGGGCCCTTTCAAATGCAAATTAGCCTATGATTCCATGACCTCAGAGAAAAAAGGTAAAACATATCATTGCACTCCATTAGATGTCTACAATGTAACATACAACCATTGCTGATTTTACCTTGTTTTGTTTTGGTTTTTTGGTTTTTTTTTAGCGGCATGTGTTTGTCCTTAAATACTTAGAGTTCTACAGCAGAGAGCCAGAATTGCTCTAACAGTAGTAACTACAGGGTCCCAATGGATTACATTCACTAGGACACCAGACACAGGTAAAGGTAAAATTATTGAAATGGTGCAATTCTATTTCAAAAAATGCACAAAAATTGAACAGAAAAAAAGAATGGTAAGCAACTTTCGGTGAAGGATCAAAAGCAAACCTGATATAAACAGTAATATTTTCACTCTGTGTGAATAGGCAGATAAGAGTTTATCCTGAAAGCAAATATTTTACACGGATACAATCTTCCCTTCTCTAAGTTTCTAAAGAAAGATTCTCAAGTATTAAAAATGTTTCCTTTCATGAGACTTCTGTATAGAAAATCTTCTGCATAGATGACTAGGTTGATTGTGAGGAAGCAGTGATTTCAGCTGCTTTGAATTTGTACAAAAGTTACCCTCAATGAACAAAGTATATTCAACTGAAAAAGCTGTGTAATTTCTAAGAAGTAATTATAATTTTAAGAAGAAAACAGTTTTCAGAATCCACAGGAGTGGCATGAGGTGGGTCATTAATGACAAATTGTAGCAAAAACATTAAGTACTTATCTATCAGTGACAATATTAATCTCTGTATGAAACACAAAATACTGTTTTTCTTAATCAAAGATGTTCTATTATAGACAGATTAGTGTACTATACAACCTGCATTTATAATCACCACTTCACAGCAGTAACCCTTATATCTGCTTTACATAAATATTTTAGAACAGGGACACAAACAGATTTAAATCCTTATGTGCACCTTTCTATTTCCTAGGGAATTCACATTGTCCACAGGAAGGTTGTGCTTTCTATCAATGCATCTCCACAAGGAGATTGACAAGAGATTGACAAGGCCCTGCAATGTGCACTTGCAGCCCAGAAAGCCAAATGGCCTGCATCAGAAGAAGTGTGACCAGCAAGTCCAGGAAGGGCATTCTCCCCCTTTACACTGCTCTCATGAGAGCTGACCTGGAGCTCAGATTATGACAGGAATGGAGCACTTCTATAAATAGAAGCCAAGAGAGTTCATATTGTTCAGCCTGGAGAAGAGAAGGCTTCAGGGACACCTAACTGAAGTTTTTAGGACTTAAAGGGGACCTACAAGAACTAGGGAAAGGGACTTTCTGCAAATATACTTTATATGTTGTGATAGAACAAAGGGGAATGGCTTCAAACTGAGAGTAGGTTTAGACTGAATATTTGCAAGAAATTTTTTCCTGTGAGGGTGACAAAACACTGGACTAAATTGCCCAGAGAAACTGTGAATGCTCCAGGCCTGGAAGTGTCTAAGGCCAAGAATGATGGGGCTTTGAGTAACCTGGTCTAGTGGTAGGTTTCCCTGCCCATGGGTGGGTGGTTGGTGGTAGAAGAACTTGGAATTAGATAATATTTATGGTACCTTTCATCCCAAAGTATTCTATGATTCTGTGATCTTGTAATCCTGAAAAAAACTTTTGTTTTTTCAGTGTGTTTTCATGGGAAAGAATTATGGCAGCTCAGACAACTATGTGGCACTTACTTGTCATGGACAAACTCTTTTTGCAACAATTTTCGTGGCTGTGTTCATTCAAGTTGCTAACATCAATTTTTTCTATTGAGTGCTTTGATATTACAGTCTTGATATTTTTAACAATCTACTTCATTTATTTTGTGTACAACATCAAGAACTTTTCTACCCAAAGTGTCAGGAAAAAACAAAGCACATGCATCCTTCAGTCCTTTTCCAGATATCTGCATCCTACTGAGTACAGCACTTTTAGGAGCACTGACTTATTCATCAGTCATGGAATGTAGACCATAGGAGGAAAACCTGAGAAACAGTAGGTTTCATAAAAAAAAAAAAAATACCTTAAGACTCACATTATTTTTTGCAAGAAGAAAGTAGCCAAGACTTTCAATTACAGTTTCCAGTTCAATATAAATAAAATAATTTAAATGTACTTGTTTTGATTTTAAAGTACTCTATACTTAGTCTCTGTTGTCTTGGAAAACTTGTGAGGTCAGTGAAGATTTGTCCACAAATATTTTTAAATTATTAATTATGATTTTGCATAAATAATGTTTATTTTATGTTCATGGTTGGAAAACCTTCTAGTAAGCTAAGGAACAAGAGTTTGTGTTCTTCCAAGATTCATGCTATTTGAAGATTTGTATTTTCTTCAATATTAATGATACTTTTTAGTTGTCTTCTCTTTCTGTTTCTAGCTTACCACCGTAGTGATGCAAAAAAGTAGGTACAAGTCTTGCAAAGAGATTTTCAAAATAGAATAGAAGACTTGATCAACAGACACACATTGATCTTACATGTCATAAAAATAATTAAGCAGCAAATAAAATATTAGCACAATAGATATTAATCAAATATACTCCCTTTGTCTGGATAGGTCTATGAAGAGACAGGTTTTGGAGCTTGTTTCAAAATAAGATGATGATTTTTTTTTTCTTAGTACTGAAAATAAAAGATTTATTACACTGAAACTGGCTGAGAGATAAAGATTACTGTGCCTTGCCTTCAAATCTATGAGTGGGCAGCAGTAGGTAAGCAATGAAGAGTGTAAGGATTTTTCTCACATAGTTACCTTTTCCTGAATTCATCCGATTAGAGAGAAATCAAGCATAAATTTATTTCTGGATATTCACAATCAATAACTTTCAACCATCAGAGGACCACTTCTTTCTACCAAGTCTCAGTGTTATTTTATCTGTCTTAATAGCTCTTACAAAAATGTGTGCATTGAAAATGGCAAATTTATTAGAAATGGCACAAAAGATTATTTTATCATTCTATAATAACCCTTTTTTGAAAATAGAAAACAGTTTTATTATATGGTATTCCACCTCATTTGAAAAAATGTCATACTGGAAGAAATTGCAGATACTTCTTTCATTCCTCTATGTAAGAATAAATACCTTCTATATAGTCTCTCTGAAAATCTGAAGTTTTTTTTTAATGTTTCCTCTTGTGGCACAATTAAGTAGAACAATTTTGATTAAATAGCTCCCAAGATAATAACAATTATAATGCAGCAGACTTGGGAATAGTTTAATCTGAAATGCACATTGATGTACAGCTTGCATAAAATATCTGTATTTCATTATGTTTGTTTCTATGAGATCTCTATATGAGATGAATATAACATAGATTGTCCCTGACATTACTGAATTATAAATACTAAACTGAAAGATACATTGTTTATTTGTTATGGAATAGTTGTATGAATATTTCAATAATCTATTCTCTCGTAGGCTCTAGAAAAGACAATATATTTGAAATGGTAATACAATTAAGTCTACATGGGCATTTTAGATTAGATTATCAGTAAAAGTAGACACAAACCAAATTCCTAATATGAATTTGTTATAGTAAAAGTGTTATCATATTCTTGCATAATTAATACCATGAAATCAGAAAAACTACTTTAGATCAAATGAGCTATTAAATGCTGATAGTGAGGAGGCTGCTATGATTAATCAATAACAATATGAAGAAAAGCCATGCACAATATTCTATATTTCTTACACTTTTTAAAAATTTGTCCTAGGAGGGAAAAGAAAAAAACAATTAGGTCAAAATATCAGTACTGTAATATTCTGACAAAGAAGAATGAAGAAGACAAAGTGATACTTAATGCTTACTTTTGTGAGTTTATTTATTTATTTATTCTTAATCTGCTTTACTGCCTTTGAAAATTTCAGCATCTTTGCCATATTTTTCTCACACTGCTTTCATGGCTGCTTCAGCTAAACTGTTGGCACATTTCTTACATATATAGATTGCTCTTTTTAAGTAGATATCACAAGATTGTATTTCTGTTTTGCCTGTTCACAAAAATAAAGAAGCAGCAAGCTGAACATCAGTCAGTAGGGTCTGTGAATTTAAAATGAGAAAAAAAAAGTTTGCAAAGAGATTTCTAAGAACCAGAAAGCAATATGTAAACCTCTTAGGCACTAGCAAAACATCTTTAATAAATCTTTTATGATTTTTAGCTAGCTGTCCATAAACCCTTGACTGAACTTTCAAACAAGACTAAAGCTACAGAAGAAAGAGGCTTGTAAGCACACTCAGCAAAAGAATAACTTTGACAATAAGACGGCAGTGAAGAAAAGGCAACATAAAAGATGGGGTTTTTATTCAGAACCAGAAAATAAATACATAAATAAATAAATAAGTGATTAAATTTGTGTATTAGTTTTTATGGGAGGTTCTGTGTAGTGCATTGCCCAAATAAGGGTTTAATTATCTCTGTAAACTATTGTCAAATGAAGAAGTATTGATTTCCTTTAGTGTTGTTCCAATTCTATTTTATGGTGCAAACTCTGTCCATAAATGTTCACCTAGAAAAAGGAGAATTTTAAATTTTTTCAAGGTTTCACATTTCTAGTTCTGGTTTAGTGCTGGAATATTTTAGAAGAAAAATTAAACACCTTGAGAACAGCAAAATTAATGCTTACATGATTTGAGAAGAAACATGCCTAAATAATTTTGATAAGTACAACTAAAAGAAAAATAGTAAATGGAAAACATATTTATATCATAGAATCATTAAGGTTGGAAAATCAATATCACCATACCCACTAAACCATTTTTGAAATTCCAAGTTAACTTGTTTATTTAAACTTCCAGGGGTGGTGGCTCCATTACTTCCCTGGGGAACCTCTTCCAGTTCTTATCCCTCTTTCAGTGAAAGTGTTTTTCCTAGTATTCAACCTGAACCTCCCCTGATGCGACTTAAGGTCGTTTACCCTTGTCCCATTGCTCATTGTCTGGAAGAAGAGTTCCCATCTCGTTACAGCCTTCTTTCAGGTGGTTGTAGGGTGTCCACTGAGTTTTTTTCTCTTAAGGGTAAAAACCCAGTTCCCCCAGCAGTTCCTCATAGATCTTGTGTTCCTGACCCTCCACTATTCCCGTTGCTCTTCTTTAGATTTGGTCCAGCACCTCAGTGTCTTTCTTGCACTGAAAAGCCCAAAACTGACCACAGTGCTTGAGGTGTATCCCCATCAATGCTGGTTACAGGGAGATGATAACTCCCCTGGTCCTGCTGGCCACACCACTTCTGATACACGCTGACATTGACATTCTTGGGCATCTGGGCACATGCTGGCTCGTGGTAGCTATTGACCAGCACCCCGAGATCCTTTTCCAACAAGAAGCCTTCTACCGCTCTTCCCCAAGCCTGTAGTGATGCACTGGGTTCTTGTGATCCATGTGCATAATCCAGCATTTCACCTTTTGGATGTATGTGTCCATGGGCCTTCCTATATTTGATTGCTACTGTAAGTCCTCAAAAATCACATAGTCTCAAAAAATTATCTTTGGCTGTCTTCATATTTATGAAAAATTCAAAGTCAAGACTATGGTAACCAGGATGTTTGTCATGACTCTTTCTCTAGTCCAACATTTATTACAGAAAAGTGTGAACATAAAGCTATAACAGCTAATTGTTACTCCACTTTCCAGCTCATACCCGCTTAATCTAGCCAGAGCTGGACTTTGTCTAGGAAGTGCTTTTGGATAGGCTCAACCTTGTGACAGATGATGCACACCAATTCAGAACTTTCTGAGATAAATGTAAATATGAGGACAGAGATATTACAGGTACTGTCAAATAGAGAGAAATCATGGTTATTTAATATATGGTGAAAATATCCTTATATTTTTTAGACAGTTCAGTTTCTTTTGGATTGGGATGAGTAATAAATGGTGGCAAGCTGTACAAAACATAATAGGGTGAAATTATTACAGTGAAAAGTTCATTTCAAAGGAGAATATGTCAATTACTAGAGGCCTTAGTTTTATCTAGTGAAATAAAACATGCCAAAAACAAACATGGAGATTTACTTCAGGAAAAACCCAAATGAAATAGCTATGATGACACCAAAATTAAGGTATTGGTCTGACTCCAGAAAGAACTAGGAGAAAGGCAATGGCTTGTGAAATATAGGCAAGGCAGATTTAGTGGTTCTTACTAGTTTTAAACTGTGATGAATTGAAATCATTGTTTGGTCAGTGTTTTAACTATCTTCACATATTTCTTTCATATTACAAGAACTATTCAAATGGTGAAATACTTGTTGGCTGAGAGCCTGAGGCCTTTTTTCCCCCACAGGAGCTTCATTAAATCTTTTCAGTGCACATGGAGAGCTACTCCTTGCTTAGAAAATCCTGTTTTGAAAAGCCTAAGAAGATAAAGTAAGTTTGTTTTTACTGTAATGTCCTTCAAGACAATATTTTTGAATACAGATGGATGTTCTTATTTACAAAGCATTCTTCAAAATACACAGTTGCAGAAAAGGGATGGAATTCTTCTTTGCACCTGCAAGATTAATTTGCTTATGCAATAAAAACATTCACAGTTTGTAATGTTCATATGTTATTCAAATTTGATATACTTTAGGAAGAAGAAGGAGTCAATGAAGATTTTTCCTCTGTTACAAAACAAATGTTTCTTAAAGGGAGGAAAACAAAAAGAAAAATGATGGACTAAGCATCCAGATTTCTCTCTCATGTCAGGCCATGTCAATGAAGATTTACTTCACTGTCACTGGTCCTTCGTGGCTTTCCCTCTAACCCTTCATCATTTTCTTTCTGACCTCTGAATTATTAGTCTTTTTTTTACCTGACCAAACAACAACACTGAAAAAAAAAATCCCACACAGAGTAGGTCAAAATCAATGAACTGAGCCATAAGAGGTAGTGTTTCAGTCAGTTGAGAAATATCTGCTGTTATAAAACAGGGGCATATCAAAGGTCAAAACTCCTTTGGATGAAAATCACATGTAGCTAAAATAGTTATGATCCTACAGTAGCTCCTTTCAATTTTTAATTTTTTTTCTGCTTGCATATTCTGACTATCATTCCTTTGGGAGTACTGTAAGGAGAAAGCAGTTTACTTTGCCCCCTTTCCTTTAGCTGTCTGACAGCTCCTTCAACACATCCCTCACCACAACAGCTGTTCACCAGCATTTTTAATTCCATATCTAGCTTTGGTGATTCTGGAAAGGGAAGATGAAATAGTTTATAGACCGACTTTTTATCCTTTCTCTTAATGTTTAACCCATACTTGGCAGTTCTGTCCTCTTTGTCTGTTGCTAGAGACAACAGTATCTAGCTATGCTGGTCACAAAGTTAGCAACTGAATCCTCCCTTTTTTTCACTTCTATGGAATCATTGAATGACTTTGAGTAATTTTCTTGTCCTTGCTGTGACTCTGATGTTTTCAGAAAGCATATTTTTAAGGCAAATCTCAAGAACATAGATGTAACTTGTATTAATGAATGAATACTAATACCAATTTACATATATATCTGTAGACGCACGGATATATACATGCACTCATGTATACACACATATAAAAACATATTATATGTTTTTATAATTAACATTAACATTTAACATATTAATTAACATATTAACATTTAACATTATTAAATCCAAGCAACTATTATTATTATGTTCAATAGGACTATTCATTCTCTTCTCCTTAAAAGGATCTCAATGCGGCTGCCTGGCCATGTTTGGCTATTATAAATCAATACTCTATTCCTCAGTAGTATTGATATTATATTGCAGATAATTAGTCTCCAAATAATTTCCCAATCTAAATTATAGTGTATTTTTAACCAATGCAATACATTTAAAAAAAACCAAAAAAAAAACAATGCAAGCAAACATGTTTAACTCAAGCCTACACTGTGATAACTAATATATATTTTTATGTTATCAATTTAACAAGGTGGGCAGTTATGAGTTGAAATTACCTATTAGTTCAATAATGTGATTTTCATTTTGTCCAAATGTTGGGCTGGAAGGGGTTTTTTTGAGCACCACTAAAAACAACAACAATAAAACCTAGAGAACCCAAATTATACTAACCTTTTCTAAAGCTGCTCCTTTTTAATTCAAGGAAGAATCAATATGACCTTTTAGGCTGTCTTCTGAGAATACAAATTAGATAGCTTAGATTGTTTTTTACTGTTGTCTAATCTCTACTGAAGTAGAATATTCCTGCTGAAAGGGATGATTTACTTCATTTTGATTATATTTTCTTCCAGAGAAATAAAATCTTTGCTAACTTCTCTAACGAGGGATATTTGTTTGAAGTGTATATATGAAGTCTTAATGGTTTACCATTAGAAAAAGGGGTTAAAGCATATGGTCTATTACAAAGTCTAATTTACCTGTAACTCTCTTTCTAAAAATGTAGACATTAAAAGTGTCATCATCAGATGCTATAAATTAACAGTGAGGAACTAAAGTCAATTATGGCATTTTCAGGTATATGACTATAAAAACATTATAATAAATGTGTGTCATAGAGAATAAGATTCACAGAACTGTATTTATGTCCCTGCGACCCAAAAATTAAAACTTTATACTAAACTTCTCTGTACTAAGGAAACCGCGATGCTTGTTTATCAAAGAGCACACTCAATTGACACAGCAGGGCTACAAAAGATGTACCCAAGATTCATGGTGTTCCTCCTAGCTGCTCCATGAGTAATGTAATACCATCTCTATGGTATTAGATCATACTAGATCTGAGTATGGTATATAGATGATACCAGATCTGAATAGTCCAAGATACTTTCTCAGTGTTAAGGCTTTCTTTAATAGTAACAAGGATAAAAAAAAAAATTGCTCATGCATAGAAAGATTGAGGTTTTATAACTGGTAGAATTTCATGCTGTTTTTAAAGTACCACGTGTTCCATAATGTATAAGTAATGCCTATGAGTGATAGCCTTTACAACAGTGTACTACAAATGCCAGACATCTAGATTCCCAGATTCTGTATTCAGAGGTTTAAAATCCTACTTTGCAGGATGTTAGACAATTTTTTTTCTCTTCCCTTTATCAACATATTCCTACATTCAAGATGTTTTTGTAAAATTCTTCAGAAGTGACTACGGAGAAAAGCTTTCTTTGTTTTGAAAAGATTTACTAGTCTTTATGATCTTTTTTTTACTGACACCTTTTTTTCCTCTAAAAAAATTGCAGATACATAGATTTGTCCCACTGTATCAGAGAAAAATATCCTGTGATCATAACTTTGGTTTGTTTTTATTCAAGTTGCTAATTAATGACACGTGAGGAAACACCTGTCTCCTTTGCATTGCCCTCATTGACTGAAAGACATATTTCATTTGATTTCTTTATACTTATTTCTCTTTAACAATCTTTAACTTAAATATTTTTAATATTCTATCAAGAATGGAGGATAAGGGGTAAGACCCTGAGCTAGACATGTTTTCTTATTATCTACAGACATACCTGGTGATTTTCAGTAATTTTCTTGACATAAGGCTTATCTCAGTTAACTTTAGATTAGTAAATTCAACCAAAGGACACAGTGGACAAAAGATGCAGGAGACAATAGTCCCTCTAAAAATGAATGACCTAGAACAGGAAAGATGATTCTTGTATGAAGGTCCAGACGGAACTTTTACATGACTTAAGTTGAGATAGACGTGTCTCATTTTTCAGTTTAGCTTCTTTTGGGGGTTTTGTTTGTTTTGGGTTTTTTGGTTGGTTGGTTGGTTTGGTTTGTGTTTAAGCAACATCAGTATTTATCAGGAGAAAAGAAATTTATCCAGCATGGATTTACAAGATCAGAGGGATATTTTGAAGAGACTAATGACAAGTTTTAGCTCTTCATCTGTCAAATGATGTTATTTTTCTCAAATAGAACAATAAAATTATGAATGAAAATTTATAGTAATTATTAGGCATGAAAATTTCAGTAAGAAAATATGTAAAATCACCTTGACATGCACACTCAAAATTATTCTAAGATTATTTGAGTTTATTCTTAATCACCTTTTAATAACTATCCTATTACCTCTCATTTCATATTTGCAATAAGATGTTAACATCAAGTACGGATTACGTAAAAAATATTTTCTTTAAATCACAAATGGGTATCATTTCAGTAGTTCATATTTCTGTATCTTCCTTCAGGACATAATCTATATTTTTTACTAATAAAGTTCACTGCTGTAATGTCATATCTGAACTTTTTATTTTTTTTCCTTTTTTTTTTTTGTGGATTGCTTTTGTTATGAAAATACTAGTGTAAATAAAAGATTCAAATTTTTCTGAGAAAAATAAATGAGAATCATAATGATTGCCCAGTTTTACGCTTGAATCACCTTGTGAAATATTTCTCATGGTTACAAGAGTTACGTTATAGGAACAACAAAACTGACATTATAGTTTATATGTAAGGTGAAGCAGAAAGTTGGACAATTTAATTGAAGGTTTGTTTTAAAAAAGCAAATTAACAGTACTTTCATAAAATCAGAACTGAGAGACAGTGGTGAATTCTTCTCTTCAGCTTGATTAACTGGACTGTATCTCCCATCTAGAAAGTGTTCAAAACTTGCTGTAGTATTTGAACAAATTTGATAAACATACATTCAGGAAGTTTATGTATGATTTGTCAGATACTTCTCTTCAGCTTTGCCATAAATAATGTATCTTTACAGTATGACTAAATGGCATTGTATAATACTATTTTATTGAAGAGAATTTTATATTGCATCTAGGTCTTTAGGTTGATTTGTTTGGGCTTTTTTTCTTTTTGTGGGTTATTTTATTTGTTAGTTTTTAATTTCACTTTTAACACTCAATATAATCTAGCTTTCTTTTTTATAACAGAAGCCCTTTATACAGCTTTAAGTTAAAAAAAGCCATAAAGTATTCAACAACATACAAAGCACTAATCTTACTTCCTGAATTCTGATAAAAGGTTCAAAACCTGAAAATAAGGTTCCAGCTCACAGCACAAAAAAAGGTAAAACCACCATTGTCCATATATTGCTATATTTAAGTGAAAAAACTTGAAATGAGGACTTACATAGTTCCATTTAGCCTTTTTTTGTGCTTGTAATAACTCATCCTCCTTTAAGAAAAATGTGTGTAAAAAGGACAGCAAGCTACTAACCATGAAACACATATTGTGATTCTAATATAAAACTATATTAGATATTAGAAAATATTAAGGATTTTAATTGTATTCAGTTCAAAGACCATTTACAAAATTTTATTTCCCTTAATATTGTGAGAAATATTTTGGTGTTTGAAAAGAACACAGCACATAAAATTTTTAAGATGTAACAATGTTTATCATTGTGCATCTAAAATTTCATTGTTTAATAAAATTGCTTATTTGTTATTCCTTCAGTTTTGCTGGAAATTTCATAGTTTTTTAAATATAGATCTGTTCAGCAAATTCAGCAACTGACTGTAAATGCAAGCACATCACTTTTGCAGACATTCCTATTAACAGATGTTATTAAAACTATGCACTAAATTTCCCATTAATAGACTGTGATGGAATGTGGAATGTGGAATGTGAGAACATCTGCTTCATTTAGTTTATCAGATCAAGATCCCTTTCCAGTTCAACAGGAGTCAAAGTGCTGAATGAAACAGACAGCGACACCAATCTGACAGACAAGTGACAGGGGGACTGAAGACTGAAGCTCTTGAAATGGTAATTGATGGCCCATTAAGAAACTCCTGGTTTAACTTTGAAGACTGTCAGTCTGGAGTCCGTAGCTGTCGAGAACAGGGAGGCAGGAGAATGAAAGTATAGGGATATTCAAGGCAGGCTGAGGCACTCTGCAAGACTTACTGAGGGATGTTTAGGAAAGCTCAAAGGGAGAGAAAAAGAGGGGACCAGAGACTTAGAAAAGGAGGAGGCATGATAAGAGGAGGAATAAAAGGAGCCGGTTGTGTGTATGCAAGTCATCAGTAAATTGGTCTGACCAAGCCCTATGCCTAATTATCACCGTCTATCCTATCTTCTTACCAGATATTTTCTAAACTGTTTTTGTAATCTCACCGTTTGTCCCGTGTGTGAGTGCTCAGACTGCAGCTGGAGAGGCTGTTGGTGAGCTCAGAGCGTGAACTAGAGTGACAGGTCTGACAGGGTCTGTGTCCATGGTGCAAGTCATTGGGACAGTGGCTCACAGCCTGTCTGCCGGGGGGGTCAGCAGCTGTGAGGAGAGGAAGGTGCATTTCTCTCAAACCTGGGAGGTGTGAGGTGGGAGTGCATCGAATTTACTAGCAAGCTTCAAGCTGTCCCACATGGCATAGGAGGATCCAGGTCCAGGCAGAGGTTTCAGGCAGGGAAGAGGCTCATGGAAAGATCCACAAATGTGGGGTACCTTTGAAATGAGTGTGCAGGTGTTTACTAGTGAACATCAGGCTAGATCAGACAGTGAGTAGGACACCTATGGAGTGAGTAAGAGGGCTCAAGATCCAGGCAAAGGTACTGGAAAGAAGAATTGTGCTACTTTAGGGATACCTGAGCATACCTTTGCATACCTTGCAAACCTAGAAAATGAGTGGGAGTGTGTGTGACCCCCAGTACTCATCAACTGGAGTGGAGGAAAGGTACTTGGCTATTTGTTCTTATGTTTTAGGGACTTTATCTGTACTTGTGTTTTCTGTGAGTCTTGGTGGTGCCATATTTGGGGATTGTTAACGACAGTGCCCTGTCCAGAGTCTCCGCTGCAGCCAGCCATGTCAGTGTTCCCGGGGTGGGCAGGAGTGGGTCTCTGGAATACACTCACTGCCTCCAAATGGGAAAGCAGCAGCTGCATGCATCAGCTTGGGATAACAACTCCCAGGCCTCCAGGGCACGAGGCTGAGCTCCAGCAGCCAGGACAGAGAAACACCTGGGCCCCAGAGCCTGCCAGAGTCAGAGAACTCGTAGCATCCCTTAGCAAAAATATTGTTTCAGCCTCACATCTATTACAAATACCTTAAATATGCCTAAGTGGCTAAGACATTATGGTTTTATTTCATAATCAGTATTCTAAGGAAATATCCACCTGTTCTCTTATTTGTTGAAATTAAAAGCTATTCATAAAAATAATTTATGTAAAAATTTTTAAATTAAGTCATTTGCATTCCCTTATGACACAGTAGTCACACTTGATAGAAGACAGAAGCTGAATAAGCATAATCTCTTTTAATAATTTCAATACATTCTGCTAAGTTTTACTGATGACTAAATTATACTGTCTGATATGTTTTGTGAAGGCATATTGTAAAAGAGAGTGTTGCACTGGAATAAATTACTGAAAGATGTATGTCATTAGGCATTCAGCATGCATGAAGGAAGTGTTTCTGGGTATCATGTTAATCCAGGTCAAGGAAGGACAATGAAGGTCAAGGAGGCAGAGCCTTGAAAGCTTTTTAAGATATGAAGTATTAAGGGGGGGGAGGGTCAATAGGATTTGCAAAGTGATCAAGATAGTAAAGTGTTTTCTGAACAATCATAAGATCTTTGTGGAAAGAAGGCTAAATTTTTATTCACAGACATAAATCATTGTAATATTCTTGACAATTCTTATTATAATTACCACATTGCACTTACTTGCTGCTTTCTCTGCGAAGCAGCAAGAAAGGATATTCTGTGCTGATTCTGGAATGAAGCACTCACTTCATTCCACAGGGAACAGAAAGTAGAAAATGACTACTCTGAAGGGTTATGAAAGAAGCACCATAGGGCTTCTTTCACACATATTTCCATAATCAAAATAGATGAAACTCCTCCTCTAAGGCATTTTTTCCTTTTTTCTGTTTTTGCATATTTCAAGCCAAGATTGTGGATATGATGAATTTGATTCCAAAAATCTTCAAGAAAAACATACTGACAGTATCTAACAAGTACTCTAATATCATACTATTTTCAAGCAATATAAATTAAGCTTTAAAACCTAATTGAAAGATTTTTCTTTTATGATAGACCTAGTCCAAGATTCTAGCACAGCTAATATTAACTTCTTTTCACTTCCATACAGATCAAAGTTCTGTGTTCCCCATATATAAAAATAGCTCTATAAAAATACACTAAATTCAAAGGCATGAAGAACAAGCCATATCACATATCAGGTAGATGTAGTTACAACTGAATAAAATAATGATAAATTTTTAAGAAAAATAATAACTTCCTGAGAGAGTAAGATAGCTCTTTAAAGTATCATGGTTTTGATATTATAGCCAGATTTGGACTCATATAAAGCCCAGAAACCCACGGATTATTGCACTGCCTGACTTCACAATGCCAATGAAAGCCCCTGCCGGGTGGCACGAACTGAGCAGCTTAGTAACAGAGCTCCTTCTGAACAAAACAGCCTTCCAGGTTTTGCTGTGCCCATTATCCATTGTCTTCTGCTGGGCGAGGGCTTTAAGCACAGAAAGTTGTTCGTCACATTGTTTGCTTTTTTTCTTGAGCCACGTGATCCCATGTAAGATCTCCCTGCCATTTTGGCTTTGCTCCCAAGAGGCACAGAGGGCAGGAATGGCCACCATCCTGTCTTAGTTCTAGGGGATCAGGCAACACGTTTTGGTGTTGAATACCCTTTTTTTTGGATATTTATTTCTCTTTTGTACAATATTTTAATAATACTGTTGTGGTTTTTGTGATTTCTTCAGTCATAAATTGTAAATTTAATTTTGCAAATTTATAATCCCTCCTCATATTTTTCCTCCCCTGTTGAAAGGGGGTGGTTTGAGTGGGTTTAATTTTCTTGATGAGTTTTAAAATTAGCACAAAGCTAAAAAGAACAAAAGGAATAATCAATCTTGTATTATGATTTTTGGTGGGGATATTTTGGTTTTGTTTATTATTTGTTTGGGGTTTTCTTTGGCTTTACAGAAACATTTCCCTGCATACCCTAAAACCACAATTATGATTTTCTGTTGAATAACAAGTCATACCACTAAAGATTATCTCATAGCTGTAATGCATTATGGGTATATTAGACTGAATATGTTAATGCTTATGTTATAGCAAACCTGAGAAGAGTTGGAAACAACCTAATAGCAGTGCTTCATCCCGGCTGAATCTCCAGATCTATGGCATTAGCGACATAGTTTAGAAATTCATTCCAAAAACTCCATATTTTTCAATAGTTTACTGCAGGAAGAGTAATAAACTTGACATTTTAAACTCTAAATTGGAAGAAAATGCAATTTTTTTTCTTTTTTCTTTTCAAACCCTAAGTTTTTATAAAGAAACAATATTAGACACATTCTAATAGTTCCTTTTGAAATTACGGGAAAATGCTTGCCAATTCTGTCTTCATTTGATGTTTCATTCATATGAGATTAATGTAGAAATGCATTACTTTGATGTAATAGTCTATTACAACAAAAGAAAAAGTTGAAACCACATATTTTGAAATAATTTAAATGAAGCAAGGATATGAAACAATTAATTTCAGTGTTTTCACTGTTTTAAAAATATATTGTTGTGAAGTGTTACTTTCTTAAGAAAATAAGAATTACTGATCAAATTAATTCTGCAATAACCAATTATTTCTTCTCAGTCTTGTGTAGCTCATAGGACATTGTAGTAAAATTTGTTAGCTTTCCAAAACAATTGTAGTAAAGGACAATTTTCTGTCTATTTCAGTACAGCAGTTACAACAGGGCAAAGTACTCAAGGTACAGCTATGGAACATATATGTAAAAGAGACAAGAAACATCAGAGATGGGCTTTGAATTGACAGAAGTACAGCATGATTTGGCCTTCATTTTTTTTACCCTTCAAGAATGCTTACAATTCATTCAGTGTATTGAAACAGTTCCATTTTTTTCCTCTCACTATTCAAAGTCCTACATTATAAAAGGATTTCTCAGAAACAAGGTCTCAAAAAATATTTTCTCAGTGTATTTCAGTCCCTCTGGTCTCTTCCTCTTTCATCTGTTGTGTTCTGTGACAGAACCATCAAAAATTGAAAGGCTCTGGTGGATAGTCTCTATATTATATTCTTCCATTACATAGTTCTTCTAAAATTTCTCATAAAAGAACCAGACTATGAAGGAGAAAATACCAAGTTTTTAATGGATCTTTAAATACTCCTTTCATATAATGTTTGTATGTCCCCTCAAATTCTCTTTATATTTGACTAAATAAATAAAAACCAAAATTACTAACATTTTTGAGGGGGAGGACTTTTCGGTATTCAAAGGTGCTCAATGGAGTCTAAAGATTTATTAAAAGGACCACCATATTGCTAAAAAGTATCAAAATCTAAATACTAGGTACCTTTACCAAGAAATAAAAATTCATTAGTTTAGCATCTCACAAAATTATTGAAAATGAACTTTGAGCACTGATTTGTTTAAATGCTTAACAAATGCTAAATCAAAATTTGTTTACTTTTTAATCAGTGATTAATGGAAGCAAATTACCTGTGCAAACGGAAACACTTGATCATTTTTTCAGTACAATTATAATGATTTTTTTTAAAGTGAATTTAGTTTCATATAAAAATTGAGGAGGAACATTTTGACTCATGTTAATGGCATTTGAGACATAGCTGTGTTTCACAGCTTTCCTCTCTTTGAAATTCTGTGTACTTGTATTTTGAAAACTAGAAATAACACAAAATATTTTATATGAGGAGAATGTTGATCCCCTTTTTTGGCCTAAACAAATAATGTTGGTTCCTTTTTTTGTCCTGAACAAATAAAACAAATTCCCCTAAATGAAAATATTGTGAAAATCGTTTTTTTTTATTCTTCTGAATTGATCTTTATTCACTTGCCAAATATACTAAATATGTGGGGTTTTAACCATTTAAAACTCGGTGATGAAATACCATCAACATTGCAGAATTTTTTTTGTTCAGACTTTGTGTCTTCTAATTTAAGAAGTATCAGTATCTTTATTCCAAACCCTTTACTAACTAACTCTAGCAGTCTAATTTATTCTTTCTGTTATACATAATCACTTTGCCAAGAAATGCACTTTCTTTTGTAATTAAACTAATGGGTAGGTTTTGCTGACCTCAAGTATGCATATATCAAGAAAATTTTCAAGTGACACATGAAATTATCTAATCAGTTCACATCAAATTTTAGGTTGACATTCTACCTCCATGAAGATCAGTTCTGTTTTTATTACATGTTATTTCAACTTCACTCCCATTATGTAATTTGATCTGCTTTCCTAAGCAGAGCATAGTTTATTTAGAGAAGGAATGATACATTTTAAGTACTCCAGGGATGGCACATTCACAACTTTTCTCAAACTCTTTGAGTGTCTTCTCAGCACCCTCAGAGTAAAGAATTTCTTCATGATATCTTATCTAAACCCACCCTTGTTCAATTAAAGGCATTACTCCTTGTCTTATCTCTACATACCCTTGCAAGTGTTTCCTCTCTAGCTTTCTCACAGGACTCCATCACGTACTGGAAGTCTATGAGGCCTTTCTGGGTCCTTCTCTTCTCCAGGATGAACAACTCCAACTGTGTCAGCCTTTCTTCACAGCAGGGGTGCTCCATCCACTTTTAAGTGTCTAATTCCTGTTTTGCATCCATTGGAAATTGGTGCCTTAAGTTCCCTGGAAAGTAGAACAATTTAGGTACATAAAAACCTCTGTCTTTGTGAACCTTACCTGGGATGGCTGACAAATTGGCCAGACTGCAGAAAAAAAGGTTTCCAGCTGTCAGTAAAGTGCATTCTAATGTTTTAATTTCTACTCTATGACAGTATGCATTTTTCCCTCTTAGGAGTTATATAGTCCATAAAAAATGGCTTCTCTGAGTTTTTAAGGATTAATTTCTAACTTAATTCCTTTTAAGATTATCCATTAAAATACCCTAATGCCTTCTCAGAAATTAATTATTTTTGTTTTCTTTTTGTTCAATTGTCGTATGCTAATAGTGTAAAAGCAGAAAACAAGCATACTCTTTCATTAAAGACAATTAATACAAATTAAGCAGGCTCACAATGATACGACTACACTTACTCTTTTCTTGCTTCTACCTCTTAAATTTAACAGTTTCAGTTTAGATAATTCTTAAAGCAGTCTTACCCAGACTAAATAGAACAGAATGCTTGAGTCAGTCTTTTGCTTACTAAATAAAAACACCTCATGAAGTCTGAACTTTGAAAGATCCATAGAAAAAGGTTTCTGATTTCCCAGTTTTAAGTACAGTAACTGAAACTATTTCAGACAAAAGAATAACTTTTTTTAAATTAATTTTTTTAATGATAAAAGACCAAAGCAGATTTCAGGTTTTGCAATTACATTAGGAAAATGTATTTTTAAGTATTTTTATGTTTAAAAACACACAAAAAACCCCCCTTTATTATATTGATCAGTCTATCAAGCCATCCCTACTGTCAGAATAGGTGGGCTTTGGTCCCCCAAAAAATGAAAAAATGCTATTCCACCTTACCATCAGGTGCCATTCTAGAAGTATATGGGTTTCACACAGGTCCTGTGTCATGTCTGAGAGAGCAGTGAGGATGTCTAAAATCTCAAGGCACCTCAGCTGAAACTCAGTGCTTGTCTTTAAGCAACAGAATTCTTTTATTCAGTATTTTATGTATTTTTATTCACTTATTATATATACATGGAGTACTCAGAATTGCAGTTCTTGTTTCTGAAGAATTTAGAAATGCAAGCAATCTTTATCCATGTAATTCCCTTAAAAATACACCTTTTCTCTTTCTAAACTCTCTAGGTTTAGAAATGATATTCTTGTTCTGTTTAATCTAGTCCTAAAATACACTTTCTATGAACTCTCTTGTCTAAGAGCAATCTGGATAAGAAGAAGTATTAACATTTCTTCAGGATTCCTCTTACACTAAAAGACTGAGCCGCTAGTTGAACTGCCTGGCCACTTTGGACCAGAGCAAAAGTTGCCCAAATGCCTCTTAAACACTGGCAAGCCTGGGGCATTGACAATCTTTTTAGAAAACTTGTTCCAATGTTTGACCACCCTCCTGTCCTAATAGGCATTACTTGAGAATTCCTGAAAACAAGAATGACTTTTTAACCCCGGTGTTGTTATTCTGTGTGGTATTGTCCACAAGGGTCCCAAAATGAGGGAAGAGACGAGAAAGTTGACTCCATGTATCAAAAGCTTGATTTATTATTTTATGATATATATAATATATTAAAACTATACTAGAAGAGTAGAGGAAAGGATTTCATCAGAAGGCTAAGCTAAGAATAGAAAAGGAATGAATAACAAAGGTTTGTCTCTGACCGAGACAGTCTGGAGAGGTGATCTGTGATTGGCCATTAATTAGAAACAACCAGATGAGACC
>LTAT01000006.1:50313351-50353736 GCA_003286495.1 Chlorodrepanis virens | reverse complement strand
TTTTTTTAAAGTAAGGAGAAAAAAGACGCAAAAACTTTCAGCCAACAATCTCCAAAGTCACACTAAAATGAAACAATTATTTGGTCTCTTTCAAAAACTGTTCCTCTCATAAACAGACATGAACATAATTTTGTGTTACACTCAACTCCTGGGTGTGTAACAGCTCCTAAATTTGTAGTGGGATAGCCTTGGCTAAGGGACAGGTGCCTGCCCAGCTGCTTGCTCTCTTGTTCTCTCTCCTCAGCAGGGCAAGGGAGGAAGATGGGATGAGGAAGCTCATGAGTTAGGTGGAGACAGATCTCTTCATCGATCCTCATGCTTGTCCTCCTCATGCCTGTCCTCCTCCTGCTTGTCCTCTGTTCCAGCACGGGTCCTCCATGGGCTGAAGCCCTTCACAAAAAAATTCTGTTCCAGCATGGACTTTTTATAAGTTACAGTGAATACCTGCTCCATCCCCTGGAGCACCTCCTATTTCTGCTTTTCTGATCTTGGCATTCCCTCTGCTGTTTATCAATCTTTCTGGTTTTCCCTGCTCATTAACTTCTAAAAAAATCTTTTAGTAATTTTGTTTTCACAGAGTCATCACCAACCTGGATGAAAGGCTCTGCTGTGCAGAGGCAGATGCAACCTTCTGTGTCTTCCATAGGGGCAGAACTTGGCCTTCTCCCAGTGCCAAAACCTTGTCATATAAACTAAATAGAGTGTTTGCAAAAGACTTGACTGGAGGGTATGACAGTAAAAACTACTGAACTGTATAAACCTGCTGCATATTACATGGGGGTGGGAAGTGATTATTTTTATTCCAAGCCCCAAAGTTTCAACTGAATTCGTGGAAGGACACTGTCTCCTGAGCTGAAAACAACTCGTTATGAGCTTTGCTAATTTGAATCATCACTTTTCCAAACAATTCTTTAATTTTATTAAACCTTTTTCTATCAAACTGAGTTTTCCTGTAATAGAATTTTCCATGGGAAATGTACTTATGCCCTGTAACTCAGGCATTAGTTGATATTGTTTTTAAAAAGCAAAGGTTGATCTCTTCAGAAGCTTTCACTTTAGATTTGGTCTCCTCTCTATAGGGATCTCTAAAGTACAGAATAATGGAAACATTCTCTAAAGAAAAATGCTAAATAAGAGAGCATGACCTTCACAACTGAAGAATTTGTTACCAGGTGCTTTAATTTTAATAACTTTGTATTCTGCTTGCAGAAAAACAAGTAAAGGTCCTGACCAGTGTTAGTCACTTTTTTCTGCTTACATTTTTTGCTGATTGACTCTGTCCACAAACCAATTAAAATCTATGGCTATTTAGTTATCTCCAGCTCTTACCTGCAGGGTGCTGAACTCCCTCGGCCTGATTAAATTATGATAAAACACTTTTTTGAATAGAGGTGTAGTCAATGTCATTTCTACTTGCTCTAAGTCATAAAGCATAGAAAGAACCAAAATTTTTTGTTTGTGCTACCATAAAGATATCATCTAAACTTACTAACAGCTCATATGTCCAGGCCAGCAAGTCCAAATGTTTGACTTAATTCAAATGAAAGATCTCTTGTAAGACTATAAACTGGTGTTTCCTCCACTGCATAATAACTGTCTTGCTAGTTTCTTCATACAACATCAAAAAATTGTGTGATCGTAGGAAAAAGTGAGGACAGCTTCCTGCTTTCAAAATTGAAATTTCCGTTGATCCTTCCAAATAGGATGCTTTTAGGGAAGAATTCAAATAAAAAGATGGAAACTAATTTTGTGTTTAGAGAGAGAAGCTATAAACATTAATGACATGATATTAAAAGAGGGGATAAGGAATTAACAGGTTTCTATTTTAATTTGGGATGGGGAGGAGTATAAAGTACCAATTATTCAGGAAAAAATTGTCAGCGACCTGCTACACCACTTAGACCTGCACAAGGCTATTGGACTGGGTGGAATCTATCCAAGGGTACTGAAAGAGCTGCAGAAGAGCTCACTGAGCCCCTTTCTGTCATTTAAAAGCAGGTTACTGGGTGGGTTCCAGCTGACTGGAAATTAGCAAATGTGTTACCCATCTAAAAGAAGGGCCAGAAGGAGGATCCAGGGAAGACCCTGGGAAATATAGGGCTGTCAGAAGTGCATTTTACAGAAAGGAAATCAAATACTGATGCTTTGTCTTGTTCAGTTGCATATGTTATAGTTTCTTACATAACCATAGTTTTTAATCCTCCCAGGATTGTCAAAAAATAGTAGATAATAGAATTTATAATCTCAAAGTTTTTATCTAGAATATTAGGACATGACTGTTCTTTTAGGTACCCTTACCTTATATTACACATCTCCATTATGTCATAATCATCAGATGGTTCTTAATTCTATTTTCTGCTACTGTTATCTGACTTAGTAAGGTGTATCCTTCGACCTTGCTACAGAACCCTGATGATGGAAAAAATCATAATGGCTGGGCAGCTCTTTAGAAGGACCTTGACCTTAGAGATGGGAAGAGAACTGTCTGCAATTCAACAAAGAGCAAATTCAACAATGCAGGGTCCTGCACCTGGAGAAGAGTAATTCCCACGTACCAGTACAGGCTGGGGGCCAAGCTGCTGGAGAGCTACTCTATGGAAAAGGATCTGGGAGTCCTGGTGGACAACAAGCTGCCTATGAGCTAGCAGCGCCCTTGCAGCCAAGATGGCCAGTGGTATCCTGGGATGAATTAGGAAGAACATTGCAAACAGGTTGAGGGATCCGACCTGAATCCTGAGGGATTCAGCCCTAGTGAGGCCACATCTGGAGTGCTGCATCCAGTTCTGGGCTCCTCAGGACAGGAGAGACATGGAGCTCGTGGAGTGAGTTCCACTAGAACATGAGGAAGAACTTCACCATGTGGATGACTAAACACTGGTACGTATGGCACAGAGAGATTGTGGAGCCTCCTTCTCTGGAGATATTTAATAACTGTCTGGATGTCATTCTCTGTTCTAGGATGACCCTGTTTCAGCAGAGAGGACCCAATGATCCACTATGGTCACTTAGCAATCCTATTCATTCTGTGATTGATTCTCTGATTCTGTGGCTGCTGGCTCAGTGCAGCCCATAAGAATTATTCATTCCATCCTTCTAGTGTCAAACTCTCTTAGATTTATAAACAAATGCAATTATTTTAAAAATCTTTCTATATACGCACATAACACTGGTACTTTTTTCCTTTTTAATTTTTTCCCCTAGAGTAGAAGAAGAAAGAAGAAATATCCCTAGGTTTCTAATCTAAAACACTGTATTAATATGTTTCAAGGTTACTTCTGTACTACTTCAGAATCAAACTTTCCTGCAAAAAATGTAAGATGAAAACATAAACAATATCAAGAATGTCCTTTGCTTTACTAGCACAGCAAACGGAATTTTTTTAAAACAGCATTACTTTTTTTAAAACTTATTAAAAATAAGGGAAAGACTCTCAGTACAAATCAGCCTGATTTCATTGAAATCAATGCAATCATAAAACTTTAAAACTTCGGTAGTGCCAATCCACATTTCTGTCTGTCTCTCTCTCTTTTTAAGTCTCGCCCTCCCCCCCCACCTCCACCTACACAACTAGACTGTAAAATAGAAGCATAAATGCCATTATTTTGTGTATTCAGGATGGACAGATAAGGAGAAAGATGTTACATAATAAATACATGCACTAATTTTAAAATATGCTGCTAGATCTAGAAAATTGTTTTCTACAAGTAAGAATTTAATGATGCAGAGAGGAGCAATGAACCTTTTTAGAAATACCTAGGCATTTGACTCCTCAAAAAAAATGCTTAGTTATAAATATAATATAACATCAAAATATGATTCTGAGTTCAGTTTTTAAAACTGAGGGCTAATGGAATCAAGGCTTTCACTAGATCAGGGAAAAGTTATCAGATGAAACATTTTTTTTTACAGCAAGGCAAAAATTCAGCTGTATACAAATCTTCAAAACCAAATTCCCAATTTTTTTTATTGTAAAAAAAAGTTGTTTCATAGGTCTTGTAGTTTGTGTTTCTTGGTATCTAATTGCAGCCTTTTAAAAGTTATTGTCCAGTCTGATTTAGTCTACTGTAGAGAGATGTAAAAATATACCTTTAGTATGAAGCTGAGATAAATGTCTCAGTACATGGGAGGAAATAATCTTTGAGAGCTTGTGCTGGCTAGAGAGAAAACTCCATTAAGATTTTAGGCTGAACATCTGATTATTATATAGCTAAATGTCTAATGAATTTCATCTTGCTGCTTTTTCCTGCCTGGATGACTTAACTTCTAAGAGCAATTTTAATTTTCTCCATTGGTCTGTAAATATTTACATTAATTAACTGTTCCCAGGGGAGTGATAAACAAGGAAAGCTATCAACAACATAAAATTAAACAATACAAAAATACACTATTTGTTTGCCCATAGCTTTCACATTTTGGAAAGTATTCTTTTTATCAGATGGTTCTCTTTAGGTAACCTGCTGCAGAAGGACACAAGCCAGCAAAGGACCTTATGACCAACATTTCTTGATCAAGAAGGTACAACTTTTTCCATTCATTGGAATCAGCCTTCCTTCACAAAAGCATCTGGAACTGTTCATCTGTTCTCTCAGAAGTATAGAGACTACAAAATTTTTGGGCTCTGCTACAACACATTTTAAGTGTCTCCTTTGAAAATAGGTCATCAAATTAATTGATATTTCTGTTAAAACTCTTGAATACGACAGTTTCAGTGTCTGTAAAAGCTGTAGAAGTAGTAAATGGTTTTGTTTCCATACTGTAGGTAATGCCAACACATAAGAGCTTTTATTGGGCAGGATCAGCCCAATTGGCCACATCTTCTGGTGTTAACTAATTTGGTAGTCATTGTGATAAATGTCCATCCCAGTGGTTAAATGTACCCATTACTTTTGGTGTAGCCTTTAACAGTCCATTCCATTGGTTGATTTTCCAGAGGTTGATGCATTTACAATGCATCAACTCAATGCCATGATCTTTGACCCACATTTTTATGAAGTTGCTTTAGAAATTAATTCTGTTTTCTGGCTCATTTCTTTCTGGGGTGCTATGTCTCCATGCAATTTTCTTTTAAAGGCCCAGGGTAATAATATTTCATGCAGTAACACAGAGCAGAGAATATGCTCCCAACCACCCAGTGTTTCCTTCCAGCACTGTGAGTACATGGTGCTTTCCTTGGTGGAGTCTTTTGGAGTGTGATACAGTCAATCTGCCAGGCCTTCCTGTATTTATATTTCAGCTAATTCCCTCAGGTACAGGATACCTTTCTCTATTGGGGTCCACTTGCCTGGCTGGTATATAGAATCTTCCTTGAAGAATACCTTTCCTTCACACTAGATGGGATTTGCCTCCAGAGGCTAGAAACTTGTGTCCCTTTTCCAATCACCTTTCAAAGCCCCCTTCCTTAGAAAGTTATCCCAGTAGCTTGGCTTCTCTACCCTCTAACTGCAGGCTATTGGTCTCACCAGCCAGAGTGTGGGAAACTGAATTGGAACTTCACAAATATTTATTTTTTCCTTCTAGACCACCTTAATAAATAAAAACATTATCACTACATTGTTTGAGTTACTTTTGCTGTGATTTAAATTAACAGTATTTTGGCATCAAAAGTTATCTGGAGACATATTTTTAATTTTTAATTTTTCAAGCAATGGGGGAAAAATATTTTCAAAACACTTAATTAATCTATAAATTCTTTTGCAGAGTTGTTTTCTGTTTATGCATAAAACTCTCATCATATATACATCACAGAGTCGTGAGAAAGTATAGATTGCAAGAGAGCACTGCAAATCCTCTGGTTCCAAACCTCTTGTAAAAGCAGGGCCAAGCTGATCCTGATGCCTTGAGAGGCTATCTAGAACAGAGGCTAGACAGTGCTAAAGGAATAAAGCAGGTATTTATTATAAGGCCTTCAAAGGATACACCTAGGGCAGTACAAGAGCCTGGCTGTGACTCTACCCAAGATGGATGCCTGGTCTGAGTTTTCACACTTTTATAATTTTTGGTCCATTTACATATTGGGGTTAATTGTCCAATTACAGCTTTGGTTATGAAGTCCCATCCTCCCAGACTGCTCTGCTCAGTTCACTGTTGTTTGGACTTTTTGGGCCTGAAGCTGCAATGGTATTCTTGATTCTCAGGCTGGAAAAGGATTGTTTTGTCTAACTAAACTGTGAGGAGAACTTGCTGACACTTTATATGAAGTTCCGAGTTATATACTAATGCAGTACAAAATCTGGAAAATATGAAAGCAAAAACTTGAGGCATTAATCTAGGTTCCTGTCAAGCTGAATCTTGAACTTCTCCAGTGACAGAAATTCTGTTTTGTCTGTGTGCAACCTTATCTGATGTTTGAATCTTTTCATAATGAGGAATTTCTGTCTTTTATTTTGGCAGAATTTCCCCTGGAGCAACTCATGCCTGTCACCTCTTGTCCTGTCACCTTGCAGCCTAGTGAGAAGACAACCTCTACAAGTTCTCTGTAACTCCCTTTTAGCTACTCAGAGACTGTGATTAGGTGTTCCCATCTGAGCCTTCTCTACTCTAAGCTGAATAAACTCGATTTCTTCAATCTTTCTTCATGTGTCAAATCATTCAGCCATCTAATCATATTGGCAGCCCTTTGTTGGACCCTCTCCAGTTGTTCAATGTCTCTCTTAAACTGGTGAATCAAAGCAGTCAATCAAGCATAACAATCATCTCAATAAAAATTCATGTTGAGAACTTCCAATGTACTGTATCTTCAACAACTAAGACAGATGGCCCTAGGTAATTATTGAGGATTTTGATAATTTGACTTTACCCAAAATATCATAAACCTTGAACTCTGTTGGCATAAGTTGCTTTGATTTGTTTGAATTTTTTTGTTTGTTTGTTTGTGGTGTGTGTGAATTGTTTGATTAATTTTAAATAAAACAGAAACAAAATCTAAGTTTTATTCATATAATTTTTCTCCTTATTTCCTTTGGTTTGTGAAAAGTTAGGCATAAACTAGCAGTGTATGCTGCTAAAAGCATTAATGGGATCACAGCCAGGAAGCTGAGTGGAGTGACTATTCCCCTCTGCTAAACATTTCTGAGATCACAGAAATGGAGTTCTCCATCCAGGTCTGGGCCTTAGACTACAAGAAAGAGACGATTACAGAAACACAGAATCACAAAATGGGTAAGATTGGAAGGGACAGCTGGAGGATCACTTACTCCAATCTCCTTGATCAAGCAGGGTTCCCTAGAGATTGTAACTAAGTATTATGTCCAGGATTGAACATCTTAGGAGAAGGAGCTCCAGAGACACTGCATGCCCTTATACTCAATATATAGCTCAGTGAAAAATTTTTAAATGTTTAAAGATTATTAACAATTCTTTCTGGCAGGAAGTCAAACTAAAACTGAACTATGAAATAGGTTAAACTGTAAGTTTTTGAAAATGTATCTTGAATTAAACCTTAATTTTTATTCTGAGATTTGATGCCCTAATTCACAATCAAAATGGTATTAGACTTTTGAATCAAAATTTAATCTGAACTTTTCTTTTGAACCTCTACCAGAAGTTAAACGAAGTAATAATTTGGTGTATATAATTTGGTTTCAAGTAGTTTTAGCCATAAAATCTTAATGATATTATTGCTGAATCAAGACACCAATTGATGACAAGATTTCAGTTCTGTAAGATGCTGAGCATGTTAGATATGCCATAGAAGGATTAGATCCACATCCAATGAAGGATTAAGCTTGTCATTGCAATTGACATAGAAGTTATGTCCCCAAACAGTTCTTTATAGTTGAAGGTTAGGATTACTTCCATGCAGTTGTATTTAGAAGCTAATAGAAAGATCACCTTCTTGAGAAAGAAAGCTCTTGAGAAACTACCTAGTCCATCATACAACTTTCGAATATTGCAACTTTTAGCATAAGGATTATCTGAATGAATATATATAATTATGAAAGGAGTTATGTTGTTTTGATTCCACGTGAGATGTAAATAAAATACCATACATAAATATTACACTTGTTGTATGCCTTGATAAGAGATGAAGTGCAATGATCACTATCAACCAAATTCAGTTTACATCTTGAAAGTGTTTTCTACTAGTGCAATAGGTATTTCAGATGTACAAATGTTTAGAGAGCTGTCACTATATACATAGAAATATCTATTAATAGTTAATATGTTATCCCCTGTTGCTATTCAAGCAGGGTCTGCAGGATTGCAAGAGAAAGAAAGACCAGTGTTAGTAATCTTGTGCCTTTGTAATGCTTAAGTCAATAACATACTGAAAACAAAACAAAAATCAGAGTTACTTTTATGAACCATCTCTTGTAACTGTATTATATTACTTTTTTTTCTTCAGACCTCAACATTATTATGTTCTTAAAAGTACAGAGCACAGCCTTAAGAAATAGCTATTAAATAAAGTTATAGATGTTCCCATTACCTAATGATGGTTTTCATGTGTCGACAAGATGAGAGGGAATTTCTGGTGTTTTTAACATAGACTTAGATCAATTAATTTGAGTAGAAAACAAGTGTTAAGATGGGAAAGAAAAAATGCCTAAAGATTTAGCATTCCAGTCTCCTTTTGACTGTTCTCTGTAAAACTATTCTTCCAGTGTAGGCTGGGATGAAGGTAACTCTCTTTACAGCAATCTGCATAGTGCCATGTGTATTGGGTTTTTGTGGCCAGGTTTTGGTAGCAGGAAGGCTACAGGGGTGTCTTCTGTGAGAACTTGCCAGAAGTTTCATGCATGTACAGCAGAGCCAATGCCAGTCAGATCCAAGACAGGTATGCTGCTGTCCAAGGCTGGTCCAATTAGAAATGTTTGTAAAAACTCAGTGATAACATATTTAAGAGGAGAATAAATGCTATTGCACAAATATAATTGCGGCCAGAGAAGAGTGGGGTGAGAATACGTGAGAGGAACAACTCTGCAGACACCCACGTCAGTGGAGCAGGAGGGGCAGGAGCTGCTCCAGGAATTGAAGCTGAGATTCCCCTGCAGCCCCTGGTGCAGCCCATGGTGAGGAAACTGTGCCCCTGCAGCCCATGGGGGACTGTGGGAATGTAGAGATCCACCTGCAGGCCAAGGAGGAGACCCAGGCTGGAGAAAGTGGATGCCTAAAAGGAGACTGTGACTCTGTGGGAGACGTGTCCTGGAGCAGGCTCCTGGCAGGGACCTGCAGACCTGTGGAGAGACGAGCCCATGCTGGAGCAGGTTTCCTGACAGGACTTGTGAATCCATGGAGGACCCACACTGGAGCATGCTGTGCCTGAAGGACATCACCCTATGGAATAGTGACCCACACTGCAGAGAGATGTTGCCTGTTGGATGGACACATAGTGCAGAAGATGGTGGAGAGCTGTCTCCCATGGGAGAGATATCATGGTGCAGCAGCAGGACTCCCCTCCCTGGGCAGAAGGAGAAATAAGTTACAATTAACTGACTGTAACTCACATTCTCTATTTTCCTGAGCTGCTGGAGGAGGAAGTACTCCTCAGGAAGGAGGGAGATGTGGGAACGAGGTATTTTTAGGGTTTATTTTACTTCTCATTACCCTACTCTGATTTTTTTAGTAATAAATTCAAGTAATATCCCCAATTCAAGTCTGATAACACATCATAGTTTTGGCTACTGCTTAACTGTACTTGCATACCACCAAGACTTCCTCTGTCTCTCTCCCCACCCACTCCATGCCCCCAGAGTGAGTTGACTGGATGTCAGCAAGAGACTGAGATGGGACACAACCAGCACAGCTGATCTGAGCTGACCACAGGGATAGTTGTTGCCATATCACATTGTGTTAAGCAGTAAAAGCTGGTGGAATGAAGGAAGAAGGGGGGAAGGAATTCATGTGTTTTGTGATGGTGTTTGCCTTTCTAAGTAACATGTGCTAAAGGCCTGCTTTCCTTGAAATGTGTAAGCAGCTGTCTTACAGAAAGTAGTAAAATAATTCTGTATTTTACCAGTGCTTGCAGCTTTCTTTCTTTCTTAACTGTCATTACCTAATGCATGAGCCTGCTCTCATATCGATTTTTCTTCCCGTTCCCAGGTTGGAGTGAGTGGGTGAGTGAGTGAGTGAGTGAGTGAGTGAGTGAGTGAGTGAGTGAGTGAGTGGGTGAGTGGGTGAAAGGTGTGTTAGATGTTTAGCTACTGCTCAGGATCAAGCCATCATGCATATCTAAGTTATGTAGGCCATGAGATTCATCTGGGGAGTAATCATTGTATAGTTACCGTATGTGCTCTTCATTGTCTCAACAACTTACTCAGGAAAACTAAAAATTACAAAATCACCTTGATTAAGCAGAAAATACTTTAGAAATAATCAAAGCATTATTGTTTACCTCTATTCTCCTATTTTTCTCATGCACCACTGAACCATGATCTATTCCATGAAGAAATCTTCTTGTTCCAGAATAATCAATAGTCAAGTTATATTTCACAGGAGCATGAGAAATCATTAAATGTTATCTTGTCTCTTCTGGAATATCAGTGAAACTGAGTCCTCAGTTCTATAATGTTTTTCAGTAAGTACACTGTGGATAGTGCTGAGTACTTTCTAGTCTGTCAAGATCTACTCTGGAAAATTGTTTAAAAAAAGCTAGGGTTTGTTCTTCTCACTGTTGATATTTAGTGTGCACATATTTACTGTGTGCTTATACTCTTACTTTTGCTATTACCATTTCAACTTCCATTTAGAAAAAAAATATCTTTTTTGTTTTTGGATTTAAGTGGTTAAATGAACAAACTTCTTATGCAAGACTACCAAAAAAAAAAAAAAAAACCACAAAACAACAACAACAACAAAAAACCCCACAAAAATGATTACAGAGTTTCTGTCCTGCAAGCACTTTGTCATTTAAGGACCTCAGATATATAACCCTCCCAATGGAAAAAAATCTGTTGCAAGAATGGCTTGGTACCATTTCTTCAAGATTTTCTGGAAAGGTTCACTTGAGAGAAATTCAACATACTTTCAGATTTTTTTTCAATGTTACACATGAATGGTATCTTTTAAATTGAGTTTTAGTTATAATGCAGAAAACAGCCTAGATAAGGGAAAATATAGGCAAATGTTGAGATTAAATGATGTGATGATGCCCAGGGATGGATGGGCTGATTTAATTCTGATTAAAAATTAGTAGCGAATGAATAAACCAATTGTGCAGCAATTCAATGATGAACTTGATGCATATGGAGCATGTGGGAGCATGCCAAGAGGATCTGTACTTTTGTGGTATAGGTGAGAATAAGAAGAAATGTTTTTGGGAAACATTGATTTAATAAATTGTTCTTCAGACGACATAAACAAAGTGTTAAATGAGAAGACAAAAAAAGTATCTGAAGAAGTTGATGTTCCTCTTAAGCTGAGAAAAGGTCAGGAATCTAGACTCAGTTAACACCTAAGGTTCTCCTAAAAACATGAAAGAGAGACCCTTTCAAAGGGTAATTGCAAATATTTTAGATACCTAGTACCCTAATGGCTGTATGATTTTATATATTCCATTCTGTATATTGTATTCTAAACTGGATAAAATCCCAACTGGCCTTGTCTGACCTCATATCTGACCCTGTTTTGAGTAGCAAGTTGGATTCAGGTGACATTCTGACATTACTTTCATGAATTTTTATGATGCTACTAGCCTAAATGTGTGATCAAAACATTTTGCATTGGACACTTATTTTTCCTACTCATTAAGCACAGTCAAATTACACTGATCTCATGCTTGAACACTGGAAAACATAATTTTGCCAAATATTTTTGAGTATACCAAATTTCTTCCAGCATAAGTTATTACAATTGCCTGTGCAGCCCCATCAAGCTCATAGGCTTTATGTTGACCTGACAGAACAGGTTCAGGACTTCTTTTAGCTTGTCTTGTCTCAGCTGATTTTAATTAGTTCTAACTCTCAGCTAGCTGCAAAATATATTTTAGTTTATTTTTACCTTGTAGAAAAAACAAGTAATTGTTCTGGCTGAATTGAACTGCCTGTGATCTCAGAATAAAATGTGCTGTAGAAGAGTGTAGGTGTGATCCTATAACAAAATATGGAAGAGTGCAGATACCAGACAAAGAACTCAAACGATAAACACAAATCACTGCCATTTGTCACTGGTCATTACCAGAAAGTTTAACCCTGAGCACCACAAAAAACCCTGTTGAGATCAAAAATAAAAAGCCTGAGTAACTGGGAAACCAATGACAAAAAATGAACACATTTTGACTTGTCATAAAACCTTCTATTTCCAATCTATTTGATGAAGATGGAAAGAAACACTGGGAAGGTGAGCATAACACCACAGAAAAAGGGCTGTAGTGGTACTGTAATATTTAACAATTTTACTTATGTGGCTTTTCTATATTAATTTAGGCTATGAGTATTAGTATTGCTGTAACTGATAAACTGCTGCATTTTTATTAGATTTTAAGAGTTTAATTACACAGTAAATTCTTCACTCCATGTACACAAAATATTCCATTTTGCACATAAGATTTTGAATGCAACATCAGCTGCCTGATTCTGTATGAGAAAATTATTTTGACTTTCACTGAAAATCTTGATTTTCTCTTTCTTTAATCCTTCCAGAAAAACATTTCTGTGGCTTATCCTCAGACAACCCTGAAATTATATCTTTTTCATACTGAAAAAAAAAAGTTTTAAATTCTGCTTAGTAGATTCTATTTTTCCCCACCCCAATTCCACACCCATTTATTCCAGTCTTCACCAGATTTTTGACATTCAGACTAACAATATGAAGGCTTAGAACTTACCTTTGGACCTTGGAGACCCAGGAACATTTTTCCTGATGCACACCATCATGCCTGTAAAATAGGCATTCTTCCCACAAAGATGTGATATCATTTCCACCTGTCAGTTAGAAATAGCTGCAATTGCAGCTTGTTTTGAGAAATTTGCAGAGGCAGCATTTATGTTATTACCTCATTTTGAGCTATTTAATTTGAAGATTTAGGTGCCATTAATTCCTCTTCAGTCCTTTGTATCACAATTATATTGTGCTGTCTCTCCTTCATTTGTTGTTGCCAACAGTCACTGCTCACTGAATGATGACAGACTTTTACAGCACATTTATAACTGGAAAATAGAGCTAAATGCTATCAAAATCCATATACTTTTCCAAAGAAGCAGGTGCTAGAAATATTCTAAAATGGATAACAGGGAGGAAAGCACAGTTACCATGGCTTTTCTGAGGACACTGAGCTTATTACAGGACTAAGCTAACCTGTGAAAGGAGTTGTACAGGAAGTCAGATAAAAGCTGGATTATAAAATCTTTCTTTTGAGAAAAACGCATTAGTCTACATATCTTGTTAGTATTAATTGAGGCAAAGAAACTTAGGCTTTTGGGTTTGATTAATTGGTTGGGGGTTTTATGCTTTTTTTTTTCCTGATTAAAAAAAAAATTAAATTAAAGAAAAATAGAAAACCTGAAACCAAGATTCAGTAAAGTTACATTTGAAGTTTGAGCCTTCACACACACTTGGTCAATAAAAAGCTCTAGACAGAAAGCAATTAGGTAAGTGATGTTTTCATCTGGAATCTGAGCTTAAGTGATCTATTACTTTTTAAAACATAGTCTAGTGTGTCAGACCTAGTGATAAATATTTCTATACTTCTGAGTAAGTATAAATATAGTTAAGCTATGGTGTTTGTAAGAGGAACCACAGCTGTGTCTGTCAACCTCAATTAGCAAAATGCTAAAGATAAACAATTATTTTCAGCAATCAAAGAAGTTTTTGGAAAAGAGCAAATGAAACTTCAAAAGTTGGCCATGACAGTGTTTAATAAAAAATGGAAATTAGTCAAGAAAACTTAACAAAGTCATCAACTGTCTTCTAGGAAACAAATCAGGATCGGAATGTTTCCATCTGCTGTGCCTGGAGGGTGAATCAGTTAATCATTTTTTAACTTGGACTTTTAGATGACTATAATACATTTGTTCAAAATCTGGCAAATTCCCTCCTTGTCTCTCAGGAATTTACAATTTAATGGTTTAATTGTGTGGTCTATTATTTTGTGATGCTCTATTCTGCTTGCAGAATAGTACATACATTATCTTCTGTGACCAAACCAAAGAAGGCTTAGTATTTTTCACAGATTTGTTCACTGAAAACTAAGAGGGGGAAAAAAAGCTAAAAAAAGTTTTAATTGCTCCTTCTGCCTCCAGACTCTTTGATTATAATGGCTATAACTTACACTCAGGGAAGCAGTAATCTAGGAAATACCTCATCATATCACCTCTCTGGTTTCCTTACCTCCAGGTCTTTTAAATGACACTCATGGAGTATTTTTACTGATCTTTAAATACTGCATCTGTCTTGAACTTGGAATAAGGTACCTATTGATTTCTTACCAGTGACTAATAGAATGGAAAAATAATTTTACTGGTCTTTAGATGAACAATAAACTAACAGAAGCCTTTTGCTGACTCATTTCCAACACCTCCTCAACAATGGTGTTGCACCATATGTATGGAATAGATTTGATCATTTGATAGCATTTAGCTCTATTTTCAGAAATTAGAGTGAAGGCAATGTAACTGTGTCATAAATCCAGCAAGCAGAGCAGAAGACTAGCAGAGCTAAACAAGGAACTCCCTCTGGAGCTCAAGAGGAAAAAGAAATTGTATGATTTCTAGAAGAGAGATCAGCCTTTGCGGGAAGATTACAGTGCCATGGTTCCAATACTCAGGAAAAAGACATGCAAGGCCAAAGCTCTGATAGAGTTAGAACTGGCTGTAAAAATCTGATAATGAGAACGGCTTCAAAAAGTGCTTCATCATTATGTCTGCTTTTCATAATCACTCTTGAACACCTGAAAACTTTGTGCAGGATGGACTGTGAGTAGCCTGGCTGGAGGCTCACTAAAAGGAAGGTGAAACTGATGCAGAGTTTGGAGGGGAAAGCGAGGGGCAGAATCCCTGACCTTTGCCTTCTCCCCACCACCATCACCAGCTGTGAGACACCCTGAGGCCTCCGGGAGCTGACACCGCCTCCCTCGGGAGAACCCCCTGACCCTGCAGCCCTGGACCAGAGTCACAGTGAGCTGTGGAACCCTCCATCTGGTCCTGCAGCCATGGGGAGAGCGTCACGAGTGTCCCAAGGCTCGGCCGCGCCATGGGGCTCCGCGCCTGCATCCTGGGGGATGGGCTGCCTGCATCCCAGGGGATGGGCTGTTGCAATCCAGGGGATGGGCTGCTGCAATCCAGGGGATGGGCTGCTGCACCCCAGGGGATGGGCTGCTGCAATCCAGGGGATGGGCTGCTGCACCCCAGCCAAATTGCTCCCGAGATCAGAGACAGCAGATGAGACGCTTCAAACAGCAGGGAAAAAAAGGGCAAAAACTGTTTCGCTCCTTCCCCTCCATGTCTGAGCAGCAACAAATGTAGCATAGTGTGGTGATGACCTATCCTGTGCTTTTTAAAGTAACCTTAGCTTTTTCTAACTTTTCTTTATTTCTCCCTTTCTTCTTGCCTCTTTTATTATTAAATAAAAATATATCAATTTTTTTGGCATCAACATTTAATCTCATTTGGTTTTTTGTCTCTTTTTTTGGGAATATTTTGAATCTTCAAAGTTCTTTCTTGTTTTATTCAGAGAGTTAATTCACTTTACTCCTCTGTGATTAAACACTGATTGTAACACTGGCCAGTGTTGTTTCAGATAGTAAGAACTTCTTAAAGTCGTTCCTGATAGCAAGAGGAGATCTAAAGATGTTGAAGATGGTCATCTGAAGAAGTGGATGCATTCAATGAAATTTTTGCCTCGGTCTTTAGTAATATTGATTGACCTTGGGCTTCTCAGTCGCCTGAATATGTGGACCACGAGAGTGAGACAGTGACTTTTCATTTGTGGACCCTGAAATTATAAAGAACCATCTGTATTAACTGAATGATCACAATTCTACAAGGCCTGATAGGATTCACCCCAGAGCACTAAGGGAGCTAGAGAATGTTAGAGCAGGACCCATACTGATCACTTACCAAAGGTCTTGAGAGTCTATACAGGTTCCTGCTGACTGGAAGCTAGTCAATGTTATTTCAATCTACAAAAAGTCCACAGGGAACTACAGACCTGGTAGTCTAATCTCAGTTCCTGGAAAAATTATGGTGAAGATGGCACTGAGTACTATTGAAAGATATTTAAAGAACAATGGATCCAACAGGGCCAGACAACATGGTTTCACAAAGGATAAGCCCTATCTAACTAATTTGATATCCTTCTGTGATAAGACCACCTGCCTAGCAGGTGAAGGGAAGGCAGTGGGTATAGTTTTTCTGAATTTTAGTAAGGCTCAGGAAGCTGTGCTGGCAGTGACCAATGCCTGTGCTGTCTTTCAGGTGTTTTGCAAAACTCCTCCTAAAAATTTCTCTGTTTCTGGGGGTCTCTTTCTGGGGTCCTAGTTTCTGGGGTCCTCTTTCTTGCCCTTCTTGAAAATTAGGACAACATTCACCATCTTCCAGTCAACTGGGACCTCTCCAGGCCAAGACTGCTTAAAAATCATCCAGAGAGGCTTTGACATCAGCTATTGTTTGTTCTCCTCCCTAGACTGCTGTCATCTGCAATCTTAATAATCCTACTCTTTATTTCACCATTTATGTACTGAAAGAAGCAGTGTCTTTCTTGTGCACTTCTTCTCCAAAAGCAAACCCTTGCATAACCCCAACTAAATAATTATTTGATTAAGAACTACTTATAACACTCTGCAAATATGGATTTTTACATAGGTTTGTATATATTTTATGATATCAGAATTTATATTATATAAAATTTATTGGAGGTTGTGATCTGAAGGCTTAACCACTCAAAACTGTACTGGGCCAAAGTTCAATGTATTGTTTAATCAATATTGCCAATTTAAGATATTAGGGTGCTTGAGTCTCTCTATGAATAATGTAAAAACTCTCATCAGTCACACCTACTTTGTTCACACCTAATTCCTCTGTTGGAATTAATAAGCAGAATGGTTATTAAGGTTTGTAAATGGTAAATAAGGTTTGTAAAACTGGGACATGAGGAAGCTGTGAAAACTTTAATTGTAAATCCTTTCTGTATAGACAGAAATTAAAATAAGGGAATAATATATTCCATTTCCATGTGCAAAACTGTTGTTTATTTTAATGCAAAGTGTTTTGTTACTCTTGTTTTCACAACTGCATTTCTGATGATCTGAAGTGCATAATTTTTGGTGAACTGGCAGTTTTAGAACATGGATCTTAAACTCAGAACTGCTTTTTTTTTTTCTCTAGAGTAAGAGTAGGCAAATAGTATGTTTCATTCAAAGCTGATCTTTTAGAAGATAACCGCTGAGCTGTAGAATTGATCTCATTAAATTGATCAAGGCCTTCCAATTTACCTCATTGGCCATTTAAGTAGCTCAAATGAAGTAGAAATACTATATATAATATGTCCATATATTATATGTTCTATTATTTCTTGCTAAAGACAGCCTAGAAAGATCTAGACCAAAAGAAGGAGATAACTTACCAATTAACAGCATTCCTTCATTCCTTTCTCCCCCAAACTGAGCTGCAAAGCAGTGAAGGAGAATTGGGGGTTCATGGCCTGTCCATAAAACTTTCTTTCTGCCACTTCTTCCTTCTTACATTTACACTATTAGAAAAGTTTTAAATTATTGATACAGATTTTTACTATAAAATAACCATTGTATTTAAATTACTGGTTGGTGAGTAGGCACTATTTAATAAGTAGTTCAATAATCTTCATTTATAGTTGTTGAACTATTCTATGACTGTCACAAACAATAGCCTTCTTTATTAAAATTATTTCTGGTTAATGAAATTTCAAAATCATATTTCTCTTCCTATATATTGCAGACAATGTATTCAATTTTAATTAAAGGCATCACCTGTGCCATTATCTTCTAAACATTTTCATAGTTACATTTATTGTGAATCTGGCTGCCTTACAGTCTTCTGTCCTATTTAAGATTCTTCCTAAACAGGATTCTTCCTTATTTCCTTTTATGCAAATAAACATTATTCAATTTTAGATGATTCAATGTACAGTACACGGGATAAGTAACTGTTTTTTATGGAGCTGGAGTTAAAAGTATTTTTGGCATTTGCTTATGGTTATAAAACCTGAAGTCCTTTTTACTAGCTTCATTCTCCAAGTGTTCCTCTACTTATATGGAACACACAAGCTTTTTTTCATCCCAGTAGATGTAAAATATTCACCCTTAATTATCTTAAGGGAGAAAAAAAAAAAGCCTTTCTTCTGAAGTTTTATGTTACCACATACCCCTTAAGATATGATCAGGCAGAAGCCTTTGACTTTTTTTCCATATTTGCCAGCCTCAGGTCTCAAAGGATTGCAAGCTTTCAACTCCATTTAATTTCCTAATTACTATTTAGATAATTAAATTGCCCTTACTGCTCATGAGTGGCTCTGAGTAGGAATTACACGGCATTTTATAAATGCAGTCTGTACTTTCTTTTGAAAACCAGGGTAATTCCATTCTGTCTGTTCATGTTTTAACAAAGCAAAGTTCTGTGTTGGAAATGTTACTAATATTATACACAGCCCAGCAATCTAAGCTCAGTGTCCTGTGTTTGGTGAACGGATAAAATGTCCTTGTAAGTACAAAGTGCATCTGAGGGAGACTGTGATTTTAACTTGTGCAAGCCATTAGATGAAATTAAGATGTGTGTTAGTTAATTTTTCTTACAAATTAAATCCCCTGTTTGTTCATAGCAATATACTGAATTATATTTCAGTCTTGTCTTGATAATTTATAGTTCTTAACATTGTGAACTAATTTCAAGTCTGCCACCACAGAAACCTTATTAATATCTAATTGCTTTCCATTTCAATTATTTTCTGTTTTGACCAACCAATAAGTGCTAAATAAAGTGCTCACAAAGAGCAAAAAATTATTCCAATCTCAAAGATCCAGATAAAATAAGAGCAGTACTGTGTGGTAAATAGAAAAATTAAGAACATAGAAGAAAGATGGAGGGAACTAGTGTTATCAAAGAAAATATTCCTCCTCTCAGGGCTTTCCACAGACATAACAGATGAGATACAGCTCCTACCACCTCCACTCATCTTTCCCATCCCAATGTCAGAACTAACAGAACTGTCCTGAGGTAAGCATATTTTATATGCTTACAAATGAGGTCCAGCATCATCTCAGTTTCGAGTATGTCATACATAAGTTAAACAAAACTGGAGTCATTTTAACATAAGATGAAGGATGAAGGCTGTGGTGGTTGCATTTATTAACAAGCAAATCAGGGATGCATCCCTCAGGGGAGGCAAGACTGGTCAGGAGGGCATGGAGAAGTGTTGCTGCAAGGGTAGCAACAGCTTTAGCTGCTCGATTTTAATCCACTGCTCCATGCCTGTCAGTGGTCTCAATTAGTCTAACCACATTCCTTGCATGACTTTAAGAGTCCCACACCTTTTGCAAAATGCATGTCTGCTTCTGCATGGCTCCCTAACAAGTATTTATAGACCTCAAAGAACATAGAAATAATTTTGTCTTCTCTAAGACTAAGCAGATGATTGTAAGAAGTGGTGTGTGTTCACACATATAACCATTCTATGTATTTTTTTCTCATGTTGTTTAAGGGTGATAGATACAAAAATATTTTCCTAGAATTTCAGTAGCCTATAATGTGAAGGGAAAATATATGTTAAGAAATTGTCTTTGATATTTTATGTCAAAAAACAGATGATGTAAAGAATTTTCAACTCAACCTAAAATATAAGTTTTGCATGAAAAGTTTGATTAATTATGTTTTTAAAGCATCAGCATTCCTTAACAAAGTAAAGAACTAGCTTGTGGTTTCCTTTTGTTTTCTTCCAAAAGAACGATGTGATTGGGTTTCAGCAGCTATTAAGCGATTGAAAATAGCCAACAATGTTGTATCCAACATAAAGTAAAGGGTTTAATAGCAAGGGCCGCAGGGCGTTCTGTAAGGGAGGAGGGTATGAGCCACCTTGTGCCATTCCTGGGTGCAGGGTCAGAGCCTTCCCTGAGGGATTGCAGCCCATGGATGATCCTCATTGGAGCAGGGGAGCAGAAGGAAATAAGGAGCAGGTGAGGAAAACAAGTAAGACACAAAGAGTAGCAGAAAAAAATCTTTGTGTTATGGCCTCAGCCTCCTGCACCATCTGTTACCATGTCACCAAGGTGGGACTGAGTATACGTGACAAAAGCAAGGGGAATTTAGACTAGGAAGAGGACAGGAAATGTGTTTGGTCATGCCTTTTGCTTTTCTTGTGGTAAGTTATTTGTATGAAAACAAAAGTCAATAACATAAGGCAGTAAGAGCAACACAGAAAAAAGAATAAGTACAGGTCCATATTTCTGGGTGTGTTATTTTATTCTTATTAGGATCAAAATAAAAACTATAATCTATTTCAGCAGGATTGAGTTTTCTGTGCTCAAATAAAGCTTGTCCCAAACACATAAAAAACCCCATGTTACCTAGATTTACAATCTTTCTATGTAGGCTTCTTTCCTATTCTTTTTTCATAGCTGATGGAAAGAGTACCTACAGAAGTCAAAAAGAGATTAGTCAAAGAAACAAAATTATATTACCAGGTGCAGATTTTTATCAGAGATATAAATATTAAGAAATTTAAATCCTCTTGTCTAGAGAAATAGTCATGAGTAATCAGCTGAATTTTGAGAATTTATACTGAATGAAAAAAACAGTTTAAAACATAGGTCATCAAAAACTACCCATTGTCAATGTTACAATAAAAATTTCCTACTCATAATTATAGTGAACAAAAGTCACTCCAATTTATTAACTTCCACATTTGGTAAAAGAGTTAGGAGGTACACATTTGTGATATTTAAAATGTCAAAACATTTAGAAGCCTTGCATATATTACTTGAACTGTAAGTTGAAATATGTGAAGTACACTTTTGAAATGCAGGTATGTGAAGTGTGTGGTTGAAATAATGTTAAGTGGCAGTGACTAAAAATGGTATTTGGTTATCTATGACGGTTTGCATATACTGAAGTCATTCTGTAGCAGATGGAATAGCGCTAAATGCAGAAGTTGACTGTGAAACAGAATATCAGATCAACTTTCTTGTCCAAAAATAAAATTATTCAGTGTAATCTACTGGGCAGTGGCTTGAAAACAGTGAAAAAATTGACACTGGGATTCCAGTGCTAGGTTACACAGAAAACTAATTCAGTATCAACTAACCCAAGGCAATTCAAAGCTGTTTAACCAAGTATGATCTGTTAACAGGAACGTTTGGTGTTGAATCAGCTCTTATCAGTACACTGTACTCCTACTAACACTACCTTGCATTTTCTCTTTTCTTGAAGCTGGTCTAAAACTGGTTTAACTTTCAGATGTTTTAATACAATAGCTATGTGACTGCAACGGACTGAGAGATCAAATTCATATCACTGTATGAAGAGTTATAAATTAAATACTATGATCCTAAAACCATATTTGAGGACCTTCACCAAAATCTGTAGTCAAGATGAAAGTTGTTAGTGATAATATTTATTTTTATTTTTACAGTTAAAAGCAGTGCATGTCATTGCCCATTTCCCACTTTTTACTTCTCAAGCACTTATCTAAAAGTCTTCTGGTCCTTGATACTGGAAATCAAGATTTAACTCCTTTGTTTGATGTAGAGTTGCAGTTTAAAGAAAACCTTTCCATGCACAGACTTGCAACCTGAAAAATCTTGAGAATATATTTATTATATATTGTGTTACATTAGATGACATTTAAGTTAGGTTGCATTATGTTATGTTATATTGCATTATGTTGTGTTATATTGCATTACGTTATGTTATATTTTTATTAGCTCTGTTTATATTTTATTTTATTCTTTTTTTAGTAAATTATTTCACTTAAGGTGTCAGTAGGCCAGTATTTGCTAAGGCAAAAAATTTAAAAAAGCATACCAACGACCAAAAACAAGCAGCATTAGTGTAAAATTAAAGATAATTATAAAACAATTTCTGAATGTAGTGCAGGCTTATTTTAATTGCATCCATTACCATAGTTGATGTTCATGTTATGGTAAAACCATTGTGTTTCTTTTCATTTGAAATATATTACTTAATGAATGATAAAACACTGTCCATTTTGTGTACAGGGAAAAAATTGTTTTGATGAAAAAAAAAATCTGATTTTCAGATGTGTGAGTGCACGTAATTATATGTCTGTTTATATGAGTATATGTATATATGCATGCATTTTGTTTAGCATATGGTGCAAATAATGTCAAGGTTGCAGGTTTAATCCCAGTTACAGGCCATTCACTCAAGAGTTGGACTCATTGATCCTTGTGGGTCCCTTACCCCCCAGTGCTCACTCAGAAGATTCTGTGATTCTGTAATTTTCCATGGGCTTTTTTTTGGTTGTTACTTACATTAGTTAAAATCCTTATTACCATATCTGAAAAAGGGTACATGAAAAGCTGGAGCAGCATGAGCTAATAATACACCTACATCAAATATCAGAGTTAAATAGCCATTTCATATAACATTTTGAAAATAATTTCTGTAAATGAAAAAGCCACACTCTGTTTGAGGTGGCATTTTCAATAGCTTATGGTAGCTGTCCAAAATATCACAAATGGAAGTACAAGCTACCTGTACTAGTCCTCTGTTATCTGCCTAAAGTATAGGAAGCCAACATGAAACACAGAAAATTAATTGAATTTTGGGTTGTTTTCAAGATGTTTTAGTAATGTTCTCAGATTGCACTAAAAACCTTTATCTTTTGGAAGTCATATTTTGATTGATTTTCAGATACAATCTAGTCAAAAGGATTTTGAAATCTATGGAACCTTCCTATTTACTTCAGTGAATTTGAACCAGGTCCATATCTGACAGCATTGTTTAAGATGATTAAAACTAATTTTAAAACAGTAAGTGCAATTAAAAAATGCATATGAACTAAGAAATATTCCATCTTTTCAAACAGCACTGCACCAATTCCCTCTTAACATAAATAGCAATATACTATTATGGAAGCACAAGGGGATGCTTCATTTGTAATTCAGGAACAGTGAGTCATTACAATTGACACACTAAGTCAAAAGAGTGCCAGCTATACCCATATCTATGCTCATATATACTACTTTCCTTGTGGCCAGTTCAGATGTTGTTACAGCAAATATGACAAAGATAAGTGATAAGAACAGTTAACTTACAGAAAATACAGTCATTTTTGTCACTTTTTATACACATTGTGATAAAGTTCAGATTTTTGTTTTTTTTCATAAAGTTTAGCTATGTTCTAGAAATGAAATCTTTCAGTATAACTTCAGCAAAATACAGGTGTATTTGAATATAATCACATGTTTTAATTGGTGATTTCTTAGGTAAGAAATGTCATGAGTTTAGTTAACTAATATAGAGACATGCATTATAAAATTTCAGTGAAACCTGAATCCATTGAGTCAGACATTCCCCTATTACAGAAGATACCAGCACTGTAACACAAACATTAATAAAATTATCAAAACTAGTTCTCTGGGATGCTATTACTGGTATCTGGAGATATTGAGATAATTCATAAGGCCATAATTATAAAGTTGTAAAATAACATGTTTAGATAATACCACCTAGTTTTATGGGGGAGATGAAGGGTGTGTGTATGTTACATTTCTGTTCCATTTTCTCTCAGCTTTAAGGCATGTTTACTTATATACAGAGATACACTTGTATTTATTTATTTATTTATTAATTTGCTATATATCCAGGACAACTCTGTTACCAAGAGACGAAAAGTATATTGAATACTGTATCAAAAAACTTAACATTGAACTGAGTAAAATTAATTTAAAAAACATAGTCCTAAAAAAAACAAAACCAGAAAAATAGGAAGGAATGAGTTGGTAATTCACAAGAAACAAGAACACCATTAGAAGATATTGCTGCAGAACAAAATATGCTGCACTTTTCTGGCCTAGAGCCTGGTTTAGTAGCAAAAGTTACCACAAAGCACAAACTATAGGAAACATGAAAGTCTGATTTAAGGATGAAAAATTCTCCTACTCAACCAAAATTGCTTTAAAAATATTGACAACCTCTATGATCTGAATAGTAAATTCCCATTTTTTTAAACAAATAATTTTAGAAAGTGTGACTACAAGGTCACGATATTGCCTGATCCCATAAAATATTTAAAATTAATTTCATTTGTCTGCTTTCATTTCTCTCATAATTAACTAGGAATCATCTTCTTGACTTCTCTATGTCTCTCCCATATTTGCAAATCTCTGTAATGCTTCAGCATGAAGCTGAAGTGGAGAACACTATTGTACAGAGCACAGTTACTATTTTGGGTCCAGTTCTGTGGTTGCTTTAGAAAAGCTAAACTACCATGCATATCAGGATTTCCTCTCATCAAGTCTCCTTTACTTAAATTTAGTTCTGCAGTCACAGCTCAGCAGTACTGGCAACATTTTCCTGTCTGAATCCTATGAAACCTAGACCAATGGTCTCTCTTAGAGAGATGCACAAAAGACCAAAAACTAAAAGACCAATAAAATAATCCAACTATAAGGAAAAATTTGGTTATCTTTGCTCATGAAATTCCACAAGTACAAAAGACAAGTCCCGCACTTGTAAAGAGCTTCCTTTGAGTGCTAGAGGCTGGGACTTCACTTGCTGGGAAGATCTGGGAAGATGTTCTGTGAAAGATCTGGTGGCACTGCTAGACAGCAAGCTGGGCATCAGCAAGTAGCACAAGAAGATCAAGAACCTCCTGAGTTATACTAAGAAGTGCATGACTAAGAAGTCAAAGGGAGGAGATCATACCTTTCTCTTTAGCACTTGAGAGATTGTACCTGGAGTCCAGTATAAAATTTTGGACCTCTCAGTCAGTCAGAGTCATTGGTTAATTGGAGCAAGTTCAAGCAGAGTCAGCAATGTGGTCAGGAGCTGGAGAACTTTTACTGTGAATAGAGACTGAAGGAGCTGGAATGGGTCAGACTGCAGAAGAGGAGGCTCTAATCTCCTAGATGATGATAAGGTCATCAAGACCATCTAACTGATCACAGTGCTCTGTGGTGGTAGGACAAGATACAATAGACATAAATTGAATGAGAGAAACTTTTTCTACAAGTTGATGGTCAAACAGTGAAACAGGCTGTGCAGAGATGTGAGGTCTCCAACTCTGGGGTTTTTAAGAACCAGATGGATTAAAATTTGAGTAACCTGGTTTGACCTCAGATGTGACCTTGTCATGCACTAGCAGTTGGATTTTCAACATCCTGATGACCCCCATAAACTGAACTACCTTATGATCCTAAGGGTGCTCATTTATCACATGGTGAAATAGAATAAAAATCTGTGAAATAACTGTAAGGCAAGGATTTTAGGTTCTTTTCTCTAAAAAGTTGACTTGAACTCTTAGAATAAAAAATGTGTTGAAGACTGCATTCAAAACTTAGATAATCAAAATCTTCCCTGAGGTGTTGAATAGCTCTGGGAAGACTCAAAACTTCTAGGAGCTTCTTTAAATTATACAGCTGTGTAGCTAAATTGTGGTACAGCAAAAACGTCATTATTCTCCTTAACAGCCAATGTTGAATATTTGTGATGCAGAATATATACGTAAACTAGACTGAAACTCCATTTCCACACATGCTATTGAGAATAATTAAACTTACAAAGAAAAGTTCTATTACAAAATAACAGTTTACAAAAAGAAGAATCTGTGACAGAACTATTGGTTAAAAAAAACCACTAAATCAAGAAATGGCACATTTTAAAAATTATAAGGTACATACAAAACTACTGTATGGTCATCAGTAAAATTTCAGATGGAGTAGACGTGTCTGGAGGAAGAAATTACTGAAGTCTTACCCTGTTGTGTGGCCCAGATATACAAGATAAAAATAGACTGAAATAGGAAAGAAAATATTAGTAAGTAAATAGGCAAACATCAGGCCTATTATTTGTGTATAAAGGAGATGAAATGTCTTTTCCAATTTCTTTTTCTGAAAGTAGAATAGTTTCACTTGAAGAAATTCTGTGTATCATGATCAAGAAGAATATGTATAATTTTATTCCTTTTATTTGAATAATCAGATAAACTACCTTTAAAACCAATTTCTCTTTTTCCAGAGGGTGAACAGAATGCACAAAAAAAGCAAGACATTCCTTCTAATGTACAGGAAGCAAGGATTACCAAGGGCAGTTTAATACATGTAATTATTGTACATATTATCAGATAACAGTCCTAATTAAGAAAAAAAAAGGTACATAAATTGGCAATGTTTATTAAGAATTAAGACAGAATCATCTCCTTTGACTTTAAGAATCTAGCCTTGCAAATGAAATAACATATTTTTCCCTCTTGGACATATTCCTTATGGAAAGGACAAGCGCACAAACCTCAATAATATATCCAAATTAAAACCAGTATTTTTACATGATGATCTCTTGCAAAAATGTTTGATGGATGCATATGTAATCAAGGGTTGTTATCAGTAATTTTTAACACTGGCTATTTATAACATTATGCTCAAACTTTTTTTCCTTTACTGTGGAAAGACATTTATTTTTTACAGAGGTTAGCCAGTATGCTCTATTTCCATCATAAACAGGACAGATTAACCTTTTCCACTCAAGTTAACATAGTGGTTGAAATTAAGCTAAAACTTCATTTGATTTCAATAGATATATAGGAAAAAAAAAAATCAAAGTGAAAAAGAAAACAATGCAAAGGAACCACAACCTTTTCCTCCACTGTGCAACTTCCTTTTACAGATTTCTTTAATTCCTGAGTTTATTCAGGGGAAAAAGGTCTCAGTCTTACAAGCAACTTTCTTTCTCTCCCAATGTCATTCTGTCTTTATTTACATGTTTTCTTCACCTTTTGACAGAAATTTGAAAACATAACTAGGTGCACGGATTGTCTCACTGGCTTGTGAATATTTGCATATATTCACAACTTTTACTGAAAACTTTCCTAAGCATTTGCAGGAAGGACACCTTTTTCCAGGTAGAAATGAAACAGATACAGTTTTCCTTCATCATATTGCTGACTACTATGTCTTATTATCTATAAATAGTAGCCTTTACTGAGATTTCACTCAAGGAGCTCACTCTAAAATTTCTGCATATCTTAATTTTATAATTATATTGACAAGCCAACTTACAAAGTTAAAACCAGGTCACTGGAAATAAGGAGCATTGGAAATTTTACTATGAAGTTTAAAAAATAATTTATTTATTTATATTAATAAATATAAATCTGCTGGGAACTGGAATTCAGATGAGGGTAAATGTATACATATCTAGCCCAATTTTTCCCTCTTTCAAAAACAAGAATGATTTTGAATAATTTTAAACCTTGAAACTAACCCTCAAGTATTGGGCTAAAAATAAACATACTGAAATTTTATGTTTTTCTTTTCTTGCAGCTAAAACTGGTGCAGACTGCTGCATGCTCACACGCACATAGGCTAAGCTAAGAGATGAACAGCCATCATGTCTTTTGCCTTTCCAACCTTCAGGCTATGCTGAGCCAAATCAGCTCTTTCTTGGGTTTGGAAAAGTCTGGCAGCAATTATGGGACTCTCCAGTGAATACTTAGGAACAAGATTTTTTATAATATATATGCAATCTAATCTGAAATCTATTCTACATTTTCCAAGCAGGAGCCAACTCATTCTTTTAGATATGCAGCACTTGAATTTAGATATAATTTTTTATAAAGGTTGCTGTTAGCATTAAAAAAAAAAAAAGTTTGGTGTAATTATACTTACATTTATAAGCCTAAGATGTTGTATGAATGAATGACATCTTGTAAGCTGAGTTAGGTTGCTATTGTGATTTTAAATATGTTCTCTGTTTAATCTTTAGTCTGGTTGTGGTTTTCTTGTTTTTTTTTTTAATTTTCCTTTGTGTGTTTCTGAGATATTTTCCTTCCAATTGCTGGGGACACTTTTCTAGGAGAGTAAGTGTTACCTAAGCCAAATTCCTCCACAAAGTAAGTAGGAAGAGATGATCACCCTAGTTTTATTAGTGTGTCCACTGATAACTCAGACTGGGTTCCTGTACTCATTTTGAGTGTCTCCCTAAATAATTGTGATAATGTTCAAATTGAGCATGACTGTCATATATGATTCACTATCAAAATCAGTTTAAAGATGGAAATTATATCCACATATAGCATATATAAATATTGATTAAAGCAGACTTTCTCTTTAATAGCTAGGTTGTATACATTCAATTCACAACTGAAGTAATTCTAACCCAACAACAATTTATGAAAAAGAAGTCTCCACGCTTAATTTTCCCATGTCATGGGGCTTACTAATGATGGTTATTGTTCTTGGAAGTGCTGGGTAGAATTTTCAGATTCACATGGCCTGTAGAGATATCTCAGATATAACAACACCCACCTAGCTGTTAGATAAATTTGGAATATCTAGCAACACTTGTTTGCTCTTTGTTCGTGAGATATTGTTTTATGTGCATTTCTTCAGCTGAATCTTTTCTGCAGACTCTGAGGGCATATGCACACAGAAAGACAAGTTTCATCTTGGGCCAGAAACAGTATATATTTAAACTCGTTTGTTCCAGATGTACTATTGGACTTATGTTCACCAGTTCTTCAGGCAAAAGCACTTTCCCTCTTTTTATCTGCCCAGAATCACAATAAACTTAGTTGCACGCATGTTCAAAGAAATGTTTGCAATGATTCAGCCTAAAGATTGATTCCATATCCACAAACCTTGCAAAGACCTACACATCACCTTATGTTTCTGTCTTAATTAAAAAGCGATTTTTAGTCTTTCACTCAATTTTCTAGCTTTCAGTCTTTGAGGTTTTCTTTTATTATTTTTTCCTCTTCTAACATGTGTAGTGCTTTAAAATATAATTTTCTGTTCTCATTCATCCATTTTCAGTTTTGTTCTGGTCCCTCAGGGTTTATTTTTTCTCTCCAACTTTGTCTTTTATTTTTTACACAACTTTGACAAGTACAGTATTAGAAGTTTCTTTTTAAGGAATCTTCCACTTTGGAAACCAATTAAGACAAAAGAAAATCTATATTTTGCAGATCATTTACTGTGCCTACAGTGTCTGCACACAGAACAAGTATAGAAGAAAACATTGCAACTGGGCCAATGATGAAGAGTATAACATCATGAATCGTTCCAAGTACTGACATTTACTAACATAGTACCCTTCCTATAATATTGAACTGCTTACCCGGATATTTGATTTAATAAGAATACAAGGAGACCTGCACACTGCAGTTCTGAATAACAGGTTTTTAGAAACATAGGAGACTAAAATAAGAATTTCATAGTGAGTTTTTAAAATTGGAACCCTGTTGTTTCAGGTATGTTCAACAGTCATAATAATTTAGAGTGTTTCCAGGAGAACCATTTGGAATCTGATGCAGAGAGATATTCAGGGAGCAAGAAATACGTGTCAGGTATAAATAGTAGCTTCAGTAGACTAGAAAGACTCACTACCAGAATAACGAACAAAACCAATTAGTATTTTAACACATAAACAAGGAAAGAAAATTGCCCAAAAAGAAAGGCAAAATAATGGCTTTTTCCTCAAAAAATAATTAAAACAACAGACTGAATCTGAGAACAGCAATATTTCTGACAACTGTGTTGCATCTTGTTTGCCTTACATGGAAATATCTAATCTATAGTTTTTTTTCAAAGCAATTGTTTTCTTATATTAGTTTAATAAAATATTTTTCTTTTCTATTTTATTTATTTAAACTTGTTTCAGTGTGATCACTGATACATTAACTTTACTTCTACATGCAGAATTAGCAAGAAATCAGGCATTTATGCCATTTGGCTTCATTGACACCATTTGCAATCTATGCACATTTAATATTTTCTCATCTAGTAATTGGTACCTCATTTTTTATTTAGGGGAATTTACTTTGCACAAATGGACTTCTGGAATTGTTAGAATTTGTGGGCAGTTCTGCTAACAATGCCTCTAGCCTAGGAATACTGCAGAACCAGCGCCAAGCACTAACACGAAGGGGCAAGCCCCTCTGGGTTATTGTGTAGCCTCTCAGATGCACTCATCAGCTCCAGAAGGAATTTCATCTTTCTTTGCTTTTCCTGAGGGACTGTAGCTGTGATAAACTGACTACAAGTGGCAAAGAAGTTCTCTCAAGATTTTAGAGAGACATGAATGATCTCTGTATCAGGGTGTTATGAGGGAAGAGACAGAAGTAGAGAGATTTATTTAAAATGCATTTCTCATTTATTTCCTTTAAAGGGAACAAAGCAAATTAGTTTTGTGTTCTGCTGTTCTTGTATATTTGAGCTCTTCATTTTTCTCTTTGATAAAAAGTAGATCCATTTGGAACCCAATTCTTCTTCCTCTCCATATCCCACTTATTTGGCTGCCAGAACAAGCAAAATTTGATTCAGTCACTTGGAATGCAGCCCAAAGAGGATAGCCAAGGTCAAAATTTGGAACGTAAATAAACAAAAAGAAAAAAAATATGCAGCACTATACATTAGTATGTATGGCATGCATTATTATGTATATTAGTATACGTATAATAATACCCATTGAAGAGTTTTTCTTCTGTAAAGTTTAAAATGTTTCCTTAAAAATACAGTGCTTAAATCCTGTCTTATACCCAGTGCCCACATAACATCCTTTCCTATGGCTAAGCTTTTCCTTTTGCTTGTAGGTACTGAAAACTCCTTAATAAATCCACACTTTGGTTGGAGAAGCATACTTGGGGCAAACCAATTTCAATCAGGTTAATAAGAAAAAAGTGAAAGCAAAATGGTGCTGACAAACGCTTCTCCATTCTTCCTTCTTTTAAAAGAATCAAGCAAATGAAAAAATGAAAGACTGAGATATTGACTTGTGGCAAAAAAATAATGACCCAATATGAATGCAATAAAACTTCTGCTAACAAATTTGCTGCAAGGCACAGTGTTTAAACCCTCCAGAAATTTATAACGGGGAGAAAGAAGAGAAAAGCATGATGGATGGAACAAAATACACATTTTGGGGGGGTGTTTGTTTGTTTTCATTTATGTATAGTAAACTTAAATTTCATTTATCTTATATTTCAAATAGTATTTATAAGACACAAACACACAAATAACAGACTGAAACTAATTTAAGACTAAAACTTTTAAACTGTATTTTAAATATTAAATTGACCATCTGTTTCTTTAAAGATAAATGTATTAACTGCATGAATTTACTTCAAGCTAGTGTGTAATCTAATTTTTCTAAGAAAGAGCCATGCAAATGTGGGACAAGGAGGACTTGTCTAAGTCTCTTTTTTTTTAAGTGTGAAGAATGCCAGGGTAAGGAGGTTGGAAAATTTTTTAATACATTGAACATACCTAGTATTCTCTTTGAGAAGATCAATTGTTAAGCTCACCAACTTTCTTCTGTTTACCACACTGGGAATCTATTTTCTTATGTTACATACTCTTCATCTGTAATATTTCTGAATCTGTTTAGATGAACAGTAGCTGAACAAACCAGCAGAATTTGGGGTTTTGATCATGGCTTGGTTTGCACAACACCAAACGTGCTGGCAGCAGATGGAGTACACCTGTTTCAAAAGGGGAAAAGGATCTTTGCACAGGACTTAGCAGACCTCATTAAAAACACTTTAAACTAGCATTGAAGCAAAAAAGCAACAAAACCAAGCTCTAGATCCAGGCCTGGAGGAGGCATGCCAAGGCTTGAGCACAGTGTACTAGAGAGGCACTGCAGTGCACTATCTCAGTGGAAGTAGGGGGTGAGAATCAAGGCAGCCATGAAGACTAAAAGGATTATTGACATGTAAGAAACCATGGAAAGGACTGATAATAATCACAAAGGAAGCAGGCTTTCTCCTTCGAAAAAAGTGATGGGATCAGCAACCCAACAGAAGTGCATCTTCTCAAGTGCACACAGCAACAAGAGATCTGGAAGCCACTGCACAGAAGGGAAACTATTACAGATATCGTCACAGAGAGGGGCTGAGACAATTCTCACAACTGGAATGCTGCAATGAATGGCTTTTAACTCTTTAGGTGGCATAAGCAAGGAGGGAGAGGAGATGGTCAGCCTTGCATATTAGGGAGTGTTTTCATTGTTTACTTAACAATTAGCTTAATGATGGTGCTAATAGGGTTAATTGCTTATGGGAAAGAACCATGGGGAAGGACAATTAGGCAGATACACTGGTGGCAGTCTGATATAGACCATAAAATCACAATGAAGAGGCAAAGGAAATATTCTAAAAGCAGCAGGAAGAAGCAACCCAATCACTAGCCCTTGTTCTTGAGGGGGACTTAAACTTACCAGATGTCTGCTGAAATACAACACAGTAGACAAGAAAAAGTCTAAGAGACCCCTGGAACTGTGTCAAAGATAACTTCCCAGCTGGTGAATGAGCCAGCTAGGGAAGGCATCCTGCTGGTCCTGTTTGTGAACAGAGAAGAACTTAGGGAGGATCTGATAGTTGAAGGCTGCCTTGGGCACAGTGATCATGAAACAGTAAAGTTTTCAATTCTCTGAGAAGGATGGGATTTAGCAAAACTTCAGCCTTGGACTTCCAGAGAGTAGATTTTGGCCCATGCAGGAGACTGACTGAGAGATTTGCTTGAGCATCAGTCCTGAATGGTAAAGGAGTTCAGGAAGACTAGACATTCTTCAAGATGAAATAGTAAAGGCAAGGGAGAAGGCTGAACCAATATGCTGAAATATGTGCCAGTGGGGAAGAAAACTTGTCTGGCTAAACATTGAGTTTTGACTAGAACTCAGGCATGAAAATGAGACTTTACAAGCTTTGGAAGAAGGCGCAAGCAACTCAGAGGTTCTACAAGAATGTCATAAGGTGAGGTAGGGAGAAAACTAAAAGGGCCAAAGTTCAGGTGTAGTTTAATCTGGCTATGGCTGCAAAAGGCGATAAAACATTTCTATAAATTTCATAGCAACAAATAGAGGGCTAAGGAATTTCTCAATTTTTTTTGGTATTCAAATGGAAACATAGTGACAAACAATGAGAAAAAAAGACTGAAGTACTCAGTGCCTTTTTGCCTCAATCTTTAAGAGTAAGACCAGTTTTCTCAGGGTAGCCAGTCCCATGAGCTGGAACACAGAGATGTGAAAAAAAATGAAACTGCTATATTCTAGGAGGAAATTATCAAAAACCTTCTACACTACTTAGGCATACAGAAGTCTGTGTCACATGTTGGGATCCAAGCAAGTGTACTGAGGGAGCTTTCACTCCATGAGTCTTTACTCAAGGAGATACTTTTAATCATTTACCAGCAGTCCTTGTCACGGAAATCTGCAAAATAACTGAAAGGAGGATCAAGGAACTAAAGGCCTTTAAGGACAAACAGACATTGCTTGCTTCAGGGTGCATATATTTTTCAGAATCAAGGCCCTAATGTTAGTGCAGTCTTGAATTTTCAGTGTCAAATACTTGTCATCAAACTCTGCTTAGTAACTGCTGATTAATGCCTAAAAATGGTGAACCTCAAAGCAAAATCTAATTACTTCTGAGTCTTCATTCCTTTAAATATTTTACTTAAGAAAATTTCTGATTTCATGGTAATAATAGTAATAGTAAATAATAGTAATAGAATAAATAATAACAAAAATAATAATAATTATAATAATAATTATAATAGTAATACATACCAACCATATGAACGTCAACAAGGGAAAGTGATGGATTCTGCACCTGGAATGGGACAACCATGGATGTACAGACTGGGGGATGAGATGCTGGAAAACCACTGTTTTCCAGTGGTTTTCCAGCATGGAAAGAGCCATGGAAAGAGACCTGGGAATCCTGGTCAACAGAAACTTAAAAATAAGTCAGCAGTGCCCTGGGAGCCAGGAGAGCCAACCCTGTCCTGTGAGGCACCAGCCACAGCATCACCATCTCTCTAGTCTCTGCTAGTGCAGCCTCATCTTGAGTACTGTGTGTAGTTTTGGGCTGTCTCATTTCTCCCCCTCAGTGGGATGGGGAGAGAAAATGAAATAACTCATGGGTCCAGACAAAGACAGTGACCGTCACAGGCAAAACAAACTTGACTTCGGAAAATTTAATTTAGTTTGTAATTTATTGCCAACTAAATAGAGTGGAATTTTAAATTTTGTCTTTGGGAAACTTCACCACACCCCTTCTTCCAAGGCTCAGTTTCACTTTTTCATTCCCAGCTTCTTCCTCTGAGCAGTGCAGGGAGAAAGGGTTTGGGACTTATGGTCAGTCCTTAACCGTGCCTGTCTGCGGCTTTTTTCTCATCACTTTTCCACCTTCTTTCACCTTGGGGTCTCCACACAACTGCAGTCCCTTCAGGAAATATTCACAAGCTGTGGTGAGGAGTCTCCCACGGCCTTCAGTGTGGGCATATTGCTCAAGGATGTTTTTCTTCACAGACTGCTGGGGAAACACCTGCTCCAGCATCAAGAGTATCTCCTCCCTTTCCTTGTGTTTTGGCTTCTATGTTACCAGGGCTTTTTCTCATGATGGTTTTGTTGGTTTGTTTGTTCTTTTTTTTCCCCTCATTCCTCACTGTTCTCTGTGTTTTGAACATTTTCCCAGAGGTGATACCAGCTTGTCTGAGGGGCTCAGCTGTGCCCTGTGGTGGGTCTGCGATGGAGCCAGCTGGAATCAGCTGTGCTCAGCACAGGGCAACCCCAGCCTCTCCTCACAGAGGCCATCCCTGCAGCCCCTGCTGTGGGCCTGGGCACCTGCACACAGTGCAGTTCATTGCACCAAACAAAGCACATTCCAACAATATCTGATTTTTACTTCCTGAAATTTGAGCACTTTTATTCCTCTCCAGGAAATTATGCTGACATTGCTCTCTTTTCAAAAGGAAGAGCAATTGAACTCTATGACTTTCATGACAGTCAAGCTTTGATATTAAATAAGTAATTAAGCAAATAAAATGGATGATTAAGTAAGCAAAAATTTGATGTGTTTTCTACTTGAAAATTTATCTATCCAATCAGTCATCTCAACCTTCCTTACTTGATATATGTTTGACAATAATTGAATAAACCCCCCCTATATTTGGGACAAAGCATATACCATGTATTCACTCTCAGCTCAAAATTCATTTTTCACAATGGCCCAACTGAGCCCCTGCTTTTGGAAAAGATGTATATTTGCACTTACTGGAATCTGATGAAATCACCAAGAAACATTTTAAACAAATAAGCAACTGTTCTTCAAAATTTTCTGTAAATCAACTTCAAAATTGAATAAAACCTGAAAATTTATTACAACAGGATATATGTCCCACAGGATCAGATAAGATATTTCATATTATTTTACTGCACAATTAATGCATACTGTAAGGTACTACTAAGGAAAAAAATATATGCAGTAAACTTTCCATTTTTCACATCTTTTTTGACTTTTATCGTGACATTAATCCCTTTATTTCTACAGGATTATACTATTTCATGATAGGTTATAACTATAGTGTAACATATTGTACAAAACCCAATGGCATATGTGATTCTGCAATGCTGTGAGAAAAGCTGATAATAGCATCACAAAAGCTTCTTTACTTTCACTTTTGGCAATTATACATATTATACATATTATGGTGGTCCAGCCAGCCAAAGGAAAGAAAGGCACAGAGCTTTCATGGAGCTATGCAAAAGGTGCATACTTACAGTCTGACATGTGGTTTGTGATTTAAATAATCTGTTCTTAAGTCACAATTATAATTATACTGGATGACCACAACAGCAATCCAAAGATGGACAGATGGGTTTTAGCTGGCCTGGTTCTAGGGAATAAAGGAGGATAATTGCTAGAGTTTGTAAATATTGACCTGATTGAGAGATGCTGGTTTAGGTTATTTTAACATCTGAGAACAGAAATCTACAAAATCTGATAAACTGCATTGCTTTCTATTGTTACTTTCATATGTAAAGAACTATATATTATATATTAAGTTAAAGAATAGTTACAGCAAGTACTGTACAGTTTCCCTAGATAAAGCAATTTATCAAATTTCAGGGACATTGATGGACTCAGTGTCAGCTTAATACCTTTAAATTTTCTCTCTGTGTCTCTGCTGCTAACAGTCATGATCTTCCACAAAGAGTATCTTTCTCCATAATCAGACATTTAGTGCAGCTGATGCTTTTTTTTTTTTTTTTTGAGAGTGATAGCTTTTACAGCACTTTTTCATCAATTTCTACCAGAATGAGGTCAGTTCATGTGTAGAAGAGTGAACAAACAAACTGCTGTCCCTCAAAAATCCACTAAGTAAAAAAAGAGAAGAAATCTGTTCCTTATATTCCTCTGGAGTCCCACTATAACAAAAATATGTTAGAATTTCCAGGATAAAGCATAAAAAAACTGAGCTCAATTCTGTTATGCATTGTAATGTGATTTTTGATTATGAGATTAAATTTTTTGTTGTTTTTGCATCATCAAATTAGTTCTTTCAGTCTTATCAGCCTGCAATCGCAGTATTTGCTGGTTTAAAATATCAATCACATCTCTGAAGCAGGTCTTGTTACTTAAACCTTGTCTTTTTCTTGTCCTTTAGTTCATTTCTTTCGGGCAATTCAGGTAGCTGAAGTAAATCAGTAGTTGTGTACTACCAGGAGTAATCAGGTTCCTATGAATTCTCTGGTCAACAGTTTCCAGTATTCAAATATTTTCTGGGTCTTGCTAATTCCCAAGAAGAACACTGAACTTGTACATGTTAGTGTCTGAGAAACTGGCTGAGATCTTTTGTTTACATCTACTGTAAATTTATCATGGTTAGTTCTTCCCTTCTGTGTTCACAGAAACATCTCTGGGTGAATATTGCCACCATACTCTTAATTGTGTTTGGGGTGAGACACAATCACCCCACTTTATTTTATTTGAGTCTCTGCCAAGAAGTCAGGGAAAATGTTTCAGCATTCTCAAATGAATCTCCTTGCTCTGAAGCAGGGGACTGAAATTTGATCATCACACAGCACATTCGGCTTCCAGTGTTGATGCAGTTTAGGATTATTACCTACAGAAACATTATTTATTTCTTACCTAAATCTAAAGCTGAAGCTGAACAATCTAAGTGAGAAGGTTGTCCACTAAAGAAATAATAATGTGTGTGTAATATTGACCAATTATTTCTTCAAATCAAAATACAAGTAGGCATTTACTGTGTTCTCATGTGCCCTGTAGTTCACAGCAATATTGTGTTATCTTGGATTAATTACCAAAAATATTTTGACATAATTATTTATTACTATATAATTGAGAAATCTTGTACAGTAGAGATACTTGGACACATTTGCAAATTATAAAATTATTAAACAATCCGGTTTGTGCATTTAAGATTATTCTTGTAGCAAAGACAAACAAAACTTGATGGAATTGTATATACTATTTCAGCTATGTCTTAACTTCATAGAAATGAAAGCTACCCTATTTTTTTTTCTCTGTCAAGATTCATACTAGAAGTAAAACTGAGATAAGGAAAAAAGAAAGCTGAAAAATGCCAACACAGAATGCTTTGTTAAACACCAGGTTAAGCTTGACTATAGTGTTTCACACATTTATTCTCATTCATGTGGCAGTCAAATATCAGCCAAAGTCAAGTGTGTATCATCCAGGCATGATTTACTGAACTTTAAAAAGAATACAAAATAATTTAACATATTTTCTTGCACATCCTCTGATGTCTAGCTTCAATATTTTTGGACACCTTAAGGTCTGACACAGATAAGGAAGAGTTTCAATGAAATTTCTTGAGAGGAATGTATTTGATTTGCTTTTTTGAAGTTGATACCTTATGTTTTCAGTTCCAAACTTGTTTTTTACTCTTTGAGGTCATTTACACCACATAGCAGAATCAACTGTATTCCTTTGCCATTTTGTTTCTGGAAAGAATGCAACTAAAAAAAAAAAAGGTAAATTTAAATTTCAAGCAAGCATTTAAAGTGGGGAAAATTAAATGACATTTCTTTTAGATTAGAATAATTTGAAAGAATTGTTCCAAGAAGTTTCAATGGGGCTATAATACATAAATAAAACATATGTATATTAGGGTTGAGATCCTTATAATCTTTTGCTCCAGGGATTTCTACCTATTTTCTCATACTTCTTGCTAAATTGCACACAGCCACAGCCAGAATATTTACTTATATTGCACATATAGGGTTTTAATTTTTGTGATCATATGTTAATGGGTGATTTGAATTGCTGGTTTGTGTGAAAGCACATTTTTAATTCCTTTTTCTTACATATGGAGGGCACTGATCTAGATATTGAAACAAAAAAGGACCTCCAGTATGAATGGCTATAAAACAATACAATAGATACAGGTGGTTTCAGCATCTCCATTATACCAGGTTGCATTGGAACATTAGAGGATTTATAGCTCTGAGCAGATAATTCTCCCTGGATTTCTATGTGGCTGGCTGCACATATCTTTGTGTGAAAAAGCTAAACCACAGAGAATTTCACTGTCCATATGAACTAGATTAAGAAACAATACTGACAATCTGAGAACAGTCTGGGAAAAGAAAATGAATCAATGAATCTCTCAAGAGGCCAAGCAGGTTATAATAGCAACTACTATGAGCAGTACAAATTCACAGTGATACCAGTGGAGAATCCCGATGTGATAGTATCACATACCAAATTAGTTAGTAAAAGAGCCACAGTGCTTTGGTTAGGAAGAAAACTTTACAACATTTAAGAACAGACAGAATTCATACACTTCAGTATATTAAAAAACAAGCAAACAACAGTAAAGAATTATTTTATGGATGACAGGAACTTTTCATATTTTTTGTGTGGAATTGGCAAAAATAAAGCCAAGATGAATAATCTGAACAATTTGAACTAAATCAAATAAAATTCTGCTTCTAGAAACTATTAAAATATAGAAGATTAAAATGCTAATAAATCAGTTCAGTACCCCTGTTACAGTAGTAACTGAATATTTTCCAGAAAGGTGAACCAGAAGATATTATCTATCTAAAGGTAATATAAATTATATAAGTAGTATCAGTTTTATACATGAAAATAAGTCAATATTAGTAGTCACATAATCATAGAAAGCAGGACTTCATTGCAACTAGACCAACTTTGTATTTAAAGTACAATTGTGATAAGGACTAAGCTAGTTAGGGCATGGGTTTAAACAGGAAAATATAAAAATCCCCCAAATTAATGCAGATTACACTACCAGCAGCAGCACAGAAGGTCTTAAGATGGTCATATACAATGTGCTTTTTGTACATCCTAGTTTACTGTTGCTGCCTACCTTCTAGCCTTTAAAATGCTTGTAATTCCTGTAACTAATATACTTCATTATCCTGGCTACTTTGCTGTATTTCTCTTGTTCCTGTATGAGATACCTTATTTTTGCATTTGTGTTAAAAATAAATGAACAAACAAGAACCATCTGGAGTTATCAAATTTAAGAAAGAATTAAAAAATCATAATAATTAAAAAAATTCCTATAATAAAATAGAAATTATTATCCTGGTTATTCTATGTTTCCGTATTGCATATTGGTGAAAATATATCTTATATGGGCACATTGATATGCCCAAAATTTTATACCATTTTCAGTTTGGAATATTCTTTTCTACAAAGTGAAAATGGTCTTCCATCTTTGGATGTTAACATCAGTTTGTCCTTTGCTTACTCAGTGTGTTCACGGATGATACAAAACTGGGAGAAGCGGCCAAGACCCCAGAGTGCTGCACAGCCCTTCAGAAGGACCTGGACAGATTGGAGAGATGGACACAGAAGAACTTTCTGAACAGGTTACATTGGAACATTGGAGAATTTATAGCTCTGAGTAGATAATTCTCGCATTGACAGCTTGCTGTCCACCACCTGAGGAAGAGCAATCCCTTGCACCAGTACAGGCCAGGGAAAGACCTGTTGGGAAGCAGGTCTGTGGAGAAGGATCTGGCAGTCCTGGTGGACAGCAAGCTGTCCATGAGCCAGGGTCCTTGTGGCCTTCCAAGCCAATGCGCCCTGGGGTGCAGTAGGAAGAGCATTGCCAGCAGGTCCAGGGAGATGATCCTGCCCCTCTACTCAGTCCTGCTGAGGCCACATCTGTAGTTCTGTCTCTAGCTCTGGGCTCCTTAGGACAAGAGAGACATGGAGCTCCGGGGGTGGGTCCAGCAGGGGGCAACAAGGACAACTGGGTGACTGGAGCATCTCTGTCACAAGGTAAGGCTGAGAGAGTTGGGCCAGCTCAGCCTCAAGAAGAGATGACTGAAAAGGGATCTTAGCAATGGGTTTAAATATCTAAAGGGGGATGTCAAGTGCATGGGGTCAGGCTCTTCTTGGTGGTGCCAAGCAGCAGGGCCCAAGGCAATGGGCAGAAACTGATGCACAGGAACTTCCACCTGAATTTGAGGAAGAACTTTTTTACTGTGTGAGTGACCAAG
>LTAT01000006.1:50277872-50313308 GCA_003286495.1 Chlorodrepanis virens | reverse complement strand
TCTCCCTCACTGGAGATAATCAAGAATCATCTGGACACAATCCTGTGCCATGTGGTCTAGCAGTGGGGTTGGGCCAGATGACCCACTGTGGTCCCTTCCAACTTTAGCCATTGTGTAATTCTGTGATGTGCTTCAAATTAAAAAAAAAAAAATCAATTATAATTGACTCAGTGAAGGAAGACAGGGAAAAACTGACTGGGTTTTAGAAACTTCATTGGACAAAGTCATACTCTCTCTTTTTTTTTTTTTTAATTCACTGAATAATCATGAATCCATTAGTGAAGATGAAAATACTGCAGCAAATTAATTAGGATTATAATAAAAAGAAAATTTAAAAGCAGGGATCTCTTACAAATACATGGCAATAGAATTAGAAAGAATATGGAGAGGAAAATCTATATGTCTTATAACTCATGAATAGAGAAAGATTTCTTTGAGTACTGTGTCATCATCATGGGCGGTGGAACTTTCTGCTGTATGCGACTTCTCTTTTCTACTCACTTCTTGAATATCCCATTTATTCTTTTGAAAACAGGCTCTATCAAATAATAGAACTTTACTTTCTCTGCATCTTTAAAAATCTCAAGTTTGGCTGATCTGAATTTGAAGATAACTAATTTTGTCTCCTATAGATAAATTTATTTGAATATTAAAACATACTATCTGGTTAACATAAAAAGTTAAAAATACAGTGGCAAAAATACCTGAGGAATTTTAAGAAGGTGTAAGATCTTTTTTTTCTCTTGTTGTGAAAACAGAGGTAAATATTGTAACTGAATATGAACCTTCTCCATAGTTGGATTTCATCAATTTACAATTAGTAGTTTATTCTGCACTTACTCTTATTTGTGGAGGGTTGTCTTTCATCATGTTATTTTATATTTCATTATTTTTTCTGTCCTTTTGTATTTGTGTGTTGGATCTATTAATTATTATCATTGAATATTAGCTTTTGTGTAGAGCCAATGTAATTATAGGGCTTTTTTATTCCTTCTAAATATCTAAACTTCTATGGATCAAAGGTCTTGATTTATATTTCTTATGATTTTTAAAAATAAAATAATAGTTTTGAAAGGTAATTGACTGGTAGTTTTACATGTTTTCCCACCTCATGTTCAAAAAACAGAGGAGCAAAATTTTCTTCACAAACTTACATAATTCATTGTCAAGAAAGCAGCTGAATATTCATGAGTCAAGCAGAACACATTTTGAAATTTGCTATGGGTTCGTTGCCTGCCAGGCAGATTAAAGGCATGGAAAAAGAGGATTTCTCCAGAAATTTCTAGGTAGGAATTCTAGGTAGGAATGCTGCTCAGTGTGATTCTGCTTAATATATTACTCCCCTGCTTCTCTTCTCACATGCAGCTGTGATAGCCCTGGAAATAGTACCTGTACCTTCTCTCAACTCTTGCTTCTTTATGGCAAGATGTTGCTCACAGACTGAAACAACACCCCACAGAGAAACATGAGTAGCACATTGCAGTCGATTAGTTTCTCATTTAGTATTTATCTGCACAACAATTGGAGCAATGTAGTGCTATGAAGACCAATCCAAACTAGACCTAAATAGCATCTCAGCTGCGAGTAGAATCTAACCTGATACACAGCTCTTAGGGCAGGCTCATTTACTTTTATTCTTGCTGATACCTATGCCAGTGTTAGTTAGGTATCCATGCCTGAGATAACTTAGGTATTTCTTCATTGCCAGTCAGTACTCTTGTGCTATGTACATTATTTCTAAAGTGGTACATGTCCAGATTAATGTTAGCAAGACAATAAAGCCACTTTTGGGGATTTAATGTGTACTACACATTCTTTTAAACTTTATGAAACTCATAAGACTGTGATCATAATACTTTGTAAATTTTACTCAACCCTAAAGACCTGCTTGTAATCCTTTCACTGATGAAATTCGGTGGCCTCTGAAGCAGTGGTGAGAGCTACCAGTTTGCTCATAGTCTGGGATCTTTTTGCTCTGTCCACCAGTAAATAACCACAATATTTCCAATAACTTTCACATACTTGAGAACCATCTATAATCTTCCAAATAACATCTACAATCTGAAAAAGGATTAATTATAACTTGGATACTTACAGAATATCTAGTTCTTTCTTTCTGTCCTTAAATTCTCTTGCTACATTTTACACTAACAAAATAGTGCTTTCGTGGTATTTTAGGAGTGATCAAACATAATTACTAAAGAAAATCCTTATGCAGTTTTATGCCCTGACAATGAAGGAAATAATTGTTACAAGGTCACATTTCCTTTCTTACTGCAGAAAAAGAAGCTGTCAATGTTGCCAGCATAATACATCTTTTGAAATATTTACTGTATGGTATGAAAATGAATTTATTCCCCTGTCTCTTTATTATCCTTGATATGATTTGACTTGCTATGTTAAACTAGAAGTTACTTGTAGAGAGGAAAAAAAAAATACTATGACCTTTTCATTTTGTTAGGGAATTTTTTTTCTTTTTCCCCTACTTTCTAAAAAAGTAGCAAAAAGTAGTACTTTGTTCAAAAATAAGACCTGGTTCAGTAAATTTTTGTTTCTCTCATCTGTACACAAACAACCTTATGATGCTTCAAAGTTTCATCTTCAAGCAGCTCTGTAAAAGAGCACTATTTCTGCCATACAAATGCAGAGAAAGAAAAGGGACCTGAGGGAGCTGTCTGGATATGGGCCAGTGGTGTGTCCAGCTGGCCAAACGCCCAATGTCATCCTGGACTGCATCAGGAGTAGTGTGGCCAGCAGGACCAGAACAGTGATTGTCCCACTGTCCTCAGCACTGGGGAGGCCACGCCTCAAACCCTGTGTCCAGATCTGGGCCCCTCACTTCAGGAAAGACACTGAGAGGCTGGAGCGAGTCCCAGGGAGGGGAGCGGAGCAGAGGAAGAGTCTGGGAAACAGCTCATGAAGAGCAGCTGAGGGAGCTGGGGTTGTGTAGTCTGGAGATTATTTAAATTATTAATATATAAATAATATATAAACTCAGTGAATATTTCTAATCATGAAATATATTCCTAGAGAGAAAATGTGTAATCAGAAAGCAAATAACATTGTTCTTACAAACTGTAAACAGAGCCACACTGTCAACAGGTAAATACTAATATCAAATGAAGTTATGTGATAATTTGCACTAGCTAGCACATAATATTTGCTATAATATTAGATATAATAGATATAATCAATTGAACATAATAATACATTATTTTATTACTTAAAATAATGAGTTTTCATTAATTTAATTGCAGTTTAATTATCACTTTTGAAATAATTTTACAAAAGGTATGCATTAATTCCTGAAACATATTATTTTTAAAGGAGTTTGAAATTTATTTAGACATTAATATGTGCTGTCTATTAATTATGAAACTTTTATATGTAAAAAAAATTGTATTTTCTATGACTGCAGAATTACCAGTTACCCTGGTTATGTATTCAAACATGATTTTTAGGGTCTTTTTGTTTATCCCATTGGTCAGTTTCCATGTCATTCTACATTCTGTGACAAAAAACCTCATCGTATGACATTTGGAATTAAAAATAAAAAAAGGAAAGGAGAAAACACTCCAACTCAAATGTAAGATTAAGCAGAATGTCTTGTTCAAAAGGGTCATACAAGTCTAACATCAATGCAAAATACCCAGTTAAAGTAGATGCAGTAATGGAGTCATTCTGTAATACATAGAATGATATTTTGATATTAAATAAATAAAAAAGTATAAAGCAAAAGAAGCCAACTCTTCTTGCATTTTTCCTTCTTTCCCAAGGCTGGAACAACTGGGAATACAACTGCAGAGCTAAGAAAACTTTGAAAAACTGTTTTTAATAACACTTGACGTTTGGCCTTGATGTTCCTATAAATTCTCCCTTTGAACAACAGCAAACCCCACCTTTCTGAGAACATGGAATATTCCATGCTACATTAAATTATTTATAAAAAAACCCAACATGGAACCAAATGACAGTTTCTAATATACTGTTTGTCAGAGTTCTAAGATTCAGAATATCAACATTTTTACCTAGAGTATTTCAGGCCTTAATATTATTATGGGTTTCTCTTTTCTACTGATGTAAAATGAAAGGAACTCACAGGAATCTCCTAAATTCATGTTTGGGAGACACTCAAATACCATGCTATGTGGAGATATTGAAATGCACATACATGAAAATGAAAGAAGTATTTCTAAAATGAAACAGATGTAAATAAATAGAAAAAATAGGCCTCAACACAAAGGGCCTTATTGTTATCATTCTTGGCTCCTTAGCACCTAAAAGTCTGTTCTCTGCCTCTAAGATTTGAATTCCTAATTTTGCATTCAAAAGATAACTTAGAAGCTTCAAGAAAGAATCCATATAATCTGTGACCTGTTTATATTAGTACAAACAAATAAGAAAACCTAGTGTGATAAAGTGTCTTAAATTAATAAGTAATAATCTTAAATTATTACTTTCTAGAAGGTGAGATTAAGAACAAGAATATTATTAGTATTTCACTATCCATTTAATTATTTCTGAACTATATTAAACCTTCTCTTTCACTGCAGGACAATGTTCTGGTAATAATAACTAAGGGAAGGCAGGAAAGAAGGAAAGAAAAAATATAAGTGGAAAGAAATTGAAAGAGATAATGGCCATGTTCCACATATATTTTATTGGATACAGATTAGGGGAATCTATTTCATTATTATTACTGTTTATAAATATAGAAGTTTCATTCTAATCTCTTCTCACTGAATGGAAGAGGACAAAAAATTCCTAGAAAATTAGTTTTGCTTATAAAATATCTCCCGCTTTGCCTCTCTCTTAAAATAATCTTCAGTTAACAGATACATGTATTTTCCTAGAGCACTGTAAAGTAAATTTATGGCTATTCTTTTGTCCTGTTTCTTTAAAGGAAAAATACAGACAGTCACAGAAATAATGTACTTAAAATACAAGTTAAATAAAATATTCTATTTCTTTCCTTGTTGACCTGTTTTTGCTACTTTAATTGAAGTCAACTGCTGTAGCTGTGATCAATGAAATAAGTATTTTCAAAACACCACTTTCAAAGTCATGTGACATAGTTTTATTTTTACAGGAAAGCATACAGTGGAACTCTACAGTACAGTTGGGAATCTTAGGTGCCATTAGAAAAGTAAGGTACTTTCATTAAATTATACATTTTAAAAATAATCCAAATTTTTTAAACTGAGTAACATAGAATTAACTTTTTTTCTGATTCTTCCCTGAACTAAATAAATCAATTTGTGACCACTGGAGTTCCACTTTGCAATCACTACTAGAACCTATGAAATGTGGCACTGCAGAAAAAAAGAAAATTGCTAAGGATTCCAAAGGATATTGAGATGCTTGCCTCCAAGATGTGGGGCAGGAGGCTATTTCCTTCCATTCTGAATATGGATTTTGTTCTCAGGTAGCATGTCTGTCCTCACTTCCATTCACATGAGGGAATGAGGTCAAATTTTTCAGAATTTTCTGGGCACGGAGTGAAAGTGATTTATTATCATTCTAATGAGGTCTACTTTGTGTAAGATTGCAAGATTTGCCATGAGAGATCAGATTTCATGCTACCAATCCCATAACCCTTACAGAATCACCCTCTAGACAGAATCAGGTTCTTCAGAGGAGTCATCCATAGTGCAAAATAATGTATTCAACACATCTGAACATGAAGACAAAAAGATGTCGGTAGAAATATAGTTTTGATAGAGAAAAAAAAAAGGTAGTTGTTTAGGAGCTGATTCTATTTTAATTAAATTTATGGGATTTTTGGAAGACAGAAATTTACTGAAACAAACAATCTGAGTTCAAGACATATTTGAGAGAAAACACAACTTTGTGAAGATTAATTATAGCAAAATATGGTTAGGAAGATTGTATCCAAAGTAATTGTCATTGAAGAATGGTGTATTATCATCCAAAGCAATTAGGAAATAGAATTTTCAGGCCATTGTAACAACTTGATATACACAAGAAAAGAACACGGAGAAAGTTATAGAAGAAAATTAAAAGAAAAAAAATGTTTAGAAATCTTTAAAGATGCCTCAAGTAAGCAGTAGAGCTGAGTCTAGAAATTGAATGAATGGTTGACAACAAGTATTCAGATAGGAGCCAAATACGGAAAAGGTATCTTTCAGTTGCAAAACCAGGATTAGTATCCTGAATAAAGCAGCAATATACAGGGTTGTGATTGCTTCCCAGTGAACAGGTCAAGCTAAATTCACTAAAAAAAAGCTTTATTTGGTATTCCAAAAGGAAAATATTCAGCTTCATGGCTCAGTTTCAACAGAAGGGATGATGGATATTTGTTTTTCATGATGATTATGACCCAGATGTATCTGCTGGGACTATAGGAAAAGGTTAGGATTGGTGTCCTTAGTCCTTAGTTCTGTCGCATCAGTCGTCCATTCTTGGGAAAGGGTAAATATTCTTATCTCAGGTAAAGGAAGCATCAGGAGTATACCATATAAATATATATATTCTAGAAGAAATAAGAAAGGTTCTAAAGGATACTCCTGTTAAGCACACTTTCGAAAAATATCTAGAAGAAAGAACATAAATGATACAACTTCTCTCTCCATTCTCTTAAGAAAGAATTAATTTATCTTTGTAAATACAACTCTTTTTCTCTTGTAAGGCCAAGCTTTTACAATGGAGCCTCTAGCCAGGCATAAAATGTAGCTTAGCTTTTCCAGCATTGTATGTAGGAATAAAAAAATCAAGTATATCTCATCTTCAGTTCTCTGCGTTTCCTCAAGTATTCCTTATTAAAGTGTCTAAGTGACAATTAAGTATGCTTAATCCTAAAATTAAACTAGAAAACATGCTTTATAAGTTAAATGAGGGAAATGTGTTATTTCTTGTGGGTCTGTATAAGCAGTGAAAGATTTTTGGATTTTTCACATTTGAAAGAGAACCTGATGGCTGTGAAACCTATCACTTCTGCCTTTTCTAACATGTCTCTCTGCAGCCAGAAAAAGAATTATTTGCTCACCTGGTGGGAAAAATACAATGCTTATTCTAAAAAATCATTAGCCTATGGAAACACACAATGCTTATTTTGTAGGATCATGTTCAACATTGAACAATAAGGGTCTTGGAAAATAATGAATCACTCCAAGTATGCCAACTCAGCTCCATATTTGGAAATCAAATGATCAGGTCTAACTTTAGGATCTAGGATGACTAGAGACCACCAGAGGGACCTACAGCTTTTCCTGTGCTTTTTCTGCACAAATTTGATGGCAATATACCCTTGTACATCTGGTTCTGTAATAAAGAATGCTTGCTTTTTAATGCATTGGTCTTAAGGGGTTTTGGACAGTTTTTTAGCAATATCTCAACAGTATCCTTTATAATTTTAGTTAAATCTTATTTTAATTTTGTATTTTTTATTAACTGCTATTCTTCTTCTAATTCTGTGTTAATTCTTTTACTTTTTGCAAAGGAAGACAACAATAGAAAAGAAAAATCATTTACAAAGCTGAAAGGATTTCTGTTCACCCTTTGTGAAGTATGAAGTGTAATAAAGTGAAGATGATACAGGTGTTAAACCTATGCTTTCTTCTGGACCTGTTCTGCTAGAAATAATCCAGTACCAGACTTCCACTGTGCAATTAAATAAACATTTTGACATTCACCTCAGTTTACAAAAATTCATGCATTAAATTTTATGAAGAAGCAAATCCATGGGTTTTCCCTTTGAAAAGCTTCTTCCTTTTCAGCAGCAGAAGAGAAAAAGATGCAACACTACTTTAAATACTGTTTCCTTACAAAGATTATCTACAATTTATTTTCTAAGTGTCAGTGTGATCTTTTTAAGGAGAATTTTTCACAGCAGTTCAGGCTTCTATGTTTCACACAAACACACAGAGGCTCAAACAAAAGGCAAGCAGTTGGAATGGAAAGAACTTGAGACCATTTCTAATTCCTGTCTGAACACAAGTCACTTTAATTAAAGTGTTGAAAAATTTCTTCCCTGACAAAATGCTGATTTGTCAAACTCTGCTCTAAGATTTTAATTTCTCCTGAGGAGCTGGAGTCCAGAGAGAAGTGTTTACAATGTGGTTAGAGAAATAACAAAAATTATGACTCATCTTTTCTTTGGGGTCTGTGCACTGAAAGTTTCTCTGTAAATCTCTGTAAATTAAAAAAAAAAAAAAATGTAACTAAGAATTATCTAAACCTAAAGTTTTGCAAATGAAAACTAATAATTCAGGGATGTTCAAAACAAGAATTATTTTCTAAGTAAAACCAAATAAATACAACCCTCTGTTTTGTTTCCTTTATGAAGAGTGGAATATCTCAGAAAGACAAGAACTCAAGAATTAAACCTGAACTTGTCTGTGTCTTTGATCCAGAGTAGAATAGACTGCTGTCACTTCATTGCATATTTATTAGAACTATTAAAATTCATGAACTTAAGATGCCCTGATATCATCCATGAAAGTGTTGAACCAGTGAAGGGATGATAACAACTAATTAAATCCATGCAATAAAAATCTATCCAGAGTTCCCAAAAAGGGGGTTCTACATGTCTAGTGATGATATGGAAAGAGAATATTTTATATTGTTCTTCAAGAAGCAAGAAGCAACATTCTGTTCTCATTTCTAATTTCAATGGATGTCCTTTCAAATACTTTCATCTTGTTTCATCTATTTTCTTTTGAGCAAGTAAAGAAGACAAGGAACAAAGAATTCAATACACAGCTATCTTCCATAGCCTCAAATCATCCTTACAGCACGGTGGGAAGAAGTTTATCAAATTTTACCACTTTGTAAGAATTATAAATTTTGGTTATTCCTGTAGCTCAATTATTTGAAAGAGAAATAATGTGCTTTAAAGTAGCAGAAGTTTTTCTGTCAGATACTAGAAAGAGTACTCAGGAAATAAACAAACTAAAGAGAAAGCTGTATAGAGGGCTTTAGTAATCTGACATTAATGTATAAATGCAGATTAAATTCTCTTTTTTAATAGAGCTCTTTAAAATATATATTCTTTGTTTTATAGGGCTCACTGAAAATTTCTCACATTGTCTACTTACAAAACCTTTAATTCATTTTCAATTAATAATGAATAAGCTAGTCAATTTCTTTTTTCATTTGCAATCTACTTGATTATAAATTATACATGAAAAGATGATTCATTTAATATTTTAGCCTTGTTCTTGACTTATCTAGAAGAGTCACATAAAAGGTGCTTCATAATCAGTGGTGTTTTATAACCTGGGGTCTGTTAAAGATTTCCTTAAAAATGTACACTGATAAAATAGATAATGACAGAAATAGTTCTCATATACTATTTTTTGGACTGACATTTTTAACACAGACCATAAAGGTAATTGTTTTACTTGTCTAGAATATTTTCCTTGTAGTTGCATCCTCTCAGAAATTATGGAAGTATCCAGGTGACTAACCTCAAAGGACTCATTACTACAAACTGTCAGTAAAACCCAAAACAATTAAGAGCTGGGAACTCAATTGCTTGAAAGAGGATTTCCAGTATCTTTTTAGGGATATTTATTTGCTGCTACCAGTCTCTAGTTACTGTAATCTTTAATTTTTAAGACATTATCTTTTAGCAGATTTCCATCTTTAACGTTAAAAATATGTGCACCTGTCATATTGTATATTCTGTAAATCAGATAACACAATAACATAGTAAATGTATTTCCTAAAAAGTTATATAATTACAACATTTTATCATCTTCATATCATTAATAGGTGTAACAGTCCTTTTCCTGCCAAAAGACAAAGACGTTTTTAATCATTATTTTGTTACTCTGTTTTGTGGCTTGTTTTTTTTGTTTTTTTTTTTTCTGAGAGCTTCCTCATTGCAGAAAGATCCCAATTTCTTTATCATGAAGAGCTTGTCTTTCTGCAGAAAGGAACAGATCCATGCCTGAAAACGATGCTGTTATTTGTGGGCACAGATTGCCCCGGTGGTTGAGGCTCAGCATGAAAGACTGCAGCAATTTCAGCTTAGCGGGGAGCGGGAGTGAGCCATGGGCCGAATGCTTCCTTTCAGGTAGGATTTGGACTTCATCTAGCAAGGTGTGGGAGACTAAGACTATCTGACAAGGCAAGGAGCAGAGGACTTTGTACAGATCAGTAGTTCTAAGCACAATATACTCTGTCTCACCTTCATCTCAGAAAGTGCCATGTCAGCTCTGAAGGCGGTAAATAAACACGTTACAATGAGACACTGAGGAATGTAAAGTCTTTTTTCTACTACAAGACCAAACTTCCAAGCTATGAAATCAGAAGTTCTGCCTTCAGTTAAGGCTCAGGTCTCTACTTTGTAAAAGGGATTCTGAATTTCATGTACAACATAAAAGGCTAGTTGAAGGACAGTCTAAAAATCATGAAAACTGCAGCATAAGAAACAGAAATTGAACCTAGAGTTTTTCAAATGAAAACTAAACATTCAGGGATGGAGACATTCTGGCTTTGGAGACTCAAATCTAGGTCTTCTGATGAACCAGAGACTCATCTGACACCTTCTAAGGTCTCTAAAAGCTCTTAGACTCTTAAGTAGTGCTCTGAGTCTCTGGAATGCTCCCCAGACTCCTCTCCCAGAGGATGTAAACTTTTGCTTACAAGGTCTCAGCTTTCAAAAGTGTCTCATAAAAAAAAAAAAAAAATTGTTCCAGTATCAATACTAAATAAGCTACAAAGATTCTGGGAACCAAAGCTGACTCATCAGAATCCAGAAATTCAGTTTTAAGCACATTTTGAATGTTTCTAGATGAACTGTTACGTTCTCAAACTTTATTATCTTCTGTAATTCCCTTCAAAATTTGGGAGACAAATCATCTCTTCATTCTGGAATGGAATAAATATTCCCCTTGACCATTTTTAATTCCAATAAAATGGAAATTTTCTTTTTTAACCTTTTTTCCTTTCACTTTTTTTGGTTTTGACACACAGTTTAGATGTCTACAAATTGAAATGTTTTATTCTTTAAGTTTCATGAAGGATTAAAGCACAATAATGCTATTCTGCACTGAGGATAGATAAAGTAGTGATCAATTTTGGCTTTTAGTATAGTATATATATTTCCAAAGGTGAGGAATTTTCTGTAAATTGTTATAGTCAGCAAAGTTGCAATAAAACCTTCAAAGCATTTTTTTTTCCTAGTCAAAGATTAGATCATATCCTGGAGCATGAAGGTCCTGTACTTGCTTAGGAACTAATCTACTTGAGTTATACTCCCTTCAACCCCCAAAATATCAAGGAATCAGTTATTGTCTATCTCAATTCAAACATACCTTTTTTTTTTTTTTAACTTTTTAATAGGAAAAAAATAATCAGTAACTTAAATTATGCAATGAATATTCAAAATGTAAATTACAGGTCACTTTAAAGTCCTTTATTATGCTGTCATCCATGTTGCTGTCCTCCCTGGTGAGTCACTGAACCATGCCTCCATGCTGTAGATAGGGCAAACTCTAAATCCAGTCATGCCCTTTTCTTCAGTTTTAATACTCTGCTAAATATTTAAATACTTGTCTTCAAAAATATTCTAATTACTTTACACTTTACAATAGGAAATTAAGCCATTTACAAAGGACAAACTATTAATTTCCATAGTTTATTCTTAAAGGGAACATTGTTCCCTGCTCAGAATAGCTTTGTTATTTTCCTTCTTAGCAACCATGTACTCCTATCAAGATAAGTCTTCTTTCTTTCTTCTTCTTCTCTTCCTTAGGTCCCCTTTAGACCTACTGTTTAAGAAGGACAAAGACAACTTTTTAAAATTCAGTTTATGTTCTTGGGAAATGTCACTTGTTTGGCAGGAATCCTAAACAGTAGCACAGCTTGATCCCCCTGCACATCCCTACACGCAGCCAGACCTGACATCAGGAAGCTTTTTCCATGACAGGCATAAATTAAGCTGAAACTTAGTTGCAGAATAATGGAAAATGTTTTCTAGAATGGACAGTCTGCATGTTCTAATATCTCTTTAGTGGGTCACTTCCCTCTTCTAAACTTACCTTAAAAGAGGGGGGGGGAGGGGGAAAGAAAAAGAAGAGAGACATTTGAAGTTTTGTGCAGTTTAGGGGGTTTATCAGTGGTATGGTTTGGTTTTTTGGTTGGTTGGGTTTTTTGTTTGTTTGTTTTTTGGTGGGAGGGTAAGGGGTTTTCTTTGTTTAGGTTTGGGTTTCAGTGTTTTCCATATATTTCTTTTTGGGGAGGATAGACAGGAGAGGTGTTTTGTATTTCCCTTGAGGATCTACTACGAAACTATTTATTCAAAGCTGTGAATTGCTTTGTTGCAAGTGACCAGGCTAATTTTGGCAGTGCCTTGTGCACAGAAGTTTTTAGAAACTTCACTGAAAAATTTTAGAAAGTTCACAGCAAAAGGGTGAAGATGCCATCTGCTCATGTAAAACTGAGCAAGGTTATATTCAAAGGAAACCTTTTTCCCCTCCTTCCCCTCCTTCCCCTCCCATGTTGATAGAAAACATTAATTACTGCTTTGTCAAAGAAAGCTGAATCTGCCAAGAAGTAGGATTGAGAAAGGTATTCAAATAACAGAAATACTGGCTGGCCAATATCAATATTTCCTGTGACATAATCATTAATTGCTCAGTTGTAAAGAAGTCCTCAGCTTTGTGGTAAAAGGCCAAGTGAACAAAGTCAGCGAGGGTGTATTTCACTCTTCACTAAGCCTTGGTTCCCACAGCTTGTGGGCTTGCTGTTGTACTCCTTGGGAGTGAGCAGGAGGAGGGACAGTAGGAACAACCCAAACACAAATACACCCACTTTGCAATAGATTATTATGGGCAGAAGTTTGATGTCATACATATAGACAGGGTTGTACCTGTTAGGAAGTTTGGAAGATGCTTCAGGACAGCTGTCAGTTTAGCAGGGACTTTGAGGGATCTCTGTACCATACTCTGCTGTATGCAGTTAAAACAGGCAGAATAGACCAATATCATGCTCTTCATGGACAGACACAGCAGAGGAACTACTTTGATTCCTCCAGGGAAATATCCATTGTCTTGTAATGCCTTTCATTCTCCTTACATATATAACACCACTATAGATTTTAAGCAGCCACTCATTTAATTTAGTAAATAAGTGATTCTGTGGTTATGCTTTTTTCTTCATCTTATCTGATTATGATGATGAATAAAAAGCAAAACTTTAATTTTTTTTTCAACTGTGAACACATTTTAGCAAGAATACCAAAAAACCAAAAAAGTTTAGGAGAAAAAATTGCCTTAGGGCTCTTTTTTCACTTTCTCTGATGCCTTTTTAAAAAGAGTCAATAAGCACTGGGAAACCAGACTTTAAATTATGTCTTGTAACTATTTTGTTTTCCAGCCTAAGGCATCTTAGAACTAAAAAGTCCTTGACTTTTTCTAATTTTTTTATAAAATGAAAACATGATCTCAAGTGTTTTGAACATACTACAGAGTTATTATTTCTAGAGCATTGATCCCTCTACTTTTACAAACTAATGGACATTCAAGTATATTAAGGAATTAGATGCTCAGTTGATGCTAATGGATAATATAAGTCTTATTGTAGGACACTATTAACTGAGAATGTGATTACACTTTTTAAACCTTGTTGTTCCATCAGTAAACTAATTTAAAATGATGACCTTGTAAATTTCTTAATTGGAGGACATTACAATACAAATATTATGTAGATCACAAACCCAAGGGAAATTATGTATATTAGCTACATATAGGTGTCTCATAAGCTTTGATGAGACAAAGCCAATGAATGAAGTGATTTGGAAACACCACACCAGATGCCCTTCTGAACAAACACGATTAAAAAGTTAGGATGGGTAATACTGGTTATCAGGTAATTTTCTATTTTTTTTTAATTTTACTTAAATTAAATTTACAGGATAAGCCTCTTTGCAGCTTTGATATGTTTAGGTTTTCAAGAACTTAGTAGGCTGCTTTAAGCTTTTTAAGTTATCATTTTAACTGGGGATTTCGGTGGGCAGCTTTTAATATTTGATGATAACTGTGTTATTCTAGAGCAGCTAATTATTTGAAAGATTTCTTCAAAGCAAGTGAATCCCTAAGAAAAAAAAATGGCAGGTGGAGAAAACAAAGAAGTAAAGAGAAAAGGTAGGGAACTTAGGTCCAGAAGTTTTTATTTTAATTTTTATGCCTAAAGGACTGAAGTTTCTCTCATGATCACATTCCTCATTATTACTTTTTCAAATTAGACAATGAAAATTAAATGCTGTATTCATACCTACAACTCAGCATTCAGCAATATTAAAGAGTTTGGGTTTGAAGAAAATGGATTCTTTTCGAGCCTAAGAGGCCATAGATTATTAAGTAATCTATAGAAAAGTAATACAAATATGAACTTGATCTAGCAGGGGAACCTAGATGAAATGTCTATAGCTTAGCAGAACAATTATTTTAGCTAATATTTTGGTTTATAAGCCCTGTGTGTTTCTGTATATCTGTATGTTCATAAACATGGGTAGGATGGACTGGTTTTCTACATTGTAGAAATACTAACAACATAATGTATTGTCCACACAGTAAAAAAAGAAAATTAAAAAATTCAAATACTCCTTCTACCAAAACTCTGTCAGAAGAGTGGCATCACTAATGAATTTCTTACTTTTTGAATAAAATAAGGTTATTACATAAGCAGGAACTAAGCTGTCACAGCTGTCATCCTTCAGTGAGTCTGAGCAGTGCCCAGAGCTAACTATAGTCAGCATTTGGCCATTAGTATCTAGGGTAGTACTTACAGAAAAGGAAACACAAAATGAAAACCCACCAGGCGTGTTATGGAGACATTCAAAGCAAATAGGCCTGAAGTAGACTTAGGCTTTAAAGTCAGAGTACTTCACAAAAATAGTGAGTTGGATGGTGTAGTGGAAAGTGAAGTCAGCAGACATAACTTTTGTCCTTCCAGAAATCCCAAGAGAGTATTTGAAAGTGCTGTCTCTCTGAAGGAGATTCCAGTACTTTTTGCACATAGTGAGAAGGATGGCAACTTTGAAATGTAAAAGATCGTTGGAAAGCAGGGGTCATGTTAATACTGGAAAGAAAGCAAGGTTAGACAGAAAGTACTGAACAAAGACTTCCTGGGAAAAAAGCAGATTTGTGAAAAATAAAAGAAAAGAAAAAAACAAATCAAGAAAACCCTCATCTCCTTGCATAATGGTTCATATAGAGTAGAAAAATTACAAAACAGAGAGCATAAAGATGGACAAAGACCACGTGTTTAGAGATTCACAGGGGATCTAAATCTCTACTTTGTCCAGTTCAGACCAGTTCAGTGACTTGTCACACTTCTGGTGGAAATCACTAAGAAAAATACTACTGGAGGTAATCTTTTTCCTGTCTTTCTCTCTCACCTCTACATAAGAGTTTTTATTAGTATACATGCATGAAACATAACACAACTAAAATATTTATTTTTATTTTTTTTCTGGACTAGTACAGATTTCAAAACCTGAAAGTTTGTGAAATGCACTTCTTGGTTTTCAGCACATACAATTCAGAATAAAAAGAATTAACCTTTCAGCTAAATAATTTGTAAAGAGAAATAATTTATTTTGCTTTTGGATTTCAAATATCTAGGAAGGCAAAAGATGAATATATGCTAATATTTTTTCTTCAGGAAATCTCCTGTCATCTTCAAGTCACACTTCCTCAAATCTTTTATTTGTATATATTTCTTCCTATGAATTAATTTTTCCTTTCTGGGACCAGTTCTAAAAGAATGTATGAAGAATCCTTCAAATATAGTCCACTACAAAACCTAGTGAATAATTAAATTGCAGACAGAATTTAATTTTCTTAAAAAATGCTTTCAGGATTAAAAAATTCCATAAATAAGGTGGATGGAATACGATTGGGTTTCCCTCTTTGACACCATATTTTTAACAAAACCAGCGAGTCAGCTTCTTCTGAATATCTAATGTCTTTGAGGATTAGAGTCTTCACAGACAATCTAAAAATACAGTGCATGGGAGCAAAACAAACAAACAAGCAATGTCTGAATAAAGGCAAAGCATCCCATTCAAACTGAAGTAGAATACAATGGCAGGGCTTGTTTTTGAACTTGTACCTTACAGATAAAGGTATCAGTTTTCCTCTTGACACACAGTGGAAGCCTAGAAGGTACAAGGGCTGATGAGCATGGGTCAAACACTGAGAGTGAGACAGCTCTGAAGCCCGCAAGGACACTGTGAGAAAGAACAGGATGCAGCTGGAGAATGGGGATATACAGAGGTAGGACAACACTTTTCTGGGACAAATGTCCTTGTTCTGGCTCCTGAAGTGGCACAGTACAGTGGAGGTATAGGAATGAGGTCAAGGAGCAGGCATGGGCTGCAAGGGGGATCCAGGCCACCAAGATCCCCAAAGTTCTCTGAGCCACTTCCAGAACCACCTCTGTCTAGAAGAACAGGCTCTGCATGATAGCTAATTTGCACAGGAAGCAAGAAACATTTATCCAGAGCAGGGAAAATTGTCTATAAAATGGCACCCACACAACATCTGGGAACACAACACCAGGACACCCCAGCACCATGGACACCCTCTTAGATGGATTGACACTCAGTCCAGGACTATTGATGTGTCTCTTTCCCCCTTTCTCTCTCTCCCTCTCTTGCTATCTCCCCACTTCCCCTACCACCTTGTTCAAAACACACTGCCATGTGCTTCTAGTAGGAGATAAAGGACTAACTCACACCAGTTTCCATGCCAGGTATATAACATACTAACAAATCTTTTTAAGTTTTTGCAGACCCTCTAACTTATCTCATTCCTTTTGAACTCAAGCATCTATGAATCTTGGGCTCTCCCTTCCCATTAAGGGTGGGACACTGTGGCAGCAGCTATCTGGCCACAAAGAGAAACACAACTTTCTGCAGCATCATTCTGGGAAAGGCTGTGAGAAATTCAGAGAAAAGAATGAGAAACAATTCTTATCTTGTTGAACCTGGTATTGTGAACATGAGGAATGTGTTAGGGAGATTCGGTTACCAAAGGGTGGCTTCTTAATTAGCCAACGGTGATGGTGTTTGGATTGGAGGACCAATTAGGACCACCTCTAGTACACTTGGGTATAAAAGCATGGGTTTCTTAATAAAGAAATGATCAGCCTTCTGTAAATATAAATTATATTTATAATCTGTTGCCATTACACACACATTAATACTCACACTACCCTGGACATTATATGATCAAATTTTGCCAGGGTTATCCAACGACCTCTTTGACAAAAGAAACAGATGATTCCAAATCTTCAAACACTCGCAACTGTAGTTCAAGCAATTGTGTTACAGTGGTCAAGAAGATTTGCAATATAACTATTCTCATGTCTATTTTATACTGTCAATGAGCAAAAAGAAATCAGTTACCTAATTTCAGAGATGCATATCTGAAAACATAGATTTCTTTACAGAAAGCAGACCTCTCCTCAGTGATAGTCAGTTCCTTACTAGAATTGAAGCTTATTATATAAGCTATGTCATATAAAATAATTTATCTTAGAATATAAGCTATCAGTCACTTCTGACTCAGGATGTGGAAAGTGATGTTCTAGAAAGAATTTAGAAAGCAAAGTGTTTTTCTAAATGGAAACTTTATCAAAAGATATCTAACTTCAAGTAGCATCAAGCTGAGAAAAATTTTTCAAGAATATCAGGATGGGCAGTGGTTACAAATCACTGAAAATAAGGTTTAGCATGGAAGCAGTTATTAAAGGCTTGCTAACAGCAGGAACATTGATGTATCTGTAATTAATTAGAATGAATACAAGAATAATGTGCAAGCACCAGGTAAGTGTTTTCTTCACTGGAATACTATGTCACAAGTCAAGCTTCTAGAGAACTGTACTTAAATGACTGTCTAATAGAGGTCTAGCAAAATGTTCTTTTTCAGAAATCAACTGAATCAATACCCAAGCTCCATAACAGTTTTCTGTTACCTTTCTTTCTACCAGGCTCACAGTGAAGAACAAGAGAAGGGAAAATGGACCAAAATTTCACAGCTAAACCTGTAAGGAATGTAAACAAAAATTAATAAATATAAAGTAATATTTTAAAATTTTGAAATGTCACTATCTTACTCTGGGTGAAAACCATACCAAGTGCAATACAAAAAAGGAAATTGACAAACTCATTCTTCTGCTCATCCTTGAAATGTCATCTACTAAAAAATTCTTTCCATATTTTTTGTCAGACACAAGCATACCACAGGACAGTCAGACCCTGTACTCAAGCTTGAATGAGGACTTTAAAAATAGAGAACAGTCACCCATTCAAATCTAAATTTCTTGTTACTATTGTTCTTCTAACTATTACATTCTATTTCTGTGCTTTTACAGGGAAAATGCCTTCAATAAACCATTTCTTCTGCCTTCCACTAGAAAGATATTTGAAAGGGATAAATAAACAAATACTTTTCACTTTTAATCTAGAGAAATAAATAGGATCAGAACACAAAATTGTAACAATGAAGACTGAAGATTAATATTAAATTTTTTCATCCCTGCACGCAGTTTTCAAGTTATGGCTTTTTACAGTAATTTTCATTTAAAAATCCAAGCCATAAAAATAAATACTTTTTGCTTCTGAAGAATATTGTAAGATAATGTTATGAATGTCTTGTACGGTAGTATCACAATTGGATTGTGAATCTACAATCTCAGATTTCCCCACCAATATATAATACAAAAAGTAAGGATATCTGGTGATCAAAGGGATTGCTTACATTCTTATTATTTTGGATTTTACCCTCAAAGAAAAAATAGACAAATGATTTTTTTTTATCACCATGACAATTATGATCTGAGATAGGTTCTCCCTTACAATAATTGCTATGTGGAATGGAAACAAATTTGGAATTTGAAAAAAAAAATAATTTCATGAAAGTAATAACTTTCTTGGAGCTATTTTTTAGCATGTAGTACTCTCTTGAAAAGAAAAAACTAAACCCCTACCTTTTTTCAACACTTAGTAGCTCATTTACTCTGCCTAACATTTAGAGATTATTTTTTCCTGGTCTGTCTCTGTCTCCTAGCATAAAGTTTCAACTCTTTCTAGGCTGTTATTTCTGTGAGAAAGAGAAGCTAAAATCCATTCACCCCCCCCACTAGCCCAGTTAACTGATCTGTTTATTGCTATTAAATACTATGGGATTCTCCATAATCCCAAACAAAATCCACTGACAAGTATGATGATAAGTGCCTACATGAACAGAGTAGGGATATAATGAGAAAAGTAAAATGCAATTTTATAAATATGCTGTGTATATAGAACAATTACTAAAATAAAAGAATAAGAATATATATTAATCTACATGAAATTAAGGTCATTATTGCTTTTTCAAATGCTTGTATTTTCTTTTAATATTTGAAATCTTGAGCCTTTTAAGATCATGTTTTCAATCTTTTTTTAATAACTATTCTATCCAAAAATATATCTTTAAATAACAAATTGGTTAGTTTGTTTTAGTAGAAACAGATGGCAAGCATGAATTATGAACAGCTCAAAAAAGATCAGCCTTTGAGCTCATGTGCAAGGGAAGGTTTGGTTCTGATTGGAGTAAGATGAGATCATGTTATATTTCCAGGATTTGTGGTAACCTGAAGCAAGTAACCTAAAACTACGTTAATACGTTAGGGGTTGGTGCCAGTTTAAAATCAATGTTTCAAGCAATAGATTACCAAACTGCTTTTTCTTTTTCCCTTTCATGATCAGTAGAACTTAAACCAATATGTAAACATGTTAATAAATAGGTTAGAAAGTCTATTGCCAAATGAAGCATACATTTCTACATAACTCTTGCTTCTCTGGAAGCTCAGAGAACTCTCTGCTTGGTTTTAGCAAGTGACCAAGACAGAGAATATGATTAGGACTATCAAGAAGGTCTCTGCTGTAGGCAGTTGAATATAAATTTTGTCATTATTAGTAAAAGGCCAAAGGCTTTGTATGGACAAGAGAAAGCAAGGTCTCAGTTATAGCCCAGGCTTCCCTTGCTGTAAATTGGTTTCAGCTATTTTGAGGAATTGACAGGTTGTTCTGCATCAGGATTTGGCAAAGTAAATCTGAGTTGAACAGCAAGATAAAAATTTAGGAATCAATCTAATTGAGGTATTTAATCAAAAATAGTGTGAAAAATGGGTTCAAAATTCTTAAAAGTTACAGTTTAATCACCAAGCCAACATGATTTTTGAAACAAATTTAGAATTGATACTTTGTAAAATGTAGACTTGTCCTTTCAAAGCAATAAACTTATAGAATAGAAGCAGGTCATCCAGATAAAAAAGTTAGTCAATAACATATGTGAAGTGATTAACATTTACACACTAAGTAACATATTTTTCACTGTGGAACATAATCAGGCATATCTGTTTGTCTATTAACACATTCCCACTCCCTGGCAAGGAAATATGCCCTTTTGTAGAAATATATATTTACACATGTATACGTAACTTTACAGACCATAAAAAAACCTGAAACCATTAAACCAGCAAAAACTTACTGCAACAGCTCTCTAAAGATGAAACTAGTCTATTTCCTTGAGAAATTAGAATAGAAAAAATATTAGGAATAAGATAAGAACCAAAATAGGTGAAAGTTTTCAAATATGTAGTAATGGAGAAGATATTTTTTCCCTTGGCTTTAACCCTCACATACGAAAGTATGAATAGATAAAAAAATGCCTGGAGGCCAGCTGTAGATCAATAAGAATTCAACAGGAGTCTATGGATATGTAGATTAAGGATGACCTGAATATTCTGGATCATTTAATCACTCCATATATTCATGTATCTGATTTGAAAAATACCCAAGCTTCTACTTTTCAAAGCCAAAAAGAGATTATTACATGATTATAGGATTAAAATAGTAGGACATTAAAAAACAAAAAGCAAGCAAATTATATAACATTTGTAATAGAACTGCAGGCTCTTAACAAAAACTGTAGCCATTGATGTTCACATAAGTCTCAGGAATCTCTGGAAAAATTTGAATTAATTATTACATACCTGTTCATTTATGGACTAGACTGACTTCTTGCATTGTGCTCAGGCTTCCTCTCTCATGAATTAAATTAGTCTGCTCTAAGAATAAGGTATTTTTTTCCTCTTTTTGGACACTCAGAGAAAATTTCTCCTTAAGGCAAGGTCATTGAGAGTATGAATTTAAACTGATAGGCAAAATTTTCTCTTAACCAGAGCCTATTACATTCCAAACATTCCAGAGTCTTAGGCAGTTTTTTGGTTATACTGTTAGTAACATTATTTGATTTATTAGTTTACAGAAAGTAAGAGCCAGGTAAATTTATCAAATTTGCAAAGTTGTATAAATTGTAGACAAGTGTAGCAATAAGAACAATACAGGTTTTATTAAAAAAAAAAAAATCCCAAACAGTAGGGGTACATTATAACAAAACTGAAAGTTAAAAAATACAAGCAAAATGCAAGAAGTATATGAATTGGTGCTATGGGTCTTCATGCATTTTTTGATTAACAGTGTCACTTCAAACTCTTTCTACACTTTCCATCCTCACAACTCATTTCTCCCTTCTCTTGCATCACTACTTAATCTTTGCTGTAATACCCATTTTTGAGGTCACACAGAGTTTAATTATGGTTCTGATCTTGTTAATTTTAATTTTTAAAATTTTCTTTTCTGTTTGAGATGTATGTGTTTATTGGTTCTCCATCCCTGGCAAATCACTTTTATACACTAACACACTGCAGGAATGAATAACTGTTATTGTAGTATTGAAGTTGAGATAAATAAATATACACATTAATATATGGCAATATTTATGTACCTATGAACATGTGATATATATTATACCTGCATTGCAGATAAAGCATAGGATTAATGCAGTGGAGCCAGTCTGGGTACTGGGTACACAGCATTTGTATTTGTATTCCTGCCATATACAGATCCTATGTTTTAGGGGTACACTAAACGGAAAAACACCACCACCATCATTTAAAATTTTTGCCTTTTTAAAAGATGACATGAAAACAAAGTCTTATTGAAAATACTGCAAGAAACCTCAGGAAAGAAATCAGCATGCCTTCATTTTTTCTGGTCAGCTTTCTCTTGGATGCCATTCACTTCATTAAGAATTACCATATTCTCATCTTCTGAATCTTCAAAATGTGTAGTGATGTTTTTAATTTTTTACTATTACTAGTGAATTTTTAATGACAGATCACTTTCTTTAAAGAAGTCTGAAAGGACTACAATCCCTTCCAATTTTTCTCTGTGGGGCTTGGTTTTCTTTTTGGCATGACTCCTGTGGAATTTTTACTGCTTGATGCACCAGTGCATTCACTGTCATTGAAATTGAATTACTTGATAACTAAATATTAAAGAGTTTTACAACACTCTCAAAATTGTCTTATCAAACACACGCTTTTTGCTCTTTACAGGAATAATATATCTCAATAGTAAAAATAGTAAAGATGACAAGTATTTTGCACAAAATTCTGAACTGCCAAGGGCACAAAATTCTGAACTGCCAAGGGCACAACAATGAATAAGGGACTTTGGATTTAGACTAAAGTATTAAATACCTGCTGACAAATGGATATTTTGAAAACTGGGGAAAAAAACAGACATACCTAGGAGCGACCTTCTGTGATGAAATAATTGCTTAATCAACTGCACCATTTTTTTTCCCTCAAAGAGGAAAAAAAGGGCAAAAGGACCCAGGATCTGGTGTAATGCAGCAGGCTTGTGGGATGAAATGCAAACTGAAACTGACTTGAAATGTTTCGTATTTGCTCTACACAGAAAGGTGTTGTTCTTTGTTTGTTCTGTTGGGTGTTTTTTATATTTCAATCTAAGTGAAATCAAGCACAGCCAATGTATTTTTGGTTTAGGTTCTCTTGAAATTTGAAAGAGTCAGAGAGATGTCTAAGACTTTGATGCTGATCAAATCTAATGTCAGCTCAAAATCCCAGTCAGTTTAAATGTGTTGCTTAAAATTGAGGCATGAGACTGAATACAGATAATTATCTATAATCCCTATATTTTTCTATTAACATATCTGTAAAATACTAGTTTCTTTTCCTCTTGTAATTCTTCTTACAATAGCATGATTTAATAGAACACAATTTAATTTCCCTATAGTTCCACTCATTGACAAAAAAAAGGAACATTTAAATATTTTGCTTTTTTAAACCTTCTTTTTCTTTACTATACATCAATAGAATTAATAATTCTGCCTTCTATTTTACAGTTATTGTAACTGGTTTTATTGTGAATCAACATGTTTATGTTCTGTAAGGCAGTATGTTCAGAAGCAAGTTAGAACATCGCAGGGAAATGATGTTCCAACTCACTTATGAACATACTACCTTGCAGTATTCTGTATGTTATTCTGCTGTACAGAGGGGACGTATTTTCAACTGGAAAAGTCAGAAATAGGAGTGATAAAGCAAGAGGAATCAAGAGGAATTGCTCTAGATTAGAGAAAAAGTATTTCTAACCATTTTCTCTGTTATATGATGTCTTCCTATTACTATATATACAAGTAGAATATTTTGGAATCTTCTACGATGAATTTCCATCTCCTTTTCTAAGTTTCAAAAAAAGATTTCATTCTTTACGTCTACTAGTTACTCTTCGCAGTGTTAAATAGTAAAAAACCTTGTACTAATTCATCGGCTTTAAGAGAATCTTTTAGCCAAAATCTACTTAAAAACTAAGTGAATGACAGAATTCTATATGAAAAGATAAGGGGAATGACTATGGATTATTTTGTGATCAGCACCTGTGATCTATTTGATGTGGATGTTACTTACAGGTAAAAAATGCAACAGCTATAAAAATAACACAAAATATGGCATTTCTATACAATCTCATATCTACACTTAGAACAGCAGTAAGAAAAAAAAATCAAACCCTCATGGTATTGCTTGATTTAACATGTTGACTCCTAAACTTTAAAGAACAAGGCAAAATACTGGGAATGAAAGTTTGTTTCAAAGGTTAGTGCCCTTGTAGGTGCCTTAGTAAGTGAAAAAGATATATAGCAATTGCAATATTGTGGCAGAAACAGATTTTAATTATCTGTTCTCTTCTGGATAATAATTTTTTAAAAACTTCTAGGAATAACAGCTTCCCTTAAGATTTTCTGTAATACTTGCGTTGCATTGACAGTTAGAGATATGGTACAAGGATGAAATCTTGAGAGGTGGGTTGTGCATCCTAAGTATCAAAGTCACCTTTTACTAATTAGGAGTTATCTATATTTATATAGAGATCTCTTTTATTCAAGATTTTTATGTTGACTGGGAGATTTTATTATTATTTTCTTTTGTTCTGTTTGATGTTAATCATTTCCTGGTACATTTTGAGAATCTTGAGCTGTTTTGGATGCAAAAAAATTTATGGATTCTTTAATGTCTTGGAACTTCAAAACAAAATACTCATTTGTGTGGAGATCCCCTACAACATTAAAATTCAATATGGCAGGTAAACAACTAAGAGAACACACAGATATTATCTTCATTTTATAAATGAGAAGCTGTCTAGCTAACTCTGTATCTACTGCACTAACAAGCAATATCAAATCAATATGATTGATGTTACCTTAATTTTAGTAAAAACATTTTAAGGGTACAGGAATTACTTAATTTTATTTGTTAAGCAGCTAGGATTTTTTTAATTAAAATCTTTCTAATATTAAATCTGTGGAAATGAAAGCATACCAAATTTGCTTCAGGTATTAATCTCTTTGATTTATATCTATCTGTGCTGGTTTTAGATGACAGATAATTTTCTTCATAATAGGACATATGGGGCTACATTTTTTTGTGTTTGTGCTGGCAACTATTAATAAACCAGGGAGTTTTTCATTACTGCTGAGCAGTGTGTGCACAGAGTCAACACCATTTCTGCTTCCCATACCTCCTCACCAAGGGGGAGCCTGGGTTGCACATGAAGCTGGGAAGGGACGCAGCTGAAATATGTGACTCTAACTGCCCAAGAGACATTCCATAGCACATGTCATCATGTTCAGCATATAAAGCAGAGGAAGAAGAAGAAGGAATGGGAGGACATTTGGAATGATGATGTTTGTCTTCCCAAGTCAGCATCATGTGTCATGGAGCCCTGCTTTTTCGGCCGTGGCTGAACACCTGCCTGCCCATGGATGAAATCCTTGTTTTGCTTCGCTTTTGTGTGCATTTTTGCTTTATCTATTAAACTGTCTTTATCTTAATTCATGCTTTCTCATTTTCACTCTTCCCTATCCCACTGGGGCAAAGTGAACAAGCAGTTATGTGGTGCTAGTTATCAGCTGGGGTTAAATATGACGCTATCTTGGAAAAACCTCATTACATACAACCCAACAGTTATTCCATGTTTGAGAATTTTCCTTATTTTTAATAGCAATAAAATGTTATGACCACAGCTGCAAATTTTTTTCCAAGGTGCTAAGACCCCTGAAAATACATAAAAGTAGTACAAGAAAGGCTGTCCAGTTCCAAAAGAGAAGTACATCCTAGAACACAGAAGACATCTGACAGAGAATAAAAAATGGACACAATATGTGTGAGACTGACAAGCACACACAGTTAGAAGGCATGGTAAAAGTAGGTTTAGTGACTTGAAAAGAAACCTGTGTTTAGAAGACACCAGAAAAAGGAGATGTGCAAAATATGTCTTTCTCTGACCATTTCTAGTTTGCTCTTTCTTTTCTTTTTCATAAATAGCTTGACTTCATGGTAAACAGCAATGGAAGATACTCTGTGTTTCCACCTTCTAGCTCTACAAAAGTCTTTCTTTAGAGTCTGAAAGTCAGATCTTTGATATTATTGTGGAGTGTGGGGGATGTCCCATTTTTCTGGTTTTTGGTTGGTTTTTTTTAAAGGCTTTCTATTGCACAGTTTTATGAGGTGGGTAACAACTACTATGAAGTGACTTTAAAAATCCATATGAATTGGTTTATCATCTGCAGAACAGCACTTGGCATACAGAGATGTAAATTCTGTTTGTTCTATTAAAACATCTGCAGCTTTTCTTTCATCATTTCTTAGGGCACAGATTTGATGCCCTCTAGTGACTGATCACTTGGTTTAATATTTAAAATTATACAGAGACAGTGGACTGGCTACAGATATGAGTAGATCTTACACATCAGCATGACAGTTTTCTGACTCTGATATGCATTATGAAAGCTTTTTCATTATTTCTCCACCAATTAACATGAGTCTAAAATTATCTGAACTTTCTTCCCTCTGCCATAGAGTATAAAACATGAAAATGGTTAAAACATAGAGAGAAGATAGTGATAAACACTGACTTGAGGGTTTCTTTCTTTTACTGCAAACAAAACCCACTTCTTTTTAAAGGTTGAGAGAACTGGCATATGCTTACTGTCATGCTAACAAACTCTGCAGACTATGAAAGCACACTGCAGCTTCCATATGTTAGACAGGGTATTATAACTGAATGCAAATATGCTGTGAGTTCTGCAACCCTCTGCCCTCCACTCTTTTCCCCAAACATAACACTGGTGCAATACACATGACTAGTGCATTAAATGTTCATGTCTCCTATTAAAATGTCACCTTCAGATGACAGAAAATGATAGCTGAAATAATCTATACCAAACTGTATCAGAGTGATGGAGTTTTAGATGTAATGTTCCTTCGCAATTTTTCCAGATATAAAAATCAAGATTTTTTATATTTATTTAATTAGAATCATCAGTGCATCATATTGTTTAGCCCCTAAATACATCCTCTTTATGATAATTCTTTAACATATTTAAATAAAAACTTGGATTTTACTGAGGTACAAGCAGCCTGTAATTGCTACAAAATTTGCCAGAGAACTTCAAGTTTTAGAAGCAAAGTCAGTGTTGACTTCTGTGCAGCATAATGTGACAGATGTTCTTATGATGCTAGGGATGTAACAAACTATCTGTAAGTAATTTGAATAACTGGTGAAGCAAGATATATCTGACAACACCGGGAAGTTCTGAACATGAGGAGGGGCATGGAGCGACCCCTGTGGCTAAGTAGCAGGGCAGATAGCATATTTGACTGATCTTTTTTCCTACTTAAAGCCTCAAGGATAATATATAATTTAAAGAATATGCAATATATGAAAAAACAAACACACTCCTCCTCCCTCACCAAACACAATCGCCCCCAAAAAACCCCTTACAAAACAACAAAAAAATCTCAACTAAAACCCGCTTGTCATGGTGTAGGAATGGTACTCCCCGATTAAGTGTCCCTACTGAGACTCTCCAAACCATCTGCCACCAGCTTGCTCCCCCCTTGCCCTACCCCCACTGCAGTGGGCTGGAGAGGAGAAGTGAAGGCACAAAAGGAAAAGATCATGGGTTGAGTAGGAACAATTTACTGGAGACATTAATGAGATAAGAAAAGGAACAGCAACAGCAAGAAAAGTAATATAAGAAAAGTGTACAAAAAAGAGAATAATTCAAATGCAAAACTGTTCACCACAGATCTTGACACAACTGCAGGCATGCCACCCTGACCACTCCCTCCAGCTCAGAACTGGCATGTCCCAGCTGCTCCCTCTGGCTTGGAACTGGCACCACCCAACCACTCCCTCCGGCTCAGAACCTGTCGCGCACACTCGACTGGAAGGAACCCCTTCTCTCCACGAGAGGCTCCCTTCCACCAGCCCCAGTAATGATGTCAGGTGGCATAAAATAACCTTTGAGTGCTGTCTGTGGCCCCTCCTAGCTACTGCAAAACTTAACCCTGTGCTGGCCACAACCAGGACACCACTTCTGCATGTTGTTTACAAGAGGACTTATTATGGAGAAGAACCTTGAAGAAATGGAAGTGAAATAATTTATAGAACAAAGCTAACAAATTCTCAAGTTTTAATACTGTTTTCAAAATTTCTTCCAAACTGCCACTAAGCACAGGGGAAAGGAATATTTGATCTTTGCATTGTTCAATTCTGAATGGCTGGAGCAACTTAAGGCATCTTGACATGCCTATGCTGGAATTTATTACTCTATAGCAGCATACACAATATGGAAAACAACTATTTTATTTGAAAGGTAAAGATTGTTTATCAGATTTTCTGTGATACAAAGACAGAATTCTACTCTCCTTTTTTATTAAAAGTCAGAACAAGCTTTCTTAAAGATCTGTGCAGCAGAGAGATTTCTGCCACAATGGGCAGGAACAGAGCAGTTTTAAGCAAAGCAATGTTGTCAGTTGCTCAAGGCAGAAGACAGCAGATGATGGCAGAATCAGGTATTGTTGTGCACTGAGGCTTGGATTTTAGTAAAGCAAGAAGCAGCAGTAACACTGTGGCAGAAAAAGGTTACTGATATTTTATTTTGGCATATCATGAATAAATAAATGCAAAATTGAAAGGAAAAGGAACTATCAACTCAGTGCCTGTCCCCATCACTGTATGAGTTGTTGCTCTTGGTGTGTTTGCTTGTATACTGTCTTTCTCCTTAATCCTTGTCTGGCTTTGAATCTCAGAAGTAAACTTTCTTCTCCAAGAAGAATATTTAAATATTCAGGAAAAAGCTCCCTACATCAGATGTTATTATTGAACACTGTAAATTATCTCTTAATCTTACTGCTAATTTTAATCGGAAAATTTTTTGCTAATAAATTTTCGGTGTTTTATTAGAAAGTAAAATTTACTGGTGGTCTATAAAGTTTGCAGATGTACTTGTGGGGTTTTTTTTTTATTGTTCTGGGGTGGGTTTTTTGTACATTACACACTTCTTTATCCTTTATTTCCAATACACTCACTAGTAAACAACACCAGTAACTATGCACGTATGATCAGAAAAAAAAGATTAAAATTTACCATTTGTATAACAGGATGTGTTGGCTCTGCAAACAACCATAAACCAGAAGTTTTCAGTCCTGTGGAGAATTTAATCTTTAACTACTTATATGCCTATTATGTGAGTTTTGGTTGGGCGCCAGGAATTTCATTTTCCCTTTCCCTAACATAATGCAATATGTCAGTTTCTGCTTATCAACACCTTGATTTCAAGAGTTCTACTAAAATTTCAAAGCAGCAGTACAGTAACTTCCCAGCAATTTAATAAACAAAAGTGTTGTATATAGAGTCTTAATGTCCCTTATTTGCAGATAAAATGCTGTATTGAAAATCTGGATTCAGAAAGAGATATGGCTCCCTCAGAACCTCTCAGATGTATTTGTACCTACTTCACAGCTGTATGAGTTAATGACAGACTGACAGCAGGAAGACTGAACCCTAGATCATTGTCTCCAACAGAAGAAGGAAGGGAATCTTTTTGAACAGTGTATTATATAAAGAAAAATAATTTTTTTTGGAAACAAATATAGTGCTCTGATGTGGTTTTTGGCTCGGTTACTGCAATCCCCTGCTAAAAAATAGAATTTAAATCATATCATGTTATGTAATCATACTAATATAACCAGCATTATCCTAAGTTTACAGATTTCACCCTAATTCACCTTTTTTCAGCTTATATTTAAGATATTGATCAACGCAGTGCCTATAATATTTAATTAGTATTTCTACTTGTAATTTGCTTTATATGAAATGAAATATGTTAGAAATACATCTTTTTTAGACTTCAGATAGTAGTCTGCAGTACATGCTAATAATTCAGAAATAGGACAGAGAAATTAGCAGATAAACTTCTATGAAAGGAAATGTAAAAGTATGGAAAAGTAAATACTGACAATTATTTCTGAAAGCAACAATTGCTTTCTGGTTTGTATGATCAAGTATGATCCTCCTGCTTGTCTATCAAGGTGTAAAAATGAGGCATGGGATGATCAAAATGTGCTTTACCAGCAGTTTTCAGATAATTCCCTTAGTAATTTCTCTGTATTGATGTACATGTTTCCCAATTCGTTTTATTTTCCCTCTGTGATATAATATTTTTATAGTCTTTTTGTCTCTCAGAGTGAATGGTAACCTTAATCACTGCTCTCCTTTGCCATCTTTCCATTAAAAATGGAAAATCAGACAAACATACAAGACCCTTATGATCTTCTGACTAAGTCATTAACAGCGATATCTCTGTCAGAGATTTCTCATGTTATAAAGAAATGTTCTCATGAATCTTCACTACCTAGACTGAAGTCTGGTCACTCACATAATCAATTTTTACAGATGATTCTTATTTTATTATTCCCTAAGAAAGTTATTTTGAAAAGTTAATTATGATAGTTTATGCCAATTGCATTTCATGTACAGTTACTTGTCACTCTTCAACATTCACTATATTTACATAGTACTTATAAGAGTACAAATGGGTGAGCAAGGTTTGTTAGTATTAGTATAAGCAAAAGAGAAATTACCTTTATTTTAAAAAAAAAAGACAAACTGCAAGGACAACAACAGACCAAAACAAAAAACACCCAAAAACAAATCAAATCAAAAAACCCCCCACAAACCACAGAAAAAGTCAAATTGCCAAAGGTAGTTTTCAGCTATCTGAGAGAAAACTGTGAAAGAGTGCTTCTAACTGAAACCCCCAGATTAGCAGTATTTTTACCTTTTTTTTATCCTTTGGTTAGTATACCTTTCAACTGAAATCTTCCCTGTAACATTTACACATCATTCAGATTCTCGTGGGAAGGCTGAATCATTCCATGCCCTAAAGAGATCAGTATTTGGTAGTCTAACTCCCTATCCAATACTGATTCTTTGAAGTTTTCCACACACCAGTCCACTCAGGTTCCAGAACTTCAGTTCCAAAGGTATCCCACTATTACTTTCAGAAGCAACAGCAAAGTGTTGAACAAATTCTGTGAAAAAGAATTTATTGGATATGCAGTCCTTTTTTGCTGTGTGTAACCTTGACAGAAAGAAAATGATCTTGTGTTCTCACGATCTTCTGATTGCCCTTTCATAATCAGGAAAGTTTCCCAGTTATTAGAATGAAAGATTAAGCTTTCGTCTTAACACTGAAAGATTTCTCAGGTTAATTGCCAACATTCTCTCTACTTTTAAAAATGTCTAATGCCACTCTTATGGATGAACAGTAAGATCCAAAAAAGACAGAAAAGAAAATATATTTAACATATGAAAATCCTGTGCTTTGATTTTCCCTTGTAGGGATTAATTCGTAATAAAACCTTGTGAAACTGGAACTTGTTGCAGTACCTTTCCAACTTTTTTTTTTTCTACTATGAAGAAAAGCATCATTTTTAGGCAGTTTAGTAATAATCTATTTAATGTTTAGCTCTTCAAGGAATGGTCAGATCACAGCCGACTTGTAACAATGAAAAGAGCTATGATTGGATATTAAATACACTGAACTCAAAATTATATTTTTACTCCTTAGTAAGGAAGAGATCTCTTTTGGGTCAGAAGAGAATAACAGAAATGTTGCTGAGTTCAATATCTCCAGTACAATGAAAATGACCTTGAACAGTGAACTTTCAACATTTAACAAAGCCATGGAGACATACCACATATACTGTTCTAAATAAAGAATGTATTTTAAGCAAAGATAGTGTATCCACAACATCTTTTTGAAACAAACAAACCAAACTCTGTTTTTCCCTGTTTACTGATTGCTTGCAGAATATCGAATGACATCCAGACACAAGTGATTTAAAAACAGCCAGGCTAAGGATACTTCAGGGATGGAAGCTTCTAAAGAAAAAGAGAGGAGATTGCCATTAGTATACACGTGGAAAATGAAAATTTCATGAGTGAATCAGGAACACAGGAGTATGCAATATATAATCAGTGCACATGGAAAGCTGGAAAAAATTATAGTTATAAACCACATTCTAAAAAATGAGCCATTAAATTCAGCATTAATTTCTAAAATGGCAAATTTTTCGCCTTAACAATGAGAAGTCAATATTTGAAGAAAACAAAAAAGGAATAGAATTTGAAACAACCATGAAAAATATAAAAAAACAAGCAACTGAAAGACAGCCCTCCTCTGTGCAGTCCTGTTGCTGTTTGTCTGATGACTTATATGTGGACAGACATAGCTGTGTATTTAAAAACTAGCATCATTATTACAAATTTTATATCTTAATATGAAGGACTTAATTTCTACCACACTTTTTTAATGTGTGTTTTCACCTCCAATTGGAAGATATCGCCGGATTTTAAACACCAATTTAGAGAAGTTTAGCATATAATTTCCAGAACAATACTTATAATTAAGTACGCATGTTGGGTATTCAATAGGGGATGCTCTTGTCATGTCATAATTTTCCCTTAACAATCTGCTTAAGACATATGGAAGTGTAAGCCCTGAGACGCAGAGCAAGTCTTCAAGAGTGAGCATTGCACTAGAAGACAGATAGACACACCAGGGAGAAGAGGAGGTTGCATAACTATTCCAGTTTCCTGTGACTGAAGCTTTCCATCTGAATTGAATAATTTGATACAACAGAATGATTTTTAAAAGGACAGATATTGTTCGCCAGTGAGTTCTTCATTCCACATGTGGTCTATTTCCTTTGCCCATATCAAGATTTTAAGTTCAACAATTTCAAGATAACATGCAGACTTGCAAAATAAGTAATTGAAGATGCTCAAAAATCATTCAGCAAGACAATTTTTCCTCATGGGAAGAAGCCAATTAAACCTTTTGTAGATTATGTGTATCTCAATGACATGGAAAAATTAATAGGTTGGTTTGGGAGTCAGCTATGAAAGAGTGTAGTACTGCACTACAGTCTACTAGACCTGGAAGTTAGTGCTAATAATATTACCAGAGATGTTATAAAATTTGGTTTTGATAAGCACATTAGCTGCACTCTGTCCGTATTTTTCCACTGTACCTTCAATAATATGATTGCTAAAAACCTACTTAGAAATCAAATTAATATTTAATTCTATATTCTCACAAATCTAGAGGGGCCTTTTGTCTCCACCAAAATCCTGGGTGCTGGAAACATTTTGATGGCCCTCACTGTGTACAGTGTTAAGTCAAAATGAATTTAGTAGAAACTGCAATGCAGGTGGTAGCTTTTGCCTGATATCAACATAGTATGAGAGGTGATTGAATAATTTTCATAAAGGTGGAATGCACAGACAAAATGAGCAGGATATGCTTACTAAAGCTTTTAAGAAATATCATCTTTCTAAATAATTTAAAATCACTCTTCTGGAAAGAGCTGAAAATTCAGGTACAGTAGGCTGCTTGAAACACTGTGATATACACCTCAGTCAGGTTCTAGGAAGAATTGTGTTTGCAATGGCTTTTTAGAATGTGCAGGTGATCTGTGTGCTGTCTATGTTGTATGTTCTGTTTCACATTTTTGCCAGGAAATATTAAAAGTAATCATTAATGTTGTATAAAAATTTCAGCATTTAGTTAGCAATTTAGTGCTATGCTATAAATACCTACCATAGCTAGGTACTGTGTAATAAAATCTGCTTAAAAATCTGAAATAGATTTCTACAACAGTTTTTATTTTTCGATTGAATTTTTGGTGGGTTTTTTTGTTTGTTTTGCTTTGTTTCTTTTTTGAATCTTTTCTGGTTTTTTTCTGTATGTTCAAACACACAGCAGCTTACATTAGACTTCAGGAGAGTGTTCCATCAATATGCTTTAGAGGTCTCCAAGGCGCTCACTCTTCTGAGCAGCCAGTGAATGGAAAGCAGTTATGTTTACAGAAGTGGGTCACCAAGTTTCCAAACTTCAAGAAAAATCTATATTACACAGTTTATTCTGACATAAGAACATTTTGATGTTAAGGACTGCAACTGAAAAATTTAATTAGCTTTTGTTTACCTTCATGTTAGAATAGCTATTAAGCAATTAGTGGATACATTTCCATAGTGGCAAAAAGATGCATCACAGAAGATGCTAAGGATACACTCACTAAATTATTCTTTTTAATTCTCTATCTAATGAGTGTGAGACAACACAGAACATTATAGTGAGTAAAAACACATTATTTTTAAACATTTCACCACAAGTTTGATATCCTGAATTATGTTTTAGCAAAAAAATTACCCTAAAAAGCTAATTTAAATATCCACTCTTTTGCTTCATGCTTATGCTTAGAGTCAGCTAAAATTTAAAACAGCTGAATGTGGTATTGTAGGAAATCTATTGTCTGTGCATTTTTATAGAAAACTAGTTATTCCTGAGAACTATGAATGAGACTATGTCAAGAAAAACATATCTAAGATATGTGAAAGTAAAGAGGTCCTCTTGTGTCATCTTATAATATCAATTGTGACTTGTTGGGTTTATTGTCTCTTCTTTTTAAATCTGAATATGATCAAAGAATTTATGAAATTTTGAAAGATCTTTCTAAAATATTTTAAGCATTTTTTTTCTTTTTCCTAAAAGTGCATTTCAATGAGAGACATTAAAAATACTCTGCAAGTCTTCAGTAAAACAGGTACTGCATATTAATAGCATAACATTAGACCCTGCTGTATCATAGAATGATCACAAACAAAATCGCATTTACTTCAGATTAAATGCTACCATGCTTTATTTGGTCTTAATTTATCATTCTGCATTTCTGTGATTTTTAGTATTGCTATGATTTCTATTAAAAACACCAGCACATATGTCATATCAAAATAAACATTGCAAACATTTTTTGTAATATATACATAAACATTTAATCTATTTTTTACTCATTAGATTGAAAAAGAGCAGATAAAGCATAAAGGGAACCAGTCTGTCTGTGGTACTGCTTTCCTTTGCATGTAATAATGTTAGAAAATTACATCATCTGCATCTGTGTCATTGTAAACATACATTATAAAAATTAGTATGGACTCAGAGTGTTAAGATACTTAATTCTTATTAATGACATTTTGAGGAAAGTGTAATTGCTTATCATTGTTATTGTTCTTGTTACTGTTGTTCATTTATAAAAGGGGAAAGAAAAATACAGTAACACAGAGGTCTGTGATAGCACTAGTTGCTCTTATATGTAAAATTTTATTTTGATCCCCATAAAAAATTTGTTGCTGACCTTACCATTCTTGTAGGATATGCTCCCTATAGATGGTAGACCCTGGTGAAGAGAAGTGGGGTGGAAACAGAAAACCGACTGTGAAGTTCAGAATTGTCTGTACCTTCTGCACAGGAAGAAAGCCTGACCTGTTACTTTTATCAATGCTTCTCCACTGAGAGGGGAGGTGGGGAAGTGAAATGGAACTTCCCATATTAAATTTTAAAAATCTGACATGAGTAGAGCTCTACATAAGAACCACCAGTCTGTGCTTTTTGTCTTATGGGGTGCTGCACTGCAGATATTCAATTTCAGATCATCCTAACATTTCAGTGTTAAGCTGAATGAAGATGAATTGGAAAATTATTCATTAGATTTAATGAAAAAAAAAAAAAGAGTAACATCACAAACAAAACAAAAGCAGAATGTTTGACTGATTCCAAGAAGGAAGTTGAAATTAAGAGGATTTTCTACAAGTAGTCTAATTTTGCCTCTTACCTCCTTTTTTTTTTTTTTTTTTTTTTT
>LTAT01000006.1:50264334-50277862 GCA_003286495.1 Chlorodrepanis virens | reverse complement strand
TTGAGGTATGTTTTTTGTTTCTTAGACTATTCCTCATTGGAATATTTCATTTTATTTCCTGAAACATTCTTCCATGTAAAGGTATCAAATATCAAATCTATTAATTTTTCTTTTAAGAATATTCTGTTATAGTCAATTATTCAATCAAGAATTTCAGTCCTAACAGTCACATGTTATTGTATCATCTGTATGTATTGCAACAACAGGAAAGAAATCAATTCTTTCAGATACCTTGTTTTTGGTATAGTGTTCATTTGGAGGAATATATAAATATTAATAATGCATCATGGGGTAAAAATCAAACAGTCAATTAATTCCTACATGTTGATTAGAGAAATTAGGGTTTTGACATTTACATACTTGCTTCAAAAAATGGTTTGTAAACACAGAGTATCTTGTAAAGTCTTGTAAAGTCTTGGAAACACAGAGTATCTTCACTTACATGCATGGTGTCTATGAACTAAGGCAGACAATGCAGTTCACCTAAAATTAGATGTTTGGAAGGCAAATTATGAGTACAGCCTAAAAAACAGAGAGAGAGAGAAAGAGAGGGGGAGACAAAGTATTTCAGAAGTTAAATCATCCCTCTGTGAGACCGATGTCTTTAGGAGATGGAATGTATCACCTTCTCAGTGTCATTTACCAGCGAAGGCAGGAAGCCAGCTTGACTGATTGGATGTATGTGACTAGCTTTAACACTGCTAATGATAGCTGAGATGAAGCTCGGCCCATTCGAATTAAACTACAAAATATTGCATAAGAGTAAAGAAGGTGTACTCTGTAGTCACTACATCATAGGCAGAAAACAAAGTAGAATCAGTTAGAGAAGAAGAAAGGAAACTTGGATGAAGTTTTCTATGTAATACATTCACCAGGGATGTGTGAAGAAGGAAATGTTAAAGAGCAATTAGTTAAACAGAGAGACAAGAAAGGTTAAGAACGCATATGGATTTCAATCAATTAATCACCCTTATGTGACTCATACGAGTTGGCACTGGAGATATTTCATGCTTCCTTTGACATTCACAGTGCCTCACTGAGGAGGGCTTTCAGCATAGTTGAAAAGAGCTGAATTGGTTTACTGACACATATTCCCTCATCCTTGCTTTATTATGGTTCTGCATCTCTTACATTCCTATCAGATTGTTTATTCAATCCAGCAGAAAGAATAGCTTTAGCAGAATATCCTTTGGTATCTAGCTACTAAATGCAGAATGTGGCCAGGAACACCACACTGATGCATCTGCAGAGGGATTTGGACAGGCTAGATTGACAGACAAAGGTCAGTTGTCTGTGGTTCAACAAGGTTTGTCACAACATCCCATGAAGCACTACAGGCTTTGGGAAGAGGAGCTGGAAAACTGCCTGATGGAAAAAGACCTGGGGGTGCTGGTGAACAGCAGCTGAAAGTAGCTGAAAGTGAGCCAATGTTGTCCAGATAGCCAAGAAGGCCAATGGCATCCTGGCTTTTATCAGAAATAATGCAGCCAGCAGGACTAGGGCAGTGATGATCCCACTGCACTGTGGGATCCCATGGTGCTGTGTCCAGTTCCGGGTCCCTCGCTTCAAGAAAGACATTGAGGTGCTGGAACAAGTCCAGAGAAGGGAAATGGAACTGGGCAAGTGTCTAGAGAGTGAGTCCTATCAGGAGCAGCTGAGGGAGCTGGGGATACTTAGCCTGCAGAAAAGAAGGCTCGGAGCCTTATTGCTCTCTACAATTACCTGAAAGGAGGGTGTAATGAAGTGGGAGTTGGGTGTCTTCCAAGTTAAAAGCAATAGGATGAGAGGAGGTGGTGTCAGGTTGTACCAGGGGAGTTTTAGGGTGGAATTTAGGAAAAAACTCTTCACTGAAAGGAATGTCAAACACTGGAACAGGCTGCCCAGGGAAGTGGTTGAGTCCCCATTCCCAGAAGTATTTAAAAGATGTGGCAGTTGCAGACATGGTTTAGTGGTGGGCTTAGTAGTGTCAGGTATTAGCAGTTGGTCTCAATGGTCCTAAATGCCTTTTATAACCTAAATGATTCTGTGATTCTACATCCTTTACAAACTGGATGTGGTTTCAGAGGATAACTGAACTAATACTACTCCATCAATGAAACAACAACAGAGCATTGATAAGTGTTTTCTTGGATATAGATGCCTAAATTTCAAATCCCCAAAGACACCAAAAGAATATTTCTAACCTTTTATTTAGGAAATAGTGCACAAATTACTAGATACATGTCTCTTCATAGTTTCAAGGTATTTGACTACTTTGCTTACTTTCAGGACATTCACAGATTTCCTTTTTATAGCCTTGGTAAGTCTTCTAATTGGACTAGATCCTTGATGCTGCCAAAGGTTCTTGGGACTGGGTTTGTTTTGTCTTTTAATGTTTTGAGCTTTCTGGAATAGCTGTCATTGACTGGTTTTAACATTTTTTTTTCTCTAAACTTTAGAAGAAAACTTGTTGGGTAGGCTTTGCAATGTCATTAACATAAGTCTGGTCCATTCTACTAGCCTCATTATTTTTAACAATCAATTATTATTATTGGTCTGTCAAAATCATGACACCACATTATAATATGTGCAGTAGTACCTAGTTTAGCAATTTTCAGAGCAACAATCTCTCAACACCTTGTGTCCAAGCAAGGTCTTTAGGTAGTCCACACAAGGAGGGTTTGGTGTCTTAATACTAAATTTACTTATTTAAATTTATTTGACATTACAAAAGATTTTATCAGAGTCACACAGAAACACAATAAATCACAACAACATGCAGTTGGATCACAACAGCAACCTGATTCTCATCAGCAGTCTAAAATATGCTCACCATTATGATACTGGTTGTCCCCAGTGGGAAGGAATACATGGGTTGAATAGAGATGAAGTCCATTGCTCTCTTCAAAGTTAATTTTGTTGTTTGCTCAGTTTCTATGCTCTTTGTTGGGCTCTGATATATACATTTGCCTCATGCTGACTGGGCTTGGTCAGTGACATTCACCTTTTTTTCCCCCCTCAAGTACTTCAGAGAAGGTTATTTACACAAGTAATTCATCCCCTCATGTGATATAGCCAGTTGATTCACTCAGCTTACACAGCTATGTATCTTAATCAAATCCTATCCCCTCATCTCCTGGTCCCCTTTATGTTGTGATGTTTGACTTCCTTTACAACAGTCGTGGTCAGTCCCTGCATTCTCTCTTGAGCTTCTTAGGTACATCATTTGTGCTCAGGTGCTCCAAGGTAGAAATCATATGAGGAGCAGCTGAGGGAGCCCACATTATTTAGCCTGGAGAAAAGAAGGCTCAGGGAGGATCTTATTACTCTACAATTACCTGAAGGGGAGTTGTAGCAAGATAGGTGTCAGCCTTTTGTACCAGACAGCTAGTGAAAGGACTAGAGAAAATGGCATTAAGCTATGCCAGGAGAAGTTTAGACGAAATATTAGGAAAATTTTCTTCACAGGAAGGGTAATAAAGCATTGGAGTGGGCTCTCTAGGGATGTGGTGTAGCTGCCACACCTGGAGGTGTTCAAGATATGACTGGATGTGGCACTTAATGCCATGCACTCTATTTGACAAGGTGGGGCTCAGTCAAAGATTGGTCATTGATCTTTGAGGTCTTGTCTAACCTAAATGATTCTGTGATTCTGAGCCTTCTTCCATTGTTTAGGATTTGACTGGTCACACAAATACAAGTTGCCAAGTTTTATTTGGTTTCACAGTTTTTAGTGAATAAACTGAATAGATATGGAATATACCAAAGCTCAAGATACTGATTGATTTTCCAAAGCTGATTAATTAATAGGATACCAGAACTGTGCAGGAATAAACTAATTTTTGGTTCTCTGCACCATTTCCCAAAATTCATCAACTTATTTCAGCAGAACATGAAGAACAAACTAGTATGGATTTTTTAGAAGTGTTTAAAAAGTGTTATAAAGAGACTTAAATGAATATTACCATAAAAATTGTGACAAAAAGTTGTGATAAGGGACAATTATTTGTCTCAAAGGTTAACATAATGTTTTTACTCAAACTAGTATCTGAGATTGCAGATTTATGTGCCAATAATGTGCTGTTTTTGTAAACTTTTTGGGCTGGATCTTGACAGGAATGATGACTATTTTCCCCATGGCTTTATTTCAGAGAAGAAGCATTCAGTTCAGTAACTGCTGAGTGCTCAACTGCTCAGTCATGCTGTCTAGAAAATTCCATTTCTGTGAAGACATGTGTCAGTAACTGTCACAGCAATAAGTAGCTAGAGGAATAAAGAATCCAATGCTAAAAAAAAAAATACACACAATTATCCTGTGAAGTACTGTAATATATTTTTATTTATATGTTTTTCTGCTTCAGCTTTTTACTGCTATGCTGAACCTTAGAAGTACTATGATAGTGTCAGAATTGATGGCAAAGAAAAGGGGATTCCTGTTTCAAGACTGATGCATAAAGATAACATGCATGAAAGAATATGATTGTTACTCCTTTATGTTACTAATGACAAATAGTGTAAATGACATTTTTTTTCCCATAGTATTGCATTTTTAATAGGAAAGTTGTTTAAGTTACTGCTAAAACTGGTATCACACAATCATAGAATGGTTTGGGTTGGAAGGAACTTACAGATCATGTAGTTTCAACCCTCTCACTGATATCAGAATACAAGAATTCAGCAACAACATTCCATTGTAACATTTCAATCAATATATTAAGTTCCTATACAGAGATCACTGAAACCTTAATAAATTTCATCAAAAGAAATGAATTTTTTTTCTAGTTTACAGGATTACATTTGTACACAAGAATTCTCTCAGTCCTGTTTCAGTCAAAGTTCTTTGCTTATTTCTTGACAGGCAACCTTTCTATATTACTTAATAAATTATTACCCTTTGCTTCAGACCCCATGCAATGATTATTAATTTTTCACAACAGTCAGTTGCAGGGCATTCTCCCAAGAATAGTTTGATACATAGATGTTAATAAAGTTCCCTGGCCCAAAGGAATTTTCATTACCTATATCACTACAAAACAAAAGCTTCTAGATAGAAGTATTAAAAGCACATATGCACAGTTGCAGATTACAAAGTAAAATAATTCATTCCTTGTTGCTATACTCCTAGAAATGCATATTTTGTATATTCTAGAATGGAAGAGAAGTATACGCTGACTTTGTTGGCTCTAAGTGACAGGTGAATAAAGTATCATTTCTCAATCTGAAACTAACACAGAATTCCCTATTGTTTCAAGGAAACAATACAAAAATAATCAACAAAAAAAAGTTCTTCTCTTTCTGTGTTCTTTCATTCATAGATAACAATAAAATTGTGGTGTGCTTCATTTTTGGGGGTTTTTCATTTGTTCACACTGATCCTTTCACTATAATTTGACAACATGCTGATAACATTTTTTAAAAGTCCTGTAACGCTTCAATTTTTTTACAGTCTGAGATACTCCATATTGTGGCAGTCACAGGCTTCATCTCATCTTCTGTAGCTGCTTGAAATATTGCTGAAGTGAGGGGCCAAGGGAGAGACACGAGTCTGAAATCAGATGTTGACCAAGTAAGACCTCATACACTTTGGAGGTGAAGCCTACTCAGGAGTATTTCTGAAATAAAATGAGACTTTTAGAACACCTGTTATTCATTAGATGATTCAGTTATGGGTTGGCAGAGCAAGCAGAAAATAGATAATGATTGTGTGAGAGGCTTATCTGAAAACTCTAAACTACATCTGCCCTCTCTAATAGTTTAGGTGCATTTGGAAAAGAAACAAAGAAGCACAAATGACCTATTAACAATTTTATTTATTTGAAGAAGGATCCAGCAGATACTGCCCCAGATAATGAACACTGATCAGCTTAAATAAGGAGAAATCGACTCATCTGTGAAAGGCTGGTTGTGTTTTTACCCATCTAAACTGGAAGCGAGATGTATGGATGTTGATATTCTGACATCTGTGTTAGTGTCTTTTTCTCCTGAACTGCTGGTGCTGGTCACAACTACAGCAGATGTCCTGACTTATTTGTGTTCTGTGCAGTACCTCTGTGTTATTGGATAGACACAGTAAAGTAAAACTAGATATCCTCATGTTGTATACATCCCACTTAATAACTAAATTTTAGACTTCATAGGGCTAATTATTGCCATTCTGCTCTTTAAACTCCTGAACTGCCAGATTTCCCTGTGGCAAATTCATAATCTTTTAACAACGAGAAACACACTATTACTTTACAAGAACATGCTAAAATGCCATCTTTAGATCCATCTGAATTAAATGTTCCTGGAAAGAATGTCCTATTGCATCTTTTCAGGCTAAAAGTTACAAAGCTTAGTATTTTTGTCATTATTTTTATTAATCTTACATCTCATGAGAGAAACACAGGAAGTTCTCAGTATCAGAAATAACGATTCTGGCTCCACAAGTTTTCAGTGGGACCAAGACCTCACAGAAGACTTTGAGCAAGAGGATGCTTAGCAGCTTTCTTGCTTACTCTGTAACTCTAGAAATGACAATGTATGTTTATCTATTCACATAGACAATAGAAACCATTCAAAGACCACCTCAAATATCACTCATATTTTACCTTATCAAATATCCTAGCTTTTCCTCATAAAATATTAAGATTCTGCTTTGGACCCTCTTTGACAAATACACAGCTTTAAGCACTGCTGTAAAACTACTGTGCAGTGCATGTATCAGAGAAGGAGTCCATAATACCTTCTCAGGCTGAGTTGAGCTGCATACCTACATTGCCTTCCTAATTTGCTAGGTCAGCTACATAGATTATTCAACTTATTTCAGTCTAATGCTTCCACAGAACAGCAAAAACAATTTAAACTATTGCAGCTCATGTAGCTTTTTTTTTTTTAAATCTCAGAAACTTTCACTCAAAAGAAAAATAAGTTAGCAATTGTGAAGGAATAGTAATTTCTATCGAGTGAACACAGTGACTTATTAACAGAGGAAAGACAACCTCTGCAGCTCCATGAAGAAAATTATGGTTTTCATCATAGAGTTGAACAAAAGAATAAGAAGTTCTTGCCTCTGTTTAGTATCATGTAATTAAATCATACAAAAATAAGTGATTTATCAAAAAACCAAGTCTCTAGCATAGTCAAATGTTAATTATAGTCAATAACAATATATTCAAGAGGCTGTACCAATTCTTTAGTCTCACTTCCAGAGATAACTAACAATTTTCAAAGACTTACGCTTTTTGGTCAAAAAAGAAGATTTAGTCAAAAATTTAGTTTTTCAAGGGAATGATGATAAAAGTTTCACCAGGAAAATCATCTCACATAGAGGAGTGAATATCCTGTGATACAGCCTTTTAGAAGAAGGGTGAATAGTACAATGCAAGATTGAATGCCAACATTTGAGTCATGGCAAAGCAGAGATGTGGAGATTTCCCACATTTAAGTAATTGTCCATAAAACACAGAGAAATCTTATTAAATTTTAATGTGCTGGGCAATATTTTAATAAGTTTTGTAGGTGAAAAAAGTCCATTTTAAAATTTCACTAGAATGGTACAGAGGTAGCCTGAGATGATCTGTGTGTTCTTTATAGCTGCCTGCAGTAGCACAAGCACCTGCTGTTCTATCTGTGAGATCAGCAGGGGATCAAGCTGTACAGAGCATCTGTTTCTTACTTTTACCTTTTTTCCTCCATCTGCCTCTTAATCCAATAGAGAAATGACCTGGTGAAACTCTGTTACAGAACCTCACAGTGATTCCCAAGGAAGGTAATAACATGATTTACTGTTTCCCTCTTTTTTGTCCCATTTCAACACTTCTAGCAGGTTTGCTCTTCATAGAACTATAGGGGTGATATAGCATTTGGTTATTTTTCAGTGTTGTCACAAACCAGAATCAGAAGTAGCTCCAAGAGTTAAAAAAGCTGCAGTAAGCTTTTCCCCAGGGCTGCATGGACAGTTTTGTTGTTCATTGTTTATCTGTAAGGTTTCACTTTGGCATAAGAATATCTGAAATTAAAACAACATTAAAAAAATTAAAGGTTTGTCTCTTGTGAATAGTTGGACGGTAGCAACATGCCTGGTCAAGTAAAATAATGAGGTTTTTTAAAATCCGTTATATAATTAGAGCACAGTTAAAGTAAACACTTCTGATGTGGATCCGAAGTGCTCAGGCATTTGGACTGGATTAGTGTATGTCCTTTCCAACTGAAATAGTCTGTTCTATTTTCTAATTCTATTCTATTCTATTCTATTCTATTCTATTCTATTCTATTCTATTCTATTCCATTCCATTCCATTCCATTCCATTGATGTGCCCTGATGATACCAAAGACTACTTACTGCCTGAGAGGCACAACAAAAAGGAAATAATGCATCCATGTCAATAAAAAATTTATAATTTTTTTAAGTCCAAGACTTAAACATTGAATGTGGGATTGTTATTTTGTTATAGTTATTTTTAAAAGTGAGTGGAACAGAAAAAAAAATTGCTCTAGTCTAAAATGCTGGGTTTATGTAACTTCATCAAGACTGACGAAAAAATTATTTTTTCACCTTACATTACATGAATGATGGACACCTGTTTATCTTCTCTCACCTCTCCTTTATGTTTTTAATGGCCTCACAAAAATTTGTTTTCTCTAGAATGAAAAGAGTTTTCTCTATTAGGCAGACATGGACCCCCAATACCTGTTTTACTAGGGTCCTAGAATTTGTTCTGGTTGAAGAAAAAAATTGTCATTTCCTACATCTATTGAGCATTTAGCTGAGTTACTTATGTTAAGATTAACATAAAAGCACACTATTAGTTGCATAGGTAACATAAATTCTTCTGAGTATATAGTATAGCAAAATACAAAGAGAAAGGTACTGAATTTCAGGAGGCTGTATGAATAGTTGCCTGTTTCACCTTGTCTTATTCTCTACAGACTTAGCACTTTAGCACATTCTGCTTTACATCCATTTCTTAAGCTTTTGAAATCTTTTTTCTTTTTTTTGTTTTTTGTTCTATTAAGAGATGTTTATATATTTCTGGTGGGGGAAAAAAAAGCCTATAACAACAGCAAAAAACAGCATTCCAAGCAAACTGATAATCTCATCCATGAAAATTGTTTTAAAGTTCATAAAGCTTTAAACAAAGTGATTCGGATAATGAAGACAGACACATTCACATATACATATTTAAATGTGTTGATTTTATCTTGGTAGACAAGTTTAAATTAGTTTTAACCACGTGGAGGTTTCACAGAATCATAGGAAGGCCTGGATTGGCAGGGACCTTAAAGATCATCCAGCATCCCTTGCCATGGGCAGGGATTCTACCCACTGGATCATGTTGGTCTGGGCCCCATGCAGCCTGTCTTCAAACACTTCCAGGGATGGGGCATGCACAATTTCCCTGTGCAAATTGTTCCAGTGCCCCACCGCCCTCACAGTTAAGAACATCTTTCTAGATATAATCTAAATCACTCCTCTACTAGTTTAAAATCATTGCCCCTTGTCTATCAATATCTGCCCATGTAAAAAATCTCTCCCTCTTTTTCATAAGCACCTTTTCTTACAAGCACTGCATGGCCACTATTAAGTCTCCTGGAGCTGTTCTCTTCTCCTGGCTGAACAGCTCCGGCTCTCAGTCTCTCTTCATAGGAGAGGTGCTCCAGACCTCTGATCATCTTAAATTTTTGGATTGAAAGCAGTGGCTCCAGGTGTGACCCTACATTTTTCAATTACAGCAGAGAAAGTATCTGATTGGTATGGTAACCTTTTTTGTTCCATGAATGCACAGGATTAATATTATATCAGTGGTGCCCTTCTCAATGAATTACAATGGTGATAATATCTGGCCACAATCCTCAATCCAAATATATGGGATATATAGGTATATACAGGTTACTTTCTGTGTCGTGTATTCTAAGTGACTATGAAGTTACCTATAATAGGAATATGATCCACCACTAATCAAAGAATTACATGCCAATATACAAGAAACTGGAAAAATCTAGAAAAAGAAAATACCTTTTACAGGTTTAAAGATTTCCCAACAAACTTTAAGTCTAGCTAATGCCCACTTTTTCAATAACTTGCATAACAGCAAAATTTTGCTTAATGTTTGCCTACAAGATGTAAGATTGACCATAGTCAGTGTCTAAAATTGACCACTTAATACGAATAGCAAAACACAGCATTATTTATTTTATTTTATTCCAAAATGATTTTCAAAAAGTTAAGTCTCATTGGAATAAATATGAATTTTTAAATTACCAAGTGAAACATCTTTGTAATTTGACTAAAGAAGTAACAATATATGAAAAAAAAAGGTGGTGGAAGCTAATATTGAGATACTGGAAGAATGAATTTATGGTAGATCCATCTCTCAGTAATATTTTCAATGAGGAAAAAGAAGTAAAGGAGGATTTTTAATCTATATTAGAGAAAAACTGTGGGCATTTAGGAAGTCAGGATGACCAAAAGCAGACAGAATATAACAACTATCTTTGAAAAGATAAGATACTGCAGAAGAATAGGCCTAAACCAGACATTTTCTGGAAGATAAGTAATTAACGTATTCTTGGTATCTGGAAATCTCACAAAGAAAGAATTCCTGAGGTCTTCAATAAGATACTTGTATGTGATTACATTGAGGTGTACCAATATTGTTCATCATATTGTTTCGAATATATCATGTTCTATATTCTATTCAGCTACATTCAGCTAGAGCTGGTGAAGTTATTTTGCAAAAGGAAAATACCTTGTTTATTTTTAATCAAGGAAAATACCTTTCTGAATGGAATTGAATGGCTGTTTGGGAATGTGTAGATTTTGTCAGAAACACACACCAATGAAAATCAGAAATGCTGATAGCCTGACCAAGCAGCCAGCTGCTAGTTAATCTGATTTTCTGCCACTATGCTCAGCCACTGTCTTGCCAATTGGACCCCAGGATGGTGGGTTGGCTACAAATGAGGCAGAATGCTTGGCTTCTCATCTTGCCTCATACCCAGCTGTCCTCCTTGGCTGGTATGAAACCTGGCTAACTCCTCAAGTTACCACCTGCCCAGATAGCTTTTCTGAGCAGTCAAAGAGTTCCTTCAGTTCTGCTGCTATTCAGGACCCTGAGCAGTCTGACCTCCTTGTTAGTCACCCAGTTATCTTGCTAATTAGGGGAAAGGTCTCTGTTTCTCACCCGTCCCTTAAATGTCTGTCTTCTTTCAAGATGGAAAGTTGTACTTCTGTCTGGTTGAGTATCTGGCCTGTCATTTGTCTAACTCTTAAGCTATCTAGGTGGGGAAATGTGGGCCGATAGGCATTGAAAGAGATTGCTCCATTTCACCAGAAATTCTGTAACATTGGCATTTCTTTCCTGACTAATGAAAAAAAAAAATTGGCATGTACAATTTCCTATAAAATAGATGTGAACTATATTTTTTTCTCTCTTATATCTATAATATATGTTATTACAGAACCACAGAATGGGTAAGGTTAGAAGTGGAATGACAGTAGGACATGCCATCCAACCATCCTGCTCAGGCAGGGACATCCTAGATCACATTGCACTGGATTGTGTCCAGATGATTCTCCAGTGGGGGAAATCTCACAACCTCTCTGGGTAATCTGTTCCAGTGCTCAGTCACCTGCACAGAAAACAAGTTCTTCCTCATGTTCAGGTGAAACTTCCTTTGCATCAGTTTCAGCCCATTGCCTCTTGTCCTATTGCTTGGCACCTCTGAGCAGAGCCTGGCTCCATCACCTTTGATACACTGCCTTCACATACTCATACACATTGTTGAGGTGACCCCTTAATCATCTCTTCCGGAGGTTGAACATGCCCAAAATATATCTGTATATACATAAAGTACAAAAAATAATAACAAAGAAATCTTTTTGTTATCAATGTAGATATGCTAAGATATAAAAAGTAACTCCTGACAAGAAATACATTAAACTAATAACAATAATAGAGAAACTAGTATATAAATTGATTTTTAATTATTAATTAAAATAGGATAAACAGTGATTATGAACTATACACAATTATATGTGAAGGATTATTTATCAAAATGGTCACAAACCTCAAAGTTAATGCAGTATTCCTGATGCCACAAAATATTTTACAGTAAGTGTGTGCAACTAAAAGGTAATCTGTTTATCGAGATAAAAACCAATTTTAAAAATAAAGGTTTGTTTACTTTGGAAATAAAATACTTTGCTAATTTGATGAATTTTTCAATTCATTATTCAATCCTGTTAATGGCATTGCTCTTCAAATACATGCATTTTATGCATTTCTGGTGAGGAGTGGTAGCTGCATTTTTTTTTTTTTTTATGTGCTATATTTACCATTTGCCATTAATTTTCTCTCTTACTAAGGAAGCAAAAGTAGAACATAGGTTTCCTGTGACCTTCTGTGAATACTGCAGATGTTGAGGAGTCTCCACTGGCTGAAGTTCTGGTGGCACTGTCATTTTTTTTTCATCCTCCTTGATTCCTCTCAAGACTAGTGTAAGAGCGGTGAATACAGAAAAATAGTGCATAGAGCTATTGCACAGATTTTTTTTATAGCTGCATTCAAAACAAATTAAATGTACAGAAATGAATACAATCAATTCTGTAAAGCACTTAGAGAATTATGTGTAAAGACCTAAAGAATTAAACACAGAATTTGTGTCATAATCTACTGAAAAATCTAGAACAGCATTGAAACATAGAGCTTTGGTACATAAAAAGTGTCTAAGTAAGTTATCTAAGTAAACTTTTTCCTTCCCTCTTTTTCCAGATATCTATAACTTTCTGAAGGAAGCATACATTTTCTCAAAATCATTGTAATTTTCCAGTACACTACACACAAAGGCTTTAAGGTTCCTCTGAAATTAAAAGATTTGGATATCTTTTCCTCAATATACATACAGGAGCTGTTACTGAGTCACATTCCTGAAGGAAATTTTCATACCATGGCTTTAAAGAAAAAGTACAGGGCTGATGTTAACAGATATTAATAGATTAATGAGAGATGCCTCTGCCCAAATTAAGGTGCAAACAAGACCATATGTTTAAGTCAATATTATGGATTTTATTTAACAATGAATTTGAGAGACAGAGACAGCAGCAGATAGTCACCCCCTGTGAATCCAGCAGCATCCTGTTGGTCCTTCTTCATCCTGGGCTTCTTGGTGGAAGAGGTCCTGAAGCATTTCAAAACTTTTCACTATCTGTACATCTTAGCAAACAAAGGAATTAATGCTCATTGGCTACCCAGACCTCTCATTCTATTGGTTAAACGATTCCCTACATTTCAATACTGATGATTAGTCTGTGTGCTCAGTCATTCTCTTATTTTGAGATGGTGGGTTTGCTGGGTTGGTGGGCCACGAGTCAGTGGTCATGACTGCCCCCAATGGAATTACCTTTTGCCCAGTCAGCAGGAGCTTGTGGTGGCCTACAGCTGTTGTTTTGTCTGGATGCGTTACCCAAGATGTGCTAAGCAGATCTCTGACATGCCTGGTGTTACCTCCATTCTGTTTCTCCCTTCGCACTTATCTCATGGCAAAACCCTTCTGTGGTTTTAACAGA
>LTAT01000006.1:50233673-50250152 GCA_003286495.1 Chlorodrepanis virens | reverse complement strand
CGCCCGGCCCGCCCCGGGAGCCGCGGGCAGCTGCCCGCGGCGCAGAGGGGTCCTGGCGTTCTGAATCTGTCTCTCTTCTCTCCTCTTTGCTCCCTTTTCTGTCTCACCTTCGGAAGGATCACTATCTTCCTTTTCAATAAACAGTTCTCAGATATAATATTGCTGCATTTGCGCTTTCTTTTTTTGTCCGAGAAATCTATCGAAAACAATCCTCGACTCCCATTTTACAGCGGGGCAGGACACTGGAAAAGAAGTTAAGATCAAAAGTCTTAAAAAGTAGTGAGGTTCCCATTAAACAGTATCGAGGTTTAACAAGGTGCTAGTAGAAAAATGTACTTTGTAGTTTTACTTTTGCTTCCCTGTGCTTTTTTTTCTCTAAGGAGTCTAGCCCCACAACATGCATTAAAACACATGCATTCTCTAGATTTCGCTTTTGGGTGTGTTAACACTGCTCTCAAGTTTTTAGACTACTGTCAAACTTCATGGATTTCCACAAATGTTTTCTTCAAGTTTCCAGAAAATTCCAAGTATTTTGTCAAATGTGTCCCGGAAGACTAAGAGACCTGATGACACAAAGACTGTGTAAAGGTTTTCTGTAGGTCTTTAAATATGAGGCTTTAAATACCACCCAAGTTTGTAAACAATTTTCTGCATGTTTGACCATTCACTTAAATACCTACATGCCTCAATTTTTTTTGACAAGTTCTTGACAGGAAACTTCCAGTGATAGAATAATAGCAGCATTTATCTAAGGAGATGTTGCATGTACTACAATAGTGCCAGAATAACAATTACAGGTATAACTTTTACTTTTGCCAGAGATTTCAGGTTTTGATATTTTTGTACTTCTGATATGCAGGGTGTTGTTCTTTGAAAGAACCAGTAACATCCATGAAGCTGTAGAGAGGACAGTAAGCTCTTTTTTAACCTCTGTGACAAATTTTCCTATGCATCATCTATGATGTAGGATGAGGCAGTTTGTGCAAAAGTTTATTAATTACTGTAAGGGTCTTGAGAGCTCTTCTTCTGAAGCCAGCTTGGTACCAGCATGTCCGTGGAGAGTCTGCTTCTGCTGATTGCTGAGGGGAGAGGCTCAGAGTGTTAGGCTGTGGTCAGGACTAAAGCCCTGCCCATGGAGGCCAAGCCTGCTCCTGGCTGAGGCTGTGGGACCAGCCCTGCCATCCTCATGAGCATCCCCGGAGCTCCCAGGCAGCCTGCGGCTCCTGCCGTGTGCTGACAGCTGCTTGCCATCTTTTCCCATGAGTCCTCCTTTAAATGGTGCTCTCAAGAAATCGATGTGCAGCAACGTTTCATTCCACAGCTTCTGCTGACATTAATATTCATTTTGTGACAGAGCTCTGACCTTGTGAAATGCCCTTCAGAAGGTTAATATGAATCTCCAAAGCTTCTTTGGGTTTAAGTACAAAACCTGGGATTATCCCAGTCTAAATCAAGGCTGTGGATTAATGAATATAATTTAGAGTTATTAATTTAATTGCAACATTCTGGCATCTGTTCTGTTTTAATTTAACTTTACTATTTTTAAAAAATTGTTTCCAGAAAATATATTTAAACTAAAAATGATTATCCTCTTTGCGTTATGACTTCATCTTTGTAAACTGCCCTTGCAAAACGAGAAGAAAGAAGCATGATAAATTTAGCTCTGTTTTATTTTTTTGTTTTGTTTGTGTTTGAACATCTTGCATCATCTTCCCAGCATTATTTTCATTCATTTAATGCACTGATATTTTTAGAACAACAAAATTACCATTTTTGTAACTTTGATCATCTCAGGAAGAGTTTCATTGTAAATAAAATTTCAGTTCAAATTTAGAGTACTGAGTGAATTAGATAATTTCTTTGCCTTTTTAATTCCAATTCTGAAATGTGTTAGGGAATGTGGTGTGAAAGTGGAACCCATTGTATCCTCACTGATGCTGCAAGAGGAATGCAAAAAATGAACCAAAAAACAATAAGGAAACAGTGAATAAAAAAAGTGAACACAAGTGAACACTTTTTAATAATTATCTTGAAAACAACATTATTAAGAAAAGTGGGAGGGAAAATATATGTATCCATGATAGTTTTTACTTTATGAGTGATTTAGTCAGCAAACTCTGAAATAATAATTACAAATAATGCAACTAAGAATGTATGTTTTTATAAAGTATTCCCACAGGAATGGCTTCCAGATTAAGAGAAACTAAGTAAATTTGAACTCTTCACTCTGTGAAAAGGATAAATAAAACCAGATGTACCAGGAGAACATACAACTATGCAAAGGAAGAGAATAAGAAAAATCTGTCCAGAACTAGTTAAAAAACTTTTCAGTTCAGTGAAGTTATCAGAAATTAGGTTAGAAATAAATTTTAAAATAAGGAAATATTCTGAACTGGGAACTGCTTGTCATTGATAATTATAAATTCATCAATGACAGTATCTCATTTAGCAGCTGTGAAACCTTAAGCTCAGAAAATCCCTAGATCATTTGCTACAGTACTCTCTGATGTTATCTCTGAAAAAGTATATCTCATATATTTAATGTGCTTAGCTCTGTGGTTGGTTGCTAAGATTTTTTTGTGAACTCCACTCTGTTGTTCTCATGTGGGAACAAAAGTATTTGAACAAGCTGTATTATCACAAAGCCTACCATACAGACATCGTATTTCTGAATAAAATTTTTGAGATTGTGTAAGTGGGATATCAGGCCATATATATTCTTTTGAATGTTCTCCCAGTTTTACACAGGTTCATGAAAAATCCATTCCATTTTATGCATCTCTTCCTCTTATGCTTCTTTAAAGAAATTTAGGATAAATTTAATGGTAAGCAAGTACTAACATACTTCACTTAATAAAATAAATGAATAAATAAATGATAATGAAAGGTTATGACTGAGTTTCAGGAATACATCAGTCTGGTGTGAAGAACTTCATGCTTGCTATTAACTAACTTGATGCATGGAGAAAAACAGTTTTTGGCTCATTACCTTAAGGATGTCTTCATTTTTACAACCCCTATGAGAAAAAAAAAAGTTAGGACCAAGTCAGAGACATTTCTGAGTTCATTCACTCATGAACTCATTGAAGCATATCTGACCTAGTCTGTCACCACATTCTTTAGGCACAATGGAAAGATGTAAGTGAATTACCTTGGTTTAAGTGTTTTAAACTTTTACTCTATTTGTGATCAACTTCTATGGTTTGTGGTTCTTGTGGTAAACATCTCTATATTGTTCTTTATATAGTTGAACAGCCTCAGAGATATGGAAAAAACCCAACATTTTTTTATTCCCCACACCTCCCTCCCTGCCAGAAACTAGTAGCACTGAAACTGGGTTACAGGATACCATTAAATTAATGGTTAATAGTATGGAAAACTCCAAAAACTGCATTAGTTCCGTTTGTAGTAGGGATTTATATGGTTTTTTTATGGATTTGTTATTAGCTTTGTTTTAGGAGGTCACAGGTCAATGAGATTTCAGTGTAAGAAAGGATGATTAAGTACATTTTTTAATCTAAGTTTCATTGCATTAACAGCTATTCATTACACATTATATAAATACCATAGTATCCATAGAAACTTCAATTACCTTGTGTATTTGTCATGACTCAGTTTCCAGAATACATTAATTATGAGCCAAACAGCACCATAGTAAATCAGGATCTGACTGTACTCCCATTATAAAACTCTATCATGAGAGAGCTATTAATACTTCCATAAAATTTCAATCTTGTTGAAACTTACTATAGTGTTTCAGCCCGTGTATGAGCATGTATTTATTGAATTTAAAATTTCAGTCATTAAAAAGAAATAAATCTGAAATGAACAAAAAATTCTACCCAATTTTCTCAGGCTAAATAATGAAATATTTCATTTAGAAAACAGTGATTTTGTGAGAAATTATGAAGGTTGGAGAATAGCATTTTATATCAACCATATGTATAATGAGTGGTAATTTAGCTAGGTTTGATACAGAATCTGAATCTGCTTTTCTGCTAATCCACTGGGGGAATACTTTTGTTTAAACAGATAATTTTTTTTTCACCAAGGAATTGGTGTAACTTCAAGATCTCTTAATTTGTATTAATTCCTATTTTGCAGATAAAATGTTTTATCTATCTAATTTTTACTTTTTATTGGCTGAATAGTCAACAATACTTTTTTGAGAATTTATGTTTTTAATTGAAAAAATTAAAGGAGATCTACCACTTTATCAGTAAGACAATTTAAGTGAAAAATATAGCCAATCAATAATCACCAACAACAGCAACCAAAACAAAACAAAAACTCCCACACACACAAAAAAAAACCCAAACCACCCAGCATTTAAAATGGCAAATCATCCTAGTTCCCTTTTAATTTTTTAGTAGGAGTTTGAAGGACATTAAGAATCAGCAATTTTAGTTTTTTTATAGGACAGCAAGAATTAATGGAATAGTTTAAGTGTTCAGCATGATTTGGGATTATGAGACCAAAAGGTGATAAAAGGACCTTTCTATTGCAAAAGGACAAAGCTGAACCAGGAAGATGGTACGTTTATATCAGCATTAAGAATGCATCCCATTAGTTCTAAAGTTTGTGAAATCACTTTCCTTTGAATCTCTCGGGGATAATTCACCTAAATTAGCATTAGCTTTAGGAGAGAGCTGTGATCTGAATGCTTCTCTCTTAGTTTACTCAAAGAGAAAAAACTAGGTTTAATTTATTTAGTGACCTTTGTAGATTTCAAACTTGAATGATTTTCTTTCTTTACAGTCCTTGGTAGACTCAAGGCAGGAACTACCACTTTTAAATGGTGATTGCTTTATTCACAGAAATAGACATAGAGCCTAGAGGCTCTTTTATGCTTTTCTGACAGACACTTCAGCAAACATAGTGCTTTATTCATGTAAAATATTCCTTGAATTCTTGAAACAAGTAGTTCTCTATTTTCTAAATCATTTGATGTGATGAGTGCTCAGGGTAGCCTAATGAGGTGGAGCTATTAAAAATGCAATGATAGCTGTCAAATTCTTCTAAAATCACTCTGAAAGAGAAGATAATGATGACAATTCCACTTCTGAATACCTGTATTCAATTAATTTAATGCTGTTTTAAAAGTAAAATGCAGAGCAGTCTATGGATTAGAATACTGTTGTCCTCGTGCTGCTGACCAAAGATCCAGTTACTAAGCCTGAAGATGATCTTTGTTCTCAGGCTTACTTATCTCAACAAATTGACCTACAATTCTTTTTAAGTCAACAGTTTGCAGATGATAAGTGATGGATATAATCCTTTCAGAAATAAGGCAACACATGTCTAGTCTTCCTGAGAGACTGCCTCTTTAACTTCTGATGATAACGAGTAAATGGTAGCAACTTTCCCATAACAGATGGGTTAAAACAAGGGTAGAAGAAAGATCTAAACCATGGGTTCACATTGCTTTTCTAGTGCAGACTTAGACAACTAAATATTTACATGATTACTTTTTACATGAAGAGAGCTTCTATGGCTTGTCTTACCGTCTGTTTGGTTTTAAGTTGTTTGTTTCTCAAGTCCAAACTTAGGCTTTGATCAGGCCTTGTTAAAGACTGTACTCAAATCTGTGTACTGTTCTAAAAGATAAACATTTTAGGGCTCAGGATTCTGACATGTAAATCCCCTTTTTGATTGGATTCAAACAATTAGAAAAAAACATCCAGTTGAACTTTAATAAGAAGACTGAGTCCCATAAAGAGGTGTACTAAACTTGCAGACTATTGCCAAGAGCATATTGTGAGCTTTCTTGGTTCCTGCATGTAGTATTTGTTAAGAAAATATTTATATAGATAGATATATGCATGTAATAAGCTGCTAAAACAGGAAAAAGAGCAAAATAGACTGTTACAAATATTTATTGTAAATGTCTGCAACACCTGTGGTGAAGCTCATCACATTCTTGTCATGTATGAAGTACTGTAACATTGGAACAATTAAAACTTCATTTTTTACTTATTTATCATTTCAAAGTGGATCTATATTCTGCTACTTTGAAAAATACATGGAAGCAATATAATGACAAAGAAAATGCATAGATTATAGTATTACCAAGGAAACAATCTCAATTTACTGCTAAACAGGAAATTTTATGCTTTGTTCACTTACAGAATGCATAATGATTCTCAACTCAAGATTCATTCCTTTTCTTCAATCACAAATTCTCTAAATAAAATTTTATTGAAGAGATCAAATCAAATAGCAAGTGACAAAAAGTAAGAGACTACTCACTGGAGCCTTTGTTCAGCAATGAATTAAAGCTCGTAATTATAAAACAGTAGGCAATTAAATTATTTTTCTATTATCTCAGTTATTGTTTGGCAAAACTAGTTATCTTTGAGTTTTCTTCGTTTATTTTTTGAATTAAATTTCTTTTATAAGATTACGAGATTTTTTTGCAGGTAAGATTTCTGTAGCTCCTTGATTACCAAAGTGCTGTCATTGCTAGTTCACAGCCTTTCTTTCTTACATTTGAACTCAATTTGTGAAAGGGGTTTTTTTTCCTTTCCCTACACCCCACCACTATTATTGGCTTTATCTGCAGTATCTGTAAATACACTTGCTTGGAGAATGTCCTTGTTTAAGCAATATATGATACATGCAACTGCAACCTTCCAACAGTGTTCAGAAAAATATGCCTTTTTGAAAATAACATAATGCCATATAGTAATTAATTAAGATTTTTCAATATTTCTATATTGGAGAAAGGATTTAGTGAATGAAAACACAATTACGTCATCTGAATTTTAAAAATATATTACAATTGTTGGCTTTTGCCCAAGTTTTTATTAAAAGATGTAGAGTGAACTTGATCAGATGTAATTATTTTCCTTTTCGTAAAAGAGTGTTCTCCAAACTACATCAAGGATCCTCTGAGTCTGCCTAACTTTCCGCAGCAGATAACAGGACGTGCAAAGATGATACAGAGATGGTAAATGTGGTCCACAAAAAAAAATAAAAATAAAAATTGATACTTCGGCACCCTGACAAAATGTATTCTGCAGAGTGCTGTATGTGAAACTTCACAGTTTTCTTTGACAGATGTTGGTGTGAATATTTTCTTCAGGTCTGATCCATGTCAGTTGTCACCTCATGTCTCACTATTTCTTCAAGGGTCACTTTGAGTTTCTGGTTCAAAGAAAAGTAAAAAATGCAAAATGAAAATCAATCAAAATCATTGAGTTTCTTCTGGTTGCATGGCAAAACTGTGAAGCTTGCCTTTTTCTGCAACCGCAGATCATCTCACTTTATTTCAGATCTGGAAGTAACTGCATGCTAAGTAACAATGAGATTCAGTAAATCCCTAAGTATATAAACCCAAATTGCATATTGTACTGCAAACTGATCTATGTTTCCAAAAGTTTGCATTTCTGTGTGTTTGCAATGGCACTTTAAAGGCCATGTCCTTCAAAAAATAACCGTGCAAAATAACACAGATTCAGAAAATATGTAGTAAGCATTCAGCAAAGAGATTTTTGTAATGAAATGTCAGCAAAGAAAAAGTTAACATCTAATGAATATGGTGTTAGTTGTATACACAATACCAGGAGAAAGAGGAGATGCTAGAATGCCACTGATCTTAGAGCAGTAACAGTTATATTCTGTTCTTTCCAATAACATGGAAAAAACTGTTTCAGGTTCCTAAGTAATCTTCTGCAGAACTCTAAAGCCCAGTATGATTTAGATAGACATTGAGATAAAGGAAACACAGGAAATTTACCATCTTACTCTATACCTCATTCATGAACACTTTCCTTGGTCTGAAAAATGTTAAGTTTTAATACATATATTACAGCCCATGTTTTAATAATATAATAAAATACATATCCATAAATAATACAATATATATGATTGTACTAATAACCTGAAACATGTCAGAGCCATTAGGTCTGATTTTAAGTAGTTGTTAGGATAATTTAATTTGAGATTTTCATGTAGGAAATTAATCTTTTTTTCCCTAGCATTTCTTCCCTGTCATGATTATGTTGTGCTAATCTTTTCTGCAGTTTTAGCTAGCCTCAGTTGATAAGTATTTAGCTTAAAGAAGTTACTATTCTTATGTGATGGATAATTTTTTATCCAAGTTAGAAAATTTTGGTCAGGATGAGCAGACAGCTGAACAGATAAAACATAGCTTGGAGGACCTGTCTTGGAAGATAATAGTTAATAAGTCTTTTTCGACCTAGTGGTCACCAAAAACTGGAGGGGTCTGTCTTTATCAACCATGTGGAAAAGGTAACAGTGTGTATACTCATCATTTCCAGATGACACCAAACTCTCAGGCAAGGAGTAAAGAGAAAGAGGGGAGCCAGTTAATACTCTCTGTGGCCAAGGGGCAAAGAGAAAGAAGGGAACTGGTTAGTACTCTCTATGGCCAAGGGGTAAAGAGAAAGAGGGGAGCCAGTTAATACTCTCTATGGCAAGGCTGCTGTGTAGGGGAACCTAGAGACTCTGAAAGAATGGGTTGCCAGTAAGTAAACTCAATAAATTCACACAGACTGATACTAAATCCTGCTGCTGGGTCAGCAGAATTCCCCTTGCAATGTCACAAGCTGGGGCCTGACTGACTGGGCAGCAGCTCTTGTTGGAAGGACCCGGTGTGCTCTGGCATCAAAGCCAGAAGGGTCCTGGGCTGTCGCTAGGAGCCCAGCCAGGAGGTTAAGAGGAGTGATTACCCTTTTCCTCATAGTTTTTGGGTACCCCAGTCAATAATGATATTGATAGACTGGGTGAATGCAGTAGAAAGCTTTCAGGAGAGGCTGAGAAAGACAGGATTGTTCAGCTGAAAAAGACAAAGCTTTGAGGTGTCTCTACAGAAACCTGTCAGCACCTGTGGAAGGGCCTTCCAAATGATAGAACCAGACTCCTTCACTGTGGTGGCAAGAGGATGTGAGAAAATTGCAGAAATTGAAACAAGGAAATGGTCCAGCTGGATATAAGGAAAAACATTGTCCTCAAGAGAACGAGCAAGCAGATAACCATAGTGCTCAAAGTATGGTTATCTGCTTATGGTTATCAGTCTCCATCCTTGGATGATGTTTGAGAGCCATCTGGATCAAGTACTGAGCAATCTTGTGTTATCTCAGACTTGGTCCTACTTTATGGTAGAGGTTGGAAAAAAAGATTCTCTTCCAAACTCAACTCCCTTGCAACTGAATCAGTCTGTAATTTCATTAATGCTAAAGATTTTCTAGTGAAATATTATTCATGCTGAACTTAACTGGATATCTTCCTTTGATTTCACTGGGGCTAAATGCTGTACTGGATTTATTTTATTCTAATATGAAGCATTTGTGTGAAACCAAAACGCAACTCTTCCCCCCTCGCCTTCCCATTCATGTCTATGAAAATACTTGATCTGACAAAAATAGACCCTGTGGAAAAAAATAACAAAAAAGAAAAACAATTGCACATAGAAAAGGCAGATTTTGTTGGAATTAGTCCCATAACTCAACAAGAGTTGCAAAGTTCTCTACAATATCTTGCTTTTTTGTAACAGTAAAGTGGCTTCACTGTATGACGACACACAAAGCACACTTTCAAGGTAATGAAGTAAAATTACTTCCATGGGGTTAGGAACAAGCTGATGATAAATGTTATGTGCCTACAGATTTCAGTGAATTATTTTCTTGGCTTCTTTTTTTTTATTTGATTTTTTCCTCAATGAAAATAGATTCCTCACAATGGTGTGTCTAAATATATGTGTTTTATAACTTACTTGAAAAAACCTGAAGATTTGTTATGATTTAGTAATCTGACCTCTTGCAAATCATAGGCGTGTTTACAGTTACACATGATAATATGTAATACAAAATTGAATTAGAAAATGGATGTTATTCCTTTTTTAAATACAGATTTGCCAGATGTACACCCATTTCTTTACATGCTTAGTATCTGACATTTCTGTGATGATAAATTTTATGTAGTCAGAGGCCTCCTTTTTAAAGTCTTGCTGTAATGGGTAGCATCTTCAAAATACTTTGCTCAGCAAGCAGGTAATCTAGGATTTAAGGTTGCTAGGGTAGGCAGGGCTAAAGTATCCACCAGGCATCTTCTACGAGTGACCACATTAAACAGCCCATAATCAACTGGTGAAGAACACATTAAGCTTGAATATCAACCACAGTACTACATATAGGGTGATAAGAATTAATTTTATTCCTATCACACAAAAGTTCATGACAGATACTGTATATAACAGAATCAAAGCTATCAATGTGTAAATAGCATTAAAAAAAAAACAACAAGGTGAAAAGAGTTTCCTCATCAAGCAAGATGAACTTGTCACAGCAGCTGTCACCAGATTCCAGATTTTTCTGATTTTCCTGAGATCATGTTCTTGTAGCCATGGCTTCTGGCATTCTGTGATTTTTGCTTTGGTTGGTGGAATGAGCTGCTGTACAGTTGTGCACTGCAGGCTTTACAAGGAGCTTTCAGATGACAACCCTTAGGACTGAAATGAAGGTGAGCAGAGAGCAGCTTCAATGACAAGGCGGCAGAGACACCATGGCTCAGGCCAGTGGATTCATGAGACAGATTTGGTATTTTAGACTATTGTGGATAACAGGGAAAACTGAAATATAAAGGGTGTAGGCATATATCATGCATTAAAACCCAAATATGTTTGCTATTAAAAGATTTTTTTAAAAAAATCATTCTGACGTGCTGGTTATATAAATATGGGAAGGAAATACAAAACTTGTCAACAGATTAAAGAAATATTTGCAAGGCTGGAGCTGAAATTGAAATATATATTGAAATCGTTCTAATGTTTCAGTCATGTTTGTCTTCATATTGTTACTTTTGGTCTAAATTTCCAATACAGTCATTCACTTCAGCATACAGATTGTTTTCAGCTTTGCAGCTCCGTATTTATGAATACTCTGGATGTGTGCGTTTCTTGAAAACCAGTAGCTTTGAAGATACATGATCATCTTGGAGGTTTTAAAAAAAGGAACATATTTTCTTTCAGAATAGAATATATTCAAGATGGTGTTTTAAGAAATTCATATTTCAGAATATAAAAATATCTATATAACTGCATTTAGTAAAACAGTAATATTCCAGTACTTTTGGTCGCTTGTGAAATTTGATTTCCTCAAAGTTGTATTCATTCAACTATTCATAAATAAAATCAGTGGTTATGGTTTCAAAATTTTGTTTCACTCTGACAAATTGACTACATCATGAGTTTCACACATTAGCATGTATTGGCATTAATAGTTGTCCCATATTAAACAGATTAAATTATTTGAAAAGCAGCTATCTCTAATCATTCTTAAAAGTAGAATGCTGTGCCTATCACAGGATGCCCAACATTTCACAGTATACCAATGTATTGGGGTACCTCAAGTATCTGAAATTCTGGAGCTGGATATGATTTTATTATGCTATTATGTTTAATGACAAATATTAACCAGGAAAATATATTCCACATAGCAAGGTAGTATGTTTGAGTCCAGTAGCTCACTAAAAGAAATCTCAAGACTAGCTGTGGCTTTGTTCTGAGCACTAACTTGTGAAAGAAATCCTTTTTAACACCAAAAGTTTTAAGTATATCAGATACAAAGGACCAGCTATATTTATTCTCTGTTTGTGGCCTGATGTTCCAAACCTTTATTTTACAAAATTGAACCAATTATAGAGAATATATTATTATATTCTTAGTATCTTTGGGGTTTTTTTATTAAAAGTACAGTTTGTCAATAAGTTAAAATCATATTATTGTGTATCATAATGCATCCTATTATTTATTCTTGTTTTTTTTTTTAAACTCAGCTTCAGTTAACCTTTGTAACTGGTTCAATGAGAAAAGCCAGTGATCTGTATCACCATACACAATTAATGGTTGAACAGCCGGTAATAAATGAAAATGCTATCATAGCCTGGCAATTAGTGCATAGATCATCTTCAAAAGCTTACACACTTTTCTGTCTGCAGCATTTAACTTTGCTCTATGACTAAAATTGTATTCAAAGTGAATGGCAATATTCAATTACTGTGCTAGCGCATTATGGGAAATTGTCGCAATTGTGAGTAATAGCTCTTATGGAAAACAATTAATTTGGTGTCCTGTTGCTAGGTCAAGTATAAAAGCTAATTTCCTGGAGGAAAGAAAGATGTTTATTGGCATATTTTCTTTGATGTTTTAATTTAAAACACGAAGTGATTCTTTCACTGTAAAAAGTTTCTTGCATATATTAAAAAAAAAAATTATGAGATAAGAAAGAGGTAGTGGCAAAAGTTTCACTGAAAAATATGTGTGAGGAGTACCAGAAAGACTAGTGCAAGAAAAAGTACAGTTCTCTTAAGTTTTATCACAGGAAAATTTTCCTACGTTCATAGAAATTGACACTGGCCAAAACTGGTTGAACTACACAATTTTAGTGAAATAGAGCAGTTGAACACACAAAGAGTGACATTTCCCTTTCCTCTAAAATACAAGCCAAAATAGAGCTCTTTCCTGTGCCAGCCAGCAGTATTTTTTTCTATTTGAGTCCAAGAAAAAGTAAGAAAGAAGAGTGTTTATTCTACCACCATTCTACATTTTAGTAAATTTCTTGATATATATTTAGTGTGTTTCTTTAGTTCAAAGAAACATACTCTTTACTCTGATTTCCCTTCCTTCTTTAAGAGACAGTTGCGGGGTTTTTTGCTGTATTTTTACCCCTTGATCAAGCCACTGATCTGTTACCATTTTCATGAGTGGGCATATAGCATCTCTAAGTTACAAAACTCAGGGAGTTTTTTGAGACTTCTATTAGTGTAATACATTATCCATTTTGTTTTCTTTAATGTTTATAAATAATTTATTCCAAAAATACAAATATGCAGGATGACATATTTACATGATGAATATATTAATGAATATTTATACCACGTAATTCCAGATGCCTGAGTTAGGAGAAAAGTTTCCAAACAAGCCCATTTTTATCATTTGAACAAAGCAGGAACTTAACATGATCATTCTTAATAATGTCTCTCTCCCTTTCCCTCCTTCTCCCTCACTGTTGTATACCTAAGTACTCCTCAATAAATTAGCTTACTACACAAATTATATCAAGCTAGTGGAAGGAAAGAAAAGATAAAACAATTATCAAATGGTTAAAGGTTAAAAGATTATTACCCCTACTTCAAATTATAAGAAACTGAATGGTAGGGAAAATGAGTCTCAATACCTGGATGGCATCCCACACCTATGTTAACAATTGTATTAAGATCTGAGTTGTTTGTTTGAGATGTTAAGACTTAAGGTCTTCTTTCTCCGCAGAATTTTTGAAACTACGGAATCTACATTTAGATTCTTTTCTCTTATATCCACATGCTGTTATAATTTACCTTTGCATTCCTTAATTTATTGTGACATCTCTTGTTTTAAAATTGTGACACCAAACTTGGCCTGACTGTACATTTGTGAATTTCAGGGACTTGAAGAGGTCAGACAAGAAGTAATCAAAATGGAACTGGAAAAACAAAGTCATTTTTTTTCCCATGACATTTGGCATAACTAAAACAAAATTTTAATGACCCATATTTATTAGTGTCTAGAAATTATATCTCTAAGTAAAGAGATGCAGTATTTGAAAATCACACTTTCATGATTAAATTTGACATTTTCAAGTTTAGCAAGTGCAATAAAGCAGTCATTCTTTTAATATCACCTGATTTTATTTTCACAAACACTTACATACTGGGAAGTTTTTTCTTATTCTTAAAAAGCCTGTAGAACCCAACTGTGCAGGGTCTGGATGTCTCTGGTGTCAGAATGTTGCTCTAGAATGAAGTGTAAAATTATTTTTATATTCAATTAGATTTTTCTGTCACTATTTTACTAGCTAGAATGGTCACATTAGTACAGCGCCAATGGATACAATAGAAAATATTACTTTGCAAATTTGCCTTTCCATCTTGAAGTTCAATTAGCACCTTCACATATCCCCTATTTAATATAATAAATATTTAAAATAAAAATCAATAAACTAATAAAGATTAATATCTGTTCAAAACTATAAAATGCAATTTTTTTTATTAGTTAAGTATAATAAAAGTTAACTTTTCCTATTGCTGAAAATAACTCTTGTTGATTCATAAGTACTATAGAAAAAGAACACCTCTTTTCAAAAGTGGCCAGCTATGATTCAAGCACAGCTTTCATGTGGATTCTGCTTTGCTCTTTGTGACTGTAGTTAAATCAACTTTCTGTTTTCTGTATAACATCATCACTTCTTGTAAGTTTTACAGAAAGGTGACAGTTTCCTTAACAGGATTTTCTCTTGACTGCAGAAATGGCATCTTTCAGTCTTTTAGGAAAAAAAAGTTTGATACCAGAAAGGTTTTACTTCATGTTTGGGATTTTTTTTTAACTCAAAGTGCTATAACAAAATGTATTGCTGTGAATCTGCATTTCTCTCAAAAGCAGGAATTTAAAAAGAAAAGTATTTAAAATTTGAATATAATTTTCATATAATCTTTTTTCTGCTAATATATATTTATTCCAAAAGGAATAAAAAAATCTCAAAAATTTTCTATGTGCATTGTAGAAGAATTCTAGACAATACATGTTATTCCTTTAAAATAGATATAATGCAGTAAAACTTTTTATCCCAAGTTTCCCTGTGTTTTCAGAATAGAAGTGATGAATAATGCATTTTTTTTCATGTGGCAATGTTAGCAGGCCTCAGAAAATATGTAACCATTTTATTACTATTCATTTATGCATACAGTTAATCATAAACTACAAAGGATTGTTAGTTTCAAACCCTTAAGAAAAAATTATGAGGTCAATTTTTAAAGAATTATTCCTCTGGGCTGTAATTAGTATTTTGTAGCATATGCAACCTGATGTTATCGTAGGAGGCAATTTGAACATCTGTGTGTATTATTTGAAAGGTTTAATCCCAAAGAACCTTCTTGCTTTGTGATGTTAGGATGCATATTAGACAAAAAATGGATAAAGCAGAAGGACTCATTGTTATTGCATTGGAATACTGAGAAATATACAACTTTGCTTTTTGCTTTACTTCTTAACATACTAGAGCATGTAGGACAATAGGAAAAGGCTTTCTGTGAAGCCTCATTTACTCCAGAAGTAAGTTTATTTATTTCATGACTTTTTCACAGCTATGGAAGGTTACAATACTCATTTTTTTAACAGCTAAATATACCTATGCAAAAACACTTATCCACACCTAACATTCCAGATTAAGTATATTGTACAATAAAGTTGTAGACCACTGGAAACAGATCTATTTTCATCTTAGTAAATTCTTAGGAATTAAAGATTAAAAATAGGGATGGTGCATTTCAGAAATTATTTCTTTGAATAGAACTAGGGGAAAATATCATCATTTTATTTACTGATAAATATAATAATTTTATTTACTGATAAACATTAATTTTAAGAGTACAAAAAACCCCATAATTTGTTCTGACCAAGTTGTTAGGGAAGTCCAGCAGTATGAAAATTGTACAGAACTACAGTTAGTCTTTGAGACTATCTCACCTGTTTAAGCACAGATCCTCACATACACAGTATTGGTGGAAAATGAGTCCATCTTCCAGTCATCTCTTCTGTCACTCCACAGCAGGAAATTTTATATAGCAAAACAGGACAAATATTTGATCCTTGGAGATAGTATTCAGGGGTTCAATAGTTATGTCCCTGCAGAAAAGCATTGTAGTCACAGAACGCAATATCCTGCGTTCTCCCATTTTTCACAAGCTTAAATGCTCCCCTTATTTTTTGTTTAAATTACTTCCTTAAGTTATATAATTAATTATATTAAGTAATCAGTTATTGGATTTGTTTAATTTGTATCACTACAGTTGTTGAGTTTTCCCCCCCAGGGAAAATGTTCAGAGTTGCAGGATGCCTTCTTTCAGTATACAAATGGCAAAATACTAAGCAGATTTCATTTATAGGTATTTCAGTAGGATTCATCTCCAGAAGTCCTGGAATCCTTTTACTTCTGTCGTGCATTGACCCTGGCTGGATACCTGACATATGCCAAGGCACTTCTACCTCTGTCAGGGGGAAGAAAGTATAACAAAGGGTTCACAAGTTGAGAAAAGGTCCAGGAGGCATCTCTCACCAAATACCATCGTAGGCAAAACAGGCTTGAATTGAGGTTATTAACTGAATTTATAACAAGCAAAATCAGAGCAGGATAATGAGAAGTAAAATAAGACCTTAAAAACACCTTCCCCTCACCTCTTTTTTTTTCCATAGCTTTACCTCCTCTCCCAGCACAGAGAGAGGTGGGATGAAGGCTGTGGTCTGCTCAACACAAGCAGTTTATGTAGGAGAGTTTTTAGGTGGAATCCTTCAAGGACAGGCTGTTCCAGTGTGGGTCCCCAAGGGTGACAAGTCCTACCAGGAAACCTACACCAACATGGGCTCCTCTCTTCATGGGTCTGCAGATCCCTGCCAGGACCCTGCTCCAGACAGGCTTCCCACACGGT
>LTAT01000006.1:50221352-50232952 GCA_003286495.1 Chlorodrepanis virens | reverse complement strand
ACCAGGGGCTGCAGGGGAATCTCAGCCCCAGTGGCTGGAGCAGCTCCTGCCCCTCTTTCTCCACTGACCTGACTGTTTGCAGAGCTGTTCCTCTTACATATTTTCACTCTGCTGTTCCCTGGCAGCTATTACATGTGCACAGCAACTTCCTTCCTCCTTTTTAAATATGCTATCGCATAGTCATTACCCCCATTTCTAATTGGCCCAGCCTTAGCCAGCAGCATGTCCATCCTGGAGCCAGCTGTCATTGGCTCTGATGGACATGAGGGAAGCTTGTGTCAGCTTCTACCCCTTTTGTCCCCTACTACCAAAACCAGGCCATGAAAACCCAATACTATATTAATAAAGATGGTAGATAGTAAAGAAAATAAAGAGACTGTCAGGTGTTTCATAAACTTGATAAAACAAAAATTGTTGCTGTTTTCAAAAAAAATACTTATGGTATTTACCTACAAAATGGGTGCAATTTGAAAATGACAGAAACTTTATATATATATATATATATATATCTAATATCCTGTAGGATCGAACAATTGCAAATTGGTAATATAACAGACTAAATTATTCTCTTAATGAATACTTCTAAAGAAAAGGCCTTCTGTTTTCAACTTTCCCATGGAATTATTTTAAAAATAAGAGAATCATAGATCAGTATTATGACAAAAAAACTCGGAATTTTTCTTTTCTGGGAACAGAAAATTCTTTCTGTAGAATAACAAGAAGTTGTGTTTCTGGGCACCACTGAGAAGAGCCTGGATCCATGAAACAGCAAAAAGCTTTGGGACAATTATAGAATTCAAAAATCTTAATTTTCTAGAAGCCATTTTTCAATATCCTCACTCTTCACACTTGCTTATAAATACTGTCAGCATGTGGTAGAATTCTTGGTTGCTGCTGGAAGCTTTTAAGATCAGCTATTTAATGTGAATAACATATGTTGAGAAACTGTTTATTCAAGCACCTCTTTTCCCTTCCTCCTCAGCTTCTTTTACTCCTCCCAGCCACAAATTAAGAAAACACATTGCTTTCAAAATTCCCACATATCCCAGACAAGCATTATTGACTGTGTCGTGATGAATGTGTGCATATAAACACAAGCCTCTGCATACATGTGTAGAAGGAGACATTTTTGTGTGTGTCAAATATCAATATTCTTAGAAGCTTGATCAAATATTTAACACTTCAAAGATCAGCTGCAGGTGTGAGCACGTTGTTGGAATGTGCTGCTTATGAAGTGGTGTGTGATGAAAGCAAGCAGAAAAGTGATGCTTACACACTCGTATTTCCTAGGCTATGGTGCAGAGAACAGTTTTATGGCCTAAGTCATTCTAAAGATCCAATGCTTACATCCTTCAATAAAAGCTGCTCATCCCTGTGGAAAAGAGCTGTGCATTTCAGTTACATGTGAGAAGTTTTGTCTGTTTGCTCTCTTCTTTGTGGAGGAAAGAATTCACTTTGGGCTGAACTGATTATCTATAAGAACATATAAATGAAGGGCAAAAGTCCAGTTTTATAAATAGAGAATTTGGTTCACAGATTTTCCAGAGTATTCATTACTATCTGCAGTTACTCTTTACAGAGAGATTTTGCATAGCCAGACCCGAAACCTATTCACGCATCGAGCAGAAATTACAAAGTTATTTTATGAAATTTCAGGTATTTTTTATTTAGTTGCTGGATATCAGGACAAGCATTTCCTCCCTGTGAATCTAGAAATGAGTTCTACTTATTTTATTGCTTCTTATCAAATATATGGTTTCATTTGATTCAGTCTGGGTTTTTTACCCAGTGGAATCCCAACAGAGCACTGCTGTTAACTGACATGATTGCCCATAATATCTCTATTATACCTGTTACATCTTATCATGTCAAAGACTTCTAGCAGAGTCTTTAATTTGTGAATCATTGACAAAATAGTCCTTAACAGCACCTTGAAGAGTTGAGCTGTTACAGAAGGAGTAGTCTTTATCCTTAGACGACAAGACAGAAAAATAAAGGTCAAAATCTTTTATAGAGGAATAAAAGTTGTTCTTCTTTTTGCCATTAGATGAAAGACTCCACATGAAAAATTAAAATTAAAACAGGAATGAGACTTCATAACAAGGAATTACCAGGACAATTTAGAAAAGAAAACAAGACAGAGGTAATAATTATTTTAGAAAGCTGATTGAAAAGCTATTACAATATATTACCTTCAGCAATGTCCAATAACTGTAGAATTAATTTAACTGCTTTGTAAATATAATCAAAGGACATGCCTAGGAGAATGAAAGGTTAAAATGAGAGGGCTTCCCAAACCACCAAAATACCCTAACCACTAGTCGGAATAGCTCATTGTTAACTCTTGCCTGACACTGAGAATAAATGTGGTGAAATGTGGCCACAAAATATGCTATTCAGTAACTATTTTACCTATTAAATTCACTTGATTCAAAAATTTATCATTAAGTTTTGTTCTATTTTCTTTTTCTTTAGTATTAGTTTGCAGGTTTTGTTGATTTTTTTTTAAATTCTTAAATCACAGAAAAGTCACTTTCTACTTGTTTTGACTACATTTTATTGAGCTCAATCCTTCATTTCCAAGTATCAAAAGAAAATATTTTCTGAAGAAAAGTTTTTAAAATTTCTAATGCACCAAAACAACTTTTCTGAAATAAATCACATATTCATTGACAATGATGAAATATCAAAAGCCATGGAAGTTTGACTGGGTTCAAGTGAGCTTAAATTGAATGTTCTGTCAAGGTTTGCTGCAAGCCTCTGAAGCAAACCTCTAATAAATGAGCAAGATAAGAGCTGCAAGTGCTTTCTAGAAAGGCAGAACAGAAAGTAAATAATAAGCTTAAAACAGTGAAAGTAAATAACCTATTTTGAGGTAAAGAAACTATCGAATATGTTTTATGCAAAAGCCTAGAAAAACCAGCCATAATTACTATTGAAGGTTATAGATACATTTGTATTTTGTCCTTAAATGCTTTACTTTAAATATGTGAGCTAATCCAAAGAAGTAGAAATTAGTAATTTGACAGAATGTAAGTAAATCCCTCCAATTTTATAGTGGCCACAGAAGACTCCAAAACCTCTCTGGAAACATGTACCAGTACTCAGTAACTCTCAGGCTAAAAGAATGTCTCCTGATGTTTAAATGGAACTTCTTGTATTTCAGTTTGAACCCATTGCTTCCTGCCTTGTCACTGGGCACCACTGAAAAGAGCCTTGATCCATCTTCTTTACTTCCTCCCGTCAGGGACTTGGATCCATTGATGTGATCTACCCTGAGCCTTCTCTTTTCCAGGCTAAATGGTCCCAGCTCTCACAACCTCTCTTCATTGGGCAGGTGCTTCAGGCCCTTCATCATCTTAGTGGCCTTTTGCTGGATTCCAGTATGGCCATGGAGCTCAGAACTGAGCACAGCACTCTAGGTGCTTTCTAGTGCTGAGTAGAGGGGAAGGATTATCTCACTTGACCTGCTGCAACACTCTTCTTGATGCAGCTCAGTGCACCATTTGACACCTTTGCAGCAATGGCACACTGCTAGCCTGTGTTCAACTTTGTGTTCACTGGAATCTCCCTATCCTTTCCTAAAAAGCTGCTTTCCAGCTGATCCATCCCCAGCATATATTGGTGCATAGTGTTTTTTCCTCCATAAAAGCAGGACTTAGCTTCCCACGCACAATAACTTCATGAGGCTCCTGCCAGCCCATTTCTCCAACCTGCCTCTGAAGGGTATCAAGATCCCCTAGTGTATCTGGCACTAATCAGTTTTTTGTCTTCAGAAAACTTGATCAGGCTACACTCTGCTTCATTATCCAGACCATTAACGAAGGTCTTTGGAATGGGATTGGACCCAATGTTTAACTCTGAGGTATGCTGATCGTTACTGGCCTCCAACTAGACTTCATATCACTGATCCTCACCTTCGGGATGCAGCCATTCAGCCAGTTTTTAATACACTTCACTTGTTTGCTCACCCAGCTCATCCTTTATCAGTTTCTCTATGAAACTATTATGAAATGCAGTCCTGAAAGCTTTACTGAAATCAAGGTAAACAATATTCTTTGCTGTCCCTCATCTACCAAGCCAATGTATTCATTGTATGTTACCAGGTTGGTGAAGTACGACTCTTTTTGGATCCATGCTGACTACTATCATCTATTTCTCCTTCATCAGCATGGAAATGTTTTCCAGGATTAGCTACTACATCACTTTTACAGGGGCTGAGGTGAGGCTGATTGATCTGTATTTCCCATGGGTCTTTCTTCTTGCCCTTCTTGAAGATACAAAAGATGACTTTCATTCCTCCAAGTTGTGGTTAACCTTGGCTGGCCAATAGGTGTCTACTAAGCCAGTCTAACATTCCCCTTTCTCTGCTGGACAGGGAAGAGAAAGTATTATGGAAGACTCCTGGATCAAGATAAGGACAGGGAGAGATCACTCACCAATTGCTGTAAAGGTCAAAACAGGCTCAACTTGGGGGATATTAATTTTATTTATTGCCATTTGAAAGTCAGACTAGGATAATGAGAAGGAAAGTAAAAACCTTGATCTCCTGGGTTCAGATGCCCTCCTTGCCTTCTCTACTTCTTATGCCTAAGTGGGACAGGGGATGAGGAATGGGGACTGTGGTCAGTTCATCTTTGTCTCTGCTGCTCCTTCCCCTTCACACTCTACACTTGCAATGGATCTGGCATTGGATCTTTTGGACTCAGAGGAAGCTTCTGGCACAGAAGCCACCTCTACTAGCTCCCCCACCCTCCACTAAAAGAGCCTTGGACACAAACCCAATATACCCAGTTCTCAGGCATGTCTCACACTTGAACAATCTTTTAAAGATGGCCAAGAGCAGTCTCAGAATACATCAGCCAACTCCCTGTCAAGCAAAGTTAATCCTGCTACTACCTCCTGTGTTTTGCTGAAGGCTGACTGGATTGATGCCTTCTGACATAAGCCTTTTCTATTCAAGTGCTTGTGTTCCATACTGTTTTCTCCTTCTGACTTAATAGGTAATATGAAGAATTCACTTTTTTAAGAGATTGATCTATATTTTAGTCCCTCTTTTACAGATGTATTGCTGTAACAGTTACAGAAAGTTGTCTGAGGAGTATGTAGAAATAAAAGGCAAATGGAACCTTGGAGAAGGGGAAAGGGAGACTGAAAACAAATTAGTACAAAAGTGATAGATATTGACTTGATAATGTAAGTCCCTTGCTGAAGCCAATCTAAAACCTCTCTGACTGTGAGGTTTTCTTAACTTTAGAAAACATTAGTAACCGTTGTAGAGTGTACTTGTTGCATACTTGATCTTTGACGCATGTTCCTAGAGTTTTGAATTAGGTTGTCCATCAGGTTGATCAGGAGACAGAATGAAAAACCACTCAAAATATTGTCACTTAATGCTGTTAATGTAGCTTTGATCATCTCTGAATCACTTGGCAAATTAATTCAGCCTGCTCCAAATGATCTTTGGACATTCAAATCCATAAAAATGAAAAAACCCCCAAAACAACAACAACAAAAACAAAACAAACAAAAAAAACCCAACCCCCCCCCTTAAAAAAAAAAAAAACCACAAAACCCCCAAAGTACTAAAACCAAACCAACCAACCAAACTAACCCACAAAAAACCTCACAAAGTTCTTTTCTATAGTCTGATGAACATTTAGCCTGGTTCCTAAACAGTAAATATTATTAGTGCTGAAATATCAAACAGAAGAAGGCAGTCAGACTGCAAAAATCAGCTATAATTCTACTCTACATGAAAAATTCTTGTAACATTTAGGTAGCTGAAACTAATAGGTACTTTTTTTTTTCTCTGTTTCTATCAAAAAGTTTTATCCAAATCTTTTTTTTGTCAGTCTGAAAAATATCAGGATTCTGGAGGTGTAACTCTGCCCTTATGATTTCTCTCCCCAGACTTCATAAATGCATGACTGGAGTGGTATAGGCAAGATTTCAATCAACAGTGCCTAACTTGAAAGTTAGATAGAAACGAAGAGTGATACAGTGCTTATGGCCCAAGATATGGCTAACGTTTTGTAGCCAATGACACTGATATACAAACTTACTAAACCATTAAAGATTAAAAAATAAACTTTTTATTTTTCTTTTAATTAAAAATTAGCACTTTTCTAACATATTAGCAACAAATCTTCAGCAATTTAAAAACTCAGAAAGGATTTACATTTTTTCTATGGCATTGCAAATTAAAAAACCTGGCATTAAATTGAACCTGGCATTAAACCTATGGCATTAAAAATTAAAAAACAATTCTGCAGTATTACTTACAATACTAAATCTGTTAAATTAATTGACAGTATTTCTCTACCTTGAACAAATCTGAATATCTAACAGTCAAGAAAACCAACAACTGAAAAGTAATGTCACGCATGGTGGACATGGTCAGTGTGTACTGTCCTTCCTCTTTAGGGGGTTTGTTTGTTTTTTTTTTTGTTGAGGGGTTACCTTTTTTTTTTTTTTGTATGTTTGTTTTTTGTCATTTTTAAAATATCATGCATCACTATCTGTTCTTCTATATCTAAGCCATCATTATTTTCATTAAAAATTTAAAGCTACAATATTGCACTGGGTCACACAATATGAAGAGCTCATATCACAAGATATTGCATTTCTCCAACTGGTACTGAGCTCAATAAAGTCTATTTTGTGGCAGGGAAGCTCTAGAAAAGTTCTCATATTTCTTGGGAATATATGGAGCAATTAATGTGATTCTGTATTAATATTTTGTTTAATTTTATTTTCATTGTTAGTAATTAAAATCTGTGACACATTTCATGTGAAAATTAGTTGGATCCTCCCTCCATACAATGGTTGACATATTATAGGGTTCTTTCAGAAGCAAAAGGTGGTTAAAGACCCTATTCATATCCAACATAGGGTTATTTTACTGCATTAATTGATTTCTTATCAATTACATTAATTTATTCTAAGATAATTTTTTGTCTTCCTTACACATTTTTTTTACAGCTGATAAGTCAGTTTTTTGGGGGTTTTAGGGGTCTGATATTAAAGATATAAGTAAAGAAGGATTACATCAAAAACATTTTTCCTAGATATTTCTTAACTATTGATTCACTCAGAACTCTGCTTGAAGCATCCTATTTAGAGGTGACTCCATATTAATCACTATCTTAAATTTAAGTCTGGCAACTTGCTATTAATTTAGTTTATATGTTTTTTCAAATCACTAAACAAAGCAGATTTCAATTAATCTGTCAAGGATTATCACAGGTCCATCTTTAGGGTATCTATACTTACTACTGCTAACCTAGTCTGTATATGCAATGTAGGCTTTGATGAAATTAATTTTTTTTCCAGTCTCTCATTATCTAAATAATTGTAATGATTTATACTTTTTTTCCCCCACAAACTTTTGTCTTTTATTTCATGTACTTAAATTGGAAATAAACAAAAATGCCTCCTCTTCTACCGTATGAGATCAGGATGTATATTTGACACCAACCAAATAGCAGCAGTATGAAAAAATTCTGATTGCTATTAGAACTGCATACTTACAGGTATTTTGTTTATTCTTAATAAATTTATGTTACTTTTTCTGAAAATGCATTTATGAATGACTTAATGGATAGGTAGGTGAATCCAAATCACCACTTTTTTGTATTTTTATGAGGAATACCACTTAAAATAGCTAAACCTACCCAAAATTATTTCAAAAATGTGAAAGGGTGGTTAAGTAAATCTGTGGAAGCATTTTAACTTGTACCTCCACCACTGAGAAGGGGAGGAATAAACCTGTAATTTTGCTTACCTAAATTTTTCACAAACAGCTTGAGGACCTTCCACAGATGGCCAACTGCAACAGCTCGTAGACCTTCTGAAAGAAATAAGATAAGCCAACCAGGGTGCTGTAAAGGAAGACATGTTGTAGGGTTTTTTTTTAAAATCTATTTTCCTCTATTTCTGCTTTATTTATAAGGTTTATGTAAGTAAATTACTTGTCTGGAGTGCTACTCTTGGAGCACACTAATTCTCTATGGGAAGAAGCCTACCAAGGCATTTTGCTTTTGTAGAAAACATTTGAGCTTTAACTCAGGGGATGAAATCTGCAATGTTAAAAAGATTTGCTTTCTAAAAGAAGAATCAATCTAATTTGAGAATAGTGACAAACAAGATGAAAGAAATTAAGTGCTGTGGAAGTTACCTGGTCTAACACTGACTTGGAATAAATAGGCATACCCAGAGTAGCTGTGGTTTTGTAAGCAGAGGTGAGCTTCCTTCTTTAAGCCATAAAAATCACAGTGGAAATAAACAATAATAGAAAAAACACTCCAAAACAGCTCAAAATTATCCTCCTTGGTGAAGTATTCCATGGCACATCACAGATGCTGTACTGAGTTGACCCTGTCTGGATGCCAGGCACCCACCAAAGCCTCTCTCACTCCCCTCCCCAGCTGGACCAGCATTAAAAAGGGTTACTGTAATTTTACACCAAGATATTCAATCTTTTCTCAACTAGTCTCACTTTTTTTTTTTTTTTTTTTTAAGGAATCACAATTAAAATCAATGCTGAAATATTTGTTTCCCACCATATACTTACATCCCCTTTTGAATGGCAGCAATTCTCATCTTCCCTACTTCTCTCTTGTTTTCTTACTACAATGATTCCAATGATTCCATAAGGAGGAAATTTCATCTATTTTACTCACTGGGATCTAAAAGACTGAAAATTTAAACCTAAATGTAAAGAAAATATTGCTCTTGCTATGGTTATTCACTCTTCTGGATTTTGCTGAAAAATATTTAACATAGGAAATAGCAACAGAAATCATAGACAAAATTAAATAAATCAGCTTCTCTTCCTTTAGATAAAATCTAGTTGTTAGATGTTCAAAATTTTAAACATTTTTAAAGTAATGTCAATAAATATTCAGTTGTTTGAAATGCAACTTATATATGTAAAATCAACAGTAAAAATAATAACGCTATATGAAAATACACTTTAAAATATAAACTGCCATGGAATTCCAGTGTAAACATAAAGCACTCTTTACCTTAGCTGAAGATCTTTAGCCTAATACTTTAGCCTAATACTTTCCCACTATTATTTAAACTTCAGCTCTTTCAGTTTGTATTCAGGGTGCTTGATTAGTAGAACTCACTTGAAATCCTAAGAGTTAAGCTTGCAAAATTGATATTTAGAATTCTATTTAAACATAAAGGATAACAATTTAATCTGCTTAGAATGAGAAAATATTTGTAAAACACATACAACCAATATTTTTTTAATAGCTGAAGTTCCCCTGTTTTGTAGCTTGGTTGATGAAAAATCAGTCAGATGGACACAGTATGTTAGCAGTCACACACCACGTTTTGGTTTTTTTTCCCCCAAGTACACTGTGCCTTTATTTCTACAGAGCAGTAGTGTAGCACAGAGTTGCTGTTGTTCCAGGTTTTCTCAAAGACTCTCAAGGCAATGGTGCACAGTCCTTGTTATGACAGATGGTCTTTAGCTGCAGCTTCTCGCTTTGTGGAGCTGGTACCACAGTGGAGGATTTGCCCTGAGCATGTCCTTACAAGACTTCAATGGCCTACCTGACAGCCATCCACCATGCCTTTAATGGGCATAAAGAAAAGGCTTAAGGCATTCGTGTTGTTCATCATATCTGCCAGATGTCCAGAGGAACAGAGCGGAGCCTGCAAGAGCATTGCCGTAATATTGAGCACTTGATACTGATGTAAGATAGCACTATCCTAGACTGACAAATTATTCCAAGACTAAACTTATTAAATTTCTCAAACCCCACCTTTTTTAAATCAAAAAGTTTAATTTAATATTTTAAAATGCAAATACATGTAAATATACCTATACTGACATATTTTAAGATTACAGTATTATTTACAGTCATATTAGATATTTCACACACATTATTTCAAATATCCATTTCTAGCAATAGTAAAAGGTAGTTAGCATTATGCTTTTGACACAGGGAGTACAAGATGACATTGAAAAATATATTGAACCTAATTTTTATAGCTGTCTACATTGCCACATTTAAAGGCATAAGTTAACAATGTTCCATTGTTCTCTGAATGATTCAGATTAAAAAAGAAAGTTTTTAAAATTCCAGTTCAAAAGTGAAATTAGAATTCAGATTTTCTTATTCTTCTTATTCAGTTGTTAAGCAGTTGTGTGAGCAAATAACATGTTCAGGAACATGTTAATACACTGTATTACCCTACTGCTTAATAATCTATTTGTGATAGATTTGGGCATCTTGAAGGTTTAAAATCCCAGTAAAGTTGGAAGGGAGTTCCCATTCTAAAGTTTGATTTAATAAATGGGTGAAATTGTTTCTGTGGATAAGTGTGCTGCATCAGAGAGTTGTGCAGAGTGTAGGGTTTTTTTCAGACTGCACTAAGAAAAACCGGCCAGTAAATAGTGAAGTAGAATTGGAAGCTGGAAGAAAAATACAGATAGTGAGTAAATCACGTGCCATCAATTGCTGAGAGCCCCATTGTTTCCCAGCCTCAGAGAGAATCCAAATTAATTCCCATGGTACACTCTACATACACCATCCATGGAAAGGTTCTTTGCCTCTCCTGTGCTGTGATCTCCTGTGACAAACCAAACCCTGTGTCTTCTACTGACAGGTAGGAATGCTCTCTCTTTTGTGCTATCCAGTAGAGTGCAGTGCAGTCCATCCACTATGGGGTTGTTGCCTAGTAACAAAAGGATAAAAACCTTACAACGGAATTAAAGTGGTAGGATAAAAAACCAAATCTTTAATGAAAGCTTTCAGGTGCATAAAATATGGCATTGCTCATGTACAAAATCAGATTAATACAATTTTTATAAGGTTAATTATTTATTATATCTAGCAGGTACATTCAAGAGGAGTTTCAGTTGCCCCCTTGGGTCTGCCCCTTGGAATAGTTCCAGGGTCTGCTTTGCCTTATTTCTTGTTATATCCTCTCAGATTCTGGTTGCAAAACAAAACCTCCTAATTAGAGGTTCACTTCTTGAAAATAAGACTAAACAGAATTTCAGAAATGTGTTAGTAAGGAATTAGATAAACTATGAAAAAGGGTAGGAAAAGTACTGGAAATTATATTACTATATATTAAGAATCTATAAAGCTACAATATGAAAAAGGCATTAAATCTTTAGGCATCAGGGTATTCCAGCATGTTCCAGAGGAGCATATGTGGACATAAATATCAGTTACCCAGGCTAACATAGGGGCTTCTCAATTGTCGGAACTCAGGACATCCCTCTGGGAGTCTGGAGTTCGTGGGACCCTTGCCAGGGGGCTCGGAGACCCTGGCACACAGCACAGAACACCAGCGGGTTCCATTACGAACCATGGAACAACTTACCACCTTTACATCAAGAGATAAAAGCCACGGCAGTTTAGATAGTGTAAGAATAAAATAATTACAGAGTGAAATATAGATGTTAGGGTTTTGCTACAGGGGGGTCATGGAGACAAGATGGAGGGATCAGGGCCTGCCTCATGGTTCTTCCTTCTTCCTCTTGTCATCCATCTTCTGTGTGATGTTGGCACTTTTAGATTGGTCTAGAGTAAAAACTCACTGTCTAATATAGATGATAAGTATTGGAA
>LTAT01000006.1:50166546-50189853 GCA_003286495.1 Chlorodrepanis virens | reverse complement strand
ACAAGAAATTATTAAAGTGAAATTCAATTAAAAATACTTTTAAAAATAAACAGTGACACACACACCAGCCCTCTTCCCTCTCCCTCCCACCCCCCTAATTATAAAAAAAATGCAGATTATGCCGCACTTCATTGTCCTTGGGCAGAATAAGGAATTTGTGGATACTATTCTCAGACCTGAACCTGATCCTGTCTTTCCAACTCCCCATTGTGGATCCTTTGAAAGCAAGGACAATCTTCTGTAGTGTTTTTGTGTGACTCCTCAGGTTCCCATGCAGAGCAGCCAGCCCTTGTTCCTTACTTCCAGTTATAGCAAACTGCTATATCCTTTCCCTCATTTGGCACTGAAGGAGGGTGATGGCATTTACAGAGCAGGTTCTTCATCCTAAATCCTGGATTCCACTTGAGAGTTTTTCATATGTTTTCTCACAAATCTGCTTACTTTTCATCATCTCCTTTAGGCAGACGGGCAAACGTTAGCAAAATCTTAACTATGGCATCTATAGAACTTCAGTTGAAGCAGGTGAGGCCTCACTGACCACTTGGCCACCAGCCACCAATCCAAATAACATAAAACCAGCTGAAACCAAGGCAAGCCCAGACTAACCCTGATAACTTGCACAGTCAGGTCACTAAAATGAGAGAGGTGTCCTTTGTTTTCATTTACACCTAAGTTGTCCATCTGTAGCTTTTTTTGTTTGTTTTAGTTTTGATTTCCTTCACAGAATCACAGCATATTGTTAGGAAACAATCTCTGGAAGTTGTTTGATCCAACATCCAGCCTCTAACAGAATTGTTGTCAACATGAGATCTTACATAGCTGTAAGCAGTGCACCCCTTAACCTCATCTCCTTCTGACTGATTGAGGCCAGCAGGCTCAGTCTCTAATTCTAAGTGATGGCCTGAAAGCCCCTGACCATGCAGATGTGACTTTGACGTTTTTTGTTCCTTTTCTTGTTTGATGTTTTTGGCCCTGATAAATGCTTCTCTGACATACACCATGGTCACTGTTTCAGAGCAGCTCTTGAACTCTAACCCTTTTCATTGGAATGAATAAATCAAGGCCCCTTGGACCACCATGGCAGTCCTCCTCTGGACATTCTCAAGTGTCTTGAAATTCCTCTTCAAGCAGAAGCTCAAATATTGTCTATTTGGGAGAGACATGGAATATTTATTTTTCATTCTGGTTTTTTCATGTGAACATGGCTCATGAAGACAATTTGTCTTCTATGTCCTTATAAACGATTTCTTTCATTTCTTGATCTTCTAACTGGCATATATTAGACATTTTGTGGGCAGCTTCATCCTGAACAGACCAAGCCAAAAAGCATTCCACTGCTCTGGAAAGTGATCACTAATGCCTGAGCATAAAGGAGCACTACTGCAGTGAGGAACCAAAAGAAATTTTATATTATTTCAAAATGTTTTCAAAAGGAACTTCAGAATTATAGGAAATACTAATTTAAAAGAATAATTTTGTGAAATAATGTTTAAATTCTTAATTTCATACAAATTTGTGTTACAGTAAAGAGACCTCATGTAAAATTTATCAAATTAGTTAACTTTATTATATGTGATTTTTAAAATTCTATATGTCTGAGCTTTGCTAATTTTTTTTTTTTTTCATTTATTTGAGCTGGTAAGGAGAACAAATGTGCCTCCTATAACTAACTGCTGTTTTCCTCTATGCGCATTAGCACTAAATTAAAAAAAGAATGCCTGGATACTTATTCTTGTAAGTTTTATCTCCATTTTGAATTTGGATTTCCAGTTCTTTACAATTTGCTCTCACTGATTTCAGAGAAAAAAAATAAAGTAGATTTATGTTATATTGCTGGATATATGTGTTCACATAAAAAACCCTCCAAAATGTAAAACCATTCTATGCTGGGATGTAATTTCAGTATTTTAAATTGTATAATATTTACAATTCCAGTGCAAAACATAAAAACTCTACTAAACACCATATCTGATAGTTGTGCAAATGTTGGTTTGTTGAGTTAAATTTTGTTTCTCTTTTTTTTTAGTGTTTGAAGTTTTGCCTTACATATAAAGTTTTGCTTTACTATATAAACAAAGGTTTTAGTCCCTGCCCCCAAAGCAGCTGCAGCCAAATGAGAAGGATTAATGAGCTTCAAAACATAATAAGAAAACTAGTTTTCTGACAAGTGTGTCAACTTCTCTTTCAGTTTTGTGCTACAAGACCAAAACATGACCAGTTCATGTAATATTACTGGTAGCAAAATGACACATTGATTAACTACTTTAATACATGAAAAAAATTTAAATCTGAGGACAGGAAGATAAGGTCTCCTTTTTTTTTACATGGGTCATACAGTTTTTCAGGGTTGACTCAGAGATTCAGAGATTGATTCAGAGTAGATTTTTTATGAGATTAGTTCTTCACTAGCATAGTACAGTCCTGTCTTATCCAGTCTATTATTAGAAACCTGAAAAAATAATGTGCCTCTAAATGTTATTTTCTAATAGAAAACCTAATTAACCTTAAAAAAAAGCAATAATATAAAAAGCATCCAGTTTTCTTGAAAACAGAAGACAATAACAAAATCTGACTCATTAAAAATTTGCCTGAAGTAACTTCCTATGCTGCCTTGTCCTAGAACTGTATCAGGGCTGTAGAGAAGAGTTCTGTTTGATTGACTTAGCATCATCAGTGCTGTAGAAGTGCCCTGAGGAGTTAACTGTGTTCATTAGGTGCTTGAAAAGACTAATGTTCAGCAATATTTAAATGGACTTCTGCATGAATAAATGCAAAACCCCTCATTTCTCAGGTCTCTCTATACCAGAAAATGTAATTAATAAAATCCCATATTCTTATATTTTAAAAATTTGCTATTTTTATTACTAAGGTGCTGTGGTGGATTTTTCTACCCAGCGGCTGAGCATCCACAGAATGTCCTGTCCACTGTCTTCCCCTGTGAGTTGAAGAGAAATTAGAAAAAAAAAAAGGCAAGGTTCATGGATTGACAGAAAAAAGAAACAAAAACCAAACCAAAAACAAAACCAAAAAAATTCACCAGTTTAAAAGGTGGAACAAAAATTACATGTGCAAGCAAACTGAAGAAGGAATTTATTCCTCACTTCCACCAGTAGAAAGATGTGAGCCACATCCTGGAAATCCAGGCTTTCCAAACACCTAATAGTTAACCATGAATGTCCACACTTATTCAAGTTTTTGCTGAGCATAACATATGGTATCAAATACTCCTTGGTCAGTTAAGGAGCACTGTCTGTCCTCCTGGCTGACCTCCTGGCTGCTTTGTTGCTCACTCTCAGCCTAATTATTGAATGAGAGAGAAAGCACAGCAAGAAAAGTAAAAAGAGCCATCATAGACAGCGTGCAAACAAGTGGAAAAAAGGCGTCTAATTTAGAACAGAGAACACACAAGCAGGAATTATAGAGAAGCTATACAAAAATCCTTGAAAGACTTATGGTCTGGGACAATGTTGCTATGGCTGTGTTACATTTAGCATAGTTTAAAAAAATTTAAATTTATTTTTGTTCCTCCAAATTAACTGATATCTTCTGAAGTACTCATAATGGTTGATATTGTCCAATGCCTCATTTTTGCTAATAAGTTAAACATCAAAAAAGTGTCCTCATTTCTTCTGATAAGCAGGTCCATTGAGGTCACCTGTACTGATATGTGAAAGCTATATCAAAATGATCAGTATTCATTAAGCACTTTCATTAGTCTTGCTGTTCTATATTTTTGTAGACTATTAATATGCTGAATAATGGTAATTATCCTTTTAGTGAAGTATGTGGGTATGATAAACACAGTGGTCGAGATTAGTAGAGTCTGATCTGCAGTTCCAGGTCCCAATGTGCCAGAGAGCTCAAATATTTTTCCTTTACTTTTCAGTTCTTCTTTTGGGGTGGTTTTGTTTTGCTTTTGCCATCATAGTACATCTCTCTTCACTTTATACCTTACCTTTTATAAGAAAGCATTACATGACACTGGTCAACTGAAATTATTTGTACTTACAAGCAGCATTCTGTTATAAACAATTAGTTGTTTCTATGCTAATTTTTTTTCCTAACAATCCTAATAGTTATGCAAATGAAAGAAAAAAAGCAACAGATGTGTTGACAAAACTGTGTCACCTTATCGTTAAACACTTCAATCATTCAAAACATAAAAATAATAGTTCTTGGCAGAGTCTTGCTAAGCAAATAGATTTCAAGGTATAAATAAGTATAAGTTTTTTTGTTTTTTTTTTTGTAGACTGTAATACCTACTATGTTCAATTTTATCCTACATTTCAGTTTTTAAAGCAAGCTAGTGTAGTGCTACAGTTGCTTTTTTACAGAAATAGCAGACTAACCTAAAAATATCTGTAATTTTTTATGTCTTCTACAAGCAACAAAACTAAGCCACATGGAAATAAAAAAAGCCACCCTTTGAACAGTATATCATATTTATGTTCTAAAAATTTTTGCTGAATTGTTTTTCAACTTGCTTTTGTAGTCAATTAGATTTCACATTTGTTCCTTTGGGATAGAAAAGCACTCCCAAATGTTCCCACTGGACAGCTGGAATACTTCAGTTTTGCATAGTCCAATGACTGAGGTCAATAGTAAAGGGACCCAGTCTTGAACTGGATTCAACCACTTAACACCAGCTTCAGATTTCCTGAACCAGTGAGGTCCACTGCATTTGAAATGCTGCATGTGGCATTCTGATCAATGAGAAAAGAAAAAAATTCTGTTCTGTGTAATGTTCTATAGAAGAGATTCTGAAGTACATGTTGCTGTAGGAAAATTGTGTCTCAGTGTTCCTCTTAAGCAGTTTCCTTCTCAAAAACTGTGATTTGACCCTTTACTGTTTCTAAAAAAACAGGGTTATAGGTAAATTTTTACGATTCTGCCACAGACGTTGTAGGTCTGCTAAGGGGAAAAAAACCATAACACATTACAGCAAAAAGTTAGTAAAGATGATAAAACCCAGTAGAAAATTTGCAACTCATTAGCTATAAAACAAGAAAACACCTTTCTAAAAATAGTAATTTGACCTGGTATTGTAACCAATAAATATGATAGATTGGGAATAAAAACATTTTGAGATACATTTTTTATTTTGTATGCAACCTTTCAAATAATTTTACCATTTTGCTCTTTGCAAACTATTTGTAATAGAGTTGGAATTCTATGTGAAATATGATCTTTTGAAAAAACAACCGCAATAATTGCAATTTTTTAACCAGAAAAGATCTGTTTTCTAGAGCTGTGTTCAGTTCTGAAACTAGCTTTTTTAAATAGCACTATGCTGATAGACTTTCCTTCTGCCAATTAAAGACTTCATTGCTGTGCTGAAGCAGCAGAATCAGCTCACAGAAAGGTCCCTAGTTAATGCTTTTCATCAAGATGAAATGTGTGAGATGCAATTTTTAAAAAGTCTTTGGGTTTTAATTTTTATTTTTGTCCTGTATTTTCCTGCCCCACACATTAAAAAAAAAATAATTGGGCCTTTTCAGGCAGCTTCTTTGTTTCATCAATCTTTTCCATCTTCTAGGATTGAGAATTCTTATATTGTTTAGGATCCTTACACTGTAACTGGCGTTGCATTCAAAACCATTGTACAGGAAAAGAGAACACATCACATCTACAGAGCAAAGAATATTCTCAGTCTAGGTGATGCTCTAATGGTGTTGTAGAAGACTATTGTTACTACCATCAAAATGGTTAAACTAAAGCTTCTTGCTATCTATCCATGGGATTGTCCCACTGGGTGCTCCAGACCTTCTGCAGGGGCTGTCAAGTCACTGTAAAGCTTTGTCTTTTTCACAACAAGCAGCAAAAATCACATTCCCTGGGGTACATGAGAACCAGCCACGCAGCACCCTAAAGACTAGTGGCTTCATGTTAACTCCAGGAAAAAGGATCAGGTAGGAATTAAAAAACAGACCATTATCCAGAGTGTTCAAATAAAAAGGGCGTTTTCAAATAAGTATAACTCAATATGGAATAAAAGAAGGAATCATCAATATGAAATGTACCAGTTTGCTTCTTAGTGGTTTAAAATTGGTTTGCCAGTTTCTGTTATATTTAGCTAATCTTGTATTCAGCACAGTAACCTTTGCTGCCTCTATGTGTTGTCAATATTTTTCTGTTTCTGCATTGTTAGAGTTGTTATTTGTTTCTTTGAAGATTACTAGGAAAGAAAAGGAGGAAAAAGTATTTGCAAAAATTCAGTTTTTAAGTCTTGCATTTATGAAAGGATGACTCAGATAATGCCTTTTAAAAAAGAGCTGTCATTGGAATTGTCTTTTGACATCAACAGGCTTCTTAGTTAATAGCTAAGGTTTCTTGCAGATGCCATGTGGTCCATAGAGATGACTTTAAAGGACATTTTTAAAGGACATTATAGATATAGCATATAATGATCACCTTTTTTGTATTAATGATCCAAATATATGAGAGTAAATCTCTCTGTTCATCCTTTCAGAGAGTTATTAATCTAGAGCACCAGTAAAGAAGTTGTATGTGATATGACACACTGGAAAAATATTTAGTAATGCAATAGAAAAATTCACCAGAGGATACATGGACTTCATTTTTATTTAGTAAGCACATTATTACTGCTGAAATCTGTGTGACTATTTGTGTGCCCAAATTCCTTGTGTCTTTTCAGAATTTTAATGCTGTAATTTATGCAAGAGTGTTATTCAATGACTCAATAGCTAAAATGTTTGGTTTTTTGGGATTTTTCTTTAGAGAATGAAGATTAAGAACAAAGAAACCATAACACATTTCCAATGAGGTTTTTTGTCATTAATTCAAATTCTTTTACTTATTTTGAATCTTTTCAATGTATTATACCTGTGATCAAATTTAATTGCTTACAAATGAAACTACCTCAATATGCTAATTCAAAATAATGTTCATAAAATAAAATATTCCGGTTTGCTTGTGTGATTGAAGATTGTACACATAAGCCACAACATCAAAAACTCCAACAAAACCCCCAAAACCCAAATCCTACAAATATGCAAAAGAACAATAGCAGGTTAAGGAAACCCAAAAACTCAATCAGAGCAATTGGTGTGTCAGTCACATTTGGAGGCAGGTTCCCCATGGGCTGGAAATGAGACCCACAGGGCGAATCAAAGGGAGCAGCTCTCAGGGTCTCTTTTCAAAATGAGGATGGTAATTTCCTGGCAGTGTGGGATATTTTATGAGATGCAAGGGAAGGCCATCCTGGGATTGTGTAAGATTTATTGTGGGAGGTTTATAAGATCAACCAAAGGTGGGGAAAAGGAGGGACCAAAGTGGTTTGGGGAGGAAGACAGGTGGTGAAACACAAGGAGATAAAAGGGACTGGGCTGCATGGAAATGTTGCTGATCAGGATACTTGTCTGGCCATGCCTGCACCTTTCATCGCAATCTGTCCTCCACTCTTAACTGTTTGTCTGGATCAAGGGATCTCTTTTGTGTATGCAGATGCTTTTATGGGTGTCTGTCAGTGCCAGGTAACAGACCACAGGTCAGAGCCTTGTGTGTCTGTGGTGCCAGAGATCAGAGTATGTACATACTGTATAGGTAGATATCAGTGCATACTCGCTAGTAAAAACCACACCGTGGTAACTGAAAAATAGGGTAAGAGGCCTAGGAGCCATTGTATTGAAATGTTTATAAATCTGTGTTGGAGACTGGAGAGAATAATGTCTGGGAGTTGGTTATTAGAGTGGCCAAGAAATCCAAATCAGACCATTGGTCTCATGGTCAATGGAGGGACCTGTTTATAAATGCATGTCTTTGTACCTGGTGCATATGAAGATGATAATGTAAGAAACATCTATGGGAAATATCTTTTTTGCCAGCTAAAAGCCATTCATACCACAGAGAAGAATGGAAAGAATATGGCTGCTGCCTATGCTGTGAGTCTCATCTTTGAAATGGCAACTTTCCTAGTATTAGAAATGGAAGACTGAACTCTAGGTTGGTATGCATGTAAGCATGTATATATGCATTCCATCAAGATAAATGTTACAATTTTTACATCATTCATCATTTATTAAATGAAACATCTCAGGAAGCTGAGGTGGCTTTTTGAGATTCTCTCTTCACTTATTTCTTTCATCAGTGACACCCACATGTTGGTCAAAGGCATTCATTCACAGACTTGGCTAAACTGGATGCTAGACTGCTTACGTGAATCATACTTTAATGTAAGGAAAATTGTACCTTGGTGTATGTTTTTATTTAGTTTTGTTCACACATTTATTATTACCAATTTAAGGCTTATGAATTGATATAGAGTACACAAGTTTTTAAAATATGGAAAATTGTGAATGTTTTGTACAACTCATTCTTCACATAAATAAAAATATGTGTAATTGTTAATAGTGATGGTCTAAAACTTTTTTACTAATAAAAGAATGGGTAGGTTAGTTTGTTTTGTTTGTTTGTTTGTTTGTTTTCCTATTCTCAGATTTAACTTCTGAAGGCCTTTCTAAGAGTTTGAAAGCATTTGGTTGAGTTTGTGCTCTGCATCTTTCTGAAGCAGGTATCTTTTCTGTACTCTACTGCTGTTTAAAGATCTATAGATCCTTAGAACACTTTCTTAAGAACTGAGTACTAAAATAACATGAATTCTCTGGAGTCATAATTACCTGCTAGAATTCTGGGCAAAAGATTAATAAAAAATAAAGTTTTGAAGAATAACCTGCAGATTTTCAGGGTAAGAACAACCAAAGTCAAATAGCTTTTTTTCCTTTGTGTTTCCAGGAAGGGGGTGGAGGTATGGGGACATGTATTTGTCTTTTTTCTTTTATGATACCTTTGCACTTTAAATTCACAGGAATATTTGATGTGATTTTAGTGAACTGTGAAGATGTGTATTTGTATTGCACAGTATTTGTGATATCAATATTTGGAAGACTTGCTAGCAAGAAGAAAGATTTTTACTGTGTATGTGTTGCAAAATTATGTAAAGCAAAACTAATTCAATCTGTTACATCTAGGGAAAAATGCAACATTTATCTAAATGAGAATGCTGCATAGGTAGAAAATGCATCATTAATGTGTGAACATTCACTGCACTGATTAACATAAAAGGAGAATTAGGCTTTTGTGTGTCTTTCTTTGGCTAATATCTGGAATCAGATCCTTGGGTCCCAATGAAAATACCAGACAACAAATAAAAATATAAATATGTGGAAGGAGACAGTAAGGAGAAAGATAATACAGAATTTCTGTTATTTCCTTCTTTGGTGGTCTTTGGTTCTTTTTTTCTTCAAAAAAAAAGCCATGTTGCAAAGAATCTTGAAATTATCTTAATTTGACTTCATTCAGGATTTTCAAGTTATGTTGTGTACAAATTGAAGAAATATAACTGCTCCTGAGGTTCACCACCCTCATTATTGATATTTTCCCCCTCAGGAGTCTAAACTTACCCTCTTTTAGCTTAAAACTGTTCCCCCATCACTACAGATCCTACTATATAGTGTGTCCCCATGTTCCTTATAAGCCACCTTGAATTATTGAAAGGCCACAATCATGTCTTTCCTACCCAAATTATTTAGAGGGCTTGGACTTGATTTTTCCTGTGAATGACTGAATGAGCATGGGCAAGATGGTTATAGAGACTGTTGGGTGAATTGGAAAGGGGTTAAAGAGAACAGAGAAAATCTCAGTGGTTTTGGTTTCAACAGTATAATAGTATATTGTCTGAAATTCTTTGAAATTACATGTTATAACAGAATTAATCTTTATGTTAAAAGTATTTATATATTAATATATATTTGCAAAGTATGTCCTTTTATCTTTGAGAAAGAATCTTTCTTGATATCTAGAGTTATGTGAAATACTTGTCCTATCCCATGGCACCATTCTCTTATTTTTAAACAGCAGTGATGATAATGATCTTGGCAATCTAACACCTTTTAAAGAGTCTTAATTGGTTTCAGCTTTCCAGGTACTGGTGACCTGGAGTTTAGTTGTTCTTTTATTATTTTTAGTAACATTTAAATATTTTTAAATTTTTTATCATTATTTTCAATCAAAACACAGCAGAAACAAGAGAAAAAATATTATCAGCATTTAGATTTATTCATAGCATAGGCTTTTAAGTATTTTATTAGATATTCAGTACTAGTCAAAAACACCATTGCAATTGAAATCCTCCTATCTCTGTGAAAGACAGGTGAGAGCTTAAAGGTATGAACAGAAATCTGGAACTACTGCAAACAGTTCAGTCAATCCATGCTCTCAAAGAAAATTTCTGAAAATAAAAATTATTTCAAAAAATATTTTACTTCATGGTAAGACTGTTATAAATGGACTGAGTAATAGAACTATTAATAAGAATTATTTTAATATGTAAACTTTCTCATTTGCATAATGATGTAATTGTAAACTAAATAGAGACATCACATATTTTTTTGCAATGATTGAATAATCACAATGAAGATTTGAGAAGAAAATAAATTATGCTTGCTATTTGTTCTGTGACTGTTATCTGTTTGTCATGATTGTGTTACAAACTGTATTTAGAAGGTGAAAATAAGCATTAACTCTGACATAGATAGCTCTGTCATGGCCCACATGCAAAATGTTTTATGTCCTAAAATAACTGTATGAGCTTCAAAGTCATGAAAGTGATAAAATATTTTTTGGAAGATTTGAATATTTACAAATAGTACCCAAAATCTTACACAAGTATTCTCAAATCACTGGGTTTCAAGAATGAGACATAAAGTAGAAAATATTCTGTGTGTACTCATTGTGGGTTTTTTTTACAAATATAGAATGGAGAACAGTTACATAATTTTACAGAGATACAGGAATGAAGGAAGTAACCTATTTGCACAACAAAACCCCCACTATTTAAATAATTGCTTTTTAAAAGCTTTTCCATTAAAAATAAAGTGTTCTTCATGTTGTTTAAGGTCATTTGCAATGGACATCTCGCATACATAAACTATGGGGAAGTACAGGTTAGAATCATTCTCATATTTAGGTTTCTCAGTTGGACTCTACCTGAACTATAATAATTTAGATATGAAAAGTAAAAGAGTATTCCATTGAAGCCAATGGGGAATTTGGAATTGCATTTCCATGTGGTAGAATTTTATCCAGGCTCTGTGGTGTTAAGTTAACTCCTAATTTTATTCCACCAATCAGAAAGAATGGCCTGTCACACAACCTCAGCAATATGATGAATGGCTATATTTTATTCTGCAATGATATTGCAATTCATCTCACTGAGATGATGCAAAGAATCACTAGAAGGGTCTGTTCCTTCAACGCGTTCCAGGGCAAATGCTGGAAATAAGATGGGTTCATGGGAAAATTCAGGTTGGACAGGGCCTCAGAATTCCAAAACACAAACCTCATCTGTGAGGTCAGAATTAGGGTTTGATCTGTCTAGGTCTCAAAAACCTTCAAAGATAAATATTTCTAGAAGCCTCTTCTAGCGCCTGACTGTTCTCATGGAGAAAAGTCTCTTTATAACCTGGCTCAGTTTCATTTGTTTCAATGTATGTCTCTTGTTTCCAATTTTCTGACCATGCACTAATTTAAAAACCCTCTCGCTGTCTTGGTAAGGGCTTCTTAATAACATTCTCCCCAGCTGGAGGGCTGCTGTTGGATCCTGCTGTTGTCTTTTTTCCAGGCTGAACAAGCCCAGCTTCAGTAGCTTCTCTTCAAAGGGCAGATTCTCCAGCACCTGACCAGCATGGTGTCCTTCCACCAAATGCACCTGTGTTTGTAAGTGTATTTTCTCTGTTAGGGTCCCCCAAAACTGAATGCAGGAATCTAAATGTGGTGATAGGGGACTTGCCTTGGTCTACTGCTTATGTTCCTATTACTGCAGCCTGGGTTGCTCTTGACTTTCCTTAGTGCCAGGGTGGCACCAAGAGCCAGGGCTGGCTCATACCCAGCCTGTAATCCACTTGCAATCCTTGAGGCTCATTCCTTTAGCCTGGTTGGGTCCTTCTGGATGGCAGACTTGCCCTCAAATATTTTCATGGGTCTGCCCTTCAATTTGTAGTCCTATAGAAACTTGGCTGCAGGAGTTAATTTGCTTCCAATTATGTTTTTCTGAGTCCCTTAGCTGGTTTTGTGATAAATATTAAAGTTCACGATTTGTGAAATAGAGAGCTGCATCCCTAGTAATTTGAGTAACTGAGAAACTTTCTGTTTTGGAAACAGGTTGAGAAAGATACAGGGAACAGAAAAAGTCCAGCAATGAGGTCATGTGCTACCCAAAGCAAAGAGTTTACATGGAATATTAAAAAATATAAAAGAAAACAGCTCCCCCACCTTCCCCCAGTACCACCAAATATGTTCATTTTTTATCTTGATTCTAGACAGAGAAAACTAGGATTATGTAGCTCAGTTTGTAATTAATTTGAGGATTTTCTCAAATCTTAGATGACAGGCTTGGTTTGGAAGGTTAAACATTTTTCACTATGCACATGCTGATTAGTAAGACCTCTATTTTATAGAAGAATAAATTTATTTGTTTAACTTTTAGTTGGCCTGTTCTTGTCTGTATTCTGGAACTTTTATTGACTTACTGTGCAGTCATCTGTTGCTAAAACAGGGGAATAAAGTTGATTTCTGCAGTGGTTGTGGCAAATGTATTTAGTTAAGTTTTCAGTGTTATTCTGTAGTAGTTCTGTCACAAATCTCAGCTCTTTCTTACAATATTTTGTAAATGCTTGCATGTTGCTCAGACACATTCAGGAATGGATTAAAATTCTTATATTTAATGGAACTTTTCATTCAATTCATACCTGGCTGTTTTCAATTATTTTGCTTTTGATTTGCTTTTTGAGTTTGAAATTAAGAACTTTTGATTCTCTGGAGAGTTCTTTATGTTGCACACTCAATTCAATAGAGTTCTGACATAGGTGCCCATTTATATTTTTGCTTCATTACAAGGCAAGTTTCACATTATTGCTTGATAATATGGAAAATGATGGGTATCCTAACCAATCACTATAAAATTACATTATAATCACAACTATTACAGCAAAATGAAGACTATTTTATGTAAATGAGAAGGAAGAATGCAATTGAGATACCTGGTGCTTGAAGAAAATACTGTTTATCACTTTGCATTCTTCACATAGGGTATCACTTTTATATGATGCTATAGCCTACTGATATATGGTGCTATTATTCTTTTTCTCCTGTTCTTTTTATTGGGATTAGTGTAATTGTCTCCTTCAAAAGCTCTGTTTCAAGCTGCTTGTAGAGGTGTTGGAATGAGCAGTCACCTAATATATCCCATTTTTCTCACATCTCAAGGTATTTACTGTTAAGTTACATTACCAGTTCAGAAGTTCTGTATTTCAGAAAAATGATGAAGAAAAGCAGGGCAGTAAGAGTTTACAATCATTCCTTCAGAAAGAGACATGATTTCTGAAGAAAATAGTCTTCTTTATAAATTGCAACTTTGAAAATATTCCTTTACTACACAACTGGAAATACATTTCTTTTCTAAACTGGTTTAATATCTATTTCAATTAATGGCTTTCTGACTCAGACTTCAAAGGACCAAAGCACAAATATTTTTATCATTTCTGTTAACTCTATTTCTGAAACTCTATTTTAAATTGCTTCCCATAAACAAATTTTTATTAGGAGAATAATTTCAATGAGAAATAAAGAGAACAAGAATATTTTGTGTACTGAAAATAGTGTAGTGATATAATTTGATTGAAATTATTCATGTAACCTCACAAACAGCATTCAACAGGATTATTTCACAGAATCACAAAACATTACACCTGGAGGAACCTTTGAATGTCATCTGATCTATTGCCTAGTTTAAGCAAAGTCAGCTCTAGCAGATTGTCCTGGGAGCTCAAACTCCAAACATGGAGACTCTCCAACCTCCCTCAGAAACCTTTGCCAGTTGTCAGTCACTCCAATGGTAAAAAACTGTTCTTTGGTGCTCAGACTGGACATCCAGTCTTTCATTTAGTGTCCATTGCTTCTTCTCTTGTCACTGTGATAATGAAATGAGTCTGGCTTCATATGCTTTATATGCTCCCTGCAGATATATACATACATTGATGAGATTCTCCCTGAGCCTTCTCCAGCCTAAACAATCCCAGTTCTTTCAGCCTTTCCCATATGTGAGGTACTCCAGTCCTATCATCATCTTTCTGCCCTTGTGCTGGGCTTGTTTCAGGAAGTCTATACTGTTTCCTTTAATGTGTAGCCATTGGAAACTGGAAACAGGTCTCCTGATAAGGCCTCACCATGCTGAATAAAGGACAAGTGTCACCTTCCTTGAGGTGCTGGCACTGCTTTTGTGATAATGCTTTTCTGCAAGGCTATGTTGCTGGCTCATGAAAAAAATTTTGTCCACTAGGATTCGCAGGTCTTTCGGAGAAAAGTGCTTGGGGGTAAATTGTCTGCTTTTCAGACAATATACCCCCAAGAGTGTACCATCTTCTGGGATTATTCCTCCCCAGATCCAGAACTTCCTCTTTCCCTTTCTTGAACTTCTGAGAAGTTCCCCGCGGAATCTTCCAAAGGAGTCTCTGAAGTGTTTAAAGGCTGCTGAAATTCCTGAAATCTTCCATTTTGTCCTGCTCCCTGCTTTCAAGGCTTCAAATTCTACGGTCACTGCATCCAAATCTTCCCACTGCTGTCATATTCATGTCCAGTTCTTCCACTCTAACCTCTGTCAGAAAGTTGTTTGAGTAAATTTCCATGATTGTTTGTACACTGTTATGTTGTCATTTCAGCAGATATCCCCTATGAAAACCAGAGCCTGTGAACATGAGACTTTTTCGTCATGTGAAGAAGGTCTCAGCTATTTTTTTCTGCTTGGTGGGGCACTACAGCCACAAGCAGCCCATGCCAGAGCAGAGGAGCAGCAAGAAGTGGGGAGCAGCAGAAAGAAACCACTAGAGCCCAATATCAACCCTCTGCATCTCCCATTGTTCACCAAATATCTTGGAGGGACTGAGCATAAGCTGTGATGAAAATAAGTGGAGTTCATACCAGGAACAGGTGAGGAGATGGGTTGCACTGAGCTGAACATGGCAGAAAAGTATCTCCTCACCTATTTATTTATATGACTTATATTTCCCTTCAATACCCATGTCATAAATTAATACTTTGCTAATTGTCAATAAATTAATTAACTGAATTGAGTCTGGTTTCATGCTAGGTTTCCTGGGGGTGGGGCAGGGAAAGTAAGGAGGCAGACCAGTTGAATAAAAGTAATCACTGAGGAAAACATCAGTTCTCTTCTATTTTCCTCTAGTCCTGTTATAGAATTCACAATAATTGTATAAATAATAAAATACATTCATTAGTTTGTTACAGCTTTTCTTTTTTTCTTCACCCTCACAGGAACATACAGTCTAAGAAGTTTCTGATCTCTTTTATAGATATATCCTATTCACATCTAAAATGACAAAACATTATTTAGAATGTCTAATGTAAAAATAGAAAAACAATTTATTGACTTTTTTCATCTTTTAGTATATAAATATTTTCATGTTACATTGAAATACTAATTAAAAAATGAAAGAAAACCCAAAATACAGAGATTAAAAAAATTGTACATATAAATTTGTGATAAAACTTAGATACTTGTGTGCAAGTGGAAAAAGAGAAAAATGATGGGTATTTCAGAATTATTCAAGTCCTAAAAATAACTTGATACTGTTCAAGTGTTACAGTGTAAAGATAAGTTCTGATATTTATACATATGTAAGATAAGTTCGGAGACTTTTTTTTTTCCAAGATACCTCAGGAGGTAGAAAGTGCTTGGAGAGCAAGACTGACTGAATTCAGTGATAATCTTATCAAGCACAGATCATATATATGTATATATATAGATAGATATGTAATCAATTATATTTGATTTAATTGTGTTAAGTTTATATATTAGTAACCTAGATATTATTATTTATTATATGACATGTATTATATATATAAAATGTATATATAATGTATATAGAATATATATATATAAAATGTGTGTCCAAAGTTACCAGATTTTAATATTATAACAAAACCATTGGTATAATAGAAAATATATTTCCTTGGATAATTATAACTTTGACTTCCTTAAGTAATAGTTTTCTCATCATGAGGTAAAATATTTAATGAGGTATTTCAATAATCTGAATTCTGACAGAACTGAATGCTTTGACCAATGATACAGAAAATCAGTCTTAGAAAGTTCTCATCAATATAATCAGAACTCAGATCTCTTGACTTAAGCATTTGGCAGTTTCTTGTTTATCATGGAAATAGATTGTTTACTTTTTCAGATAATTTGAGATGCCTATATAAAACATTTTGCTGACATTCTCTATCTGTGCCTAGTAAAAAAATTATGAAGGCAGCTACTTTATCATTCTTTACTTTTGGGGGGCTAGGCCATGACTGGAACATGATGTACTCAGCATTACTCACTTGATAACCAATGCTGACTGACAGATTGAAGTAGCTAGAGCCCTGTGGAAGTAGTTTGCTTATTAGCTGTGATTAGACTGAGATTAAATAGACACGGATGGTTCAAAAGATTCATCCTGCTTAGTTGAACTCCCTTGAAATGACATAGAACATTGACTTGAAGCATATAGGGAAAAATGTTTCTGCCCTTCCCCACCTCACTCATTAGTACTAGGTCTGCCTGGAATGGATTTGATTTTCTTAGTTACAGCCCTTGTGATGAGGCACTTTGGATCTGTGTCTAAGATAGTATTGATAAATACCCCAGTGTTTAGATCATTTCTTGCACAGCTCTGGCTTTCCACCCCCACCACTGTTTTCAGCAAGTAGGCTGAGGTCAGACAAGAGGTTGGGGGGAAGTGTCTCCAGGATAACTGACCCAAATTGACCAAAGGTATGTTCCGTATCAAGCTCAGCAATAAAAGCTCAGGGAAAGAAGGAGAAAGAGAAGACATTCATGGTTATGGTGACTGTGCTCCCAAGTAACTGTTATCTATGTTATAAAAGATCCTGCCTTCCAGTAAGTGGCACATCTGCCTGCTAATGGCAAGTGGTAGAGGGTGTCCTTGCTTTGCTTTACTTCTGCACACAGTTTTTGCTGTTAAATTTTATCCTGATCCGTGAGTCTTCTTGCCTTCCCCGTACAGTTGTTTTCTCAACCTGCAGGACAAGGCAGGGAGGGAGGGAGGGAAGACAAGGATGGGTGTTTGACTGTTGGTTAGGGTAAACCTGACTCAGCCAGTGTATAAATACTGATTATTTTCAGCCCTTTAGCTATCAATAACAGCTATGTAGTTACTGAAGGAGACATTGAGTCACACTTTCAATACATCAACAACACATGGTTTATATTTTTCCCTGTGTGATCTACTTTCATATTTATTAACTGTGCTTTTAATTGAGCATTTTATATGAGTGACATCTAGATCTACATCAGGCTATATTGTTACCTTTTTTCTTAACCTTTACCTACTTAGATAATAATAAAATTGCACTTTTAGAGTAGCTCATAGCTCATATATATTTAAAAATCAGAGTACATTATTACCTATAACTGCACAAAACTCTTCAAAAGTATGATGAATTTCATGTTTTGCTGATAAAGGCAAAACCACATCTTTTTACATAAAATATTCTTTAAAATAAAAGAAAAATATACTGAAAAATACATAAGAAAAAAAACTTAAACCAAAGTAATTGTAACCTACTTTTGATTCAGCTACCATGATTGACAAAAATCCCCATTTTACCAAATCTATTAGTAGTCTAAAATGCATCAGTGTTAACAGAGGAGTTCTACATACTGAGAGATTCATAAGCTCTATAGAGTGAGAAAGGTTTGTTTTCTGTTAAGTTAATGGCTCTATGTACTAATTACTTTCATATTTATTATGAATTTTGGATGATTAAATATGAGGCAATTTGCAAGCTGAAAATATTTCATGCACCAAATACTTACATTTTTCTTATTTAAATATGATATTAAAACAATATGCAAAGCAAAAAGCAATAAGCTTGTATACTTTACATTCAAGACATAAAATGGCAAAATTAAGGTTATGCACACAAGTCATTGCCTTTGTGACTAGCCCATAATTAAATTACAGTATATTAGTAATAGGACATAACATTCAGTCCTTATTTCCAAAATTTTGTGTGCCTATGCAGAGCTGATCATTGACTGGAAAGCAGCATTTGACCAAGTTCCAGTATTAATGTGTTGATCAACTAATTTGTTCTGAGTCTGAGAAACTTTAGAATGATGAGATTTATTCATTGGGATTCATACATACATACATAAGTACACACACACACATATGTATATATTTATTATATATGTATACTCAGTGCCTAGACCATCCCTCACATGGAATTGTAAAGACACTAGTTTATGGCCATAGAGTCTTAACTGATGTTTGATCTGATAAACATTGGATAAAAAGTAATGCAAATATATTTATATTGAAATATAACTCTAAATAATAGAGAGTATATATTTTAAGTCATGCTTACCAGAGGGCAATGGCAGAGAACTATTAATCACAGTAGAGAAGATAAACTTTTCTCTGAAAGAGGGTTTTAATGATTTTCTTTTTTTTTTCAGCTAAAATCTGCCTTGAAAATTGAGAATGTTTTTGTGGTTACTAATTTTGTCTGTGCAAGTTAGATCAAAGATATATTGCTTTATGTGGGTCACAATTTGAAAAACTTTAATAATACCAATGCAAAAACACCTGTTAAAATTGCCATTCTTGTCTAAAAATGTCCATTAATAGTCTATTACTGATGGCTTTATCAATTTTACAGACATTTCTGCACTGACTTTTTTAAACCTGCAATTAAAATATCAAAACCTATATATTTGAAGATATTATGTGTATTTTTAGGTGCCCCAGCATTGCAAGAATCAAATAAATTCTATTTAAATTACTAAAGGTTATCAGAGTTGTAAACTCTATGAGAAAATCAAAGGGATCTGGCCAAGCTACATAGATGTGACTAGATCAACAGCTTGAGTCTCAACAAGATCAAGTGTCAGGTCCTAGACTTTTGCCAAAATAACCCCATGCAGGGCTACAGAGTGGCTGGAAAGCTGCCCAGCAGAAGAGCACGTGGAGGTGCTGGCAGACAGATGGCTGAACATGAGCCAGCTGTACCCAGGTGGCCAAGGAGGCCAATGGCATCCTGGCCTATATCAAGAGTACTCTGGCTAACAGGAACAGGGAAGTGATTCTTCCCCTGTAGCAGCACTGCTGAGGCCACACCTTCTACTGCCTCCTGTTCTGGGCACCTTGACTCAGAAAGGACACTGAGCTGCTGGAGCAGGTCTAGACAAGGGCAAAAACACTGGTGAAGAGCTTGGAGCATATATCCTGTGAGAAGTGGCTGAGGAGCTGGGGCTGTTAAGCCCGGAGAAGACCTCCTATTAGGGTCAGGAGTGACCTTATCACTCTCTACAACTGCCTGAAAGGAGGTTGTAGTCATGTGGGGATCAGCTGTGTCTCCCAGGAAGTAAGTATTAGGATGAGAACACAGTTGTAAGCTGCACAAGGGGATGTTTAGGTTAGACATTAGGAAGAAATTCTTCAAGGAAAAGGTTGATTAGTTATTGGAATGGGCTTTCCAGGGAGGTGGTGGAGTCAATGACCCTGGAGCTTAAGGAAGGACTGGATAAAGCATTTAGTACCATGGTCTGCTTGACAAGGTGATGTTGGGCCCCAGGTTGGACTCGATGATCTCTAAGATTTTTTCCAACTTAATTGATTAAATGACTCTGAAAATTCGACCTTTTCTAAACAAAGGTTATATTTTACAATGTAAAATTAAACCAAAAGCCAATTGTTATTTAAAATATATTACAATCCTAAATAGGTCTATATTAAACATTTGTATGTTCAAAACAATTTCATGTTCACCTATATGAGATCAGACAAACTATAAATGCAGATTCTCATATGTGGGTTAAACCTGGAGGTAGCTCTTCTGCTATATTTTATTTTAGAAGACCAGATAGTAGAAGTTGTTTTTCTCTATGAAAAGTTCAGTCATTTGGAGACTTAGAAATGATATTGTGATTATATCTTAAATATTCAAATTTTGAATACTTGAGGACAAGCATTAGAATACAATGCCAAATTTTATTAAAAATATATATATATAACAGGTATTTATATTTATTTATAATTATATATATATTTTTAACAAGAGTAACTGATAATTTACTTAGATTGTAAATAATCAGACAGAGGTTTAAAACTTCATATTAATCTCAATTGTCTCAGACAGATTGCCCATTTGGTTTTATCTCTTGATGCTTCTGGTGCCATTCCAACTTTACCGCAGTTTAAGTAGTTCAAAAAGAGTAGATAACATAACATCTCATTTCTTCATTTTGTAACTATATGAAGTTCATATATTTTGCAACTTAATTGCATTTTATTTCTTGTCTGGACCTTATGGTCTCTGGGAGTTACACATAATTATGTTTAATCCTTTCCACTGCTGACTCAGTACTATCTTAGTGTGGAGAGAAAGCTGTTTCTCCTGAGTTTGTTCTCCAGTCTTCCTTTTTTTAAAAAACTGCAGGTAAGTAATCTATATTTCAAAGAAGAATGACCTTTGCTTGATTTAAATGGAATCTTTCTTTCAATATCTGAAATGAGAAGGTGATTAAAGTTTTGGTAGATAGGTAAGATGTATTTTAAAAGCAGATAAGCTTAAAGGTCAGACACTGTCAAATGAAGGATTTTGACTTTTTAATATTTAAATACTTCATAAGAATCATGGTTTATGCATGCCTGGCACTCTTTTCAAGTTCTAAAATAAAATTGTTCTGCATTTTCATAAGATTCACTCTTGAATGTTAGCTACATTTTGATATTGCATGAGCAATTACTTTGCAGCATTTGCTCTTCCTTCTTCATCTCAGACAGGAAGATTTCCTGTTCTGGTTGTGAAATAATTACAAAAAACAATTTCAAAACAACATGAAGTAACACCTGAATTAAAGCACTGGCTCCTCTTTCTTATAATAATTTCTTATAGCTATTCAGATGGCTTAAATTCAGGAAGTTTTATTGTAACTTATAAATTACTATCAAAATGAAACATTTTCATAGTGTATTGTATTGAGTGTGAATTATGTGTTTTAGCATAATACCTTTTTTGATGTAGAACATGAGATTAAGAGAGGCTGAGTTATGAACCCATTTTTTTTCGAATCACAAGGAAATAACTAATAATTTTTAATCTATGTAAGAGAGCTCCAACCATCCAGAAATATAAGCAAAAAGGAGATTTTTAAAGATAAAAGATTAAGAAAAAAACCTAACTACTGATATTTTCCTTAGTGTCATAATCTTAATTTCATAAAACTATATCTGGAAGATTCTAGAAGGCAAGAAATCTGTTTTCTACATTTTTTCTATACATACGTCTTCTTTACTTTTATTTCTTATCTACAGCAATTTACTCTAAGATGTGGCAATGTCAGTTATTTCAGTTGTTTATGACTGGTGAAAAGTAAAGGAAGATTTATCATCAAATTTCAGAAACACAACTTTAGTGACATCAAAAAACAATTTGTCCTTCTTCCTTTTTGTTGAAATACATGCATTTTGAAAGGATTAAGACCAAAAAAAGAATTTAAAGAATTTGAAAGATAAAAAATTATGATGAATATATACCATACCCTCAAAGTCCATTATCTCCTTTAATTTTAAAAAGCAAAACATTTTTTAAAGCTTAATTTGCCCTGTTCTGCCATTTTCAAAAGGTACCATGTAAATCATTCCCAAGTTCTATCAGCCTTGCTAGTTTCCTAGCATAATTAGTCTAGTTTCCTAGAGTCATCTAAGTTTTCCTCTCTGCAACACTGCTAACAGAAGTGGACTGTTATTTTGGACTAAAATGAGAACTTCATTGGCACAAACACTATGGTTTTCAGCTTTGGTATAAGCGAGTAGTGTTTTCATCAGATACTCACCACTAAGGTTAAAATAGTAAGCCTTGCATTTGTCTGCTGGTAGTTTTACAGAAAAAGCTGTTAAAGATTGTTTTCCTGAACAACTATCTATCAATTAGATGGTACTTTCTACAGGAAATAAAAGTTTTGAATTTTCATACAGATATTTCTCCTACAGGTATTATTGTTTATTGTCAATACTGGAGATCTAGAGCAGATTTTCCATCTTGGAAATTTTAAGTTTTTGCCGTCACATAATAGTTGTTTCACATAGGTTTTACTTTATTATTGTTACCTTTTTTTTTTTTTTCTTTAACACTGAGACACTTCTTTCATGCACATTACTTTTCCCCTTATTTCTCTCCTTCCTAAAGAACTGAGCCTTCAACAACTCTGGTCCAATTGTAGTTGCTGTTATTATTATTTTCTGTAAAGTCTCTTTATATCTTGAATCATAATTTCTAATTCTCCATTTTATTTCTCAAACTAGGAAAGAAACATCTAATCTCACATTCCAAATTTTCTGTATGAAATGTCTTCCTTATTTGTGTTTGTCATTTTCAGTCTTTCCCCTTAAAATTCTATTGTCTCTTCATCTATGACTTTGTTTCCTTGGTTTTTGTTTTCTGATGTGTGGTTTTTTTGATTGGTGTTTTTATTTTGAACCCCTAGATTGATTCTTAAAGATAATTCTTCTGTCTACTCAGAGGAAAGTACTCTACACTTGGAGCTCAGTATTTGGCAAAATCAATGCTGTCAGGATAAATACATGGGGGGAAAACATAGGTAGTCTTGTTTTTCGACCATTGTTACCTTCCATATTTTGCCAAACCCTCTCTTTCTTCTATAATCTGAGAAGAGGAAAAATCCCACTAAGACAATTTTGAGTTCCTTATGTATTTTCCCAGGTTGTGCAAACTTATCTGCATAAACTGTTTTCAAAGACATTAAAAATGGCTTATGTATCTAGATCAAATTTAGCTAATGGACTTTGTTTTCAATTCTGCACTTACATTCATAGAGTATAATTAAATCAGCTGCTCTTTAGATGGCAGGCTGAGAATGGCACTCTGGTCAAACTGACAGAACATTACACTATAGCAAGGGAAAAATGTCTGAATTCTATTTATACTTGTGTGGAAGCATAGATACCACTCTTCAGCAATCTTTTTTCCCTGACTGCAGGTGAGCAAAGAGCTTTTATTTTCTTAATAGAATTGGATGTGCTAAATTATTAGTGTTGCTAATAATCTGTGTTTCAGGACATGAATCTCCTCTAGAACTGTAGCATTTAAAAGAAATAGAAGACAGAAAAATAGATGTTTGAAGTGGTGAACTTCAGAAATGTTCATGAGACTCACAAAATCTGAAACTATGAAATGAGT
>LTAT01000006.1:50142995-50166536 GCA_003286495.1 Chlorodrepanis virens | reverse complement strand
ATATATATATATATATATATATATATATATATATATAGAGAGAGAGAGAGAGTATTGTGTAATCAAAATTCATGCTATACATTTAATATATTGAAGAATAGAAATTGAGGTTACCTGCCTTTTTCTTTTCTCTCATTTTAGTTTCTGACAAAAATTGTAAAATAAGGGGACATTCTCAATTAGTTGAACTGAGGAGAATTGAAAAAGACTGGGGTACTTATAATGATTAGCAGAAAGCTTTTTCTTCAGGTATAAAATTGAATTTTAAAAGAAGTGAGTACTCAGACAGATACTTCAATAATAGAGTATTTAACCTTTCCTGGAGGGTGATGGCTTAGCAGTGTGAGCAAGTAGCTTGAAATCTTTACTATCCCTGGAGCTCACAGAATCAACTTTAGCCAAGTTTAGCTGAATCCTTCATCTTTATATCTTCAAGGTAAGTAAACAGCTTCAAGCAGCTTGATGTACGTGCTATTTTTCAAAAAAGTCTATAAAGTCAAGGCTAGACTTGAGGGCTGTGATGCATTTTTCCATATTCGTCTGCATTCATGCCACAAAGGAAATGATTAAAATATTTTAAATATTACTGGCTATAAATTGCTGATGGGTCTAGAACAAGGGATTAACTGGAAGGTTTCCTGGGAAAATTATTTTGTGTTCTAGTGGACAATTATCTTCATTCTTGAAAGAATGACCAAAAAGTCAGTGAGGGAGATATGTATTCTCAAAAGTTCCATGAAACTTTAGTAACTTAGTCAAAAAAATGGTAAGGATTACCATTTGATTGCATTTGATTTCTCTCTTTTTTTTTTTTTTAATGCGTACTAATTGAAGGATAAGGACATTATTTAAAGAACTTGATAAAGGAGGTTCTTGACTACTATTGAAAACTGCTATGGATTAGAATAATATTTCCAAAATCCCTCAAAAGTAATGCATTAAAATTCTGAAAAATTTCTTTTTTACTCAAATGATACTACAGCTTTTTATGGAGATAGAGGTATCAGATTAAAACTTCATTCAGTGTTTGTCTTTGAGTCAATTTAAGTCAATTGAGCCAAAATGTCTTTAAGTTAATCCCAAATGGAGTTAACGTAAATCAGCCAAAACAAGGACACTGTAACTTTGTGAAGACTTGATCTTGATGCTGATTGGTGTTGACACTTTATCAATGTTTCTAAATTTTCTTGTTTACCATCTTTTCTAGCTTGTTATTTTCTTTCTTTATTGATTTAAATTAACATTTTTCCGTGAGTTTCCACTTTCCACAAGTATATACCTATAAACAAATAAAATAGTAGAGACCTTCATAACCCAGACCTGCAAACCATTTCTAGTCATTAATAGTCACATCTAGATATTAGTATCTATGAAAAACAACCTTTTTTTAAAATTTTTTTGGTGGTTTTGGATCAATCACTGGATATGCACATGAATATCAAAAATTAAAATCAAATTTAGGCAAATTTTAATAGGTATTAGAGTTCCTGCCCCAGTTACTCTGATGCCTAATCCAGTTTTTGAAACATTTAAATGACTGGAGTAAGGTGTGTTTTCTTCTTTTACAATTAGCAATGATAATTGTGCTATTAACAGGGAATGAACTTCTGAACATAAATCTAAAAAACAGAATGAAAATTAAAAATAAAAAACTGAGAAACCTAAAAAGATTTCCAAATATATCTGCTTCAAAGGTTTCGATTGTCATCTAGAAACTTTGGTTTTCAAAACAAAGCACGGTGAAGATCAGAAACTGTGATCTAAACTTTGAAAAAATATTTTTAGGATGCTTCCAGTTGTGTTTGCACCAGCCTTCAAACTCAAAGAAAAAATGTATAAGATAATATGACTACTTAAATGAATATGTGCTTTGCTTACTTTGCTGTACTGTCTACTGGCCACTCTACTCAGATTTGCAAGACTGAGTCCTAAAACGGCATTATCCATAAGGTGCCTCAGAACGGTTGATTCAATGATTAGTTGGTTTTAAATCATCAAAGAAAGATATACTCAGCTGGGACATTGACATCACTCTAAAATGCTCCAAGAACAGCCAAGATTTAAAGAAAGGAGCTCTTTCTCTGGAAGAGAAAGGTTTGACAGCTATGTAACTGCATTAGGGACACTTTTTCCAAAAATTTATGCATTTTCAAGGATATGTCAGGGTGCAGAAAATCTGAAATAGTCTTTGCATTGATGTTGTGAGAGGGTGAGAATTCTGCGCTTGCAAACAAAATTATTTCTACCATATCATAAGAATCTATTAAAAAAACCTGTAATGAACAATGGTGACTCAATTGTGATTCAATGATAAAATATCAAACTGGAAATCTAGCTTCTTTTATTTTCCCAGGCAAGTTCTTCAGTGACCTTGGTCATTGAACTTAATTCCTCATGCTCTTGTTTTTATTTTCTCCCTTTGTTTATGTTGTAAGGACAAGCATCTCCTGTAATGACTTTCAGCAAGACCTAACACAGGGAATCTTGCAAATCATCTGCAGCATCTGAGGTGTAGCCTTAGGTAAAAAATAAGTGAAAAATCAATGAAGAATTTTGACTATTATGTCTTTGAATACTTATTCTAGTCAAATAGTGTGATGCAAAAAGGTATAACACATAAAGAGTGAACAAAACAAAGAAAAAAATATTTAAAAAATGTGTGCTGGGACAATAACAAAGAAAGTTGAAATTTCTAACAGTACACTACTGATCTACTTCACCTGAAACAGAAACATTTCCATTTTTGGTGAAATCTTTTAATATTAGCAGTTTGCATACTATCTCTCCATAATAAACATATGTTTATTAATTCTTAAACACAGCTAATGTCTCTTTTCAACACCTAAGTTTAGGCTGGATAGTAGAGAAAGGTTCTTCACCCAGAGGGAACAGGCTCCCCATGGAAGTGGTCACAGCCCCAAGTGTGACAGAGTTCAATAAGTGTTTGGACAATGTTCTCAGGCACATGCTGTGACTCTGAAATGGTGCGGTGCAGGAGCAGGAGCTGTGCTTGATGATCCTTGTGGGTCATTTCCAACTCAATTTATTCTGTGATTATATTAAAATATATATGCTGGAAATCTGAAGTAATTTTTCAATTTCAAACTCAATTCTCAAATATTTCTATATTCAGAACTCCCCTTGAAGGCAATAATCTGAAATGGCCTGGATGACCAGGTCATTGATGTTGCTTGCAAAGACTATTGACATCAGTGGAAAGCTGTCCACTGACTTTGCTGCAGTACTGTGGAAAACAAAATAACAAACTTGGATTTTTTCATTAAATACAAAATCATTTCAGGCAAGCAATCAAACTGCTTAAATACTTAAAGGAAATCAAACATAATGAATTAATTTCCGCCCTACCAAGAGAGTTTCTACTTACCTCACTGTACTGAATTTTATCTTGAGGAAATATACACTTTGGTAAAACACAGATTGAAATTATGATGAAGACAGAACAATACTGAACTCCCTAACTGTGCTCTCCCCAACTTTTTGTATCTGCTTTGTTCATATCAGGCCCTTTGCCTGTATCTGGGCAGGAGAATACTACATCTGCTTTTTGCACCTTCTTGGACTTTGATTCATGTCCCTCAGTTTTAGTTGTATGGGTATTTAATAACTCTCCCATAATTCTAAACTAAACTGATTGAGCTTGAAATTCCCCTGATTGGAAGGAAGGTTAGCCTGAATAAATCACTTTCTAGAAATGGCTCTTACTTAGAAAATATTAATTTCTTCCTTCAATTGGATTAACTGCACAGCACCTTCATGCACACATGTATCTTTTCTCCATACACTCAGGTTTGCCCTTACCATTCAAATGTGTTGAGAAAGAAAAGGATTACAGGAAAGCAAAAACTATGATCTGACAACTTCTGTATTAATGTCACCGAGATGAGAAAGTTTTATATGCACAAAAGGGTAAGAAAAGTATCCAGTTGCAGCTAAGTACAGTATTTGCAACTCTATCTTTGCTATGTAATACACCAAAATTGAAGCCTTCAAGAATCTCACCGGAGAATATTTATGGAAATTACTATTGTGTTTAGAGCACAGATTTTTTTCAACAAAAGCTTCTGTAAAATGATGAAAGAATTTATGCTTCAGAAAGAAATTTTGGAAAGGAAGAGAAAAGAGAACATGAGAATTTTCATTATCAGCCTTAAATTACCTTTTATAACTCAAGAAAAATATAGGAAAACCCTCTTTTATGTTTTGCAGATATAAAATATATTGAAGTCAATGAAGTTGCTTTGGTATAAAAAACAGTTTATTTAAGATTCAACAGTTTTCCTTCTTTCTGGGACAGGAATCCTCTGCAATTCTATTCTTTTGAAAAGGGTGCATAAGTTCATAGAAATATAAAAAATGCAAGCTAATATCTATATTTAAATACTTGTAAATAATTAAATATTTTTTTGTAAAATTATAATTTTTAGTAGAATTCAAGAATTATAGCCTTTTATTGCTAGTCACATTTGCATTTTTCCATCAGTCTTCTCTTAGACCAAAGTTTTATTTCTTAATGTATCAATATGAACATTTTAGATAATAATTTTTTAACAGATATCCCAGTACTAGGAAAAATGTGGCCAAGAATTGAATGCATGAAAAGTAATGTGAAATGATTCAAAGCAGTGTTTTAAAAAGCAGATTTCTTGCAAACCAAACCCATTACTGTTCCACTCATACTTTTCAAATCTGCTGTGATAATTCGATTATAAATGACAGTGACCTCTGTTACACTCTAGGACGGTGCAGATAAAACCTTCAGCCTATTTTATCATCTACAGAAAACTTTAAATTAGAATTGTCCTGATAATCCTTTAATCACATTTAATTACCTATGACAATGTGTCAATTGTGTATTCTCTCACCAAATTTTTGTTTTTCTGACAATGTCTTGGCCCTGCACTTAGAGTTGCTGTTTGTTATCCAAATTCTGTCCATTAGTATACAGACAATCCAGGCAAGTCTTTCAACACATACCCTTCCAAGCAATCATATCAAAATCCCCTTGCAGCCTTCAGTTATGTGTATTTTCTCCTTTACTACCATTTCATCACTTCTGGCCCTCCATTCCCATCCTTTAATGAACCCATGTTTAATTCCTTCTGTAGGTAGAAGGTCTATTTGCTGACCCATTATCTTGGACACCAAGCAAATTTTGACAATCATTTATATACTTGCAGAATTCTTGTGGAAGAAAGTATTTTCTGCCAAAAAAAATCACCTGTCACTGAAATAATAACTTGACAACACTTTGCAATTTCCATACAGAAGAACCTTGGATATGTTTCCATTTTTCATCTTTGCCAGAAAAATAAATTAATTTATAGACACCTGAAGGTATCTGCAACTTTGAAGGTTAATGGAGTCCTCTGAATACTTGAATAGACAGATATTTTTGATGCATATTTTTAGTGGAGGTTTATTACTGCTGTAACATGCTCTACTCTTAATAATATTAAGCATGCTTCAGCCTGCATATACCTTTTTATTCAGAACATGACAAAACTTTTATAACTTATGATATTTTAATGCAAGCTAATATCCATTAACCCTTACTCTAACAATCCATTTTCCAAATTTTTTTTGCATTGAATATTTGTTTTTAATACCAATCACAATCTCTCTTACTTACAACTCATTCTCTACATAAATTCAGATGTTTCTCTGCCATAAAATATTGGTTTTAGAATCATATATTTGGAGTTAACTGATAAAACACAGAAAAAATTTCAGCAGTTGCTTGTAAAAATGATTCACAGAGTAGGAGAAACTCAGTTGTAATGTATTCCTTTGTCCTTTTCTTTCACACGTGTTTCAAACTCCTTTCTGGTATAGTTTAGGTAATTCCACTTAAACATTTGCAATGAATGCCACATAAGTAATAATTTCCTTCATCCATTTCTAGTAAAATCTGACACTTCAGAATTTTATTACAAATGGGTGAAGGACATAAATGTCACAAATGTTTAAATAGTTCCAGAACCCAAAGATCCTTTTCCGAGAGAAAATGTGTAGTAGGTGTTGCAAGCATGGAGTAATACTGCAAGAGCACCAAAATTCATCCAGATATTCCTTATGAAGGCTGCACTACCTGAGTTAACACACCAGAGTCAAAAATATAACAAAAATGGGCATTAATGCCATGCATTTAATAGACATATTTATGCGTGAAATGTATAAAGGAAGGGTAAGAGAAGGAATAAATTGATATTTCAAGGTACTTTATGTGCCTTACAAATGATGCAACTTTATTTTTCAGGATTTTTCATATGTGTGAGGTTATGCTATTTCACTGTGCATAATGAGCTTAAGATTTTGTTGGACATTTATGTGCATTTTTTTTCCTTAATTATTGTCATGTTTGAGATTAGAGTTTGAGATGAACACATTTATATTATCACTAGAAGCAATGAGGAAAAACTTCAGTTGGTTTGGTTATCATTATTGCATATAGAGAAAAAAAAATTAGTCCATTTTTCTTTAATCTTCTGGACCTTTATACAAAAAACTTAAGAAACATAAGATTAAGTTAATTATTCCTACTAAAAGAGAAATCAATTAAAAAATGGCCTTGATATGTACATCTATAGTGTAAATATATTAAATTAAAATTCAGAATACAGAGATTTCATTGCAATCACCATTAGTTTTAATGCTTTTGCTTTTTTTTCCTTTTCTTTTCATTTCCAGGACTCATTGACTTACCTAGCTCACTCCTAGGTTTGATTTTTAATATTTTCTTGTTCATTATTGGTATTTAATTATAACTAATTTACCTCATTCAAAAAGTCTATTTTGGATCATGCAAATACCTCATCTCTCAATTTATCACAAAATAATAGGAGAAAATGCACTGGATAGAAGGAGAAAGAGTAGATTTATATCTATATATATTCAGCCACAACTCCAAGAATATAAAATGTAAGTCACTTGTGCTTGAAGGCATAAATATATTTATTCTTCTCTCCAGTAATTAAAGAACTACACAAATTCTGCATTAGCAGTTTTGATATTTCATGTTAGTTATTCCTGTTCTGCTGCTGAAAACCAAAGGTCCACATCTTCAGAAGAATCCTTGCAAGTCAAAAATCAATTGTTTTCTGAAAAACACAATATTTTATTGGACATGTTAACTTTCCTGAATCAGACATGGTCTACTGACATCTGTGGATTTTAATAGTCTTTATATTTCCCAAAGAAAATTTCTGCTTGTAAATGCTATTTCAGAATTGTGCTAGGTTTACCCCAGCCGGCAGCCAGAAAACTACCCTGATTTTCACTCATTCCTCTCTCCCAGTAGATGGAAAGAAAAGATAGAAGGAAGGTTGAAACACTGATGAATTAAGATAGAGACAGTTTAATAATAGGAAAAGCAAAAGCTGCATGTGCAAGCAAAACAAGGTTAGAAGATAATTCACTCCTTCCCATAGGCAGGAAGTAATCTCATGTCCTAGGAAGCAGGACATAACAGTCACAACCACCATAACAGCGAACAGCTCTTACTCCTTTCCCTGAGTTTTTATTGCTGACCATGGTGTGTGTTCATACGTACCCCTCAAGTCAGTTCAGCTCATCTCTTCCAGCTGTACTCCCTCCCAAGCTCTTACCCAGCACACTCACTTTGAGGGAAGAAGGGAAGAGAGAAAGTCTTGATGCTCTGCAGGCACAGTAGTGACCAAAACAATGTTGGTTACTGACACTGAACAGCAAATGCAAAGTGTGCACTGCATGGACTCCTGTGAAGAAACAACTTCATAATTTCATCCCAGCCTGGCCAAGTACAAGCATTCTTTCAAAATACTTCTCATTTGGCCTACACTTGATTCCAGCTAATAACAACTTCTCATGGTGTTGAGTGGATTATAGGAGTAAGTGAATTTTTTTTATCACCAGATTACCCTGCTTTAGAGGAATGTATTACTGCTTTTGACAATTTCATGAGTATTAATGGACTGATTCAAAGGTGGAATTTCATCACTCTGTAATTATATGTCCAGCAGTATGTCAGTCCATCATGAAACTGATGACACTGAGGCAGCTATGTGCAGCTAAAAAATATGGCAACTGCAATTTTATCCAGATGGACAATCTAAACTCGCCGATGTCCGGCACCAGTGAATCAGTGAAAAGACTGACTTGCATGTAGGCATAATGCCATATGAACAGATGGACATGAGTACAAACATCTAAGAGACCATCTATAATCACAAACTGTGTTTGTGAAGGACACAAGTTTAGCCAGGAAGTACCAGATGGTTGTCTGTCCTGAGGTTATGGAAATGCAACTATTGGAATATACCATTCTTAATCCTGCTTTTGACTAGATAAAAGCTCTTAAATTAATGAAATTATTCATGACTGAGGAAAAAATTTTTTTTTTACTTTTTTTTCAAAAATGCATTTTAATATTTCTTTTTTAAAAATATGTTCTCTCGTATATAAGTGAAAGGTTAATTTTTAGGCAACAGAAAGGAAATCTAAGGGATACTCTAATATAATTTACCAATAATTTTGTTGGTAAGACTCCCATGAGGCAAACTCCCATGTTAAATGGAATTAATGGGGATTATGGTGGCCTTTAATAAATGGATAAGAAATTCTGCTCTTTTAGATTCCAGCTACATGTAAATATTGCAAAAAAAAGTTAAAATTCCCAGCATGCCCTTCTATGGGAGTCTGGTTGTGATGCTGGGTTTCATGATATTTTCAAGTATATTTCGTGACAAGGAATGAAAGAGTATCATACCACTGGACACAAAATGGCATCATATTTTCTGTATTACTGCGATCTTTGAACCCATTCCTTAATAGCCTGGACACATTCTAAATATTTTATAGCTTTGTTTAGACTTCTAAGAAAATGTCCTCCTTTGAAAATATTATTTTAACTAAGTTAGGGCATAATTTACCTGCATAAAATTGTGCAGCCTTCTAGAATGAAGGCTCAGAAATAATTTCTTTCCCAAATTCCATAGTGATGATGATGATTGGTATGTTTGCTTTTATTGGACATTGTCGCTTTTGGTTTCCTTCAAACAAATTATTTCAGTTTTATTATTGACAAATGCGTCTTTTCCCTTCTTCATATAATATTCCTGCAAAAACACAAAGCAAGCCAAGATACATATTTTTCATCTTTCCTTTCCAGAATAAATGAAAATTAAAGTTAGAAACTGCTTTTCTTTTGTCCTGTATGATAGACAGTGTTTTCAATAGCAGAAGAAATTCCTACCATAGAATAAAATCTGAGTGAATTTCTCTCTCTCTGATAAATGTCCAAATTAACATTTACATAAAGTAAAAAAATTTAAATCATGAACATCCACTGATGAAAATTGACTTGATATTATTGAATTCAGTGTTTAATTTACAGAAACTTATGTCATGTTTTTAGAACATGAGGAACTTGTTCATGGTTATTTCAAATGGATATTAATTTGAAGTTTTAGCAATAAGCTTGGAAAATCTGCCTTTTCTCCCATGATTCTCAACATAATATTTTCTTTTGAAAATTTGGTAAATGCTTAATTTTAATTGTGTTCTTGCACAAACAATGCATACATAAAGAGTCTAAAATATATTTTATATACTTTTGCTATGGCACATTGAAAAAAAATTTCTTCTCATGTCAATGCATTTAAATTTATACACGTCCTTAGGCTTTACAGAACTTAGCTGACAAATACTGTGCTCATGAATATATAAGAACACACTTTATTGCTCAGAAAGCATAGAAAAAGCATACAAAAAGCTGCTGATCTAAAACTGCTATGAGAAGATCTTTAAGCTTTTGTATGGCAGTGAATCCTCACTGTCAATGCACATTATACTGCAAAGTCAACAAGCATTAACCTTGGAAATAAATATTGTAGAAGATATGATCCAATGGTCTGGCAAGTAGTTTTCATTATAGTTTATGTATCTTAAAGTGATATAAAATTTTGATAGTTTTATAAACATTCTGCCACTCTGTCAAAATGTCTTTGAAAGATTTTCATAGTCTGTACCATTCAAGGTCTAACACAGCTGACAAGATGATGTCATGGACAATTTTGAGCTGTTAAAGACCTTGCTTTATTAGATCCCAACCGGTGCTGACTATAGCAAAAGTGGAGAAAAGATGTTCATTATGTCAGGGAAAAAGTGTTAAAGAGAAAACGGGGTGCCAGTTCCTTAACCTTCACCAACATAACCTTCCCAAAAATGATATAAATGTGACAAATTATGAAAAAAAAAATATAAAGTATGAGAGAAAAAAATATTAGTATGAGTAGACCACAAACTAGACAATGAAAATTAGACAAATTTATTCTTCTGAAGCAAATCAGAAAAAAATGTGAGTTTTATATTTTTCCCTTCTCTGTCTTCTGCCATCAAGTTTTTAGTAGTTTGTGACAAAAAAACCACAACAACCTACCAACAAAGATTAATTAGTACTAGTATATGTACTAGTTATTTTTAATGTATGTGATCTGAAAAAAAAAAAGATAAATCAAGCATATATAGTTGCATATTTGTAATTTTGACTAGAACAATTAAATTAAAATAAAACAGTCCTGTAACAAACACTAGAGACAATTTCGAGCAAGTCATTATATAAAAACCCAAATTGATAACTAGAAATACAATTGAAGCCTTGGTTTTAGTTAAATCAACACCAGACACCCTAATCTTATTACTACTGAAAATTATATATTGACTCAAAATCCTATGAAGATAGCTAAATTTAAACACTTTCAATTATATTAGCAGACATTCAATGACAAAAAAAAATCACCTTCATAACTCAATAGGCGTTATTCAGCAGTCATTGGCATTGACATATATCTCTCCATTAATTTAAGTAAATTTAGCAAATGCTGGTCCCATTTTCTTACTAAATTTAGATCCCTCTGTCTTGATTTTGTACGGCAACACATACTAGAATGCTGTTAATTGTTCACCCAAAGTACTCCACTCAAGAGTCTTCAGGGTAGGTGTAATTTTGAAATCTTGGGTAGCTATCCTTTGAGTAATTTTACAAAATTTTTTGTAAAATTTTGTAAACATTTTATTTATAACTTTGAAGTTATAATGAACCAAGGTATTGTTAACAAGTAATGTGGATTTAAAACTATTTTAATATCTTGTTTGCTACTAATCTGTTTACTAATTTGGAATATTTAAATCAATGCTATGTTATGAAGCAAGGGAGAAACATTTTTTGATATTTTATTTGGAACAAGCTGCCTGGGGAATCACCAACTTTGGAAGTGTTCAAAAAGCTTGTGGATGTGGCACTTGGAGACATGATTCAGTGGTGAACAAGATGCTGCTACATTGCTGTTGAGTTTGATGACCTTGGAGAACTTTTTCAACTGTAAAGATTCTATAATTTAAAATATTTTCAGGAATAAAATAGGTCATGACTTATTGGAAATTCTGGCAAAACCAACACCGTTATTCCATGAATAGGGATAAAATAATGACCACTGCTCAGATTTTTGGTTCTTTCTCAAATATAATACCTAATTTTAATACATTTGGAATACCAAGAAATGCCATTTTTTCTCAACCTAAAAACATTCAAACACTTTCAAATCCATTTAATGTTTTGGGATATTTCCCTAACAAAATAATTTCTCAGGTAATGTATAATGTAAGAATATATACACATTATTCTCATTACTGCATATAATTTAAATCTTACAGAAGATAATTAAGGAAATGTCTGCACTCATTTGCCATTCCTGATATCTTAGTCTCATACAATTTATTTTTGAAATGCTAAATAACTAAAATAATATATAATCATGATCTATGCTTAAATTCTCTTCTCTTAAACCAAATAAATAAACAAATTTACACTGCTAAATATATCCTTAAGCCTGATGTTTGCCTGATAAGTGGATTCAACAGATGCTTTTCAAGCCCTGTTTTTTGTGATTATAGCTATCTCCTTAAAAAGAAAATAAATATTTGAAAATAACAAAAGTGGATGAAAGGCCTTTTATAGAGAGGTTTCTGCACTAGTAGGGATGCTAAACATTTATGGACATGGACAGTTTTTTAAACACTCTAGCACTTTTAATTTCACTATAAAACAGAAAAGAAAAAAAAATACAGACTCTCAACACTTTAAGTATTTCCAGTCACAAAACTATGCTTATTCCTAAATTGACTTTGAATAACTACTAACATCAACCAATTTTTTAAAAATGACATCTTCTAAATGGTATGTGGAGTATTCAGCTTGAGTTTGAATAAGACAAATGAGCATACCTGTTATGTGGAAATAATAAATGCATTCTCTGCTTTCACCATTTCATGCTTTTGGGGCAAATCTTTGTTGCAAAAACCCAATTAATTAGTATTAGGTGAAAAATGTAAGTGGTGTAAAAATAATCTGCCATTTTTATTTCCACTAAATAAAAATGTAACTGGTTGGGGAGTATGTCACTGTCTTCAGTAATCTTATCCTTTAGCTCTGTTTGAAGGAAGTCTTGTTGTCCAGTTTGTATTTTTAACACAAATATCTGCCTAAATTTGTCTATCTTGCATGAGAAAAGTGAGGAGATCAAGTTACCATCTTGAAATTTTTTTCAAGCAAACTTATGAAATCTACTTAATTTTTTAATATTATTAGTAATTTTCTTTTTACATTACATTTTTCTGTGCCCTTCATCCATAACAGTAATACAGAATTATTACTATTTTTTCCCTGCTGAATATCAAGAAATAAGATAATTCTTCCTATCTAACTTTTTAATTGCTTCTCGATTAGAAATAAAGTACCAGCTCTGTGACTAGAGTGGGCCATGGTAGCAATGGAGATCTGAAGAAAATCTGCTTCTAAAGCTCATTGAAGCCTTTAATGAGTGATTTAACTTCCTAGGTGACTCAGTTAACTCCTCTTTATCAGCCCAGCCCTTTGGATTGTGGCTCCTGGGCAGTAATAAGATGACTTCCCTGAAGTAATCCTTCCCTGATCATCCTCTATAACAGAACTTTTGTAGTATAATGTAATACCAGGCCAGATCATGAGAATTCAAAGACAGTACTAGCAGACCATGACAGAAGTAAAACACCAAACTGGCTTGACCTTGCCAATACACTGTAGTGAAAATAATATCTCCTTCCCTTTAGACAGAACCAAAATAATTGTATATATTGACCTAGTAAATAAGAATGTTGTGAGATTCCACTCCCCCACCAGGATATTTGCTCTGGCAAGAACCAAGGGATGATGAAGAAAAGTGTGATGAGATTTTACTGTGTGTACTAGGAAGATAAGGAAAGAAGTAAGGAGGTCTTAACAAGAAGAAGATGTGAAACTACAAATTACTCTGCTGCTGCAAATCACTACTTTTTTATGCAAACAATATCAAAAGCACAGATTCAAACCATAGAAGATTTTTGCTTCTTAGTGGAAACTGGTTAAATTGTGAGTGCTGCTCCTCTGCACTAGGAGTAGACCTTCTTAACAGTTCTATTCAAAAAAGGACTTCACTTCTTATCAGGAAATCTCAGAATTTGATTGTCTTCCAATCCAGAATGGTTTTGATTGTTTTTTAACATTCTGGGTTTTTTTAAGTGATTAAATAAAATAAACTGAGAAACAAATATTTTTTTTCCCCTCATTTTCCTCAGAATGGGTGATTTATTTTCACTTTAAAAGACTCTACGGCTTATTTGGTACAGTTAATACTTTAGTATCTCCAAAACAATTATTTTAAACCTCAGTGGCCATTCCTTTACTATATGTATATGAGTGTAGCTATATGCCCAAAAACATATTGAACCAGACTTCATTTAAGGATTAAAAATATTTGCAGATCTGTGTAATGCCAAATATAGGATATCTTGAGGCTCCAAACTTGATTCTTGAGCCTCTTAGAATTGTTACACAAATAATGCTAAGACACATTAAGAGACCATACACATTCCCATGAAAGTTGTAATCATAAATACCAGCTTCACCATGAGGAAGAGTGGCAGTCATTTTTGATAGCTGCACAGAGAAAAAAAGGAATAAAAAAGAAAAGACAAGCATGCTCCCTTGCATATATATCTATCTACTTTCAGAGATCTGACATAATTACCAAGAGAAAATATATTGTTTAAATTTGTTTCATAATGATATATATATACTTTCTGTTCGTCTTTGCAACATACAACTTTTTATCAATTTACAAAAGCTCCACGTGTGTTTCCATATTGATTAATTTAAGATTGCTAGAGCTATTTCTTTTTCTTTTGTAAGTTTCTTTAAGAGAACCATTAGCAAATGCAAAGAAATAAAAATATGCACACCCCCAAATACCCATGAGACTTACTTAGCCTTCAACATTCTAGAACTTTAATTATGTCATGAGAAATTCTAGGACAGTATTAATAAAGATTTTCTTCTTGAAGTCAAATGTGGTTTAGATATGTTATTCTCGTTGTGCTAAGAAATTTGCCTGAAATTTCCACTTCAAAATCATATTTGAAAAATGCCTTAACTTTCACAAAAATGAATTCAAGGGGACATGAAATTTCACATTATGTACACTACTTTTGTCAGTTTCATTAGTTCTGAGGCTATATTTGCCAAAACTAGGATATCTGAAGTAGACTCAAAATGCAAATGACAGATTGAGAAGAGAAGTGAAGATGGAAGAAAAAACTTGTTTTGGAGCATCAATTCAAATGCTTTGAGGTCTAGCTGATAGAGAAAAAATGGTCATGAAATAAAAACAGGTTACAAAATCTCTTCCAAATGTCAGTGCAAAATTTGAAAAAACAGCTTCAAATGTGATTCTGTGAATCCTAAAATATTTTATTGTTTAATGACTGTGCTTCAACTTATAAACTGAAAAAGGGGAAAAATATCTCAGAAAATAAAGAAAAGGCATTTTATGTTAAGCAGCTCATAGGATCCTTTTGCATCTCCACTAGTCAAACTGTGTGCTACATAAAAAATCCAAAACCATCTCATTGGTTTTTTTTTGCACTCTGGCAAATCTTGCATAAGATGTGATGGAGTTGTGATGGAATAAGATAAAGGTAAGAAAAAAATTGCTAATTGAAAACTAACTTTTAAAACAGACACTGGTGTGCAGAATTGTCTCCTCAGTAACAATTTGATCATTTGCATGAAACTTTAGCTCCTTAACTTCATAAAATTCAGATTATATTCATACACATCTAAGTTCTCATTGTATTTTTGGATTTCGTTCTAAACATATATATATATTTATTAAAGCTAATTAAATTAAATCCATTTGATTATATATTATATACAACTATGTACATGCTTAATATATATTACTTTTTAAACCACAGAGGGAACAAAATATTTTAAATATGCTAAAAACTTGATTTAAAATATCTACTGAGGAAGGGGATTTTCTAAAAAGGGAAAACAAATTACTGAACTTAATGTTCGAAAGCTATTAATTAAAACAATTATTGCATTTAAAGTTTGAAACGTGTTATTTTTTGAAAATAATCCTCACTGCTGATTCTTGAACACAATATCTTTATGACTAATGAAATTAAAATATTTTACCGCCGTGTTTCAAAACCAATTGAAAGTCTTGAAAATCATCCTCAGTTTCTCAAACATAAAAAAAGAATTCTGTTTTTTAACATTTGCTAAAATGTTATTTGATTGACATTTCTGACTGGATAGTCTTAAATATAGTTCCATAAATTGAAAATCAGCAATGTTTCTGGTATGTATATATATTATGATGTGCATATGTATTTATTTTGTAAAGTACCTCCTTGTGCGTTTGAGGGGAGGTGATTTACCTGGTGCATAAAATGCTATTTTTTCAGGTATATTTTGTTCTTATCTTCATAAAACTTTATTTAAATTTTTGAAAAACCTCTGAAACTATTATTTAAAATTATGCTTATGCCCTTACTGCCAGATTGGAATTAGGATTTTCAAAAGTTTAAGTGAAATCTAGTTAATAATTGTAAGAGATTAGAGTAAGAGACTTAAAAGATAAAGCAAAGAAAAAAAAATAAGGAGAAAATATGGGAACATGCAAAGATGGCACATTTGTAAAAATGTTTGGTCAATAACCTCTAGTTTCTCATGCAGTATTAGTAACTAAAACCAAACAGTGTACACAATGGAATTAGGATAGACTTGGTGGAGGATGGGAAATGTAGGTAATGTGAGAGTATTTAAGGTCAATATTATTCACAATATTTTTTAATTCTTTGCTCCGAGATAGATATATTTTCAGATATGTTCTGTATTCTATGCATTTTCAGATACACATTTAGTTTATTTTAAACATTTTCAACCTATTTAGCCAATTAGCAGACTATTCAGACAAAATATTTTGTGGATCTGCAACACACAAAATGAAGACAGTGCTTTAGAGGAAAGGGATTCTCAATGTAAATATAAAACAACTTTTCTCCCATTTCCCTTAGAAGTAAGCCCAGATGCCATGTTTCTAGTCTTTTTAATTATGACGCCAAACTTTGCGAGGATAGATGGAGTTTCCATTGTAGATCCATAGGACCAAAACTCCTTGTCTTGATATGTACTAAATGACTAGAAAAAATAATATTCTGTAGAAAAAATAATATTCTGACTGCAATCCTTGAGAGGCTGTAAAGTTAATGGTAAATGACTCAAACAATGAGCCATGAGCTTTGCAAACAATGTATAAAGTAACAGCTCAGGTGCAGAGGGCATGGGCACCTGAGGATGACCACAACAAATCAAGGCTTATTTAGCAACAAGCTGGAGTTTGAGCCAAAGGGAAGAGGTCGATAAGAGGCAGATAATGTGTGGTGGGATAGCTCTTATCATGCCAATGTCTTCCCTTACACAACTGGCTCACTTGTAAAACTTCCTCCTGAAAGGAAGGCATCACATTACTCATCCCTTCTGATGGGGCATAACTGGCTCAATTCCACCAACATGAGACATCTGTTATGTCTTAGAAGGTGTCATAAACCACCAAAGACACCCAAAATATCCACAAAACTTATTTCTGGGGCCTTCCACCAGCACAGTCCACAGTGTTGCAACAGACAGTGTAAAACTCCCTCCAGGGGAGGTACCTGGGTGTTCCTATGTGAATCTAAACGCACATCAACCCACTGAACTTTGTGTTCCCTGGGCTTCATCCACCCCCAAACAATCAAGACTGTGACCATCATTTCAACCAATGGTCATCTAAATTGCAACAGTCAAGTCTCATCATGGGACCCACATGTAGTGATATCTTTCTACTCTTATTTGTTCTTTCTTTTCCTTAAACATTTTCTTAAGTGTTATTTTCATGCCCACATTACTATTACATATTACTACTAATAATGATCAATACCTCCTTTCCACTGTAAATAAATTGTTCTAACAGAAACCCTGTATACATACCTACCTATATACATACCTACCTATGTATATGTTTTTGTAAACACAAATAATTCAGTGTTATTTTACTCTAATCTGCCCCAAGACATCTATTAACAAGACCCTAAGTTACCCTGGCCTTCTGGAGCAGATCATAACCACCAATAGAGATTGTAAAAGTACAGAAAGTGACTTTGTTCTGTCTGCTAAACACAGCATTGGCTTTAACAAGGATAATTAAACATAAGATGGCCAAAAACTCTGCAAAGGGATTTTGCTTGAAAATTACTGTGAATTTTCAGGAATTCCAACAAAGATGCCAACATTTTCCTCAACTGAATGGTGTTTTTTCTTCTTCTTGTGCTGACAGCCAGCGTCACTTTGTTTCTGTTGTTAAAAACTCTCACCATAGTTTTTTGGAATTTCCTTTGGAATGCATTAATACTTCCATTATACTCTGCCCTTTTTTGTAAGGATGAACTATGAGATTAAAAAAGAGAAAATATGGGTTTCAGACCGTCAGGGATAAAAACATCATTTTGGGAATATAATTTCATCTGAAAGTTATACTTGTCTGAATGAATACATCAAATATTTGAATCAGCATTGATATGTACTGATGAAACCAGTGAAAAGTAAGTGAAGGAAAGCAGGAAAATCAGTCTGGAAAATGTGTCAGGATGTCATGAACCACTGTAGCCTTATCAGTTGAAATGTGCAGTGTTTAACAATAGATATTTCTCACTGTATTAAAACATCCTTAAACTCAAAAACTGCATGCAATGTGACTCAGAGGTCTAAAGAATCAGCTGTTTCCTGAGGATCCATTGAAGGCATGATTTCTCAAATGGTGAAAGCATCAACTAAGATTCTCCAAAATACCTCCTATTCTGTTTCTCAATTGTCTTTTTTAGTGTTCCAAAATCCTGTGTAGTGCTTGGAATGACCATCCATAACATACAACTAAATAAAAACAATAAATTATATACTATAGAAATCTTGGAATTACTCATCTCTAAAAATTATTTTCGATTATTTCTGCTAAATATCAAGCCATGACAAAATGTGACTGCAGTACAACAGAACTGATTTTAATATTAGAAACAGCACATACTGAAAATGTTTGATGGATTAATTTCTAGAAACTAAGCATCTGCTTCAACTTAGCTTCTAAGATTAGAAAAACAAAACAAAACACACTTTCACGTTAATTGGGCAGATGGAGAGCACAGAATTTGAAATTACAATACAGTAATTGATCAGGATTGTAATGATGCTAATTCCAATTAAAAGAACACTAACAAGATAAATGTTCACTTGAAATCAATACCATGGTAATGAGGGGGTCTATATCTTGCTGTCTTTGCTGATTTATTTCCACAAGCAGTGATTTTCACAGAGTTTACCTGCCAAGAGAACTACTCAAAGTAAATGATGATGCAGATAGATAATTAGAAGAATGCTGGAGGAGGACTGAAGTCAGTCACTGGAATGGCACCACTAAAAATGATAAAAATATCTGTTTTCATTGTAGTTGTGACTTAGCAGCTATGCAAAACCCAGTGTTTCAATTTAAAAATAGTAATGAAGGTGAAAAAAATATTTAATGTTTCTTTCTCCAAAGTAAGATAATCTTCTACAGAAGTTAATATTAGACTAGGCTGTTAATTTGTTAATACTAGATACCTAGTGATTATAATATTAAATTGATTAAAATGTTTGAAAATTTAGGACTATATTTAATTTGCTTTTGTTAATGATGTCCTATATTTATAAGTCCTTATAGAGTGGTACTGTGTAGCTCAGATGGCTCACACCAATGTCATCACTTTGGTTTAGCAGTGTTTGCACAGCATAAAGATTGTAACTGCTATGCATACTAAGGTCCTGCTCCCGAGGAAGTAGCTGGACATTACTTGCTAAGAAGTACAGAATAAATATTTTTGGTATAATTTGCTTCTGTGTGCAGCCTTTGATTCTCTGTATTAAAATGCCTTTATCTTGACCTGCAAGTTTTTAATCTTCTTCCCCTGTCCTGCTGATGAGGTGAGCGGGAGGACATCTTACTGGACACCTGAAAGCCAGAATATGTTGACCCACCACAGTCCTATTTGTAATGTTTCTATTTTATATCTAAGATAAAATTTATATTACAGTCTAGAAAGCAAATATAAGCAACATGTTTGCACTATCGACGGCATCAGATGCTATGACAAGGTAAGAATGAAAATACAATTATAAAACAGTTTTCTTATACTACTACTAAGTAACTTTACTACTTACTACTAACTTTATCACTGTGCTGTAAAATGTTTCATGCCACAAAGTTAAGCTCCTATTTATCAGCCATTTCTCAAAGTATTTCAAATTTCCTTAGGAAGTAGTTATTATAGACAACAGGTACATTAAATACAGCTGTATGTTTTCTGGACCTTAAAGGTTCATTTCTGTTCCTAATATATACAGTAACAGTTCATAGCACATTTATAGTCTGTAGTTTGTAGGTTCCAAATTCTGAAATGTGTATGTCTTTGAGAATTAGAGTATGCATAATAAATAAGTATACTTCCTATTCTCTCTTGAATTCACTTTCCTTGAAAAATAATCAAACACTCATCCATAACTTAATTTGGTTTGAAATGATTATGTTAAAATGCCAGTGTAGACATATTAGCAGAATAGTGTTAACACAAATGTCAGAAAAAGTACAAGGGGTCTGGAACTTTTTATGCAGGTATTGTGGTACGCTTCAAAAAATATTTAGAAATATCATCACTGATATTTGATGTCATACCAAGATCAAATGTAAGACATAATAGCACATCACCACTGCTCACTAATCTGCACAACACTGTCAAACACAAAATATGAAATTTAGAGGTTAGGACAAGTAAATTATTTCTCTGCTAAGTGTATTTGTTTGCAAATCTCTCTACAGTAAATTTACTTACAAACTCTGTTTTATGTACTGTGGCTCTTTTTCCATTGTTCTAACACAATGTTAAAGCAGGTAAATATTGGAAAGTGTGAAAGACAAACATTTAAACAAGTCTGTTCCTCATTCATCTGGGATAGGGAACACAAATCTATGACCAAGAATTTACACGCTTTAAGAAGCACCAGTCAGCGGTTTCCACATGCTTCAGAAACTAATGGCTATTTTCATACACTAACAGCTATTTTCATAGCTAGATTTATGAATGTTTTATGATTTGTAAGAGCATTAAAACTCTTGAACCATGGTTTTAATATTACACTTATTAATATTTATTCCTTATATATTTGTAAATTATAGGGCGAGGAAGCATCACTGTGACGATCTACTTTGACCTCCTGCAAAAAACAGAAGTTACTTAGAAGTTAAATAATTTAAATTTCCTAATACCCATTAAAAATTGAGATTTTTGTAGGGAAAGTAATCCCAGCAACATGTCATAGAATCACAGAATGTTTCAAGATTAAAGGGATCATCAAGTACATTTGCCTGCTCCTCACATGACAAATATCTTGTGTAGTCAGAATTTCTTCAACATCAAGCACTACCAAGTCACACTTTTACCTGCCAGGTGCTATCTTCTGCGTAGAATTCCTGTTTGTCCACATCAATATGTAAGTGGATAGATGTATTCTGGGCAAAAATTACCTAAGTGAAAAAAATGAGCTCATTGTGGTTCGTAGTGAAAGACCTTTCTTGCAGTTTGTTCTCATTCTCAACCCTCTGCTCTTTGACTGTTGATTGAATAGCAGTAGAAAGTGTCATAGAACCTAACTAGCCAGTGTAAATAATGGCATTTGTCTACCCCCACCTTTAATTAACCAAGTTACAATATTAACACTATTGCTCAAACTACCCAATTAATATAGAAAGTACCGTTTATAACAGGGTTAAAACTAGTATACATAACTTTTTTGGTATAGGTCACTTCTAGCATTCTGCTCTTCTTTCTAAAGTCCTTCTGGATCCTGCAGTCTTCATGGAAGGAAGGGGAAAGGGCTTTGTAAAAAGTCACCAGCTTGCCTCATGTGTGTCTTTTGAATCTTCATGTGTGCTTAGAGTTTTTGAAACAAATGCTTTCATCTCACTAGTCCACAGCTGAGGTTCAGAAGTAACACTTGATCATCCCCCAGTTTCATATGACAGTAAGCATGGCTGCTGCACAATAACTTCCTTACTGGAGGGATTCATACAGTTCTGGCCAGAACAGGTGAGGCAAGTGACATAAAATGGTTGACAGGGTCCTGAGAGCACCACCAGCCCTGACTGTCCCTGACCATCACCCTTCAGCCGTCCCCACCCTGTCCAAGGCTCAGGACCCCACCATGTCCAGTGCTCCCTTGCGCCTGTGGCCATCAGTCCCTACCCCAGCTGCTCCCCAGCTCCCCACAGCCCTGCCCAGACCGGCCACGGGCACTGCCAAGCCCTGGACCAGCCCCATGGCCCTGGTGCCTCTCAGCACACCTGTTCCTGGGACAGCCTCCGGCTGCCCCACAGCGTGCTTGAGATAAACACCAAGATGTGAAAGCAGCACAGCGTCTGTCCAGAGCACCTTGATCTGAGTTCAGAAAGTAGTAATTATAGAAAGTGTAACAAATGAGTTTGTGTTTAAGGTGTCAAAATTTGCTGATTTGCTGTTCACAGAAGTAAACATGGAACAAGCCTCTGGGGTTATTGTTACCATTCAGTTCCTACAACAGCAATAATCTAATTTCGGTTATAGCAACAATCAGTTCTTTGGGTTCAAGAAAGAACTTTAAAAGCTATTCATTTATCATGGTTTGGTATGTGTTTTAGCTTTGAAGTACCCAGAAAATAACATGCATTAAAAAGTAGCACTGTCAGGCTTGCAGTGGGTAGTGCAGAGAATGATTGAGTCACCTTTCCATCTACAGCTTGGGGGTTTGTCATCATAGCATATTTTCTTATACAGCTCAAAAGATATTTCATCAATGAAATACATTAAAGCCATTGTCTTACTCTGTCACAACACTTACTGAAATGTCAAGTCCTTTTACTAGGAGAGGTGATAGAAACTGATTAAATATATTTGGGAGGTTTTTATATTGAGTAGCCAGTTGGATTTCCATCTCTAACTTACTCATAGTAGTCTGTGTGCGTTTTCACTGGTGGTGTCACTTCTGAGCTCCTGTGCTGTACTATACATTGTTATGGCTCAGAAAAGGTTGTACATCAAAGCATTACCAGGATTGGTGGAAAAAAAAACCCCATTGACAATTTTAAACTGTTTTATAATATGGTTTAATACTTTCTGAAAGTAAAATTGTAAAATGTGATACATTTTACAAATCACTTATCGTTGATATCCAGACGTAATGAACATAGGTTTGTTACTGATGCAACATTGCATAAATACACAGTGGTTTGTCATGAAGAGTGGTTTTAAAAAACCTACCGTGTTCTAAAAGTGCAAATGATTGTCTTCATGCTTTGAAGAGTAAGTGACCGATGTGCTTCTCTATACTCCTTACTATAGAATTAGTGTAGAATTCAGGCAAAGCATGTGTTACTGAGAGGAAATGTTTAGTGATTCTGAGTCCAAGCAGAAGTACCTGGTTCATAGGAAGGTAACTAAACTTTGTTTTACTCTAAGACAGACTGCCACATTCAAAGTACCCATTGGGAATGGTACATGTGATATATGTGCCCTGAAATGTGCCTGCAATTTTCCGTGAAAATGCCAGATGGCAAAAGCAAGCACATTGAAAGTAAGTGTCAATTAAATTAATTACAAAGTTTAGATAATTGCAGAACAATATGTGAGTTAATCTTTTAACCCTGCTTAAATTTTAGTGTAAAAATAGCATCTCTTGAAATTTACTCTTGCCTAGCTCTAAGCAGTTGCATGAATTAGGTGTAAAGAGATTGAGATTGCATTCTGAGACAACTAACTCTCTAAAAAACCTTCCTATGTCATTGGTTTTGGATAAAAGGCTGGTATTGTTATCTGTCATGGTTTAAAAGACTGGTGTTTGCCAAGGAAGGTGGTAACCTTCCTGGAAGGCAAAAGAGGACCCCTCCCTCCAAATGATTATAACTTTGAAATTACGGGGCTATCAGGCAAAGATGTGGGAAGAGGAATACCAGTTCTTTACTGGAATATATACATAAATATATATGTATATATATATATGTATATGTATATATATGTGTATATATA
>LTAT01000006.1:50119684-50137228 GCA_003286495.1 Chlorodrepanis virens | reverse complement strand
AAAAAAAAAAAAAAAAAAAAAAGAAAAAGAAAAAGGGCTAGAAAAGAAGGATCTCTGAGCAGCTGTCTAGTTACAAGTTTTGTTAGATCCAGAGAAGGCTGTCACGATCTTTGGAAAATAACAGTTCAGCTTGCCACAGAGATAAGCAATAACCTTGAAAAGAGCTTTGTCCTTCTTCCCTCAAATTAATAATTACTCTTTTCTGACTTTCCTATAACTGATAAGAATATCCATACATAGTTCTTCTCTAGGATGGTTCTTTGAAGATAGGTAAACTTCCTCTCTAGATAAACAATTCATATAGTCCAATGGCTCTATAATTCTGAATAAATTTCCTGATATTATTTAACCATTAAATTTCCTGATATTATTTTATTCCTTTAATACCAACTAAACTGTCTTCTGGGCATATCTTCATTGTAGTTTTGGCCCAATCTGTTTAGCCTACATTCCTGAGTCCTTTTTTCTGCTCTTTTTCTCTTCACTCTCCTCAGCAGGACCAACATTGATTTTACCTGCCATAACTCTGAATGCAAAAAAGACTGAAGCCACAAAGCTACTCTTTCAGGATCTATCAACCCTCACTAGACAGGGAAACAGATGGAGAAAGACTGTCTGCAAAGCTAAGGCACAATGTGCTTTTTCTTAGATTATCAGGCTAGAGCTTTGGTTCCCAGTATTGGAGGAGACAGGACACTCGTTACAGTTTAGTACAGGACAACAGGGCAATTATCTCAATTTAATAGAAAGTAATGGACTTTGACTCTCTCCCAACATTAGCCTGACACATCTAGAGCAGTAGGATAAATTCCTTGCAAGCAATATGGAAATAGATGAGACAGGAAAAAGCAGGAGAGCAATAATCAGCATCTTAAAGACAAAAGACATACATAATTATTATCACTCTCAGGAATTCATTTTTTGCAGAATTAAATCAGCAAGGGAAATACTTCCAGTTTCAGATAAATTAATGCATCAGATGAGTTGCCTGTATAATTAAAAAAGAATTAAATAAAAAAGTTGAAATCAATAATCTTTTCAATTCATGAAATGCTATATAAATTAAACTGTTTAGCTATAGATGTCTGTCACATAGCTTTCATAAAATAGCTTTGTTTTCCAGAATGGTCCCTGTAAATATTTAATTTATATGTTGACTTTTTCTCTGACATTGAAGTATGCACATTTTCAAGGGTACTTCTATTGTTGAACTTGGCTTAGTTTCTGTTTATATTTCTCTAATGTCTAATGAAGACATTAGATTTACAATCAGATATTTTCTCCTAGATAAAAAAGTGCAACTGTAGTAGTATTTTATTTTTATCTTTCAACTACAGTTGTCAGGTTAAAAAAAACTGTTATCTGAAAATAATTTAAAGGAAATATGTTGTACTAATTTTACTGTAATTTGATTTAGCTTATTCTACTAGGAATTAATGTCTCAGTTTTTTAATGATTTATATGTAAAACTCTATGACATTTTGTCTCCTTAAGAAAATTAAAACAGATCACATTCATCATATGGCTTTAAGTTTTGTATTGATTATTTTTAACCTGTTTTAAATATCTTAAATAGAAGAAGTTTTTATTGCCCCTGTATGGGGAAACCTTTCTGCTTCCTGCTCTGCTTTAACCCAATGGACTCACAGGTAGAAAATGTGTTTATTTAACAAGACAAAAAGTGCCAAAAAAAAGTATCTGTCTTTTCTCAGGTTTTAATCAATAGATTAAAAGAATTACTGTTCAGTGGTTATTATTTTTGAATTACAAGGACTATGGACTTGAAAATTTCTAAAAATTTACCTAAAATAAGAAATAATTTGGTTCAAACCCAAATATTTCACACAGAGAAAGTCAAGTAGTATGTTTACTATTTCAGTGTTGGTTTTGCTGATGTTGCTCGTCATTAATAGCATTAATAACAGGACATGACTGTTGATTGCATTTCATTGGAATGCCTGTTCTTTTTAGTGGCTTCTATTTAGCTTGATTTCCATTGTGTTCAATATTTACCAAAAGTCAATATTTTAATAAACAATAGCAATAAAAATAATAATAATCATAATTGTATTAATGAGTTGATATTAGCATTGAAATTAATCTTAATTGAACTCTTGCCTCGAAAGTCCAGGTAAGGACTCACACTTCATTATTTTGCATATAGAACTGACATGAGGAAAGAGTGATCAGTGCTAGAAAAGGCTGTGTGTATAGCAAATAAGAGAAAAAAGACACAATAATAATGAATACTGATGTGAATATGCTGTATGCTTGTTTCTGGTTGCCGATCTTACAATTCTATAAATAATACTTTAAAAGTATAATGCAATATTTTTACTATAATAACATTTAATAAAAAATAATATTTATAACAAAGACTTAAAAAGAAACTAAGAAAACATTTTAGAAAAATTGCATCATATAGAGCCATCTCATATATATTATCTTAGGATAAATATATTTCAAAACCAGTCTTAAAAGAAAATGATGAGGAGATGTGAAAGATGTGAGGATTGAAAAATAAAAAAGGAGGTGATTTATTCTACAAGATAACTCTACAGTCTCTATGTTCATGTTCTCCATTGGAAACTATCGAAAGCTATTCCTAAATAACATTTTTAAAAATTTGCAAGAATTTCTAGTATTTGGAATGGGTAATATTTTATTTGATAGCAGTTAGTTATTATGAATGTTCTTAAACTGGGAGAAAAGACAGTATCCCATGACTTTGAAAGTCAATGTGATGTTCTATATAATAAATGCAAGTCAAAATAGTTAGTTTAAAAACAACCTTTACATTGAAATACAAGTGACAAATTTATTCAAAAGCATTTTGTTACGGGTTATTAGTAACTCAAAAAAAAAAAAGCAGAACAAATAATTGTGGCAATTCTAGTGCTTTTCAATAAAATATTTTCTAGGTCCATACTGTTGTCAAAATAACGAAAGACAAAAGGTTTGCAGTATGAGAAATGAGTTAGTAGTGACACATATTTTTAGTAAAATACATTATATTCAGAATGCAAAATACGTCATTTTTTTCATGTGAAAGTCATCAAAAATTCCTGAAATCTATATGGCTGAAAAACACAAGTTACCAAATGGATATTTTTTTTACTCTTTTCTTTAGAACAGTGTTAGAAATACAGTTTTCATTCTGTGAAGAATGAAAATTACTAAGGAAATTTATCAAATACTGTTAAATAATATAGGCTGGATGCAAATATGTGTTAATGGGTAGAAATATTTTAGTAATTTTAGTAATCTATAATTTCATCATCTGCTTACATATCAGTATCTCACCAAACACACAGTTGATTAAGACAAAGTGTTAAATAAAACCTTTAGTCAAAGGTATATTCCTGTCCTTTAACCTTTTAACACCTCTGAACTTCTGATTTCCTACATCTCTAGTGTAGATTTTTTAATCCAAAAGAAGTTCACAATCATTATTACCTCACAAAATGTTCAGGTTGGTACCATGATAAACAAGTTCTCTTCATAATAGTATATTTTTAAAGAAATATATTCGTGACCAAGGTTGAGTAGATTTCAGAAATACAGGAGATATATTAAATTCTTTTTTTTCTTTTCAAAAAATGAAGTAAAATATAAATCTGAAATTGGATCTCAGCTATTGATGTGTAACACAGGTATAAATTCCAAAATTGTGTTTATGCTCCTTCTTCATCTTGAACCTTCTTATGCTTTTACATATGTTTCTCAGTCATTCCCTCTTATTGTTTCCACACAATAATGACATGAAAATTTTTATCTAGCCAGTCCCCTTCCTTCCAAGCAGAAGACAGTTTATCTTTCCTTGCATATTCATGCTCATAATTTCTTCTCATAATATGCATCTACAAGGTGAACTTAATTACATTTTTTGCTCATTAAATGTTTAGTATACTGAAAAAAAGTGAAATTCTGTGTCGTTTACTGCTTTCTTGCACTTTAATGTTTAGAGCTGTTTGAAAGCTAAAGGTGTCCAAAGTACGCGTATTTTGTGTGATTACTGGTTGGTTCTGACACCCTGAACAAACAAGTTCCCAGGTGAAGTGCTAATCTTTAATAATTCATGTAAAATAATTATTAAGGGGTGTACCTCCCACATAATAAAAAATATTCAAATACAACAAGTAGCAATAACAACAGAAAAGTAAACTTAAGGTTATCAGGTTTATTCTAGCATTATCTTCTCACAATTGTTCTTCATAGAAAAAATTAATCAGAAAGGGGCCTCTGGATGCCTTTTAGGAATAGCTTCCAAGGAAAATCATATCACAAAGGGCTTATCTAATCAAGTTTGAAAATTTCCAGATTATAATAACCCTATGTGGATACCCAGGTGCATAGGCAATTACATTTTAAACCCTCCACATTTTATTTTTTTTAGGTTTGCATTTCCATATTTAGCTTTCAAGAATGTCAATAGTCAAGTCTCTGGATCATGACTGGATTTTAACATGGTGAAACATGGATCTCACAAGAGAAATCACTGTCTTGTCAGCAAATGGTGAAAAGAGGTGTAAAGTCTTAAGTAATTGTTTTTTTTCTCTAATATTAAAAATTCTACAGATTAATGTAATTTGAAACTTCATATGTAAATGTTGATAAGATTTCCTTAAGTCAAAATACAAACAGAATTTTAAATTATAATACTTATTTGGTGTCAAATGCACAAGTTCTGTTAAGACATCAATGCACATTGATGTTGATATTGATTGAAGACATTATAAATTCTATATGCTGTTTAAAAACACAGAACATATTAAAAAAAGGGATATGATAAAATATTTTTCAATAAAACAAAGACTACAGAGATGGTTGTTTTATTCAATTACTATTTTTAAGGGGTTTAGAGATTTATAGATGAATATGACACAGTACAGTTTAAATGGAGAGATTTTTAGTGGAAGCAGCCATTTTTCATCTTTATTGAGGTGTTCCATCTCCCGCTATCTCTACTTGATTTCCATATATATTGAGCACTATATGACTAGCTTGTTAACAGGTAAGGTGTCATTTCAACAGATGGCTAAGTGTGTGGAAATCAAAACCATGCATGAACATCATATGTATTTACTGAGAGCATAAGTCCCATTAGAAAATATCCAAACATCTGCCTGTCCTAAAACCTTAGGTTGAAGGGATATGCCATCTCTAATCTATTATTTTGACAGAGATGTGTGCATGAAAACTCATCACTCAATCACTTAAAAAAAAGTGAAAGAGTCTACCAGAGAGAAAATAGATTATAAATTAAATTTTTGCTTTATAAAATTTCACTAACTTGGTGAAGTGATTGGAGCCAAGGGCTTTAGCTTTCTGAAGATTAGTAATTTAGAGTTTTCACGGTAGCTTATAGGCACTTTGCTGCAGACGACTGTAAGCTCAAGATATGGCTGTATTCCTCCTCCAAGGAGTTCTGACCAACTTATTTTCTGTCCATTTAAAATGCTTTCAGCTATAACAAATAAGAAGCTTTTCTCAGTGGTCAAATGGCACAACATATGGATTGGGGGAAGATTCTTGCCGCAGGAAAGTTGCTACATTTAAGGGTAAGTATTTTCATAAGGCATGACAAGAATTATATCTAATAGTTTTTCTCTAACAAAACAGTCTCTAATATCACTGATCTCACCAATATTTTTTTCTATTTACTTTAATATAATTAAATAATAGCAGAGGATGAGTCTTTTCATAATCAATACACAGTTATCTTCATTATAAATTGTCTTTCAAAAGAAAATAAATTTTCAGCAGAATTTCTATTGATTAATATATTTATCAGGATAGAATTTTGATTTCTTGCATTATACTTAAGTCATGACAATTGTAAGAAAGCAAAACACCTCCAAAAATTATTTTATGATATTTGTATAGTTATCTGCCTTTTTTGTGTTATTTGCAAAGTATAAACCTATCATTCTATAGCAGTTTTCAATTCCTTACTTACAAATTCTGTACACACTATACATAATGATAATGAATTACGAATGCAATAATGGCAGATGACATTATTATCCACTTGAAAGAACCAAACAATAAACTACTTTAACTAGATGTAACCTTTGTTGAATGTATAATAATAAAGTATTTTTGAGGTAGTAGTGATGAGGAAATTGTCTAAAGTACATAATTTGCAGCATGAATTGGCAGTATTTATGCTTTACAGTAAAAATTACCATGAGCTTTCTAACTATTCTGAGTTTCATTTATCATCTGTCCATAATATTTCTCACTGAGAATCTATGCTGTTTAAAAGCAGACTCCAAAATAACTGTGAGTAATAAGCTAGCACTCAATAAATAGTTAAAAAAAACCCCTTATAACATTCAGTTCATGCTAGCATGTGATATAGTCCACAAAATACAGTGAATATATTCCAGTTCATTCTAATGCAATTTTTTATTAACTTTATTAGCTACAATTTAGCTGAATCTAGCTACATACCAGTTATGTTTGTAGGTGAGAAATACGGCTGCCTTCACTAACATCTCCAATTCTTTGTGGTCAGATGTAGCATTCTACTAAAACCTTCCTATCTGACCCCTACCTCTAGAATAGCAGCAATTCAGTAGCTGCTCTTGGAGATGCCATTGACTATAAAAGTAATCTTGGACTAGACATCTCACTCTATCAAACAAATGACAGTGTAAACATGTAATTATGTTAATCTACTCATAAAGAGTGTTTTCCATTCTATGGTGGAGAGGAGCATGGTGAAGCTAATATTTTGGAGGACGAGAGCAGGCAGATATTCCCTGATAAACTGCTGCCCATGCCCACACTTGAGCAAATCTATGCTGAAGGAGTGCAGTCCATGGGAATGACCCATGTTAGAGCAGGCATAACAGAAGGAGTCATGGCAGAGAGCTACTGTTATCAGCTGACCACAACTCCTCACTCCCACAGGAGTTGAAAATGAAGGATTGAAATTGAGACTGGGGAAAAGGGAGTGGTGGGTGAAGGTGTCAAGTTTCTGTATTTTTTCCTCACCATCCAAATTTAATTTTTATTGACAAAAAATCAAATTAATTTTCCCTGTGTTAATTCTGGCTTCCTGTAAGAACAATTTGTAAGTGATTTCCCTGTCTTTATCATTACCCATGAGCCTTTCTATCTTGTATTCTCCTGTTGAGGAGTAGGGTGGGTGGGCATATAGCAGCCAGCCAAGATCAGCCTAACACAGTTCATTATTTATATGCTGGCCATATCAATAAGTCATTAATGTCACTATTTTTGTGTTAGATCTACTTTTTGTTTATATCTTTTTAAATTCTGTAAAACTGTTCCACAGATTAATTATCATTTACTGTATGAAATCTAATAAAATACTGTAGGAAAATGCAAAACATTTATGAAGTTTATTTTCCTGGCTATTTAATATTAAACATCAATACTTCATTATTGCTTTATGAAATGACTTATGAGCCCGCTTGTTCAATGCAAAATGAAGTATTTTCTAGATATGACTTTGAAGAAAGGATGTAGAAGCAGCGTTTCTTTTTCCCTCTCTTCACAAGAAATTAATTTTCTCTGCTTCACCTCTCTGTTTGACCTTCCTTAGGCTTTTTGTATGATATGGATCCAGGAAGCCACTGGATTTTGTGAATATTAATGAAGATAACTCAAATTGCTACCTCCTAAGAGACAAGAAAAAATATGCAGTACTATAGCTACCAAGTGTATTCCCATGGGGACTAAGAATTTGATTTAATTTATTTAATCAGAAAATTAAAGGAAATAAAAATAAAATTCCCACGGTTCAAGGATTTGAAACATACTAATATTCTTTTTGAAAAATAAGAATTCTCATCATATAAACTAGATTTAAACATCGTAAATTGTGGATCTCTCTGTAATTCCATTTACATGACAGTAAGGCTGGAATAATAAAATGAAAATCAATACAATTTTTATTCAGTATCCATTATCATACACAGTATGCAACTTGAACTTATGTGAAGCTTAAATTTCAGTGATGTTAGGAAAGCATATTTAGCTATTATTTTAATCACAGCACATAGATGCTGCTTTTAAATAACTAAATAACTAAAAATATAAGTTCTATTAATGTTCTTTTTAGTGTTCATGTATTAAAAACATAAATTAAAAAATGAATTTGGAATTAATTTTTCAAAATTTTTAGTTAATTGGCTAATATCTGTCAGTCTACCTATGTTGCAGTTTTAGTTGATTTCTGATAAAAGGCTACATAGGATAGAGTTGTGCATATGTTTATATATGGAGTAACGGTCTGACAAGGCAATTTTCAAAAAGCTTGGGTTTTTCTGATGTTACTACTAATGTTGTTACATCACTACTGACAAAAGCTGGACAAGCTTAGGGCTTGAATTTGATCTGCAGGGTCTTTATCAGAGATAACATATAACAAATGGGGATCTCTGTTTAACACATATCAGACTGAATTTGTGAATTATAATCTAAAAATTGAATCTCATTATTTACACAGTCTCTGTAGAATTTTAATGAAGAAATTTCTAGAAAACATGGCACTTGGTATTTTACCACTATTTGTTTTTTTTTGGTGAGTGTCACAGCCACTGATGTTTATCTGCCATGCAAATGTGAAAAATTGTTTGAAGTCCATTACCTAAGGGCAGCCTTGGCTGCAGTGAGCATGGAATGACAGAGTTCAAGATCTTTAGGGCAGCAAGGAGAGGACACAGCCAGGTTGCTATCCTGGATTTCAGGAGAGCAGAGTTTGGCTTCTACAGGGATCTGCTTGGTAGGGTGCCATAGGACAGCCCTTGAGGGAAGAGGGGCCCAAGAAAACAGGCTGATATTCAAAGATTACCTCCTCTGCTCTCTGGAGTGATGCATTCCAACAAAGAGGAAGTCAGGCAAAAATCCCAAGTCTGCATGGATGAACAAGCTGTTCCTGGATAAACTCAAGCTGAAAAAGGAAGTCTACAGAGGGTGGAAGGAATGGCAGGTAGTCTTGGAGGAATATGGGGAGATTGTTCAAGTAGATATCAGTACAAAATCTCTCTAAATATCTTCATCTGCATCATCATAGTAATAGAAGTTCAGATTCTTATTAACTGCCTCCTTGCTGCTCAGAGCCTTTGGATGTATCAGTATTTAGACAACAGTTCTTTATCTAGGACTTCTAGATCATAAAATCACAGAACGGTTTGGGTTGGAAGGGTTCATTTTAAAGATCATCAAGTTGCAACCACTGCACCATGGGTGCAGTCAGTTGTGCACAGTGCTAGGTACAAGTGTTCCCAGGTACACTACAATGCAGTCAGAGACCCAGATATTACCAAAGGGTTGTCCTTACTTTGGGGAGGAGAGAACAAAAAGCATGTCAAGTTGTTTGCGAGGTGCTTGCCTCCTCATCCTTTGCCATAGAGGATTTCAAATGCTAATTTGTACCTTTTGGAGAAGTGGAGGTGAAACTGTAGTCAAACAATCTGTTACTGCTGCCATCAATGGTAGTGGGTTAGCCACTTTGCGAATGAGGGACACTGAGAGTTATAAAGAGAGGGATTATAAAGATTGTAGGCCTTGTGCAAGGACAATTCTGTGACACCTCAGCAGCACTCCATCCTCCAGCTGGCTGATTGCAGTTATAATGGCCATCTGGCCTCTGTCTGAAAATCTAGCAGCAGGCCACCATGCCCATGGGAATCCCTTTGCCATATATTTCATGGCATACCTTATGGCTATAGGCCCCTAAAGCCCCCTCTAGGCAGTACTGGAAAGCTGCTGTAAGGTCTCCTCAGAGCCTTCTCCACCTTGAACAACCCCAATTCTCTCAGCCTGTCTTCATGGGAGAGGTGATCCAGTCCTGAGATCATCTTAATTTTCTGGATTGGAAGCCTGAATGCAGGTGTTAATAGCACTTATTTTACTTTTCTTTCTGAAAACCACTCCCATATCTTTAAGTATTCACTGACTTACTTTCTTCCAAAAGACTCATCCAAAAGAATATAGTTATTTGTGGTTCAAAATGAAACTGGCTGGATAATCTAAGACATTATATGAAGTTCTTAGTAGTTTTTTTTCTCTTAATTAATTCTACTAAAAAAAAAACAAAAACCAAAAAAGAGAAGCAGTTCTTGAGCTTTCTTGTAAAAGAAAAGAACCTTTATTTAGTTATGATTTTCTTGTTCTGGCTGCCTGGTAAATACATAAATTGATGCCTCAAAAAAACACCAACCATATAGAGGTGAGATGTTAATAAAAGGAAAACACATGAAATTCTACTTTTTCACAAACCTGAAATTTCTTTCTCAGTCTGAGAGCCACAGTAAAACTGTTGTTTAAATAATCGAATCTCTTCCAGCCCTTGACAATACAAATGGGTACAAAGAATTTGTCTTGTTACTCTTTCTATGACATTCAGTGAATGAAATGGTGCCTACTGATATCATAGGCTGCCTATTCTATTAACTCTTCTAGAGAACCAACTGGATACTGACAGATTTGTCCTTAATTAGCAAATAGTGCAAAGTATGAAAAATAGCAGAAAATATTGCACTACTGGCCCCTAAAAGATTAGAGAAAAAAAGAAAAATAACATTTAAAACTTTTCCTAATATCATTATCTATTTGCCATAAGAATATGAAACTTTAACATTTACATCTCAATAATTAATAAGCGTTATTTCAGAAAATAGTAAAACTGTAGCTCATTCATTACCATTCCTCCATTCTTTTGGTTTTACTAAAAATATATCAGTGTGTAGTACACATATGGAGGGAGGCAAGAGAGAAAGTTCAATGTTCCTTCTGATGTCAACTAGTAATTAAAGAAATCTGAGTGAACACTCAGCTACCCATAGGGATGCAAAGAAATGACTGAACATAGTTTAGGCAGAGGTTTGAGTATGTAATTTATTTATGAACTAATGCATTAATTCATGAGAATCTGGAGGTGGTATGGGGATTAGGGCTTTCTACTCTATAATCTTTCCCTGGGAAATGTATAGTTTAGTATTCTTAGCCAGCTGGTGATTGAAACAGTCAGTCCGAAGCCAGATTGGTTTCCTTTTTTTTGCTTACATGTACCTCTGAGCCAAATGCGAGGTACTGACATCAGTCTGTCATAATAGATCTGCAGAATGAGGATTCAGACAACCCTTTGAAAATGCTCTAGACTGTAATTTACCCCAAGTCAACAGTTTTTTTCTTTTTTTTTCCGAACATGGGTTAATCATTTATCTAACACTCATTAGAATAAAAACTGAAAATGTAAAAAAGGGATGTCTTGAAATGTGTAAAAATGTAACTAGCTGAAAAGTGTCAAAGAATAAAGTCTATATTTTGTTTTAAAAATACACCCAAAAATGCTACAGACTTTTAGAAAGTTCCTTCTTCTCCTATGAGATCCATGTATAAGAGCTTTATGTCTTTGGTTATTTGTCCTTTTACTAAACAACAAACCTAGGGACCAGAGACTGCGCTTCTAGAAAACATGGGATAGAAAAAAAAAGCTAAATCATTATTCATGCTTGCTACAAGGTTATACTATAGCTCTTGATTTATAAGTACAGAACAATACCCAAGGTTATTATTTTTAGACTTGTGTAGATGATATTCGGTCCTTTTTTTTTTTTTTCTCATATGTGTGGGATTGTCAAATCAAATCATTGACAACTCTTTATGGATTGACTCCAAAACTAGAACTATCTGAGAGAAAACACTTACTGAAGAGAATTCTTTAGTCAAGCAAAAGAGAAAATAAAGATCTTCTAAATATGAAATCCAAATTCTGTAACTGCTTCAGAAGAAAAGATTGAAGATAACCATGCCAGTACTCTATTTCTCCTTTTTATAGCTAGGAATTTTAGCTATGCTGAGAAAGTACTGCTCAGGTTAGTGGACAGTGAGGTGAATGGAAAATGAACTGTTTGGCTGCACCTCCAATGTTGTGACCAGTTTCATAAAGTCCAGTTGGAGACAAGTAAATAGTGGTATATCCCAAGAGTGAGTACTGGGTCGAATACTGCTCAGCTCTTCAGTAGTGACCTGGGCATTGCAGCAGAGGCCATTCTCATAAAGATTGCAGAAAATGCAAAACTGAGTGGCTGAAGGGGAAATTTATCATCAGTGCACTTCAGGAACTTCCTGGCCTGCTTACATTTGGCTGAGTTTTCCCTCCAGAAGATGCTGTGTGTATATAAATGAATAAAAACCTCAATGGGCAAAAGGTTAAGTCTGCTTGAACGTCCCGCTCCCTCCTCCATAATTGTGTAGGAGAAAAAAAAAAAAAAAAAAAGAAAAACAAACTACAAGAAGTAAAAAATATCAGAATTGCAATTTACTAAAGAAGATAGCAATAAATACAGCAATAAAGAGCAAATTGTAAAAAAGAGGGCATTGTTTAACCAAAAAAGGCACAAACAAAAGAGGATGGCTTCTGTTCCTAAGTAACTGCATTTGCTCCCCTTGGAAAAAAGGCAAGATATTGTTTTGACCTCTTGAGAATATTTCTTTCTAACTTAGAGTATAACAAAAACCATAAGTTCTTCTAATAGTTTCATCAAGAAAGCTTTTTAGGGCCTTGCAGCCAGGAAGAGCAAGAATAGCTCCCAGTGTTTCTGCTCCCTGTTTTTAAAAGACATTCTACCACTCCCCATCTGCAAACGGGGGAAACCAAACAAAGTTCCACTTCCTATGTCTTGGGGTTCCCTGTCCAAACCTGCACCTCCCTGGCCCCCAACACCACCATGCTCACAATTCCATTAAAAAATTGGTATTGAATATTTAACACAGAAGATCTACCTCCTTGGTTTGTAAGCAGTGTGGTTGAAGACCCTCTTGAGAGCCAGGACATTTAAAGCCGAGGTTGTTCCCTGAGACTTAGGCTTAGGCACATTTCAAGGGATGAGACATTCACAGCTTCTCTGGCAACCTGTTTCAGTGCCTCACCATCCTCACAGTGAAGAATTTCTCCCTAATATCCTATCAAAACCTCCCCTCTTTCAGTTTAAGGCCATCACCCTTTTCTCATTTCGACCTGCCCTTGTAAAAGGTCCCTCTCCAGCTTTCTTCTAGGCTCCCTTTAGGTACTGGAAGGTTCTAGAGAGTGTCCCCAGACCCTCTTTTTAGGCTGAACAAAACCTAGAGGTTTGATAGGAGAGGTACTTTTTTACCAGAGGTTTGATAGGAGATCAGTCTTCTGCTGATCTAGTGGCTTTCTTCTGGACTTGTTCTAACAGGTTCTAGTGGCTGATCTAGTGGCTTTCTTCTGGACTTGTTCCAAAATGTTCATGTCCTTCTTATGTTATGGACCTCAGAGCTGGCTCAAGTATTCTAGGTGGCATCATGAGAAGGGAGTAGAGGGGGAAAATCACCTCCCTTGATTTGCTGGCCATGCTTCTTTTGAAGCAGCTCGGGATACAGCTGGCCTTCTGAGCTGCTAACACATATTGCCAGCTCATATACAATTTTTTGGCTGCTAATATCCCCGAGTCCTCTGCAGGGCTGCTCTCAATGCACTCATTGCCCCACCTGTACTTGTGCTTGGGCGTGTCCTAACCCAGGTGCAGGATCTTGCACTACTTGGCCTTGCTAATTTCATGAGGTTTGCATGAGCCTACCTATCTAGCCGGTCAAGGTACCTCTGGATGGTATTATTTCCCTCCCTTCCGTCTAGAGTAGCAACCTCACCACACAGGTTGGTGTCATCCACAAACTTGCTGAGGAGTGCACTGAATCCCACTGTCTATGTCCCTGAAAAAAATTTAAGTAACTCTTGTCCCAGTCAGACCTCTGAGGAACACCATGTGTCACTGACATCCTCCCAGATATCAAGACACAGACTGCAACTCTTTTGAGTGCAACCATCCTGCCATTTCCTTATCCACCAAGTGATCCACCTGTCAAATCCACAAATGTCAGAAGCTGAGTGAGAACCCTGACTTCAGACTTCTCAAAAGGATGGTAAGCTTGCATCTAAACCTGTGGTGACAGACTCAATTGCTTATGAGACAAAGGACACTGAACTCTTGTCTCTGCTCATAGGAGGAGGAATCCTCCCTTTCCTCCTGAAATGCCACTATGTAACAGATAAGATGCCCTGGGGTTGCAGAATGAGAGTTAGCCTCAGGCTAGAACCAGGAAAGACCAGCCATATAAAGCTGGTCTGACAACTACCTGCTTTACAACTACTGTCACCGGAGCAGTATGTTAGAAGCTCTCTAACTGAAGATTCCTTCCCAAGAGGCACCAAAAAGCCTATTGTTGCCCAGACAATACCTTTAGAGAAAATTAAAGCCTTCCGGGGGCTTGCATATGTGATGTAACAGAAGATGCCAAGCCTGGTACAGATTGCAGACTACCTACCTTAGAACAGTTTATACTGTTCTAAGTAGGGTTAAATGATGCTGTGGTGAGTCAATTCAGAAATATGAAAAGAAACTTTGCCTTCCTTGGAGTGGGACTTTCCCATTCCTTGTATATCTGAAGAAGGCACACATAGTATTTACAGTTTCAGTCACATGGTAATTAGGGCCCATCCAGAATTCAATAGTATCTGTTGAACTGTTGTAGATCAGTGTCTACCAGATGTCACCCTTCAGATGTGCCCTTTGACACATCTGCTAGCCTGCAGGAAGTTCTGCACAGACTTGTGAAAGAGCTGTCTACACGTTAGGCAATTTGGCATGTCTTAGGTGCATTGAGCAACCGTGAATCGACAGTTGATTCAAATAGCTCTGTATATGGATTACAGCTGATATATACAGTCTACTTACACATACATTTGTCTGATCTGCCGGATTTTGTGCCATTTCTTAGCAGTTTCACTAACTTTATTTATGTCACTATCAAACCCACTAAAATCAAAGATCTTGTGACAAAGCTGCAGTTTAGTCCTTGGGGAGAAGTAAAATGATTTATAAAAACATCTCTAGGTTATTACTGAAGCTGGAAGAGAATCATAAGCAGAATTTCAAATATTCATGCTTAAAACTTGGATTAAACTAAGATACTTCAATCTTTTTCTGAATAAAAATGAAAGGAGCTATATCATGGAATGTGTCATTTCTATAGGATTTAGAGCAGAATGTCTCTTCTACCTAAACTGGACAAGGCTTTGAACTTTTGAGTAATAATCTAAAATGCATAAAAGACTTCAATTTAGAGAAATTTTCTCAATGATAGGTCTATGTACCAATAAAGTCTGTAGGTGTCTCAGACTGTTACTCCAGCACTTTTCCCAATCGCTTGTAATAAGTACTAGGGTTGTTTTGAACTTTTTTTTCCTTTGCAATCTCTTTTCTCAGATATAATCCATTGGGACTATGCTCAAGACACTTCCCAACAGCTCCAGTGTGGAATCATCAACAGACACACATCCTAGTGCTGATGTCTAGGAATAGGGATATTGTCACTGACACATGTGTCGCAAACATTTAATTATAATTAAATAAGCACCTGACCAAGCTGTGTTCAGCTATATTATAATGTGATTAAAGGCTTGCTCTCAGAAATAGTTAGGATCTGCTTGGCTACTTTTACTTTCTAATCTTCTAAGAAAGGATTAACATTAAAAAATGGTCTCATTATTTCTCTGCTCCTTCATTTCAAGGCACAAATAATATTTAAAGATTAGAGAGCTTACTTTGTTATTGATGTTGCACAAGTTAATGTAGTATTTTCACATAATAATTTTAAGATTCTAGTGTATTTTATATATAGCTGCATTTACTGCTGCTATTCATATTTGTGAATACTTAGGAGTATTTTGCCACTAGGTACAGGTCAGTCTTGTTTTCCAATCCACACAATAAAATTGCCTGGCTGTTCCATTGCTGTCCCTTTCTTTAATCTAAGCTGTTTTCCTTATCTTAATCAGATAATTTCAAAATATTTCCAAGCACATGCATATGCACTAAAAGTTTGATTGTTGTTAATAAAAACAGTAATGAAATTGCCTTCAATATAAAGAACTATACAATCAGAAATATTCATTTGGCATACAGAAAAAAATCACAGAGATTATTTTATCTTAGTACATTTAACATTGTTACTGATTATTAATTTATTCAAATAAGATGTGATAGTTTTACATTTTAAGTATCTTAAATGATTTGACAATTGGGCAATTTAGTTCATTAATTAACACTGCCAATGTTCCCTAAAGTTTAGGAAATAACTCATCCAAAGTTGATTTTCAGTTAAAATGAGTAAAGTTTGTGAGCAAAAAATTATTTAACTGAGCTTCTGTATTGTCAGGACAGAAGTTTAAAACCTTCTTTAACATTCAAAAGACAGAATTCCAGTTCCAAGAGACATTACTTGAAGTACTATCCGTTGCCTAATGGAAACATGAAATAAAACTATGGGCTTATTTTTAAGAATTTGTGAAGAGGGAAAGACATAAACTATGCCTTCAGATAATTAAAGGGAGTTAAAAGGTTTCAAATTCATAGACTTTTTCATGAACATTTAGCTTAAGTTAGAAGAGCAAGATGAAAATTTATCTTGAAAAAGAATAATTTTTTCTGTTGTATTCACCGTAAACCTGCATTTAGTGCCCCAATGAAAGTTCTTGATGAAGGTGCAAGGGGTGTTGTACCTAAAAGCTTTGTTGAGTCAAATTTAATGTTCCTGTCATCACCCTTAAATACATTTACTTCAAATGTTGGTCTTATATTTGCAAAATCTTTACAAACACATTCTTTTCAAAAAGCATTTAGTATACCCATGAGTAAAAAAATATTCATATTTAGTACCAATTCTAAGTACTTTAGGAGAATCCTTTTGGGAAACAGACTGACTGAAAACGTACTTCAACTTGAAACTGATTTCTGTACGGGCTATTCTGGAAGCACCATGGAAAGTAAAGCTTATGAACAGGGCTAGCTTTCTGCATATGATTAGAGAAACCAAAATTATCTTTCCCTTGGCACATCTGCAAAAGACAGGACTTAAAAAACAAACTCTTTCCGCAGGCTATTGAAATTAAGCACAGTGATCTCATACAAAGCTCAGTGCAGCTGGTATCATGGGATGAAGACAGTTGAATCTTTTCTAATGGAAAAATGAAGTCAGACCAAGCTTGCCTCCCTTCTTTCACAGAATATAATTATGTAAACTACAAAGCTCTATTATAGACAATGTTTATAATTTACAACTGTTTTCCCCTAAATTTTAAATAAAGCTTGTTAACAGTTGATGTCAAGCCGACATATTTCCTACAGATGCCACAAACAATGAACAATCAAAAATCTGTTTCTGTTGTTTCTTTCATAATTATTTCAAATTGTGGGATCCTGTAATAAAAATCAACATAATGAACAAACACCATTGCATGTTGATAAACATCACAGTCTTTCAATTTCAAGAAAAAAACTATGGCATAGTAAGTGGTTTAGAAATTAACACATTTCTCTACAATGATACACAGAATTTGATTATAAAAATTTTCAAGTTTAGATAATTTTGTGGTATAGAATGTTTTCCTGCTCTGTTGGTTTATGTAAAATGTCTAGGGAGTTTGTGAATCTCTGCTTCATGATACAGGATTTAAGTCTTACAAAGCAAAAAAAAGAGTGTGTG
>LTAT01000006.1:50059884-50108504 GCA_003286495.1 Chlorodrepanis virens | reverse complement strand
TTTTTTTTTTTTTTTTTTTTTTTTTTTTTTTTTGTTTGTGTTGTTAGCATGTGACTTTATATCCTGCACTTTGAACTGGTTTTGTTCCTACTAAGGATTAATATCATAATTAGGATTACTTCTTATATTATGGAAGTGGGCTTGAGATCCTTGGATGAAAACAGTATTAGGTGTTCTCAAAAACTTTTGCTTCAGGCTAAAAAGTTTTGAAGGACAAAGCTATACATACTCTAACATTCATATTGAGACAGTTAAAAATCTTTAAGTATGTAAAAGGAAAGTATTTGCATGCACACCCATATCCAATCTATTCAATACTTGAACGTTTTATCTATTACATGACAGTAGAAATATCCTCAACAGAATTAAAATACTAGAAAATATGGTTTCTGCTTCATCCATTTCTTTATGTTCTCTGTAAAAATGGCTTACCAGAAAATTGGAGAATGCCAGCTACTCTTTGAATTCAATCTTTATTTGCATGAAGAATTTTAGATAATCATGCATCCCAAGCGAATGACCAAATACTTTAAAGTGAAGAACAAAATTGTATGAGACTTCAATCTTACTTCTGCCAGTCCTCCTAAGATTACTTTTAGGCCTAGGAAGCTTTGACAGGGATGGCCAGTAGTGATAAAAATGAATCAAAACAATGATGGGGGCTCTGAATAAAATAAAAGAGCTTTGCAATAACTGCAGTGTGAAGGGCATATAGGAACTGTCATTTCAAAGAGGCTAAGTGACATGTCAGTGGCAAAATGGGTCATGCTAGAAAGTATTTCTGTTCAAAAGGGAGTTCAAGTTTGAGGATAAGGAGCTGCTCAGCAGGCAAATGTGTTTTGAGCTACTCTAAATTTGAAAATGGATATTCTTTGTTTGCAGTATTTTGGTTTGCTTTTTACCGGAAAGAAACATCTATTCAAAACAATCTCTATCATTACAGAGAACAAATTTGAGACAGACATAGGGGAATTTATCCTCCATTATTACAGTTAGAAAAAAAAAATAAAAAAAGGAAGAGTATTTTTTTTGTTTTGTTTCTTTGGTAAAAGCCGCAAGAAATTAATTCTGAAGCAGTTGTTTACCAGATAGGACACGTGCCTAGTAGGCAATCCCAACCAATAGAAATTTCTGGAATCTGTAAAGTTTAAATGAATTATTGAAATGTGGTTTTATGACAGTTCATTAATCCATAACACAGTCAGTTTAGAACTGTATATCAGTCAAGTATTTTCTTTGACAATTAACAGTATGCCAATTATATTATTGTCATTTAGATAGCAATTTTTCAAAGTCATCTTTTATCCTTCTGTCTCTATTTTAATCCTATTCCATGCTTTCTCTGGACTGGTTTAACATTTATCTTTTGGCCAATTTTTTTTTCCTCTTCTAGATGAGTGTCCTTGAGCAGTAACAAGATACATCAAACTTCTGAAAGAATTTTATTTCCCCAGCCAGGAAGGAACTTCAGAATCTGTTTCTGTAGTTCAAAATGATAAAGTAAAAATAATGGGTTAAAAAAATTTAAATTTTTTTTAAAAGTGAGAAAAGGAAGGGAAAGGATTCTCTCAGTAGATACTGAAAAATAATTTAAAATTGATAAATTCTATATCCTGACTGCTAAGAAGCCGTGTTATGTAAAGCAATGTTTCCACAAGCATTACAGAACCAAAGGTACTTCGGATGAAGTATTATGTCTTACAGACATGACAAGACATGACACCTTATAATACATGACAAGATTTCTCAGAAGGCTCAGAAAGGGCCTGAATAATAAATTCCAGAACTGTACTCCATCTTGGGATTCTGTGACTAAAAACTGAAATAAAATATTTGTTCCAATAATGTCTTACATTTCAGTCAGTTACAGGACTGCTCTAAAGAATTCTATTGATATTTAAAAAAAACCCCAGCAAATTAGATATTTGGTTTTAGATTCCTAAATAATTATTTTGTGTTAGCAGTGCAAATATGCATTAGATATCTTAGATATATTTTGACACTTATCTTAGGGCTGTAGATATATTAGATATATTTCTGCAAACAGCTCTTATGAACATTCCTGTTACTTTGAAAAATAGACCTAATCATGACCAAAACATCTTTGGTCACTCAGGAACAAAGTCAAACTTCAAAGATTATATAAAAAACAATGCAATTTTTTGGAAAGTATCCTGGGAAACGTTTCTGGAAAGCTCAAAGGAAAAGAAAGGAAAGGGCATAAGCTTTTTACCACTGCATCCAAAAAAAAAAGTGGTTTTTTTTTTAATCTGTCCTTTTCAGTTTAAATTTCTATCATGCCACCTTAAAATTAAAAAAAAAAATACTGTGGAATGAATAGCAAAAAAAGAAAAAAAATTAAATACTAATAAAATATCCACAACCCATTCTAACACATGCTCACACTCTCTTTGATTTCACTGAAAGCTAGACCAAGTTGAGGTAATTTTTAAGTGGACTGGAATAAGTATCCTGGAATAAAGAATCATACTCTTATTTTATTTGACCTGTTGGTATTAAATATATTAAGCTTATAAGTACCAAAAAACCCCCTTTTCCTGTAATATTTTTCTCTTATATGAAAATTACTTTTGACATGTTCTCTGTAAATTTACTGTAAATTTCTTTAAATTAATTTAAAGAAATAAAAGATTGCATCATCTTTTCAAAATACAAAACTTTCTATCTTACTCTGTATTTTTAATTGCTTTGGGACAAAATTGCTCCATCCCAGCAAGACTATATAATATTAAGAAAGGAAAATGAAAAGCAATCTTTAGTATCCGTGAAAGACAAAATCAGAAAGTGACAACAAAATCTAGATCTTAAATTATTCACATCAATTGTACAACAAGGAGTAAAATGTAAATTTTGTTACTTCTCATTAAGCAATGGCAAAAAACAGAGTTCTGAGGCAGGTCATGTAATTGTATCTTTCTGTAAATACAACCAACTATTCCATAGGGATCTCATACATGGAAAGCCTATTTGCAGATCTGCTGCACCATTTCATTCCCCGTTGTGCTTTTTTCTCGTGCAACACAGAGCTTCATGTGCAGACTGTTACACTAATTTGTGAAGGCTCAAAGATTTTGAGATAAGCCTGAGAGGCAAAGTAGAAAAATAATAATTTTGTAAAAGGAGAAGAAATGAAGTGTTTGTTCCAGTTTAATCTTCTGTTCTATACCAATATAAATAAGTAGTAGTGAGGGCTCTAATCAGTGTGATAATCCTTTTCTTGACACTTTTTTAGGTTACTGACAATTTTCACATGAAATTCATACAAGAGAAATAATTAACAATTTTTTTTTCAGAGAGGAAATAATGTTTATGTTTTGATTTTCTCCCTGTATTAAAATGTGAGCATGAAAATTTTCACTTCGTCTTCTTGTTTTCCTTTCGTCCAGTATCTTACAGACTAATTTTAGATTTTATAGGATATTTGCTGTGCTTTTATTTTCTTTCTACTGCCTTGACCCCCATACCATGACCTTCCCTGTTAAGCTAAGGGCCAAGGCTTGAAATTCGATTGTTTTGGTGAGACCTTAATCCAACAGATGAAGGACATTTTCTCTTTACAAAATATCAGTTCTTCTGAAAGATTCAGCAAATAAAAAGCTTTAATGCAGTTTATTTAACAAAATTCTTCATTACTAAACTCTCCCTATTTTTTCTATTAGGTTGTTGCCTGTTTTTTCTCATGATACAAGTACAGAGCTAAAGATTTTAACAGCAGCTGCTATAGAGAAAACAAGCTGACTGTCATCTTTCTTCCTGGTTAAAATGAGTGGGAAAGCCATTTGCAAACACTCTAAAAGTTTTCCATCTAGCAAAAGAAAGTATGAATTGGGATTTAAATCCAAATCCAACATACAGCTGTAAAAGATGCTGTAACTAAGATACCAAATTAGTTTTTTAAAATACTTAACATAGTTGTTTAGATAGCAACAGAATATTAGCGTTGAATTTAGTGAATTATTTCAACATCTCTTTAACAGCTGCCTAATGGATTCTTAATGTTTAACAATACCAGTGGTTTCTAACCACTTACTACAGTAACATTTCATAGCTGTTGACGTAAATGATGGCTTCAGCAATTGTCAGTTGACTTACATAATTTGAGTAACAAACATGACAGCTATTTTGATGTTGGTTTATTTTTGTACTGACAGAATTGAGAACAAGTGTTCCAAGTTAGACAAACCTCAAAGTGATTCCTTCAGATCCCAGGAAAGCATGTCAGCTCTGTTAGACAACATGTGCAAATTATAATCTAGTAAAAACAATGGGTTTGTGCTGACAAGTTTTAAACACTAAGTAATTTATTTACATAGCAAAAATAACTTCAAAAAACTAGGCTAAAATATGGGTAAAAGATGACATTAATTTCTTCTGAGAGGGCTCTGTGAATATCTGTTGACAGCAAAAGAACAGATTCTGAGTGGGCCTAGCTGAATATTTCCTATGAAATTATTTTCTTTTTAGTCACAACTGATCTTTTCATGTTGAATGGACTGAAGGTATCAATTTGTCTGTAGCCATTACGTGGAGGGATTTCAAAGTGCACCCTTTATTTATCTTGACTTTGTGCCAAGATCAATGATAGGTATAAACCAGATTTTCTGAATCCTTTTTTCTGTGGGTAGGTAACCCCCAAGAAGCCACCTCATGCTTTAGGTAACTGTCCTATTTATGCCATCAGGATGCAGAGCTTTTGAAATGCTGCACAGCACACTTGCTGACAAAATCTATTTATTTTTTTAGAGGTACTGGATTATTTTTTGTCTCATCTCTAATTTTCTCCATCATTTAAGTTATCCCTTAGCTTTGTTTCTCTTGTCTTGTACCACCTGTATTCCCTTCTCTTTTATGTGAAGTCGCTTTCCATTTCAGAAACTATTGCAGAGGTTGGTTCATTAAAATCAGAACCACTTAAGACTTTCTTGTGCCCAACAAGACACGCTGTTCTCCTAGGAGGAACAGTACCCTGAAAATATTTGTTGCCACCTGGGCTGACTCAGGATCAATGACATTTTAATGGTTGCCGTACATTTCAGAAGTCACCCAATATTGGGTTTTTGTGAGCATCAATCAGGAATACAAATGCCAAATACCTCTCTGCTCCCATAACTGCTGCTAATCTAGACTGCCATATAGACCTCTGCCAATAGCTTCGCTTCATAGCTATTTTTAACACTGTCAAAACAACAGATTTTTCTGGGGAACAGCAGTTTTACATCTCTGTAGAAGAAAAATAAGCTGTTTATCCTCAAGAGACATACAGTCTAAATGGTTAAAGTTATGATTATAAAAACATTAAAATAAAAGTTTTTATTGAAATATTTTTGAAATTATTTTTGCAACAATTTCTCCTGCCTCAGCTTACAAGGCTAAGCAAAAAGAATTTATGGATAGAGAGACATATTACTATATGTATAGCAAGTTCTTCAAGAGGAAATGTGTAGATGGTGTTTGATTATTTATTCACTTTAAAATGTTGTTTGTGAAATACTAGGCATTAATGATGTTGCCAATAACTTAAAAACAATATGAAGTATTTTGTATCTTTAAAAACTTCATATTTTTTAAAGTGTGGCAGAAGTTTTAACCTGTTTTGAACCAATAGATTACTCACAGAAATAGAAATATGTGTTACATCAGTCATGTAATTCATTAACCTTTGCCAATTTTTTTTCTCCTCCTTTTTGTCTGTTGGTTAGTATGATCTTATTACATCTTTTGTGAAGAAGCTTTCATGTAGTACATATATCAAGTTACTACTTGATCTGAAGAAAAAGAGAAAATAGAGAAACACATAGCTTTTCCTAATAAATACAGCAAGTAGCTTTAGCAGGAAGCATTTACTGCTGTTATTTACTTTTTTGGGGTTTTTTTTGTACACAGATGAATTGTTTTCCTTTCTAAGTGTTTTCTATATTTTGGTCAAATTAGAACAATTATGTGCTACATTTCTATCAATCTTATTCTATCAATCTTATTCTTTCTTATGCAAGTCTTCTACAGTGTAAAGTGATGTTCATATTTTCCCCTTCATAATATTAATGAAAAACACAGGATAAACACAATTTTTGAGCATGAAAATACAGGACTGCAAATGAGTTTCAACTCCATGTAAAATTGGTATATAAATTTTGATGAGCTATGATGCTGAATGATACATACACTTATGAATCATCATTGGCAATGATCTATTCTTTCTCAAATTACAGGGTTATATGTTGGAATTTTAAAGACTCGTGGAGAAGAAGAGTACTCTGTTTTCTCTGGGGCATAAAGTAGTTTACATAAACTGTAAAATGCAAATATTTCCCTGACGATTTATTTTCCTTGGGAAATTAAGACCTTTTAGTTGTGATCTTATTATGGAAGAAAATTGTGCCTGAATTTCAATTCACTAAAACTCATGCCACACACTGCATAGTGTGTTGCTTGCAGAAATATTTGTTACCAGGGATTTGAGGTGAATTATGCAAATTAGGCTGTAACAGAAACCAGACCCAATCTTAAGAATCAGAAAGAAAACTGAATAGAGCAAGTGCTTACACAAGCATCAGGTATTTCACACTGGCCCAGAAAATATTTATTGTTATTGTTCAGATTGTAGAGAAAACATTTGCATAAAATCTGTATTATCATATAATATGCATGAGTTTATAAATCTCTGGAGTGAATGTTAGAAAAGAAAATGTTCTATTTTTTTATTACTCTGTTATTGTTTTTAATAAATTTAAAGATAGATATATTTGTAGTTTCAGCTGCTTTCGGTTCCTTAATTTTTTCCATCTACTGTCCAAGATTCATTTTTGCATTCTAACACTTCCTCTCTTTTTTTTCGATCTGAAATTTAATTTATTTACGAGTAAGAAGCACAAAAATGCCACAAAACATTTTAGTCTTGATGCTTCCAAGAGGCTGTGCAATTAAGAGCTTTTGTTCTTTCTCAAATATGACAAAGAAATGCACAAAGACTTAATGTTTTTTGTTGTGGGTATGTGGAACTTTAAGAATTCTAGAGCAGACATGTATACATCTGCTATTAACAAACTACTTTCTTTCTAAGGGTAATTTAACAATCAAGTACCAAAAAGAGACAACAATTTGCAATTATGATACCAGTGAATCTGCCACCCTTCTTCCCAAACAGCAAACTTATGACTGAAAATCACTGACTGAATCATAAAAACAATCAAAAGCACCATTTTCCTTAGAAAATAAAATTTTTTAGATTCACAAAGAGATAAAAAAACCAAGGCTCTCTGCCAAAAAGGATCAAAATTATGGCCCTTTGGTTACAGGTCCACTGTGTGCTTTCCTTTTATCTATCCTTGTCACAACCTACCCCTGAAGAAGGGGTAACTGAGGTTATTGATAATAGATCCCCAGTGGCAGCTTAGAGTGAAACAAGATTGAATGACCAGTGTATTTATGACAGGTTTGTTTTAGGACAACTTGTTTGCAATTTGGAAAGGAAGCATGTAGCCATTTTGGTTATTATCTATAGAAATAAAACAATATATAAGTATAAAAACATCAATTAGGAAAATAAAGAAAGAAAAGAAAGGAGAAGAGTAGATAGTGAAGAGGAAAGATATCACCACCCATAGATCCAGCAATGGGACTTGTTTAAATTTTGATGTCCATTGGGCAAAGCGATGGTTGCAGTCTTGATCCATTGGGGTTACGGGGAACTCTTGAAAAAAAGTTCAGCTGTTTCAGATGGGAACACCCAAGTACCTCACCTGTGGGGGAGTGTTAAATTGTCTGATGTAACACATGTGCAGTTCTCTGGTGGAAGGCCCAAGATAATGAGTGTGGGGGTGCTTCAGGGGTCTTTGATTGTTTACAACATCTTCCAAGACACTACAGCTGGTTTAAAACACCTTCTAACACACGACAGCTGTTTCTCACACCAGTATAGTTGAGATAGTTATGCCTTATCAGAAGGGATGAATACTTTCAGGATTATTCATCAGTCAGTCCCAGGCTATCAAGAACACAATCAGTTGCAGGGCTAAACTGCTTTATCTAAACAGAAGTCGGTTTAATGCAGTCATCATCCAGTGGTGGATGCTCACCCCCTGCACTGGGCTGCTCTTACACAGATCAGAGGTCTCATCCCCACCCACCCAAAAATTCTCCCACTTCCTTTAGGTTGTGGGGTGAAAACCTGGCCTCAGCAAATCTCTCACTGCTTTTGCAAATGGCCAATCTTTTGAGTCATTAACATTTAACATTTCAGTTCCTCACAGTCCTAAGTACTGGTCCCAGTTAAGATATCTCAGTTTTGTAATTGCCTCCAGTAATTTCTTTATGAAAGGTAAAAATTTGATTTATAAATATATATATAGCTATTGAACATCAAAGAAATTCTAATTCCTATTTGCAGATCAGCTTTGAGGTTTCTTGAGAAATATTCTCTATAAATGTGTCATTATTTGCATGCAGCATAGTATATGGGCTAAGGACTTTGCAGGATTCTTGCTTGACAAAAGATTAACTTTACCATTGAAGACTAGTTGGTGCAATTCTAACTCTGTTTAATGACGGCATAATTATGATGATTTTTTTACACAGATATCTTGTAACAATTTTGAGGAATTTTAGTATAATTTTGTACATATGCAAATGTCACAGAAGAAAAGCATTCCTTGGATACAGAGAAGAAGAAGATGGCAAATTGTGGTGCCAGAAATGGCAGAATCTGGAAATGGCCAAATGATAAAACCTCTATTCTCCTCATTATACATGAATTTGACTAAAAGCTACTTACGGTATGTACTTCAGCATGTCTTCAACTGCTGGAGAAAAGACAAATCTGAGCTCTAAATCTACCAGACTTCCCTTGTTTCCTGGAAAAAGACAAATGCATCTTATTTAAATATTGTCACTGGTAAGGGACAATCCATTTCCTTTATTTCCATGAAGACTAAAATTCTAACTAAAGTTAATTAGCAATTTTAGCTTGTAAAATACTTGGAGCAGATATTTTTCTTTACCATTTGCCTGTCAAAATACATATCACTACCAGAAGCCAACAGTAGCTTTTGGTTTGAAGAAGACAAAATTATTATGATTAAATCAAATAGAAGGCAATAGTGCAGGTATATGAACATCTTATGCACAGAGAGCTGGACTATGTGGAAAGAAATAAGTAGACAGTCACTTCTTAAAAGGAAACTGTATTTTGAGCAAATCCAATATGTTTCCATCTATTAACTTATGAAATATATTTGAAAGAAACATTCTCTAAACCACTCAGTAAAGGGTGACAATTAAAAAGAGGTTAAAAGAGCTATAGCTCCCTAATTATCACAGCTCAATGGGTAGTATGTATATTTCAAGCTACACAAACTAAGCATTTAATCTGCAAGCATTTAATTTCTAAGCAAATAATAACTAAACTAAAGCCTAAAAATTAATTTAGAACCATATGACTAAGAGTCATAAAGTTAAATTAAATCATAGTATTCTCACAAGCAACTTGCTATGATTTCTTCTCCAGTGAACAATAATCACCTTGTACGTACTATTCAGAACTACCAAAGTGATTTGGCAATGCAGCATTAAGATTTCTAGATATTCACATAATCACAGAATCTTATAGGTTGGAAAAGACTTCTAAAATCTTCAAGTCCGACCTTTGCCTGATCACCCCCTTGTCAACTATTCCATGGCACTGAGTGCAACATCCAGTCATTACCTGAACACCTCCAGGAATGGTCCTGGGCAATAGTCCATTTCATTCCAATGTTTAACAAAACTTTCCATTAAAAAATTCTTCCTGATGTCCCGCCTGAACCTCCTCTGGTACAGCTGCAGCTGTGCTCTCCTGTCCTGTCACTGGTTGCCTGGAAGAAGAAGATGACTCCCACCTTGCTACAACCTCCTTTCAGGTAGTTGTAGCAAGTGATAAGGTCACTTCTGATTCTCCTTTTCTCCAGGCAAGAGAAAGCTGCATTATATGAAGCTGTGAATTTTTAATTCTTTTAAATTTTTTATTTCATTTGATTAATTATTTGATAAACTATGATATTTATTATGTTTTACAGCAATATTTCTTTGTATTTAATAGATTTGAAATGGAGAACAAGCATATTAACTAAACTTCATTAGATGACTGTGATCAAAGATTAAAATAAGAAAAAGTTATGATTGTTGCATCTACATACCTACACATGTATGCATATGTCTGTGTGTATATATATATATATGCCAAACTTCACCTTAAAAGATTTGGCCAACATCCCACTGCTGCCAGTCAAAAGTCGAATGTACTACAAGGAAATTAGGCTGTGAAGGTTAAAAAATCTGACACATTTTCTGTCAGGCTGGACAAAAGATCGTGATCCAATGAGAATGTTTTCTTATTCCAAACACTGACATTGCACTGTTGATGCTTCCAGCACCTACATACAAGCATCTAAATTTGAAGAAAATTACAGTTTTCTAGGGAAACAGATATCCTGGCCTCTGCTGCTGTCGAAACCCAGGTCTAAAGGCCCTTGTGAAGCATGGTCTCCTCTTCAATTATTGTCACTCAGACCTCTGCATACATACGTACAGAGTAGGCAGAATGGATCAGAATTTATCCTGAGGAAAATTCTACATTTACACACATTTATAATGAAGAAAATATTTAAATCATTCTTTTCCTGAAAATTAGCATACACAAATGCAGAATTAAAAAGGTAAAAAGCAATATAAATATTATAAATAAAGGGAATTTCCACTGTGAATAGTCCAATTGAGTGAGGTAAACTGTATTTATCAAACATAAAAATTATAATAGAAGGAAGCAAAACCGTCTCTCTTTATCAACATTTTTGTCAGAAAGAATTGGTTTTGACTAGCAGGATATTCCAATGGACTACTCACTGTCAAAATACTAAAAGAAACCTCTTAAAAAAATACCACTTCTCCTCCAGCCTCCCTCCATTCCTACACCTGTGACAGAAAATGTATTTCAGCTGTTTCTAGGCATGGCAGTCTTTTTTTTTTTCATACTAGAAATAGCTAAGAATAGAATATATAAGCATTTTATACAATCTACTACCTACAGGTTTCTCTTCAGTCCTTACTTAGCAATTTAAATATGGAAAAGTTTATCAACTGCAACTTTAACTTCTTGGCAAGTCTGCAAGTTTAACTTCTTGGCAAGTCTTCTTGGTGAGAATCCTACTTCACCTTAAATAAATAAAAATTCACAAAATCACAGAGTAACCAAATGGGTCGAGTTGTTAGAGTCCCACAGTCTTTCTTTAATAACTTGGTCCCAGAGTCCCTGCTCAAGTCCCTGGGTCATCTGGTCCAGGCTCCCTGCTTAAGCAGGGTCATCCCAGAGCACATGGCGCAGGATTCTGTCCAGGTGGTTCTTGAATATATCAAGTGGGGGAGACTCCACAACCTCCCTGGTCAACCTGTTCCAGTGCTTGGTCACCTGCACAGTGAAGTTCTTTTTAATCACCAGGTGGTGCATCAGCTTCTGCTTGCAGACTCTTGTGTGCTTGCTTTGCACTGCTGAGAAGAGCCTGGCTCCATCCTCTTGACACTCTCCTTTCCTAAGCAGTCTCTTTAAAAAAAATATTTTAATGGTAATAATCATATTTATCTTGTGCGTATAATTAAATGCACCATCAAGCTGAGTAAGAAAGAGATATGCACCACTGCATTTCAAAGGGTATACATCGAAGAAAGAGGGAAGCAAATTCTTAGGGTGGAAATGAGATCTCTTAGTACCTAGTGACTATGTTCTGGTTGTGATTTTAATATTTGTAAGCCAGACTTAACTCTAGTGGTCCCATCTACATATGTTCTTCTATTCTATTCTTGAAAAGTGTAATATTTCTTAAAAAATAAAAAACCCCAATTGATATAAGAATAATAGCAAGCTACAATGGAGGTTTGTCCATTTATTCCCTTTAGTCTGAGAAAACCAAACCTACTAAAGGTAACACCACTTGTTACTGATCATGAAAAAAAAAGAATTTTTTTTTAGTAGAAAATTTATCAGTAGAGCAAGAATAAAGATCTTGTTTCAGGTTCTTGTTTCAGGCAAGTACAACATTCTTGGTTTCAGCTATTTTAAAAAGAATCCACTTTAAATTTTTAAGATATTTAAAAGTTTGGGAAAGGAGTTTCAGATGTCTGGAAGTGTTTAGAGCTCTTTGAACTTATGCTGCATAGTGCTAGTCTAAACATTCAGACTTGCAGATAGATTAATTCTCCTTCTATGCAGTAAATTGTAAAGTGTATTTCTTATGAATTCTTATTAATATGAATTCTGTTTTACTTATCTGAAACATTTCTGAGTAATTCATATTATTTACCATTAAGTACTTACTATTATCTATGGACTGTTTGGAAGCTCACTGGTGTGACACAGAAATTATGGTAATCAGTATTTTAGCCTTGGTAAAAGAGTTTTCCCTTTGGATCACAACAAAAAAATTAATGGTCAAAGTCCAATTGGCAATCTCCTCACAGACAAGAGTTAAAGCTCTCCATAAATAAGTATATAGTACATACATGTATATATATATATATATATATATATATATATAAAATTAATAAAGTTCATTGTTATGAAATTAATACGGCACGTTACACTCATCTGCTACTCATGACATCTCTACAGGGCATCAGTTAAACAGCAGTGCTTAAAATAAAGTGCAAGTTTTCTCAAATGTGTCTGCCTATATGAAGTACCAGTATGACCATCAAATTAAAAACAACAATAAAAAAGCCAAACAACACCATCAAATGCCCACATCCTATTTTAAGACCAAATGGGTAATAAATCAGTTATTCTGTTGTTAATCTTTACAAGTATTTCATTGCAGTGTTGGACCCATGTATTCCAATATATTCATCCCCCTCTGGTTGTTGCTGTCAGTCATTTCCACAACTCCCAGAGAGAAAAGGCATGTGCTAAGACAAATTAATGTCCAACTATCTGAAGTGAGCATCCACCAACACGGGATGGCAGAGAAGTGTGATTTTTACATTTGGTCTTGTTTTTTACTGTAATGATAAAAGGCAAAGGAAAAATATTAATTTCAAAAGGAAAAACATACAAGAAAAACAATAAACTGAGAGGAGACATAGCAATTTTCACTTTCATGTTAACTTCCCCAGATCTTACTGGGGAGACAAGTAGCATGGATATATATAGTCCCTCCTGGTGTAAGAAAACAAAGGAAATGTTCACAAGAAAGGTGGCTAAGTGTTTTCAAAACAAAGATACTATGAATTCAGTTCAGGATTCAAAGAAGTTGCAGCAATAGAGGATAGGGTTTATTTCCTCTTCTAGATTGGTTACACTGTACCGGTGTGGACCAGTGTTCCAATGGATCTCTTTCCAGTGGATGAAGTCATTTTCAGTCTCCACACATACAATTCACAGCTGATGCAGAATACAAGGGAAGAGATCAGATCATTATATTAACATTCCTCTAATGTATTTGAAGATCCATCCAGTTATGGATCCATCTCAGAAGATTTAGAAAATGCTGCAGGGAATACCTTATGCCCAGCTAGTAAAAGTGCCTAATATTTTTCATCCTGACTGAATAGCAGCAGCAGCTTGATTTTTCACCTTCATTATATTTCTTTTTTTTTTTTTTTTATTTGGAGGGAGATTTCTGGTATTTCTTTTATAATCTTAAGAGTTCTTTAAAAGGCACTAGAAACATTGTAATTCTTGTGGTTCGTTGGATTGCACACCAGACTTAGCAGAATACTTTTGAGAGTCACAATTGTATTCTTATATTTGGCCAACACTGTTCTCAATCCCCTCTCCTTCATAATACTTCAGAATATAAGAGCTCTTCTATTCTCAGAAGATTTATACCAATTTATATCAATTTAAAGTAGTTAGAATACATTTTTTAATGTCTGTTTCCCATTTTCCCCTGATTTTTCCTTCAGCATATGAAAACAGACTGTCTTTGCACTGTGAAGTCTTCAATTAAGCAGATAAACAATAGTCTTATGAAAAACATTCATTATTACATTCATTTCCCCTTTGCAATTTAAGCCATCAACTGAAAATTTAAATAAATAGAAACCATGTATAATTTGCTATTAACTTTTCCCCACTTTCTCTTCATCTAGTGAACTGTCAAAATATTTTCTCATTACATAATGAGTCAGATTTTTTCTGCCTTTTCCATACTTTCCATGTTTTCTGCTGTACATGGAGGCAAAATTTCTGTAGCTATCAGATTTCCTTCATTTTCAGAGGAAAAGCCCATAAACTTCTCTTTTCAAAACATGCTTTTGATTGGACATAGACCTATATTACACCTCACACTTTCAAGAATTTCTGGCACTTAAAAATCATAGACTACTGGAAGATAAAACACAAATCAGAGAAAAAAGTACAGAGCAAATTTAAGTATGCCCTGCTTCAGGTTGCATTAATTTGAGGAAGAGTGTGATTCAAACACAAAAAATGTATTACTCTAAAAAAAAAAAAACAACACCCACTGCTTATTTGAACTTCTTAAAGCAGAAGTTGTAAATTGTGTGAGAAAGAAACTGGTCAAGTGAGGATTTAAGTAGATATGAAGGGCCGGAGTAGTTTGGAAAGTTTCACTGTCCAGCTCTCCACATTCCTTCACATTTCTGGTGGAAATTATTTCATTATCCTGCAATAAAAGTACTTCCAGAAGTAATTTTTAAATTGCTGAATTTAATTATATTTGCAAATCTTAAATCTTACTAACACAATCACTTCCACACTTCATAAGGTGGAAAATTCCCTACCTACATGTAACACAACCTGCAAAGGGGTCTCTATTAGAATTATTAGTTTTATCATCTTAGTTCTACAACTTTTCTCATACTTCATTATCATCAGGGACACAAAACTCAGAATGCAATGCAGAGCAAAAGATTACAAAATAATCTTCCTAGAAAATCCTTTTTAGTTTGTTAGCAAAGAAAACTATGGAAAGAGGTAAAATGAAAAAAAAAATAGATGTGCATTCAGAAAAAAATCAATATGGTTCTATGCTTGTGCACAGGCAGTCTTGACATTTCATTATATATTATCCTTGGTATTCACTTTATATTAACATATATAATTTCTGAAATATCTGAAAAATGATTTTAAGTCATTTAAATTGAGAAAGACTGTATTTCATAAACTAACATTATTGACAACTGTTTAGGGAAATTAAAATCTCTACTTTACACCTCAGATCTCAGAAGTAACAAAATAATAAGAAAGCAAAGCAACTGTCAAAGTGGAAAAAAGTTAATTAAGTAATGGAACAAATGTAAGATTAATGATGAAAACAAAGGGAGTCAATGCAACTTCTTTCATGAAGGTAAAAGTCAAAAAGAAAAAAACCATGTTTATGTGTCAATTTTGCCCATACAGGTATTGAGGTTGGACTGATGGGCTGAGGCCAGCTGTACAAGGCTCACCAAAGCCCAGTGCTTCAGTGACAGCATCCCCCTGCAGTGCTGCAGGCTGGGGGAGCAGCGGCTGGAAAGCTGCCCAGCAGAAAAGGGCAGTGCTGGTCAACAGCTGCTGAACATGAGCCAGCGTGTGCCCAGGTGGCCAAGAAGGCCAGTGTCAGTGTGGCCAGCAGGACCAGGAAAGTGATTGTCCTCCTGTACTCAGCACTGGTGAGGCCACACCTCAAATCCTGTGTCCAGTTCTGGGCCCCACACTGCAAGAAAGACACTGAAGGGCTGGGGTGAGTCCAGACAAGGGCAAAGGAGCTGGGGAAGGATCCAGAGGGTAAGTCATGAGGAGCAGCTGGGGGAGCTGGGAAAAAGCCTGGAGAAAAGGATGCTCAAGGAAACATCATTCTCTACAACTGCTTGAAAGGAAGTTGTAGACAGGTGGGTGTCAGCTTTTTCTCCCAGGTAACTAGTGACAGGACAAGAGAGTCTTAAGCAGAGCTAGGGAAGGTTCAGGTTGGACAACAGGAAGAACTTCTTTATGTAGAGTTGTTAGGCATTGGAATGGGCTGCCTAGGGAGGTGGTGGAGTCATCATCCTTGGAGGCATTCAAGAAACAATGGCCATGGCATATAGTGCTATGGTCTATTTGACAAGTTATTTATTGGTAAAACATTGGACTCAATGATGACAGGGGTCTTTTCCAACTTAAACAGTTCTGTGATTATGTGGAATAAAAAGAACCATGGATCTTAGAGATGTATTACAGTACTACTTAATGGAAAATACTCTTATTGTTAAAAAACCCAAAAACATTTGATATCAACAGGTGGTTCACTTTCCGTATGCCTCAAATATTACTGAATCAGTAAGGTCAATGTAAAAACAAGTTTTAGTCCAATGAATTGTAATACATCAATTATTGTAATAATTCATCTAAGATGTTGATTCTAGAAAAAAAAAAGTTGGATTATTTTGATTTGCACAGTAACAAAATCTACAGTTATGAAAAACTTGTTTAAACATCACTTCAGATGTTTAAACAGAATATAAACTTTTTCAACAGTTTGATTCTGTTATTTAATTTTTGTGACTATGTAATTTCTGAACTGCTAAATTTTTCCGGAAAAATAAAATGCCTTATTAAAATTACAACACTGTGTGTGGTTGTACAAAACCCCATGTAGTGCTGTGTTGAATGATATCACACCACAAAAATTATTATTCAGTATAATGCATTATTTATAGTTTGGGCTTGCAGATGTTGAAGTGTATCATACATCAATAACTACTTTGTTGGCTATCAGTAAAGGTTGTTTGAAGGGGAACTTTTTACTTCTTTACTCAAGCAAATTCAGAAGAAACAGAAAAAGAAACATTTTACTTACAAACAAATCAAGAAACTATTCCAAAGAAGTCTCTTAAAGCAAGATAAAATTAATCAGATAAATAGAAATACAAATATATATAGAAAATACTATGTAATAGAAAGTCCTCATATGACCTTATTTTGAGTTTGGTTGCTTCATCTCAGTAAAGATGTACCAGAGATTAATGAGATTCATGCAAAGGCGACAAAAACTATTAATGATAAGGTAAGATTTACATAATATGAGAGGTTACAGTGACAAGGTAATAGGAAAAAAGAATACTGTGGGAAGTTGAGTAACTTATGAAGGACAAATGGAAATGGATTACTTTCACTTTTTAATTTAGTTTTTGTCCTGGGTTTAAAAACTCAGTCAGGAAATTAGGGCCACTCAAGCAATCCCCTTTTCTATCATGGAGAAATAAATGCTAAGGGAGACTGAAATGAGAGTCACAATTTTCTAAAGAGGCTTGTAATAAACACGACAATAATAATTAATGAGTTCACAAAAAGAGAATGGCTTAACCAACAAAGGCAAGGTATCGAGTGCCCCCTCCTCGTCCCGGGCAATACCAAAATTGTGGCTGCCCCCATGCTGTCTGCCATGTGGGGCTCATGAGAGCAAAAGATAGCGCACCAGAGAGGGTCTTTTGGGCTCAACCTCCTCCTCCCAGCCCAGGAAGAATGCAGAAACAGGGGCAGAACAAAACCTGGAGAGCTGGTTTGGACCAGGAGCCGCTCTGCCTGCGATGGGTGCTGGCCAAGCTCCCTGCCCGGCCGTAGCGGGCAGCACTGTCCGGAGCAGCCCCAGCCTCTCTGCGAGGCTCGGGCTCGTTGTGTGCCCGGGGGCTTGGGCGGTGCGGGGTGCTGGGGCTCTCTGCCAGGGGAGGAAGACGGGAGCCAGCAGGAACGTGTGGCTGGGTCGGGAGAGGGCTTGGGCTCCACGTGGCTCGGCTGCTCCAGGGTAACCCTCGCCCTCCGCTTCCAGTGGCAGCCTCTTGCATAGAAGCTTCTCAAGGTTTAGGTTCCATGGGGATGGAAAAATGATGAACGGGGAACCTGCTCTGATGGTGATCAGTTCAGGCAGCTCCTTCCCTTCCCCGGCACCGGGCCTGAGAAGAACAACCACCTTTCTGCTTCCCCTGCTGCCTTAAAAATGTACTCACCTAACGGTGACCTGGAGAAGTGTCAAATACACAGCTGTTGTCACCTCCACAGTATGTTAAACTCTGCCTCCTCTCCCTGTAATTAGGACAGTTTTACAACCAAAAACCAGCAGAAAATCTAAAGCAATACAGAGCCCTTTCTTTCAGGCTTTCCACACAGAGACCTTCAGCCATATGGAAATGTATTTACATTAGGTTCTGAAAGACCTCTCTTACCTTCTGCTTATATTCTTTACTTGAGTGGCTGTGTAAGAAAGCCAGTCTTCAAACTATTATTCCCTCAGTTTATTCAATCTAAAAAAAGTCTTAAGGAGACTGTGAGATTATCCTTTATTCTTTTGAAAGATGTTTTCTTTCTTGTTTGTTTTTTTAACTTCTTCAAAACTTTTTATTTTTGACCCTTTTAAACACTGATTGAGAACCTGAACTGTATTATGAGATAAATGGCTATGAATGTTTAAAATTCAGACATTGGCCTATGAGTGACACTGCATATAGATTTTGTATTCTAATAAGAGGTTAACAGCTCAGATTACCTCTTGTAATTCACACAAGTATTCCTGACACTGAAATTCATGATCCAAAAAGGTGATGAAAACATACCCAGAAGAGAGAAAAGGGAATACTGAGGAAAAAATATACTGTCACTCGAAGTAATAGATTTGGACAGTACATTTTGCATTAAAATTGTATATGTTTTTTGTGTAAACTGAAGGTGAGCTGAGAAAGGATTTAATCATCAGAACCACAAAAATGCATGTTAATAGTGAATAACATATGTAAGTTTTTATGTTCTCCAATTTTATGATTTAATTGTGATTCTATAAGACTTTTCCTGATCTGCTTCTAGCACTGGCTAGCCTGCTGCAAGACTATTCATTGCTCCTCCATAGCAGGAGGGATGAGCCTAAATAAGTCTCTACATTTCTCTGCTATAAGAGTAAAGATGTTTTCCTCAAGTAGCAAGAACTTTTTGCTAAGAAACACTGACTACTAGCCAGATCTAGAAACAAGAGTTTGGAGCAAATGAAACAATTCACTAACTCACTAAGGCAGCTCCTCTGTTACAAGACACTTACTAACCTGTATATTTAATGATGTGTTCCAGTTTGTTTCCAAATGTTTTCACATTAAGCTGTAATGTGGTACATTAAAGTTCATTGATTTATTCAAAGTCAGGCATAATAGTATCCAAAATTAAAATAGTAGGATTTTTACATTATAGTAAGTAAAAAGGTGTCTTTTTTCCCCTCTGGTTTTAATGCAATCAAATACCAATGATTTTTATGGGATTTTAATGGGTGCAATAATACATAAATATCCAATTATATTGTTAGAATACACCAGTTTTAAATATTGAAATGCAGAAGGATCATCAACAAGCTATTTGTTAAGATGTTAAACTTTAAATTCAATTGCACATAGAAATCGAGTTTATCTGTAAATTTTGAAAAAAAAATTAATAGACCTCTGGTTTATTTGGTTTAATTTTTTATTTATTTGGTTTATTTTTTAACCATAACTCTAGCTAAGTGCCTAAAATTAATTGCTTAGTTATGTCTGTTGGCCAGAAGCAATAGATTAAAGATAACAAATCCAAGCTCAAACGAGCTACCTGTGAAGGACTAGATGATGTTAACTAGTTTTGCCTGTTAGCTGTGGAGAAAATATAGACAACTAGATTACAGCAGACACAGAACATTGGATGTCAGATGACACGTATCTTATCTGATGTGCTTAACTTCAGTTACCAATACTTTATTCTCTGGGTGCCTGCACAGAACTGCATAATAAAAATAGACAATCATGTCTACTCAGGAGTGTATCTAAAACAGGTGACATGAATAATCTCAATGGAGACAGAAGAAAACCAGCTGCCATGGTTTAACACCAGCTGGCAACCAAGGCCCATAGCTACTTGCTCACTCCCTCTCAGCAGGAGGGGGGATAAAATCAGAAGGGTGAAAGAGAGAACACTTGGGTTGAGACAAAGGAAGTTTATTATGTAAAATTGTGCACACAAGCAAAGCAAAACAAGGAATTCATTCAGCACTTCCCAAGGGCAGGAGGGTGTTCAGCCATTCCCAGGAAAGCAGGGCTCTGTCACATGTAATGGTGACTTGGGCAGACAAGCAACACCACAACAAATGACTCTTGTCCTTCCACCTTCTTCTTTCCCCAGCTCTATATACTGAGCATGATGCCAAATTATAGGGAATATTCCTTGGGTCAGTTGGGATCAGCTGTCCCAGCTGTGTTCCTTCCCAGCTTCTTGTTCACCCCCAGCCATCTTGCTGGTGAGGTGGGGTGAGGAGCAGAAAAGCTATTGACATTTTATGAGAAGTGATCAGCAGTAATGAGAACATCCCTGTATTATCAAACCTGTTTTCAGCACAAACACAACATGTAGCCCCATACTGGCTACTGTGAAGAAAATCAACTCTGCTGCTGCCAAAACCGGCTCATCAGCATAAATATATTTAATTCTCTTCCCAATTTTTAAGCTAACAAAACTATTTGTGATGGATCACTACTCCATTCATAAAGAGAAGCATTCCTTCAAAAGATGCTTCGTGCCAATCAAGTGCAACGATGTGCATATGTGATGGAAAAACTTTTTTTGTATCATATCGCTTTATTAACGTCACAAATAGACAACAAGGTTTTTTTCCTCTATAATCTTTATGCTTAATCCTTACAGGAAGAGGAATTCAGAGATAGAGGACAATATTTTTTTCAGACTTCTGATGCGTTGCCCACAGTTTTCCAGACCATTTTGTACATATTAAAAGACAACATTTTAATCTGGAAAATGTAAAATCTTTGAAAGATTTTATGATTTTACAAATGAGGCAGTTAGATATTGCCTTTGCTTCATACAGATAATTATCACAAAAATCTCGCTTTTAGCTGAAGGTCTAGATAGGAAATAGCTCTAGAAATCAGATGTGCTTCATTTTTTTTACATATTTCTTCTTTATTCTTTTTCATTCATTCACGATGAAATGTCCTTTGAGACAGTATAGCATCTTAATACATATGCAATACTGTGAATTTGAGCAGAAAATAAATACAATCTTTTCATATGCATGAATGTTAAAAAAGAAGTATCAACCCCAGTTTCTTTTCAGTAGTGAATACGTATTGGCAATACACATTTTAATAATCTTACTAATGCATTCCAAGAAAAAAATTAGGAGAAAAGACAAGCAGGGAAAATTTATTTTTAGAAATATATTATTGATTCAATTTTTTTTTATTAGAAATTTTTATATCAACAACAATTTTAACTGCAGTGTTCTCATTTACATCCAAGACTACAGGCAGGAAAAAAGGTGATTGAAAACAGTGAACTATGAAGTTGTGCGTGCCTCTAGGCAAGTGAAGAGATTCAGCCACTCTGCTCCTTATCATAGTTTCAAAAGGGAAGATCACAAGATAAATATCTTTTTCTTACAACAGTCCCTTAATGGACTGAGTTTCCTTGTGGATGATCAGTCAGTTTCTAGCAATCTCAAAAAAGCATACTACTACTTCAAAACAAAAAGCATTCAGGTTTGTTTGTAAAACCTATGCCTTTTCTGAGATTTGTTTCCTTGGTTTGTTTGTTACAAGCTTCCTTTTTTTTTTTACCAATTGCTAACATGACATGTATTATCTCTGAAAACCAAATTAAACCATATTGCAGAGCTTCAAAAAACATGCTCACGAGTAATGGATATTCATTTCAAAATAAGTTTTCCTAAAATTGTTTCAGAAGGCAATATTCTTTTTCTTCTTAGAGTTTAATTTAATAGTTAAACTCAAGTTTTTTGCTATTTCTTTTTCTTTCACTATTATTTCTTAACAAGATCAAAGACAGTTTTCATTACATGCAGAATTCTAATAACACTGCCAGCCATGAAATGAACAAAATACAGATATTAATAAAATCAACCCTTCTGTAAAGTATTTTATACGTGTGAAAGTTGTACTTCTCATTAAATTTCTTTTATTGCTTTAAAGCACTGTATTTTATGCAGCCTTCTCTAGGAAATATAAAACAGAGGTTTACAATACTTGGAGTTAAAATTGCAACCATAATTCAAATAAAGGTTGCTGGGTGAAGACATAATATCAAGCATCTCTTCCAGTAATCATGATATCTTATGGAATAACTCTGATGTAATTGACATTATTTTAGATCTCAGAAAAATCCACCAGTGTCTCATGAGTGAAGTTCAGTTTAATTCACCTGAGAATGTTTGATTAAGATATGAAAGATCTGAAAAGCAAAAAGAATATTGAGAAAAGTACAAATACGAAATAAGGGGTCTAATCTAAAACATTTTTTTCTAACATATAGTGCTATCTAAAAAAAAAGCCAAAATTATTTTAGTGTTATTTTTATAGTGTGTTGCTGGCTTATGTTGCTCTGTTTACTTTTGCACTGGCTGCCTTTAGGCTTAAATTTACTGTAAATCCAAGTTGCTGAAGTAGGCATTGACTTTATCTCTGAAAAGCTACCTTCAGGGATCTGTGCACACCCTCAGTGCTTACAAGATTGATTTGTAGCTTCAAGCATAAGACACTTAAGGGAATCTGAAACTAGGATGGCCACACAGGTGACGTTATATCCTGCGCAGGGTGAGATAAGAAGCTGGATGCTCTGTTAGTGCCCTCTGATGGGCAGCCCATGCAACCCTTTCAGATAACACATGAATCAATCAAATATGTACTTAAGATGCCAATAATATATATAGTTTTAAAAAGAATAAATCAAAACCAAAGCAAATGTAATATGCTAAGTGTAAAAAGTAGATGATGTTAAAATCTTGGAAAAATTGAGATATAAGAAATTCTTAGTTTTTATATCTGACAGAGGTGTAAATCTATTTATCAGAGGCAAACTGAAAAAAAACCCCAATAATAATAATTTGGATAAATCTTTTTGTTAAATGTAGTTTTTTAAAAGAACGTTGTTCCAGTACCAATATGAAAACTGCTTATAACAGCAAAGAAACCAAAGGGCCAGTTAATGACATAGGGAGATGGAACAGGAAAGATATTTCATCTTTCCTTAAACTGAGAGGTATTTACCCTAAAACAGATGGTATTTACTCAAGCTGTGGAAAAATCTGAATAGATTTTCTACATTTACAAAATGAGTTACATTTCTTATTGTCTAGCTGTCTTCTATCCATCCAGGTGTTGTGTTGCAAGCAGGTAAGTTGTCAATAACGTTTAAAATATCACCACTTCATGCGAACAATTGAATAACCCTGGGAGAAGAAAGGACTGTTGCATATTGATAATTTGAATATTCTGTGCAAAGAGGACAGATTTTCAAGAAATGAACTTTGCCTTAGAGTATCCTCTAGACTGAGAGAACTCATGTTTACATTTTCTCAAATATATTACATAAAGAAATACTATTATTTACAATATTGTTTCTTTAGTATTTTATGCCTTTCTAGCCTGAATAACATGTTCTCTAAGGGTCCAATTCAGCAAATATTACTGCAGTTGATTAATTTTACTTTCATGTTTCATCCCTTTGAAGTCAAATGCATCAGGAAGATGAATGCAAGTAATAGTTATATAGGCATTTGGAGAATCGGGTCTGGGATTTAAATATAACAGAGTTTGTTGGTCTGATCAATCTAAGAAACATTTATTTCCACTAAAAACCACTAATTTAAAACATCTAAATTGTTTAGGACTGGGGGAAATGAATTAAATGACAAAATGGTGGGAAAACCTTTTTGGACTGTAGGAAAAATTGTGCATTTAATACTCTAGTGTATGAGGAACAAGTCCTTAAGCTTTCTTTGACATAAAATAGAGTGAACCATATCATCTGGGAAAACAGAACCAAAGCAATTATCCAGAGGCTGATGTTCCTTTCAGATTGATAGATGAGGAAAGAAACTTGACTTTTTCTCTTCTTGATAGCATTTGATAATTTCTGATTTAAGATATAAATGAAATTATTAGGATGTAATGAAATTCTGTAGTATGGTATGTTGTCTTCTTTTCACATTGCATAAGTTGTTTAGAAAATTCAGAGGCTTATTCTTCTATAATGTACCTTCTTTGAGGCAACATAAACATGGATTTTTCCTTAGTATTTTGTTCATGGCACTTATATATCTTTTATTGAAAATTCCCACTTCCAGTATTAACTACCATTTTCAGTATTAATAGAATTTTGCATTAATGGATGCTAATATTTTCTTTAAAGACAATAAATAAATTGCATGCGTTTAGTGGTTTATTTAAAATAATACTTATGTAGAAAATTACTCATAAAATATTCCCTGGAATAGCATATATATATATATATATATATTTACATATATACATATACACACACACACACATATATATGTATATATAAAAATGCATATATTTGCATATATATATGCATATATTTTAATCATATTTATATTTACACATCTCACTATAAAGAGAAATATATGTATATATACACCTACACACCCTAATAAGGAACATCTATGGCAGAACATGACTGCAACTTAAATGTAAACCTCTTGCTTACTTAATCCATACATTGTATTTTATTTCTTCTAATAAAAGCGATTACTACATTTTGCACTATTCTACTTCCATCATGCTGTCCTCCTCAGTAATTACTTTTTAGGAAGTGCATACCTCACAGTTCATAGTAAATGTAACTTATTTCCAAAAACTGTCTGTGGGAGGCCCTTTTCAGTGCTATAACAAGCAATCAGGTAGTGAAAGACCTTTGAAGTAAACTCGGAATGACCTGATTAATGCAGTTGGTAAAACAACCATAGAGTTGGAAAGACAGTATGCTTGAACTCTCTGCAGAACTTGGCATCATTTGATGGAGCAGCACATCAAGCTCGGAGCCTACTTGGCCACAGTCTCTTCAGTATCTTTGCACTAATCAACAACACACCATATTTCTGTATTTTTGTCTGATCACCTTTTATCTTCTCTAGTTAAGAATAAAGTTAGGGTTCTGAATGTACTGTGTCATGCTAAAGAACTGCATTTTTATTAACTTTGTCTCTTACTGACAGCTTTGTTTTAAGACTCAGCAAATCATCAGACAGGATCTTGTGCTTACTTTACATATCCCTTAAGGAAGGTCTCATCAAACAGCTGCTCCTTATCTGCAGGCCTAAGCAGGTGTTTCTAATGACACCATCATTAGGAAGCTCAAAAGAAAAGCTAAACATACATTTATTGCTGCCAAGCTTTTAATGTTTATTATCTGTTGACTTATTTATCTTGGCATCAGAATTTAAATGTGGGCTTCTTGGTGCTGGGAGTACTTGAACAAGTTTAGATTAAATGTGAGGAAAAATTTCTTTGCATAAATTGTTGTCAAGCATTGGAACTGGCTTTCCAGAGAAGTGGTATTATCTTCATGTCTGGAAGTGTCCAAAAAGCTTGTGAGTGTGGCACTTGAGGACATGGTGCAAGGTTGACGTTTGGACTTGGTGATCTGTTTTTTCTCCCACAAATCTTTCAATGTAAGAAAGATCTGTCACAAATGTGTCTAAATAAGGACAATTGGTATATTTGTATTTCACAAATATAAGTTAGTGAATTGGATAAGTACTTTAGGTGCAATCATATAGTTTCATCTTCTTCCTTCATGTGTTCTGTCTCAGTGCAGGTTATACAACCATATATATAAAATTTTCCATTTAAAATTATACAAGCTTGTACTTAATTGTGCACAACTGCAACAGAATTTTCATTCTCATATATTGTGTCTTTTAAAGTGAGATACAAAACCTTCTGAGGGAAAGAAATAGTTAATAAAGTAGTATCAAGGAAACTGGAAAAATAAAACTTAAGGGATGGTATTTTTTCTTTAGATAAAATCTTTACAAGGAACAAGAGATCAATCATTTGAATATTTTTTTTCTTTGAACCAGTTGAAATACATTAATGCTTTTTCTGTACTGATCTGCCTGCTTCATGACTCCTATAGAAAACATCTTTTATAATTGATCTCCAGATATCACTGTTTTTTTCTCCTTAATTACTTAAAGCAGGATCATTTCTGCTTACTGTTGAACAGTTTGACCCAAGTCCAAACAAGCACTAAAGCTTAAATTCAAGCCTCCAAAACATAAGATTAAAATGAATAGAAAATTATGTGATTAAGTGCTTTGTTGGATGAAGGCCAGAGTGCTCAGTATCTTGAAGACTCTTGGGAGAATGAATAATCCAATGTAAGAAATAGTCTTATTTTTAGAGTATGTATAAAGATAATCGTACCAAAACCAGAATTTTGGATTTATAAATTCGCCTTAATTTTAATGTCGTGGAAGTCCATGTGACATTGTTAAGGAGAGTATGATTTTAGTGCAGTATTAACTGTACAGACTTTGTAATTGGATGATATCAATTTACCAGTTTTATAGTCTTCCTTCTTCTCTAACCGAACAAAAAATCTGACAGAACCTCATTTGTAGTTGTATTGAGCCTGGCTGAGCTGGCATTCATTTTCTCACAACAGCCCTCTCAGAGCTGTGCTGGGCATTGGCAGCTGGAAAGGTGCTGCTAACGCAGCAGTGGTTTGGGTGCTGCTGGGCAGGGCTGGCACAGCAGCAGAGCTGTCTCTCAGCATTTCCCCCCCATCACAGGCCTGGGAATGGGCAAGAGCCTGGGAGGGGACACGGCCAGGCCAGCTGACCAGAACTGACCAGAGGGATATTCCATCCCATGTGACACAGTTCAGCTATAAAAGTTCAGAGGAGGTAGAAATGGGGGGGAAGGCATTTAGTATTTGCAGTGTTTCCCTTCTGGACCAACCACTATGCGTGCTGATAGCCCCACTTCTTGGGAAGTGGCTGAACATTGCTTGATGATGGGAAGTAGAGATTCAACTTTTTTTTTTCTTTGCTTATGCATGCACAAACTTTTTCTTTTGTCTCAGTAAGCCTTATCTCAGCCTATGAGTTGTTTTCCATTTTATTTTCTTCTCCCAGTCCAGCTAGGAAGGGCGATAGAGCAATTTGGTGGGCACCTGGTATCAAGCAAAGGTCTATCCACTACAGAAGTCACTGATTCAAAACATTTAATTGCAGCTTGTTCATATAACAGTCTCAAGAGTTACCTTGGCTCCTCTTGTAAAAAAATTAGACTTGTATGGTCTAGATTGGAGAATTACTAAATGGTGTTCAGAACAGGCTAGAAGATTTGCCACAAAATGTAGTGATTAAAATGTCACGGTCTATCTCGGGAGCTGCAGGAAGGCAAGTACTCCAGGAGTCTATAGTGGGACCTGCATATTTTTATAATGATATTGAGGAGGTGATGAAGTGCTTGAATAACAAGTTTGCAGATAACTCCAAATAGAGTAAGGAGTCAATATGATTGGGATAATGACTGTTACCAGATGGACCTTAACAGGCTGGAGGAATGGGCTGCCAGGGACCTTATGAAATTGAATCAGAATAAATGCCGGTAAGGATAAATCTATGAAGTTCACAAGAAAGCCAGTTAAAAATTATGAAAGATTTAGTTTTTGCATATAGTGAGGAAACCCCAAAACCTCCCAAACTCCAATGTCACTGCAAAACACAGTCTGCATATAATAGAGTTCAGAAAAATCGAAAGACAAAACAAGAGTTCATGATTTCCTTTAGGACTTCTTTCTGTCTAATAATCAAGATAAACCTCTGTAGAGGCATGAGACAGGTGGAAGTATATGAGAAAAGGTTATAAATAATTGACTGAACTACCTTGTTGTGGGCAAAACCCAGCTTTTATCAATGAAGTCTCATGATAAGAAATCTCATCTATCCCAATATTCTTAAAAGGATTATGGCAGCAATAAAAACAAAGTAAGTTCTTTAACATTTCACCAGGATTAATTTTTCATTATAAAAAAGAACTGAGTGGTTGATACAAAATGGAACAGACTCTATACATTATCTTAGAGCTGTAGGAAAAAGCAAAGATAGCATCTTATATATTTAATTTCCTATTTGTATTAGTGTCTGGTTTTAAAATATGCATAAATGTGTAATAAAAGCAGATTAAAAACCAACAGTTAAAAAAAACCAACAGCCCGTGAAGAGATTTGTGAGCCATGCAGCTTAATCCCAAGGCATTTTCTTATGGATTTCTTAACAAAAATATTTATCTAGCATTGCCATCCATAATGTATTGAGGTCAACAAAAATTAGACCACAGATGGTTGGTGAATTTCTAAGAATAGCGAGCAATATATATTCTGGCTTGAGGAAGCATTATTTATTTATTTTATCAAATCATGTTTCTAAGACCTGCTGATTTAGAAAGCTATACTGCTTATTCCTATATGTGCATGGATACAGAAACAACCTGTTGTTAATGGGAAATGCAAAGACTTTTGTACTTCTAGTACCTAAGTTCTTGTTTTAATCTTCAAATTTCTTTCATAAGAATTAATATTGAAGAAAATTAATGAAAACTGAGGAATCAATCCAAACTTTTCATTAGCTAAGCAGTGCAGGTAAAAAAACAGTTTATGCATTACCCTATTCTTTCCAGGTTGCTTGGCCCTGCTTCCACTGCCTCTGCATTTTCTTCCTAGCCTTTAGTTTGACCAGCAGGTCTTGACTCAGTCATGCTGGACTCTTGCCTTCCTTCTCTTATTTCTTGCATCTGGGGTTTTAGAGCTCTTGTTCTCTATGAAACATTTCCTTAAATATTTGCTATCTCTGTTCTGCACCCTTGTCCCTGACGGCACTTTCCTATAAACAAATCTTTGAATAGATTAAAATTTGCTTTCATAAAATTCTGGGTCCTGACTTTGTCCTTTGCCTGACCTATATCCCTCAGGACGCTTTCCAACTAGCGCCAAGTTGGACTAGTCACTTATAATATCTCTTAACATTAGTTACAAAGTCCAGTTTTCTGATTGCAGAGTGCAAGACATTAAGGCAACAATCTCAAGTTCTGTACAGGTATGATGTAGCAAAGTCAAAAGGGTTATTAATTTGCTTAAAATTAAGGAAGTACTTAAATATTTTCATAAACTGAGACCTGAGAATCTCTCTGGTGTCTATTAGTGTTAATTCCAATGAAGACAGTGTAGTCAACTTTATAACATCAGATGGAACTCAGATGAGAGTTTTCCCCAGAAACAGCAAAACTGATAATTACTTGAAGCTTCTCATGGTAATTTAGTGTCTAATTAGATGGACTCTCATGGATTACTTAAGACATTTTGTACATGCAAATAATATTACAGCTTGGGTTTTGTAGTGTTAATATAGGGCATCAAACTTGTTTGTATTACCATGTGATAGTAGGAACTCTGTTGATATTACTAAAGATTACTTTGCAATCTGAAAATTATGTTCTGCTCCTAGCTTTGATAGTGGCCTTTGGCAAATTGCATCTGTTGTTGTTGTAGGGTTTTTTTTCCTCCCAGTTATTAATTTAGGAAACACAAGAGAACTTTGGAGGACTGTCTACACTAACATCTAACCTAAATTATAAGCCTGTGACTTCTACCATATTTTTGCAAGTATGCTTCAGGAAAAGGTCAAAAATCTTGGAAGAGTTATACAAAAGTACTTAGACCAGTACTTAAAGATGCTGAAGAAATCATATTAAAACATGAGTGAAGATTTAGCAACAGATAGAATAGATAGAATCTTTCTGGTTTCCAACAACTTGGTGTTCAGGGAATTAATATCTTTCTATTTATCAGTTGTGGAAATATGGACACAGTATACATATTCTTCCCACTTTTTCTCAAGAGGAATAACTATGTATGATGAAGGAAAAGTGCTAATAAACATAATTATTGCTATTATTTTTCTTTCACTAACATACATACTGTCATTTCTCTGCTATTCATTAAAAAAGAAATTCTTCACCTTTTGTTATAGTTTTGTGCTTTACCAGATAAAAATATCTTCTTAAATTTATTAGGAGCTACACATAACATTGCTTGAATAGTGCAAGCTTATATTGTCTCATTCCTATATCATGTAATGTAATTGTAAATGATGTGTGCTTTGACTTGTCCAGGAAATTTATATGGTGACAATCCAGGACAAAACTTAAACCAGTAGGAAAGACAAGAATATTTTATACAACTGACTTATCTCAGACCACCAAAACATTCAAGATCTGAGACTAGTAATCTTCATATACATCTTGTACAAAGAAAAGACACAATGAAATCTACATTATACTCCTTGCAAATCTTCTGCCCCAACAATTTCTAAAATCAAGGTTAACCTTTCATTTTGCCTTTATGTGATCAGGATTACATATTTAATATCCCTGCATAATAAAGGAAATATCAATTCAAACTGTGTGGCTTAAAAGTGCTCCTCTTCCTTTAACAGTCTAATGTAACAACATATTTTAAACATTTTGAACTACTTTCCACTAATATGCCAGATGATAATGGTTATATATCAAACCCTGTAATTCCCTGAAACTACATAGATTTATGTCCACTAAATTAGCTGGTTGTAAAATGTTTAGTGAAAACAATAAACATTCATTCATTCAGACATAATTCTAAACTGATATAATTACTGCGGCTTGAAGCCAGCTCTGACTGGGATTCTGGAAGTTTAGTGCAGGCAAAGGCAGGGCCAATACACTCAGAGGTGTAATTGTTATTAAGATAAAGACTGTTCAAGGTACGGGCCTCATCCTCTCGTACATCTGCAGATTCTTACTTATCCAAAAAGCATGGCAAAAAATTTTAGATGTCTGTCCCTATGGATGTGCCATATTTTCTGGTTTGCTGACTGAATTTGGAGAAAGAGTGTTCTCTTTCTATTTTCTATTGCCTGTTGGAATGAACCAGAGACTCTTTTTCAACTTCATTCACAGTATCTTCCTTCCTGCCTTGAGTACTGTAGCTTCATAAACTTCAGTAAGTTCCTGCTTTAGCATCGACTTTGAGAGAGAACAATTTCCTGAGAATGTGCAGCTGGGGGCTTCAGGGTTTTCCTATGCTCTTGTTTTTCACATTCTCTGCTACTTTGGTTTTCCTCCCTTTCATTATAATATAACTGGGTGATAAACATTTTTGTAACTCATGAAGAATTTATTTCCCTTGCTACTTCTGAAAACTGTGTCTTTACTATGTTCCTTTTTTCCTCAGGAAATTGACATATTTTTTTCCCTGTAATAAGTCTGTAAAGTCTGAGATTTTCTTCTGCTTATCTTCTTTTTATGTGTCTCTCTTTTCAGCACTTTGAACACTTTAGCTAGTGCTCTAATGATCACTGAAAATTTAGAAAAATGGTATTTATTTATTTTAGTTATGCTGAGACTCAGTTTTGTTTAAGATTTACTGCTGTCTCTACAAAAATCTTGCTTGAATTACTGGTATCAATGACACTCTTATTATTCACATTATTCAAAATATTCACGCAATGATCCAATCACTGCAGTTTTGTATCTTCATTTGGCAAACAGTAGGCTTTGCACTGACTAGATCAACTGCTGTGTTTAACACTTTTGTGTTTGGAAGCTGTGTGTGAAGGGAAAGCACTCCATTGTTAGATTGTAAATCTCTGATTCAGTCCTCCTCATTTCAGACACATTTTTCAATTCATGTATTGACTGTAACAATTTTTTTTTTTTTCATGTTACACAAGCATCAATATCAATCTTTTTTTGCTTATTGTGTGGAATATGTGATTTCTCTGGGCTGAACCTGGCTAGCAGCCAATCATCCACACAACTCTTTGTTCACCCTCCTTTCCCATGGGATGAGAAGAAAGTAGAATGAAGGAGAGTAGATGTGGATCAAGATAAAGGAAGTTTAATAGATGAATCAAAACTTCTGTGCATAATCAAAGCAAAATAAGGAATTTATTCACTGTTTTCCATTTCCAGGTAGATGTTTTGTTGCTTTCTGAGAAGCAGGGCCTCACCACACATAATGTTTCCTCAGGAAGACAAATGCCATAACCATGAATATCCTTTCTTCCTCTTTTTTTCAGACAGTTTGGGTCAGGTGTCCCAGCTTTGTCGCTTCCAAACTTCTTGTCCCACTCCAGCACTGTTGCTGTGGGAGCAGAGAGCAAAAAAGAGAAATCCTTCACACCGTGCAAGAACTCTCAGTCATAGCCAAAACACTGGTGTGTTATCAAAACATTGAATTGTTTTTATCATTCAGGACCATTCAGGCTGATAAGAAGAAAGTTAATTCCATCCCACCATCCCATAAATTCCATCCAATACAGTGATACAAATGCAATATGCCCTTTTAGAAGAGATCTGTGAGTTTTCACCTAAAGCACCATTTTCCCTTTTGTGTGATTTGGCCTCATTTATTGCTCAGTTATCCATATTTCTGAATGGAGAATCAATCTCTTCATGGCACAGGAGTCTCTGCCATAGTTATCACTGCATCATTTAAATGCTAATGACAACTCTCAATGAACATACTACCATAATACTAAATATGCTGTACTGTATACATATATATTTAATATATAGCATATATTTATTAAGTGTAATTTTTCTTAATAATATTATTATTTATTTATATCTTTATATTATTTATTTATATCTTAATAATATTATTATTATGACATGTAGTGTAATATAAAACGATGTAGAGAGAAGCAGTGATAAACTGGTTTAAAAATTTGAATACTTATCTTGGAAACTAATTCAAGGCATCAAGAATTTTAAGCTGCAGATTTAGTGGTATGTATCCTTAAAAATCATGCAATTAACACAATATATTTTCCACTTTGAATTCATATCTGAATTGAATTGAAACATATATCTTTGTATGCATTTATATATGACATCAGTTTAATTTTCATATTGATCACTATGTTGAAATGTTTAGCAGACACTCAGTTTCCCAGGATGGTAACATGGATTCATACTTCCTCTTTGTGTTGTTCTCTGCTTTCTTAAGTGTATATACATCTGCTTCTCAACCAAAGAGGAATACTATACCACACAAACTCTATTTGTCAGGAGAACATTGGCTTTTTTCTAGAAAGTAGGCTTGTAATCAGATGTGCCAGGTAATTCTAAAAAGTGGCACTATTAAATTTTTTGTAAAATGAGTTTTTATTTCAAGGGAAAATTACAGTGATTCCTCTTAGAACAGAGCATGCTTGAATTATTTGTAAAACAAAACAAAAAAAGTCATTGAAAGCACACATTGTAAAGAACAATGGAAATTCAATAGTTCAATAGTTTTTTCTTATCTTTTCACTCAGACTCCAATTGTCTCTTTCATGTGGAAAACTGCTACTATGAAGGGAAAGGATATTTATCCAAACAAAACTAAAATCATTGTATTCATCACAGTGAACACCCTTCACTGAATAAACTGGTCAGCATGTCTGCAGTCAGTTCTAATAGACTGTGACTTCCTTCAGTGTCCTGTTAAGTGGTTTTTCAATCAAAGAAGGTACTTCCTTTATTGGAAGGCTTTCTTATCACAATTTGGCTTTTCATGCAGTCTGTGCTTCTTTCAGAGGATGTGTTAATGTGTTCAATCTTTTTGCAGGCTTCCTTCCTCCATCTTCCACCTGGGTTAATAGAATTCAGCCACAACTGTAAGCAGAGATGTGTTTATAACCATGGCTTGTCTTCTAGATAAACACCTCACTAAAATATCCTCATGTTCTGTAAAATCAGTACACACCACCCTACCTTCATGCTGTGGACAGTCCAGTATCACAGTGCAATCCAATCCAAGTCTTGCCTGTCCCGCTGTTCAGAAGCTTTTGTTCACTATTTTCTTCATGGTTCTCCTTTAAACGGGAATTGCATCCTTCTAACCACCATCTAATTCTACATGGGGAATCTTTTATTCCACCTGCACTATATGTGAAGTATACATATCTCCTTCTATTGCTTTGTTTTTGCTAAAAATGATATCTCTATATTTTCTTGTCCAATATAACAAAGTAAAATTAATGGAACCTATAGTATTACTGGTGTCATTGCTGACATCACTAGATCAGTAATTTATTATTCCCCTAGTGAAGCTGTATAGAACAACCCTTTTTTTCCCTTGAATTTTTAAATTTTTTCCTTATTTTTACCTCATGTCTTGTTCCTACTACCTCCCTATGGTTTCTGGGATTTGTCTGGAAATCCTACATTCTCGGATTTGCATTTCTGTGTTTTGATTTCTTTGCTTCTGTATTCTGGTTGCAGTTTTCACCTTCTTCTTTTTTTTTTTCCCCCCCTAAGAATCACATTATTTTGTTTGGTTTGGGTTTTATATGCTGCCCTCATAGTTCTTGTTCAGTGCTTGTGTAGCCCGGGAATAGCCCTTGCATGTAAATTAACCCATCCTTCATGAAAATACCTCTTTACAGATGGGTTGCAGCTCTACCTACTGTTCAAGCCATGTGCATGCAAACTTGTATTCTGTAGTTTAACTGAGAGACTTGGAACAAATTTCAGCTCCATTTAGCCCTGCTTCCTCTGTCTTTGTCTGCCGTGTCTGTGATGGTCTGCTGAAGAAAGTTTTGGTTTTCCCCAGTTTCCTATGCCTTTAGGGTAAGCAATTAACTGTCTAAATATCTGCACTCTTTACTACCACAAAATCTGCAAAAATAGCATAACCCTCTTGAGTGATTCAAACATCGAAAATATGCCTGTTACGTTCTGTGGGAAAGCCAAGTTACTACTGAACTTTCATCTGTTTTGTAGCCATCCATGTTTTCATTTAAGCTAGCAGAATATTAGTTTTAAAGGTATTAAAATGTGCTTGATCTGTGCAAACAGTCCTCAAATAAGAGAGTAACTCTGACCAGACCACTCAAGACCTGCTCTCCTGTACTTGCTTTTAATTTTTGGGATCAGTGGCCCTCACCCTGGGTTTCCTGATTTTATACACTCTTCCTACTTGGAAACTGCTATCACCTGTTCAGCTCCAGATGTCACTTGAGGTTTAGTACTTTTTCCTTTAACTAGAGTGATGTATTTTCCTCCCACATCCTACCTGGCTTTATCAGGTAGTGTTCTGAATGCAGATCTCTTCACCTAGTGATATTATTACCTGTGGCTGTCAGGAGTAGAAACTGAAAGAAATACTGTCCTCTATGCTGAAAAATCCTTACTGAAGATGAATTCTCCAGGGACTCAGCTGAAATTGTAAAAAGAGCTTTTTAAGAAGACAAGTATGAAATTCTTATAGCTTCAAAATTAATAAGAAATTATTGTCTGCAGAAAAAGGAAAAAGGAGTCAATCTCTGCCAATAATTTTCCCTTTTGTTGTTGATGTAAGAATACAGCCTAGCCTTTCTTTGACCTTTTAGTAATAGTCTTTGCAGATCCCAGATCAAAGATTATCAAAATACTAATGCATTTTAATTCTTTTTCCTTATTCACAGTGAGAGGAAATATAGCTATGCCAAAATTCAAGCTAACAGGGATCAAGAGTTTTTCTGGAAAGCTTTGGCAACATATCTAACAAACCCCTTAAATATCGATATTTAAATATTTATATGTCTAGAGGTATAGGACAGAGAGGCTTTAGGTCAACACAATATTCACTTCTGCAATGATATACTCTGTTACATGAGATGTTAAAACTAGTTATTAAATGGAGACCACCTAGGAGTGGTATAAGAACATTCTAAACATTGCCCTTCAAAAATTACTAGCGCTGACAGTCTAAAAAGTCTAGTCTAAAAATTAGAGTAATAAAAAAATTATTTTACCTATTTACTGGAAGCCCAACTAATAATACCATAGGATCATGCTAATCATCATTTGGATTTTGAATTGAACTGAATGAGAAAAAATACAAGTAACTCTCATTAAGTTACACTAAGTAAGTTCATTAATTTTGTGACTGTAAGTGCTCTGGGTTACTTTGCTTAATCATTCACTGAAGAACGTGCCTACATTCTGCTTCTTGAACATAAAAATGTTTCAGCAGAGTGAACAGGATAGGTGGATGAGCAAAATTATTTTAGTTAGCACTGATGAGTTTCAGATGACTACCCCAACATACAACATCTGTGGGAAGGTAATTGGGAAGGAGCTACCCAGCTTCAACAGAACCAGTGCTGCCCTACAGTGACTTAGGGAAGCAGAACAATCATAGTTCTTCTATTTATTTCTCTATGTCCTCTATGGAAGGGACAATATCCACTCTTAAGAGCTTTCCTTACCTTAGTATTGCCCCGAAAAACTTTACACTGGTTCCCATTTTGGTTAGAGAGATACACAGACAAAAATGTGAAGCAGGGTGGCTTGATGTATTACAAAAAAATCCAGAAATTTATATCTATTAGCAGTTTTATAATGTTTCATATTTCATTATGACTTCGGTATTCCTATGCAGCTAACACATAATCTTTGGAAATAAAATTTCTATAGATGATAAATCTCTCTCATGATACTTCTTTGTCATACCATTAAAGAGGACCAATAAAACAGGCTTATGGTATTGTAAAAATCTGCTGAATACAGACCTGGGTTTGTTTGCATATTTCTGTATAATGTGGTTTAACATACTCAAATTGTCTTGTGTCTGTTTTTTCCTTTATGAAGAAATATTTAGTGAATAAAAATAAAAGAAACACAAAAACTCATCGAGACTTGAAAATTTTAGGTGAGGATCACATCTATGGAAAAAACTAAATCATTAAAATTGATTTTTTTGAAACTATGAGGCTTGAAGAGTTTTTAAAAATATATTTTTTATTGAATCTAAATTTCTCACCGAGGTATTGCAATAATTCTTAAAAGCTAATAGTGTAGATAAGCTAACTCCTGTTTAAAAAATTACCTACATTTTAAAATCAATTAAAAGTCATTGAAAACTGATGTGTGCATTAGCTTTTAATGTCAAACAATACATCAAAGAAAACATAAAATAGCAAGCAAGAAAACTGACTTTTTGGTGTTGAAGACAAGACCCTTTTATAAACATGTGAATGACAGAGATAGTGTTTTTCACTCAGTATGCACTGTGACATAATGAATTTAGGGCCCCAAATTGAAATGTATTTTCCTGCAGAAAGCACAGTTATTTAAATAACCATTGATTTGTTACCTGGTGTGTTGACACTTTATGATGACTTCCTTCAGAGACGACTTATCTTACTTTTCAGATAATAAATAATGCACAAAGGAAATAAAACAATGCATGCACACATAAAAAAACCCACAAATTCATATGGGATTTTTAAAATGGAATACTGTCCTTATTGAATATTAAGGTCACAAGACTTATGAAATCAGAAACATTTATTAATCTTGCTTTCATTTATTAATGTAATCTATTTATTCAGGATAAAATTGATCCTTAATTAAAAATATTCTTCAGTATTTCATGTCTATGTATATTTTTATTATATCATGTTTGTTCATCCCAGGTGCAAAACTTAAATTAGTCAATTTTAAACCATATGTCATTAATAAAAATGAATTTTCTCAGGTTTGAAATATTGTCTGATTTCAAGTGATATAGTCTTTAACTGGGCTTTCTATAATTACACATAACTTCAGTATACAGTTAGAATTGATAAATATTATGAAAGAGTCAGTCATCTGACTGTAACCTTAAAAGCAAATTTTTTATTCTAATTGAGTCATTAAGGATTATTAGCTCATCAATGAAGAATAAGAATCCTCTCATGAGGAGGGAAAAAATTCTAGAGTAAAGAGTGCCACAATTCTAAAATAGATGTTGCCAAATCTGTCTCTGGAGAAAGCTTTCCTTCTCCATTGAACATATAGAGAAATATGAACAACAAATTCAGATTAGAGTCCTAGGATAAGCTTTCAACTGGATGAAATTGTTTTACCAAAACAGAGCCAGATGCTGTTTTCCTTTTTACTTGTCTTCCCTGTTATTTCATAGTACAATTTATGCTGCAAGATATGTATGTAAGGCTTGGAAAGAAGGGAAAGAAGGGCAGACTGACTGAAAGAACAGCAGTATACAGACCTGTCATAAAGCCTCCAGCCTTGGAGCACTGGTGAAATTGCCCAAGCTCTCTCAGAATTTCAACAAGTTCTCTTTGTGTTAAATGTGGTTGCAGCCTTACCTCAGCACACAGTCTTTGTTTCTCTGGAACTTAAATCTAATGAATTCATGAGTAAATACACAAATGTTCCTGTAATTCACATATATGCTTGCATGTGTTTGTACACATAAACTCACTTATTTGATTCACTTTAGGAACTGTCTGTTCACTCTCACTTCTAGGATAAAGATGGGATGTAAAAAACTAATTTTCTGAGATCAAAATTCCTCCCTATTTTCTAACCTCTTGCATTTTTGCCTTTCTCCAAATAATTTTCCTCACTCCCTAAATGTCTTGCGTTGTTCCTTACTTTCCTTCTCTTTCTAGATATTCCTCTGACCATTCTCTCCTTGGTTGTGTATTTTACACTGGTTCTTTTGAAGTCAGTGGCAAATCTCTTATTGATTTCAGCATGAGAACGATCAGCTTTCACTCCTTTGCTTCTCTCCATTTTGCTATCTCTAATAGCTGGTAGCAAAATCCCACTGACAGTGGCTCTGATCTCTGAAGTGCTGGTACACCATGCTTTTGAGTTTTGATCCCAGTCAGATCACTTTTTGACAGCCAGAACTGTATCAAAATTGAAGCACTACTGTGCTGGAGGAAAAAAAACAAAGCAAAACAAAATAGGATTATGAGCTATGTTTTATTATTTTCAGCTAGTCCTGAGTGTTAAGATTTCTTGTGTCATGGGATTTCTACTTTTCAACTACTTGACTTCCTTCAGTGAACATGTTCACGCTATCATTAACTCTACCCGCTCAGTAAGGGAAGCTGAAAAGAAAGCAGAACAAGACAGAAAGCAATACTTCTTTTTAACTCCTGGAATTCCTTCACTATCTAGCTCAGTAAAAAACAGATGAAAATTTTGGGGATATTTTTATTGATATGACTGATATCAATAGAAGGTCTATTAAAGCCAACACTGTTACTTGCAATGATTTGTTTTCCTGTCTCACAATAGCAAGGCAAACGGCATGGTACCCTGTTCTCATGGTGTCCTTGATACCTGTCTGAACTTGCTCTGTAATCTATCACCAAGAGAAACTTTATCAGGATTAAACATTTTACCTTAGCTGAAATATTGATGGATAAATTTGGTCTGTAACATGGGTCCTGAATGTCTTATGTTTAATCTGAAATTTGATTTTGTTTGCTTGCAGTTCTATATCTATGTGTGTGTGTCCAGGCACACAAAAATCTACATATACATATACAAACACAAATGTAAGAGAGAAACAGACCATGCACAAGTGCTACTGTGTGTGAGAACACCTTCAGTTAAAAGGAAGTGTAAAGTGATGTATTATGACAATCCTGAGACTTACAATATATAAACATAATCTTGAAGGCACTATTTAATGCTTTCCAGTAGCAGGCAAGATTTCTTTCATGGTATTACTTTATGTTGTCTGCAATAAGAATTTATATCTAGGCTAAGAAAGTATGAACTTGCATGACTCCTAAAAATCTTACTGTCAAGAGGACCCGCTTATGATAACACTTGAAATCTTAAAACTGTATTTCCATAATCACATTGGATGAAGCTTCCCATACCAATTCATCCCAAACACAACTGATCTGTTACTGTGTTTCTTTTCTGCATGGAAAAATTGTGAAGGAAAATCAAAGATGAGATAATAAAAACAGTGAAATGAACAAAAAGAGGAGATGAATATTCCAATTAAGAATACAGACATAGCTTTACAAAAGTAACAGCTGGGGGGTTTTGTGATTGCCAACTTAGCATGCAAGACATCTGTATTGTTACGAATGCTTAACATTTGTTCATTAAAAATCAAATTTTAGTGTTACTTAAAATACAATATCAAAAATGCTATTGAATGTAGTTAGTCTCCCCAAAATAACTTTTGTAAAGTGATTCTGATTTCCTCTAAAGATACAATTTTTTGATGTCAGAAAAAAACCCAACAACTTTGAATGGAAATAAATAATTGATTTGGATTTTTTTCCTCTTAAGAGATCATGTAAGTAAAACTTTTTTTAAAATCTAAGAGAAAAAAATATAGGCTGGATTTAAAATACTTGACTTGGTTCTTCACCATGTTTGAAACAAAAATTTTTGTAAGAATATCCACTTGGAATTTCTTGATAATTCATAAGAAAAGCCTTTCATTGTATTGAAAGCCATTTTGAAACTAACCCAACTGTAAGATCTAATTACATACATATAATAAATTTTGAACAATCTGACCAATTTTGCAGACTCTGGAAAAAGGCTAAAAGATTTTGAGACCTAAGTAAAACTTCAGAAGTCACAAAGACAAATCAGCTAGAAATTACTTTTACTCTGACATATTAATGGCATTGTGCTAACCTCTCATTACAGAATATCAATCATATTGCATTAGGCTACTAGGTCCTCAGCATGATTTTCTATGTTACAATTATCAACTGCTTCATTTAGGTTTTAAACATGAGGTAAAATTTTTTTTTTTTTTTATATATGACCTATATATCATCTTTTTGACACAATATTATACACATCATTTTAAAAGGTAGTTCCCTGATTGCAAAACCAGTTAAAATATATTTTCTAGGGCATTTTTGTTTCATGAATGTATTTTAATGATAGGCTTGGTGGCCAAAGGTCTTGTTGAAAATTTTATATAGACTGTAAAAATGTGTGACACAAAATCAACATAGATATTAAATAAATTTAGGAATACTTATTAAGCATGATTTTGTTTTCTGAATGAATGTGTCTCTTATACAGCCATGCATTGCTGTTTGATAGCAATACCTAGAAAAAACACAACAACATTAACAAAGCACATTTAAAGTATATATTTGCACAAAAATATATTTGTTGAGAAATCTATAACTAAGAAAAAATTGTTTCTTTTTTTCAGTTCAAGAGACACTGCCACTGGAGCTGTATCTGATGTCCTCAATTTAGTATAAGAACCACAGAAACTATTTTGAAGTTGAGGCTCAATGAAATATTTTTTTTTTTTTTATGAACTAGTAGGTGAAGGCTATAATAAGCAGCAGGGAGAGTTATAATAAATCTTCATTTTCTTTTACTTGTGTCAAAAATGAAAAAAAAAAAAGTGTCTAGGAAATCAGTAAGTTCAGCTGAAAAAATGTGTTTACCCTAAGATCAAACTTGGACTGCTTTACCACCTTAAAAATGGTTCATCTTTAGCAAAGGAACCTTTTATCTATGATTGCATATTTTTAAAAGGTACTTTAATTCAAAAAGAAACTGGAATTTGTCTAGTGAAGCAGAAAGATATTCAGAACAGCATATTAAATAAGCATCTCTTCTAGCTTTTTAATTAAGAGAGTATAAAGCCAAGGCTGATAAATACTAACAATTTATTGACAGCTAGTTGCATCTTTGATCCTAATTGAATTCACTTACTTGTCAAATGATACATGAAAGAGTGGCTTTATCTTCAGATGACTTCATTATACATGGATTTTATGAGCTCTGATAATTCTGTCTTTTTCAAGACCCAGAAAGGAGAGAAAGGATCCAGTTCTTCTCCTTTAAGATCAACAAAAAACAATTCCTCATTTATTGATTCTTCATCACATTCTGTCTTTAGGGGAAATTGTCTCTACTGACAAAGTATTGGCTAAAAAGATCTAGTAATTTCAAGAAAGCTTTGTTTGGGAATCCTCTGTAAGCTAACCCAAGACAGTTCCTTCATATGCTTATGCTGTGTGCCAGTATAGGGAACAGCTCTCTTAGGAAGAAATGGTTCAGCTTCTGGGTTCCTGTAACATCACTATTTGCTATTAGCCAAAAATATGTCTACAAGGAGTGCTGCTCCTTGTATAATTTCTGCTGCAGGTGGTTCCAGCTTCTCTGAATATTTTATCAAGGTCTTTATTATAATCCATTATCTCGAGTTTCACGTTATGAGGTGTGTGAAACATCACTGCAACTCTATATATACTTTGAGAAAGAGATTTTATTACTGATTTAACTTTTTACTTTTTCTTAAAATCATTGTTAAATAAATAGATTATTAATACTGTATTAGCAGCATATAAGATTCATGTTTAAGAATCAAGAATATAGCTGACAGCTGAATCCTCTGGTGCTTTTATAACTAAACTTGACCTGGTTTATTATGAAATTATTTATAGTATATTGCTTTTGTTCCTTCCACTGGTTGTCATGCAATTCTACTTGATTTGCCTATAGGCAAGTTCTATATTCAATGTATGGCAATCTGTGTGTTTAAATAAGCTTCTATTTCAAGTAAAATATTTTTAATTTTAGATAGCAACTTACTCCTTTTCTCTAAAGGCACCTTCAACTTCTGATTTTTTAGCATTCAGTTGGGATAAGTGAAGTAAAAACTTTTATGCTAAAACACACAGGAAAATAATTTTAATGAGAATGTAAATAAAGAATCATTGCTCTGTATATGTGCCTATGAAACAGAGTTTACATGCCACATTTTTGCAGTTTATCAGACTTTTTATAAATTCAGGGAGAGGTATCTGAATTAGTCTCTAATGCACTATATATATTTTAAAAAAAAATCAATGCCTGAGGATTGCTTCTGTGCTACAGAAAAAAAATAGCTTTTAATAGCATTTTATGTCTGGTTTTGCTTTCAGATATGATATTCTCAGATAGTCTCTTCAAGAATAGGAAGAAAACTTAGAATGAGGATGTCTAGGTTTTAAAAGGGAAAGTTTTATTGGAGGGGCTGTGGGGCAGCCTGTGCTAGGTCTCATGCTGGAGCAGTTCTTGGGGAACTACAGCCTGTGGGAGAGACCCATATCGAGTGTCTGGTGAAGGACTGCATCCCATTGAAGGGACTCCACATGGACCAGGGCAGCAGAAGGGATGAACTGCCACAAACTGACCACAGCTCCCCACTCTGTGTTTCCCTGGGAGCTCGTTGGTAAATGGTCACCATGCATCTGCATATAAATCAAGTATGTGGATCACAAACTCCTCCTGTAACAGTTTTCCAGATGCATCATTGCAGACAGGAACTGTAGGAAAAGCCATCAGCTACTGATGTTGCCATTTTGGTAAGGTGAGGAGAAAAAAAAGAAAAAAAAAGTAAAACAACCCAAAGTTCTAGGATAGTTTAGACTGTCCTGTACAGTCTATGTTTTTGAGAGTAATGGACAGCTAAAGGTTTTGTTCTGTGGCTTGTTACAGTCTAGGACAGTGATGGACCTTTAGTAAAACCCAATATAATTGGTTCTGTGTTCTGGAGGTGTTTAGATTTTTCCTGGATGACTGCCATTATTAGGTAACCCAATGGAGTAAATAAGGTTTTTAGACTTCAGCTGTTTGAATGATTTATCTATACATCAGGTGACAGATGTTTTGGGGTTTTCAAGAGAATTTCTTTGGCCTCCTATTGATTATGTTGTCAGAACTGAAAATTAACATAAGGCAAGGCAACAGAAGTCAATTGATCAGTTCTTTACAATTAAAAGTAGCTGCTGTTCATAGATGGGTTTTTGGGAATAATGCTGTTTGAGTCTAAATGGTATGACATATATTAGACTAATACACACAGTTATAAAGACCCTAACGTGAGGTAATTAACCTTTTACTTATATCCCTGAAGCTCTACTAAAACCAGTATTATTCACTTACTGTCTCTGAAGAGATCATTTCACCAGGTTTCAGCTCAAAAATATTCACAGCATGAAAACAATGGCTGAAAGCTAATATAATACATTGAATGAGATTCTAATATATTGAGTGAGATTCTTCTCAAAAGAGCATGAAGTGAAATCTGTCAAGGCCAGGTTGGATGGAGCCCTGAGGAGCCTGTTTTAGTGGAGGGTGTCATGACAAGGAGTGGAACTCAATGACCATTATTGTCCCTTGCAACCCAAAACATTCTATGATTTTATGACAAGTGGGCATGCACTTGTGAGGAAAAAAAATACTATTGTATGTAAAATTTAATGAAGCAAAATTTATTTACAGCTTATTTTTAGTAATTTTTCCTTATCAGGACAAGCTCAGCCACTACTTATAACTTCTGTAAAAGATCACCTCTACATGACTGTATTGTGCTATTGGTTATAGAGCATGTCTCTTGGATCTTTTAAATTGTGGTATACAACCATTCTGCAGACTGATGAACTGAGAGGATACTGCCCACACTTGATGTCTGTCCTTTGCTTGGTTGAAATCAGTGTAAGGATATTAATAATTTATTTCTAGAGGTATAACTAAAACTGATTCATAGTGGATTCAAAATTTAAATGGAAAGTATATTTGATATTATTACATGAAGTTTTGCTTCTTAAATGGAGGTGATATAAAATGATAGCAGTTACAATTCCACATTTTCTACTCTTCTCTCAATTGTCTTTGAATCAGCAGAGGGTTTTGTCCTCTAATCAATTAGGAGAGTATGAAATTTTTAGTATTCAAATAGAAACAAGAAAGCGTTTGTTCTTTTTTTTGTTCTGGCCTACAATCCAAGGTCATCAAAACACATTACACTGTGGACCTAAAGAGGTCTGATCTGAAGATAATAAGATACTCCTGTTGAAAGCACATTTGACTGTAGCCCCAGAGATGAAAGGCAAGTGACTAATCATCTCAGTTCTTTGCCTGAGTTTATTTCTTTTTTTTTTTTTTTAATATTAGAAGAGAATCTGCCGAGCACAAAAGCAATAGCAAGGATGAAGGTCAGTTAGAATATTGTTGTACCACCACTTATAAAGAAAACAGCTCCAATGTATTTTAAAAAATCAAAGAGGCTTTTATACACTCACTAATAAAAGATGCCAAAGTGCTGTTAGCAGATTTAAAGTGATTTTTTTCTTGTGGTGATTAAACCCAGCAGGCATGCTTGTTTTACAAACAGAAGCTAACTCCTTTTGTGTATGATTCTTGAAGACACATAATGCATTTTCTATCACAGACAAAGAAATGCAAGAGCTTTAGTATCTTTCACGTAGCAGATCAGATTTAGGAGATGGTTATAATGGAAGGTCTTTCATCTGACTGACCGAATCTATTAAAGAGAGGCCCCAGCCTGCTGTTAGCTGATGTTCCTCTCCTGCTCTGAGACATTCCAATGGTAATCCTGAATTAAATTAGTACACACTGTAAAGTCTAAAACAACAACACAACAACAACTAAGATGAAATAAAAGAATAGATTTTGAGGAAATAGTACTTAACTTTTTCTTTTTACCATGTCTCTGCTGAACAGAGATATGTTAAGTAATGTTGACTTTCATATATTCACCTCAGACATACAAGAATACAGTCACTTCTTTGCTGCTTAGGCTCTGGAAGGATATTAAAATGCTATTACTGAAGAACAATGCTCATAGCATGAAATTTATAAAGAATAGTCTCAATAAATGAAGCAAACAGATACAATGGCTTACATAAATAGTTCTCAAAAGTAGTTCTCCTGTGCTAATCTGATTTGTAATTTGCTGTACTGGCTTTCACCTTATATGATGCTTTCTGTGCTTGACTGCAGACCATATGTTTCATGTAAAATGTACGAATTACAGAGCGCTGTGTTTGCCTGTCAGATTCTGCTTCTTCATGGACTTCTAACCAGAAGCATGTGTGGTAAAACAGAAGCATATGTCTTATGTGAATAATTGCATTTCAGAACTATTTGAACGCTGTGTATAAAGTCATGTCATTTAATTATTTAAAACATATGTTAAATAATCTAGCTCAAATTTTAATGGTAGATGTTGTATAACCTGTTTCTTGCAATTCACACATCTGCAGGTTTCAGTGTCCAGACCAGGCACTCACATCCACTGCAGTTCATTAATGTTTTAGCTGTCTCAGTTGTGCTAATGTTTCAGTGGCATATGTGTTCACTCAGTAGTTGTTTGGTGAAAGTAAATTAGATTGTTAATTCTGTTTCAGGATTCTACTCTTTTTTACTGCTGTGCATTAATTCTATTAACACACCCATTCAGAAACTTTGTGCCAAGATGAATAACAAGCACAAATGAAAGATAGTTCTGCAGTTCATTAAATAGGTGATAAAAAAGGCAGACTGTGTGGTAGGCAATAACAGTCAGACAGAAAGTAAACAAATAACGTTTGTCTTGGCAGAGTGCTAGCTGATACGGCAATCTTTATGCAGTCTTTCCAATTTATCATGATAAAATCTGTCACACTGATCTCAGAAAAATCAAGGCTACATTTACGGAACTTGTTAGACACAGAAAAGATACACTTATAATGTATAAAATCTGTTGCTGGTCTCCATGCTTAGATACTCTGTTATTGCTCCCAACATTCCCAGTAACTGTAAATGACAAGAAATAAGCCAACTACCAGATCAACCCCCAGATCACATCAACCCAACAGTTTAGGATGGGGTAGAGCTCATGGTCTATGCACCAACCTTGCATGTGCTCTGTGCACATTCCCTGACAAATGACAGATGGCACACCCTGCATGGTTTAGAAATTCGCAAGTTCCCATTACTCAGCCTTGAGCACATAATAAAGCCATGATTCCTGACCTAGTCAGGCAGCTCCTGAGATGCAGGAAATGGTAGAGTCTCTATGAGCTGTGCTGGAAGGCTAGCCGTGTTGCATTTCATGTTTTGTAATGGGGGAAAAAGGGATGCACATTTTTTGCAGGAATTCAAGAACTTTAGTGTAACTTCAATTTTAAAAATCTAAATAAACTATGACATTTATAACAGCCTGACACAGTGATACTGGCATTCACAATCCAAAATATTCAATTAAAGCAAAATAAATATTAATATTAATGCAATTAATAACTGTTGCACAAAATTTTCATAGTGTATTGTTTTTCTTTCACATTACACTTATGGTTCAGATACACAATACTAGTACTCCTCAAGAAGAAATAATGAGGGTATTACATCAAAGTGTAATATTACATCAAAGTGACAGCATCCCAAATTCTTCACCATATATGTGTGGTGTTGATGGTGGCATTTTCTTTTCCTTAGTCTGGAATTCACTTGGGACTATTCATGTGTATTTTCTAACACAACTTTACACCTTGCTTTTTCTATATAAGTCTACAAGTCCACATTAGAGTTTAAGTTTCTATTTATTTATTTTGAACACATTCATTTTACATGTTAGATACTTGTTCTTTGTTCACTTTATTACCCTTAAAATAATTTTGTCCACATCTCTTATCTTTAACTGATTGCTGTTTATATTCCCAATGCCATCCAATGACATCCTTTGCCTCTTCTGTTTTCATGCTATGGCTGCACTCCCTTGCACTGCCTCATTCATCTCCCCTTTCAAAGTGCAGCACTCTGCACCCTGGTTTATCAACCTATTTGTTTTAAAGACTAAATATCCATAAAATAAAGAACCGAAATACTTTTAAAGATCCTTTGAAAGTTTGGACTATTTAAATGTTAAAATCATCAGCCCACCAAAAGTTCTGTTCTTAATGTTCACACAGAACATTAAAGCTAATGCCAGAAATGCTGGAAGTACTATATATAGCATAAATATTAAAGTATCAGTGCTGTCCTGTGTCAATTATTGATAGGTTAGTGTGTGAAACATTTTGTGATCTTCATAGCTGTACAAGCTGAGATAGACAATCAATCATGTTAACTGAACAATATCTTATGTGCATCCTCTGTACAGAAAAAAACAGATAGTGATGAATAACAGTTTGTAATGTTCAGACAGTGAAGTGTTAGATGAAAAAACAGGGTAAGTAAAATAATTGTATCCAAGTATTGTTCTTTTTTTTTTTTTTTCCTCATATTAAAGAAATACCTCTTTTGCACCCTTGCTCCGAAACAGATTGACAAAGGAGGGAAGAAAGGGAAGTCCCCGCTCCAGTCCTGAGTGAAGTTAGTGTTCTTCCTGCAGCAGTGGAGATGCCATGCCATGAGACACTGTGCTGTTGAGAGAAGCATATTTCCCTGCTGTAAGCAAGACAAATTGAAAAGTCACAACCTAACCCAGTCCAGACATTTGCTGGTCCATACGTGCTTGTGAATGTGGTCAAAAATGAAATCACACAGGAAAAATATAAGAAATGGTACTTTAGAAGTAGATGGTGAAGCAAGAAAACAGCAACAAAATCTGTAAGAAGACAAAGAAAGAATCTGAAGCTGAAAGAAAAAAATAGTTTTGCTTTTGGAATACACTTTGAAATTTAATGATGCAGACAGTAACAGCTGGTTCTGTGCAAATGCAGATTAACCTGGGTCCCTTGATATCTTCAAAACATGTGTAACAAAACTGAAGAGAAACTTGAAGGCCACCTTCTTTCTGGTTGGTATTCAGCTGTGCCTGAAATTAGGTCTGCTTGATAGGTAATAAATTCCTGCTGATGCCTGAAAACATTAAATAAAATAATGGTTTTAGTGTAATTATTTCACATTTCTGTTTCTCAATAGTATTGCAGAAATGCTTACTTGTACACCACCTGCTACTTCTATTTTGACATGCCATCCATTAAAATTTGGTCCATAAGGGCAAGGAGCTAGCATTTACTTCTGGGGAAGTAAGGAGGACAGGAGAAGTGCTAGAGAAACACACATTTACATTACCAAGTTAATTTATCTCAAATGTTAGCAAAGAACAAAGACTTATTTTTTCACAGAGGAAAAAAATGTCTCAATAGAGTCATGATTGCAATAGTTTGGAAAGACCTGTCCTAAGCACGTGCACATGGCCGTCTTCTGCCAGCTGCAAG
>LTAT01000006.1:50029343-50051415 GCA_003286495.1 Chlorodrepanis virens | reverse complement strand
TATTTCATAAGATGACAAGTGTTCATTAACTGGAATGGTTCTAAAATAGAAGAAGGAAGTCTTATAAATTGTACACTGAACCTTGGTAGGACTTAAATATAATGATTATTGGCTTTATTTTATTTTAATTTTTTTTATTTTATTTTAAATTTTTTAGCTAAACTCCACTGCTCTTTATGGAATGAGCTAGACACTTTTTACACATTATTTGATGTAAAGCAATCACTTGATTGCTTTACATCAAATAATCCATGTGTTTCATGGACCTTTTGTATTTTACAGAGGAAGGCACTACTAACCACTCTATCAAGTCAACAGAGCAGACATCTAGGATTGTTTCCAAACAGGAATATAATAATAGGCTAACCCTAGCTTGTATAATGTTTTTTAGTAAATCATTTCAATTCCTCTCAGGTTTTTGTAATAGTGGGGTAATGATGTTGAAATTTTTTCTGCTGTCTTCCATACAAACCAGCAAGGGATTACTTTTTAAAATACCTGTTATATTTCCCTTCTCTACTTCCCTTTAAAAAGTAGAAAATTTGAAAGATAACATGCAGTGTGTGTTTATGTACTTTTTGTCAAGAAAATTTAAAGGAAAATACTTGCCTCCCCCATATATTTTCTCTTCTTTTGATTTCCCAGCAATGAAAAACAAATATTTCTTCTTTTTGGTGCTACGTAGGAAGCAGAAAATATATAAAGATATTTCAGTAATTATTTTTAAGTATATATTCTAATTCTCAAAAATACTGATTCCACTAGTTTAATTCTAACTTATGTAGCACTGTAATGAATTAAAATTTTTCCATGCAGCATCACACAACCAGTTTGAGAAACTTTTTTTGTTTTTAGATTTGATCGACTGAAGAACCTTGTACTCCTGAAGATGAAGCCAATGAAGAACAAAGCCTCAGCAGTAATGATAATACAATTACCTTAGACTATCAGAATCAACATTAGTGGGAACAATATTTGTCAAACTACCATCAAAAGACCAACACAGCAATTTTCATATGAAATTATTTTCTGTATTATGCATATTGTACCTCCTCTTTTAGCAAAGCAGTCTGCCCTTTTTGAGAAATCCAACTTAATGTAAAAAAAAAATAGCATTTTTTTTTATATAGACCATCTGTTTAATATTTATCATAGAATGCTTTATTCAGCATCCATGGAAATCATTCACTGTCTGTCACTGTCCAAGTCAGTGACAGATGCAATTAACACTTGAGATCCATGGATGTCTACATTCATAGTTGAAAAAGGGAAGTAAAAAAGTAATTTCAGTAATATTACTGATTATATAAATAGGCCTGAAAGGTACTGTTTATCATCTGATCTATTCCCATCTGTCCTAGATATGCATTTCAGCATCTGTACCATCTATACACCTACTGCTTGTTCTTAACTATGAAAATTTAACTGATTATAACTGACATACTTGAAGGAATGTTATTAAACCTATGCAATTTTCCTATCAAACTGTGACAAAACTTTTAGTTCTCTATTCATAAGAATTGTAAGATCTTTACGTTATAAAATTTCCTTACTAATATTTTATTAAGTCCTCATCTTTTAGTACACCTACTTTTCCTTTTAACACTATTCTTGTCTCTTTCTCTTTTTTATTCTACCCAAGCACTACAAATTTACAAGATTATAAGCTAGTTAGAGGTTATAAGACTATGGACACAGTATTAGTAACTCTCATCTATAATTTTAAACTTTCTTCAAATTTAAAACCTATTTTTGCCTTAAAAATACGATTAAGCTTGCATAAGAGCCACCTTCTATAGCTTCCAGAATCTTTCTGTGCCTTTTTTTACCAGATAATAACTGTTTGATCATGAAGTTACTGCTAGCAGAACTTCACATGTCACAAACATTCGAATATTTACAGTGCAGGCAAACAACTGTCAGCGTGGCAAAGGGATAGCTGATTTCATGTTGTGGAAGAGGGAATGAACACTTCTTGGCACAGTCTTTAGAACATGTGATACAATGAACACTTCTTGACACAGTCTGTCTTTAGGACATGTGATACAATGGCACCTTTTCTAGACTTCTAGAGGCATCTGATATTTACATAATGGAGTACTGGAATAAACCTAAAAGAAACACTGTATTACTGAAAAGTGTAAACATTTGTTGGTACAGAGTTATTACCAGTCTCTGGTGGTTGTATTGGTTTTTCAGACTTGGCCACTGTCATTCAGAGAGCTTCACCTCAAGTAAGTGGTTCCATGGTCATTTTCTGCCAGCCTGTTGCTCAAACAAACTAAAACCAGCTCAGGACAGGGCAAGCCCAGCCACTGCACTGTCAGGTGTGGTCAAAGCCAGTGGGTATTTGCTATTGATGGCAGCCATCACTCGCTGCTATACTTCATCTATGTTAAAATCATGCTTTTTTCCCTGTAAATTATTAAAATAACAGTCAGCAGTGAGACCTTTCCAAAGGAAAATATATGTTTTTTATCTGTCAGCTTTCCGGTTCTTATCAGTGTTTAAGAATCTCATTGTTAAGTTGTTGGAGTTAAGGGGTCAGACTTGATAACATTCCAAAAATTGGTTGTTGAATATACAATTCTGATAAAGAACAGGCTTATTTTTGATACTGTTTGTTTGTAATGGAGTCATGTGGTACATTAAATAGGTTTTTTTATGTGTTGCATATGTAGAAGTATGTTGATAACAGGATTAACAGACCTCTCAGGATCTTGCAAACATTTTGCACATGAATATCTCAGTTGGCTTATATGAGACTAATCAGCTGTGCAAAGTAATTCACACACAGAACTCTTTATTTACAGGAATTCACTCTACATTTAAATATATGTGAACAAATAATTCTGTTTTATGTTCAAATGTCTAAGGAATTCTTGTCTGGATTACCTTTTTAAGCACTTATTGAAGAATACAGTTCAGAAGCATATAACTTCTTAAATTAACTGACTTTCTTTATCAAGAACAAATGGCCTGTATGTCTCTCCTGACAGCAAAATGTTCAACTTCATGAATTAGGAGTTTCATTCACTTTTTTTCACTATTATGAAAGGGGTGATTTTGCCAGTTTAAGTTCTATCATAAAGACTATGTATACCTTTACTATGCTACTTCAAAGATGAAGATATGATAATCCTCTTAATGAATTGTGGTAATGCAATCAATAAAACACTCAAAATATCTTATCAAATTTTTATGGAAATAATTCATATTTTGTTCAGATTTTTTTTTTTTTTACTTCTGTAAGAGATCTGAAATTTAAAAATGTAGAGAACATCTCAGCCAGAATTTTAAGCATGGCTATAAAAAAAATTTAGAAATAATTCCCACAATCACTTCAGCAATTTCATGGATTTCAAACATATAACTCAATAACAGAACATTGCAATTCTTCCCCTTAGCTTTCTCTCCTTCCAGACAAATAGCAATGTATTCTTATTGTGTAAGCTGCAGCAATTATGCTTCATACCATTGTTAATTCGGTTAGTGATCTGCATTATAGATTAGAGAATGGTGATACTTAAATTTTGTAGTGTCCCTGTGTGGTACCCTAATCAAGTATTTTAATTTGGAAAGAGTTTCCAAATAAATTTACACTTGCATTGGACTATGTATTGAACTTTAAAATTAACTGTTTATCTAACAACAACAAAAAAAAAACATAGCCAGAAAACTTTGACCATCTAAATCTTTGTTGCTAACGCTCTGTAAAGCATCTATACAGCTTTGACAGTAAAACAAGTCTTATTCCATTACACATGGGGTCAGCAGCTACATCCTCTTATTTTATTTCTCCCAATATTTCTGAAGCTGAAGAATGTAGATAGTACTGTTCCTACCTACATTCCTAGTGCTTCCAAAGACAAAAAAAAGTATATCTTGAAAATCATTTGCATCTGTTGATCTATCTACATAAAATCCACATTTAGGAATTTTTTTTAAAGCAAATTACTTCTGAAGATTTTTGATATCCACATTCCATATACATTTCATTTCTATTTTAATTTCTGGGGTGGGTGGGGGGATGAAGGGAGAAACCATCGAGAGTTATTAACTAAAATATTAAGATGAATTTAAAACATTGATTCATAAAGAATTGATAACTCTGTATGAAAATCAGTCATCTTGAAGATATGTTTCTCAGATATTTTGCATTGTGCAGTAAATTATTTTCTGTAGCAAAGATTTTAAAACAGATCTCTGAAGACAGACTTCTAAGTGAGTATGCAGGTTACAGCCAATCTAAAATGTATTTTGATCTTGAATAGAGAATGGGATATCTTACTGAGATGTGTTCAGCACTTCTGAGACTTGTACTATTCAGTTGCTGTCTATAAGAGCACCTCTGAGAAATGAAGTTCTTAAAATTTAAGCAGTTATCATTATAGTGTATCAGCTTTTTAGGATGGTAGTATTTAATGAATACCATTTTTGTAGGTGTTTGGCCAGATGTTGCTCTTTCTTTCATGTGACTCTGCTGATTTAAATACAAAAGTCATTTATTCCGCCACTTGATGCAACTGGGGAAAAAAATTGTTGCTAAGTTCTCTTATGCTGGAGTTCAGCATCCTCTGCTCTGAAGGGAGCTTGAATTTCAACCCAGCAAAAAATAATTAGAAAAAAATATTGTTGCCATTTGAACAATAGAATGTCAAAATCTGCTATATTAACATTATTCTAAAATATTCAACCCTGAAGCTGTTCTAGCAAACTTTGAATATGCTGAATAGGAGATGTAACAGAGACCAGGTGGGCTTCCAGCAGCAGGAGGCAATATAGGAGAAAAACAATCAGAAACTTAAAATGTATAGTTTAGGATATTTTCTACAGAGAGTTTTTTACAACTCTCTGAAGTCAGCACCTGCAATTTTCTCCTCTTCAGCATTTACTGAAACTTTTGCAGAGCTAGTAAAGGTAATTATTTTATTTGAAATTCTTCCACAGTCTCTCGTGCTCTTGCTGTTATGTTATCAGTTCTGCCACTCAGCTCTCCTGCTAAGGAGTCTTGTTTATTAGGCAGAAAGAAATATAGCACTTATAAAGTTACACCTAAGAACACCCTTACTATGATATAGTATTTTGTATATTTATTTCCTTGGGGGTTTTAAGTGAGTTCTCTTCAATATTATTAATTATTATATATTGAGAGCTGTGAATATTGTTAATGTGTTTTTCATAACATAGACATTATGGGAAATGAAGATGGGCCTCTCAGTGAGATGTTATAGACTGATACAAGTTATATATATATAGTGACTTGATAAGATTTTTTCCACTTGTATAAAAGAAGGAAACTGAAGGCACAATAGATGTTTGAAGATGTTTTCTTGGTGGTGAAAAAAAAAATAAACTTCTTCCATGTAGAAATATAGCACATGAAAGAAAGGAATAATCTTAATTATGGCTTTAAAACTATTACAATGTAATAATCCACAGATGTAATGATACAGTCACACAAAACAAAATTAACTCCTGAGACAATAATCCATATTTTTCAGAAAAATGTCCCTTTTTCAAAGTAAAGAAGTACATTCTGCTTGAATCTTTTCAAGTCTATCTGGGCAATATAGTGGGAAAAATCCAATACTGAAGGACAAAAAAAAGAACTTTTCTAATTCTACTGTGTTCCTTTCTGAATAAAGATTCGGGTTAGGCACCTCCAAATGTTTGCGATTCTGCACTCCTTCAAAATTCTGCTCTCCTTCAAAAAATGTAGCACTTTGAGTCTACATTCTTTCAAAAATAATTGGTATCCAGTTTTCAATTCATTCCACTGACTGCTTATCCAGCCCTTATTTCGGCCACTCTTCTCTGAGGATGTTATGGAAGTGTCAAAGACCTTCCTTAAATCTGTGTAGTCAGAATCCACTGCTCTCTACAAGTCAGGGCATTTTCTCACACAATCATTTAGGTGGGAAAATACCATCAAGACAATCAAGTCCACAAACAGGCTATGTCCCTAAGGAACTCCCCTGCATATTTTGAAGACCTCCAGGGATGGTGTTTCAACCACTCCTCTAGGTTGCTTGTTTCAATGACTGACCACCTTTCCAGTGGCAAAGTTTTTCCTAATCTGTAATCTAAACCTCTCCTTGGAGCAACTTGAGGTAATTTCATCCTCTCACTTGTTACATGGAAGAAGATATAAATGCCCACCTCACTACAACATCTCTTGGTTGTAGAGTGATAAGGTCACCCCTGAGCCTCCTTTTCTCCAGGCTAAACAACCCCAGCTCCCTCAGCCACTCATAAGATCTGTGCTCCAGTCCCTTCCCCAGCTCCATTGCCCTTCTCTGGACTAGCTTTGTTCCCTCAATGTCTTTTGTAGTGAGAGGCCCAGACTGGACACAGGATTCAAGGTGCAGCCTCAGCAGTGCCGAGTACAGGGGGGAAATCACTGCCCTGGTCCTGCTGGCCACACTGTTGTTGACCCAGGCCAGGATGCCACTGGCCTTGGTCTCCTGGGCATGTCTGCCTCATGTTCAGACAGATGTCCACTAGCAGCCCCAGCTTTTTTTCCTCTGGGCAACTTTCCAGCCACTCTTCCCCTAGTCTGTAGGACTGCATGGGGTTGTTGTGACTCAGGGGGAGGGTACAGCACTTTGATTTTTTGGACCTCATACTGCTGATCCAGCCTGTGCAGATCCCTCTGCAGATCCTTTCTACTGTCAAGCAGATCAACACTCCTGCCCAGCTTAATATGATCAAGGTCCCAGGTTGGTCAAGCACAGCTTTATGATAGCTTGATTTGCTTTATGAACTTATGTTGACTACTCCTGAAGATTTTTTTCTTGTCCTTCATGTTCCTGGAAATTAGGATTCGATCCATGACCTTCTGAGGGATCAAGTGAGGATCACGACTCTGCATTTCCCTGGAACCTCGTATTGCTGAAATGTGAGGTTTACTCTTTGTACTGTAAAATGCTGCATTCATATCAAAACCAGAAAAGTGATTATTTTTTATCACCTTTTGTAAAACTAAACTTATAATGAAAACTTTCTTTGATAGGGCACCTTCAGATTTTCTTCTATTATGATGAATGAATTATGGATACAAACTAAGAGCTCTGTCACACCCCAATTACCTCATTTCCATCTGACTACTCATGACTGCATCTGTGACTGAATTAGAAAATATCTTGCAGGTTAATGAGATCTCAGTTAAGCACACTGAAGCTGGACAAGGGAAACCATATTTTTCCCATATTTAATAAAAATGCATTTTATCCATAAAAAAGCAGTAATGGGCATTGTTTTCTAGATGCTCTGTGAATTTTAAAACAACTAATGTATTTACTATTTCAAACTCATGGTATCAGTAATTCAAATTCTGTCTTCAGGAGGAAAAATGTAGTTTCCCTTTCCTTTCAGAGGAATTGTAAAGACAGAATGGTACAAAAATTGAAAAGAAGTATAAAAAATCCCTGTAAGTGCCATTTATAAATGCTTGGCATGAACTGACATATAAAAAATGCTTGCTTTTGAAATAAAACTTTGTAATTTTACCTGGGAACACTAATATAAAAAAAGGCATAGGACGAAGTCTGAATTAACTTTTTTATAATTAATCTAGGAAATGTTCCCTTGGTTTCTTTTCCAGATGGGAAAAAAAAAAGGACAAAAAAAAAAAAGAAAAGAAAAAATGATAAACCATCGAGATATGCATGTGAAAATTTCAAGAAATTCCATTTCCAAGTACTGAACAAATTAAAAGCATACCATTCCCAAAATAAAAAGAAAAAAAATAAGAAGAATGAAAATATATATATTAAGGAATTGCTTTTTCCTTTTTCAATTCACACGACATCTTTCTACTCTGATATCAGATTGACAAATAGTACAACCACAGAATCATAAGTTGTCTGGGTTGAAAGGAAACTTTGAAGGTCATATAGTCTAATTTTCTTGCAATGATCACAGACATCTCCAACGGGATCAGCGTGCTCTAAGCCCAGGCCAATCTGTCCTTGAATGTTTCCAGGGATAGGGCATCTACAGCCTCTCTAAGCAGCCTGTTCCTGTGTCTTACCACCCTCATCGTAAAACCTTTTCCTCATACTTAGTGTGAATTGTCTCTTTGGTTTAAAATCTCAACTCCTTTTTTCTATTTCCATTAAAAAGTTTGTTCTCATGGTCTTTTTAAGCCATCTGTAAGTACTGATACGTTCTCCCTGTAGGTTTCTCTTCTCCAGGCTGAACAATTCCAAATTGCTGAGCCTCTCCTTGATGAAGAAATGCTTCATCACTCATCGTTTTTGTGGCACTCTGGCCTCTCCAACAGTTTGTATTCTTTTTTTGCTGAGGACACCACATCTGGACACAGTACTGTGCATGGGGTCTGGGCAAAGGAGCAAAATCACTTCTCTCAGCCTTTTTCCATACTGCAAGGGCACATTGCCAATTCATGTCCAGCTTTTCATGCACCACTATCTCCAAATCCTTCTTGGCAGGGCTGCTCTCAACATGTTCAATTCCCCAACTAGGGGTTTCCCCACCCCAGAGAGCACCTTACACTACCCCTTGTTGAACTACATGAGATTCCCATGTATCCACTTGAGCTTTTCCAGGTCCTTCTTGATGGCATACATCCTTCGGGTGTGTCAACTGCATGACTCATTTTGGTGTTATAAACATAGGTAGGAATGAATAAATTATTGTTATTACTTAACCAAATAACCAATGACTAAGGAGCTCAATATGTGGCATTATACAATGCCCAATTTATGTACAGGTTTTACCACAAGTGAGTTTGGCTATGTCAGAATAAATGTTGCCATTACAGATACAAAGAAAAATAAATTTTCATAAATTCTAAAACACAATTACAGTGACTCAGTCTTATTCCATCTAAAGTTACACAAGCACTCATATTCTTATGTTACTGCAGTATCTGGTTTAAATACAAAACATCTCTTTGTGTTGTCATGGTTCCTAAGCACAATAAAATACACATTATCTCAAGGATTAAAGAGAAGAGTACACATTTTCATTTGAATATGTCAGTGCAAAATGACAAATAAAGGCATTTTATCTAGCAAAATTTAAATTGCTTCTTCCACATGGAGAATTTTATATCAAAATGCTTTTTCTAAAGACTAATATTTTTTATAATATTTCCAGAATTATATGTTTCTTAGAATGAAGCAAGCTAGTGAATGAAAAAAAGAGAAAATATAAGAAGAAAAAATTGAAAGCTCTGACCCATTTGGAAAATTCAAATACTGTTTTATTTTGTTTTTTCAAAGTAATTTTTGACATTATGGAGTTGCCTGGAAAAAACAGCAGAAATTTCATTAAAATTCAACAGCTTGCAAAAGCATTGTTCATAATGAGCATTCAAGTTTTATTACAATCAAGAAATATTGTTTCACCTGGGTCCTGAAAACTAGCCAACAGATAACCTGACTTTCAGCATCAAAGATTGTCATGGCTCCTCATATACTGAGCCTTGGGGATCACCATTCACTCAAATTAACCATTTGCTTGCTCCTATTATTATTATATCATGATCCACATCAAATACAATTTTCATCAAGGACACATCCGTGTTCTCGTTAATCACATTTATCAGTAGTCAATGCCCTGATTACAAGTCTAGCAGACATGAGTGCCGGTTCCAGAACCTTCACGACACATGCAATTAAGCCCTCGTGCAATTTTACAACAAAACTACTCCACAGCTATCTACACCCGAGACACATCCACTACACCTACATAAAGTAATTATATCCTTCAGTAAATATTATGCCTTCTAATTCATATATTGATTTCCCTACAAGTGAATAAATGTCTACAAAAATTGTTTATGTGCATTAACTGTGCACACAAGGATCAGTCATGATCTGTTTCTGGTATAATGTAAAAGAATTTAGCTGATGTAGTTTGGTAAAACAAAAGACTCTGCTTGAGCCACAAATAACCTAAAAAGGTTCTGTTATTAGGAACTTAGAGACAATATTTTAATTTTAAATGAAAAATCATTAGGCAAAAATCTCTCTTATGAAGAGATATTGACCCTTGATATTCCTGGATGTTGAGAACATTTTCACATGTTTGAATAGTTGACTCACATTGAAATTAAAGTTTTTCATTTCAACAACCTTGCTTCTTAAAGAGACATTTTTGAGGTTTTTTAACAGATATCTGAGCAGTCAAAGTGCTATTATAAATTAAACAAATATCACAATTACATAAAGAATCTCAGATGTGACAGAAGTTAACTTTTATACTACATTAACCCTGTTATTTTTTTTTTTTGTTATATTCTAAAAAGCCTCAGAGGAGATAGCCATCAAGATGTACAACACTAATTTTGAGGTTAAACTTTAGGTCTCTTATTGTTTTTGTGCCATTTTGGGCGTCTGTGAAAATGAAACCACAGAAAACATTAAAACAGTGAGCAATAGTTTCTTTTCCTTTGTAGAATAAGGTTCAAAGATTAATGTCAATTATTAATGATTAGTAATCTCAAGGTTTGTGTTAATCATCTAAGGATAAGGTAGGCACTTTCATAAGTATATCAGCAATGTTTCACAGATCTAAATTTTTATTTTATATTCTCACAAGAAATAATACATAATAAGAAAGAAAAAAACCCAACTCATAAATAACTGTAAGACATTTTCCTATGAGATAACTTGACAACATTTATATTGTTTCCTATTCATTCGTCAGGAGACAATGGAAAGGGAAAAATGTTAGCTTTGTTTAAACTATCAGCATAAACTATACCAGCTGGTGCACTCTGTTGGGAACAGATATGTGGGTCAGCACATTGCATCATCAGCACTTCTTCAGCAAATCCACCTGCTTGAGTAAACAGACAATATGGGATCCCAGAGTAGCAAAGTACATTATTAAACAGATAACTTCCTACATTTGTGACCTTCTTAGCATTTTATTTTATGTAATATTAGCCTTTTTTCCATAAAAGTATTTCATTTGTAACTAGCTTCAGTGAGTTGATCTGTTCTTTAGTGACAGTATAAAGGCAAAAAGAAACTGCTAATATGGCTATAGTGCATGAAAAAACCATCAACATAATATGAAGTTTTTTTACCTAGATGTTACTTATAAAAAATAATTGACAACTATTTTATTTTCCTAAACCAAGTCTTAAACAGATGTTGGAAATTTAGTTATTTATTTTGCACAGTAATCTCTCTGGTAACCTTTGCTACATCTAGAGTTTAGCTTACTGTATAGCCACAAACACCTTAGAAGTGACCCATATTTACATGCTGTAAACAATTATACATTTAGTTTTCTTGCTCTGCCTTGGAAGATGTTTAATTCCAGGGGAATCAATTCTTCTTCATATGAAAGGACAGGCCTATTAAAAACAGAGAACCACAACAAAATAAAATAAGAACCTCCAAACTAAAACACATGCAGTCACAACAATTGAAAGCAGATGGCATAAACTAAATACAGCATAAGCATAAATAAAGACTGAAAGACCTCATGAAAATGTGAAAGTCAAAGTTTGTCTCTTTGGAATAAGCTGCTGCGGGTTGGCCTTCAATGAAAGCTCTTGATGTTTAGAAGGGTAGTTCAAGATCTATGTCTTGTGAATTAATCAGCATATTCACATTTTGGAAAGGTTATAAAAGACATAATGTTGGCTGAACATTACTTTCTGAAAAAAAGTCACTCTTTCTTCACGGGAAATGAACTGTTTCATATTGAAACAAAATGTATTTTAAATGAACAATTTAGAAGCTATTTAAAATATTTCAGTATATTTCTGTTCCATTATTCTTGTAATTTCTTTTTTACATTTGAATTTGCATGTCTGAAATCCATGTTGGTTGATGCTGTAAATATTCAACAGAAAAAATATAGTAAAGAATATTCTTCTTTTATACTAAAATAAATAATTTTTGTTAAATGAAAAATATTAACTGTCAGTGTTAAAAAGGTAATTCAAAAGTTTAGCCTCATAGATTCTCTTGATTAATGCATATATATATATATATATATTTACACACATATATATATATTTATAAAATAAATAGACTTTATGCTATTTTTTCTGAAGAAGTACTGCCCTAGATTATGCTGACATGCACTGAAATTCATCATATGCTAAGATTGTAGGATTTTTTGAATCTAAAGAATCAACAAGGAAATTTTTATTAGAACTGAGAGAAAAAATCAAAGAAATATTGAATTTAAGTGGGTTTTTCATTACTGAGAATGACCATCCATGTATTAGAAGTGAGAAATAGAAAACTGACCTACATGTCCTTTAGAAGCTGTGAAGATAAAGCAAAAATGTATTTAAAGACAGCATGAATTGAGAGGAGCCAATCTTGATACTATCATGTTTAGTTGGTATGTCTATATCTTCTGAGAAATAGAATAGCAGGAATGGGGGAGGTTTATAAACACAAACTCTACAGTCAGTTGGATTTTATGTATCGGAAGACGGTGATTAGATTCCCATAGGGTTCAACTGTGTAGGTTTAACAAGCAAAATGCCTTCAACCTTTCTTCATACATCATGCTCTCCAGCACTACACTTATCTGAAACCATTTCAAAAATTCACTCAAGTTCTTCAACTTTTTGCTTTAAATGGGAGAACCAAAGCCTGATATAATATACAAGACAAAAAAGCCTGATACATTTGATATGTGATTTAACGACTGTAGAATAGAGCAGAGTAGGAATGGTAACATCCTCTGACCTACTTGCTATACTCCTGCTGATGTAGCTCAGAACAGGGTTATATTTTGTTGCTGCAATTCTGCACTGCCAACTGATGTTTTTTATATGATCTATATGTAACAAAACTAACTGAAATGTCCCCTGCCAATGGATGAGCTTCTGGCAAATAAAGTGATGGTTTTAAAATGCTGTTACTTGGTTTCATCACTGATTAGAATATTATTCAAACATCTATAATCCTACTTTGGGGACTCGAAATCACATGTTTAATTGTTCAAACAATCATCCTTCTCATGTCTGGCAAAGCAGACATTACATGTAGAAAACACTTGCTCTAACCAATGTACATGTGCAGAGAAAATCTCTTATTTTTCTGCCACTCGTATGCATCTGCGAAGTATTGCTTAAGGCATCAAGAAATTGAAAACTTTTCTTAGGAACTGAGATCAGTAGAACAAAACCTGGGGACAAAAACCCCACATTTTCTTCTGAAATATTTTGTAACAACTAGGTAAAGAATTCCTAATTTTAAAAAATGTTAGCAGCATTACCCATTTCTGTTAGCAAATAATAATTTAAGTATTTATATTTTTATTTTTATTGATACAAAATTATTCATATATAGGTATATTTTAGCAAATTATAGCTCAGCTCTAAACTTTTTACAGGAAGGTTTGCTTACCTGTCAATTATTTGTCTCCTGTTCAGTGTAACAGATAAATTGAGTTACAGTGCATTTCATTTGTTCTCCTGATGGGAGAAGTAAAGCATTTGAAATAATTTGTATTACTTATTGCTGCATATTTCCATCATCTGATATGTGTGAGGCTTCCCCACATATTCTTTAAATAGATGACATTTTTGGTTTAGTCAATCTTTCATGTACAAAAGTGTCCATACATGAGCTGAACTTGTTTAAAATCTTCAGCTGCACACATGCGCAATGTTAATTTGGGATGATTCTTGCTAGATTCAGCTTGAGCTACCCTTCAGTCCTGTCTTGTGCCATTTACCTTTCTGATCTGGATCCTGATATCTTGATCTCAGACCTGCCTCATCACTGTGGGCTTGTCTGGTGGTGTGAACTCTTTGATACACCAGAATTCCTGCAACAGATGAGCCCTTCTTGGTTGGGTTCTGTGGCTACACAGCTTGCCAGTGAGGCTGGGGCTGCCCCTGCCGGTCTTGTTGCTGCCCTCAGCTCCAAACTCACCTTCTCAGGAGGAAAAGCCTCTTCCTGGTGCTCTCTGAAGTCTGTGGTGAATATTTACCTTTGCTGTACTTTATCAAGTATCTATTTAGAAGGGTTCAATTTTGGGGGTTTCAAGGATATTTTTTGATTTCTGGGTTTTTTTTCTGAGGAGGGTTTTGTTTTGCTTGCTTTTTTTGTTAGTTTTTTGGTTTGGTTTGGTTTGGTTTGGTTTGGTTTGGTTTGGGTTTTTTTGGTGGTGGTGATTTTATTTGGGTTTTTGTGGTGGGTTTTAGTTGGATTGATTTGTGGGTTTTTGGAGTTTTTTTAACATAGCTTTTCAAACATCAATATTTCAAAAAAACCCCATATACTTCTGGAAAAATGTTCAGGCTATGATCTTGCTTGTTCTATGATTCTTCCACTTCTTAAGGCTATCTATAATTTTTCAGCTAGAGAATGGTCTCCCGCTTGTCCAAGCATCATAGAGGTTGATCACTTATGCTTTGATGAATCTTATGTTTTTAGGGCATTGTTGGTGATTAAATAACAAATGAATATTATAGAGATATAAGAGTATTCTGATTCAGTCCTTTTAAGAGAATAAACCTCACATTATTTGATTATAATTTTGGGCCATAATTTTTAATTTGAAATGCTGTTGTTCCATATTCTTTCACAGTCCTTCACCAGTCTCATCTGAATTATTTGCACCTGTTCTCTAGATGAAATTCCATATACTACACTTAATGTCTGACAGATTATGTGCCTACCCTTTGTTATCAATTTAATTATGGATAAGAATTAATCAAGATTTCTTTTAAGCCCTGGCTAAACTTTTTATGAAAAAATACTTGCTCCAAAGAGTGGATTACTGTTTTTATTTTTAAAAAATAGGGAATAATTTGAAAAATAATATATGTATGCCTGTGATTTGGTGGCTTCCTTATCTCCAAATTGGAGAGACATGGATTTTATTATTAATTATTGAATAAGGAGTTGGCTGGCTGGATGCAGCCAGAGAGTTGTGGTTAATGGCTCCATGACTCCATGGAGGCCAGTAACAAGTGTTCCTCTGAACACTATCCTGGGACCAGTGCTCTTCAATGTCTTATCAATGACAAAGACATTCATATCAAGTGCACCCTCGGCAAGTTTGCAGATGACACAAGCTGAGCAGTGCAGTAGATACAACAGAAAGAAGGGATGTCATCCAGGGGGACCTGAACAAACTTGAGAAGTGGTTCCATGAGAATCTCATGGAGTTCAGCAAATGCAAGTGGGAGGTGCTGCACCTCAGCTGGGGCAACCCCAGAAATAAGTAAAGACTGGGAGAAGAACTAATTGAGAGCAGCCCTGTGGAAAAGTACTTGGGGGTTCTTGTAAATGAAGAGTTGGATGTGAGCCAACAGTGTGAGCGTGCAGCCCAGATGGGGAACAGCATCCTGGGTTGCATCAAGAGCAGGGTGGCCAGCAGGTCAAGGGTGCTGATTCTGTCCCTCTGTTCTGCTGACATGAGATTCCACCTGGAATACTGAACCCAAATCGGGGGTCCTCAAGACAGGACATAGACCTGTTAGAGTAGGTCCAGAGGAGAACCACAAAAATGATCACAGGGCTGGAGCACCTCTCCTGTGAATACAGTCAGAGAACTTGGGTTGTTCAGCCTGGAGAAAACTTCAGAGAGACCTCGTTGTGGCCTCTCGGTACTTAAAGGGGGCTTAAAAAGAGAGAGAGCAACTTATTTTTCTGATGACTTAGGGAACTTCTGACTGTGAATATAAGCAATGCTAAAGAAACATAAAATCTGAATTGATTGGAAAATGTACAAAATAAGAAAAATATTCTGTATCAAAGGAGTCTATTGTGACAGGAAGTAAAATTCAGCATTAGTTTTACTTTCTTCATCTAAAGTCTGTAGCAGAAAATGATGTTTTGATGAATTCTGGCTGACACATTACCAAAATCCATCCCTTTTCTCAATTCTGTCAGCCTCCTACTCTCTAATGCAGCACAACATAAGTGTGATAGGTATGAAGAAGAAGAAAAAGAAATATATATTGGCATACATTCAAAAGAAAACTTTTTTGTGTCTTCCTCCTATTAAAACCATTTCACCTTCAAGTTCATGCATTCTGCCTGGTTATTTGTCTCTTCCCAAGTGTGTCTCTTCCTGATTTTTTATGAAATCTTGTTGTGGGTTGAAGGAAGCAGCTCTGTCATGGCTGAATTTTCTTTTGAAATGTAGAGTGGTAACATTGTCAGTAGAATTTCTGATGTTTAGCTATCCTGTATATAATACCATAGCAGTTCTGTTTTCAAGAAAGCATGGCAAATGGGATATTCTTCTATTTCTCCTGAAGTAGCTTGGTTTAGCAAAGTAGAAATCTGCCACTGCATCCAGATGCCAAGCAATACTTGGCTGTTCTTTGTTAACTCAATGCTTTTCCCAGAATAACAAGCACAAACAATCCAGCCATCTTATGCAGGTGTTTTATGTCAAAAGTCTCGTAATAAAGATTTTAAAGATTACTCTCAAAGTCTGTAAAATTCTAGTTGTCCATATGCTTTTACAGTTAGGAAATGTAGATAGGACTCCAGCTCTGCATTTCCTTTCATCCCTCTCCCTAAGAAAAGGGAACAGAACAAAGAGCATAACAACATCTTTCAGCTCTAGAGTGATTTGCAACTTAAATCAGTAATATGAACTTTGTGATTATTTGCTTCATCGTGGTGCCCACCCATGCTGTCTATGTGAATACACATGGAATTCAATTGAGGGAGCTCCCTTGCTGTTTTGATTTCAATTTTAGTTACAGTGAACACTATAACATATTCAGGTTTGCAGCATTGACTTGACCTTGATTATTTTCTCAAGGTGAAACACTTTTTTTTTGTTTGGTTGGTTTTGGCTTTTGTTTTTTAATGTACTAGGTTCCATACAGAATTTCTATTGGGAATACTGTGCAATGACTTATCTTTTGAAAAATTTATTCTATTTCTACTGTTTTATTATATTTCAGTACTCTATAACAAACTTTTACTTTTCTTATTAATATAAACAAAGAAACCAAAGCAAAGTAAGCAAACAAACAAAACAGAACCACAGCTAGCTTTACTTTTTTCTTTTTTTAAATAAAAATTTTCCCCTCAGAACTGGTATGATTTATAAATCAGAGTTCTAAAAATTCTAAATTCTAAAAATTCTGTAATAATTTTGATGTCTAGTAATATTATTTTCTTTGTATACCTCTACAGTGCCGAAAAAAGTAAAAGGAGATCAGGTTGAGCTTGGGAAAGTACTTAAAATATGAAAATAAAAACTCTGAACAGCAGCAAAACACTAAGGAACTATTATATAGGGTTTTCCCAGTTTTATTAACTTATTGAAATTTATTAGACAACAAGAAAAACAAGATGTTCTTGTTTTTCAGTACATATGAAATCTCTAATGTTCATTCCTTCCTTAATGTCAGAATTATGTATGTCAGAAAAATATTTTGCTGGTGCAAACAGACTACAAGCATATATAAATCTGTTAAAATATTGATCTTATTAAGAATCTGCTTCTGGTAAAACTTCAGTTCCATATGTATAAAACATTAAACCTTTTAATAATAAACTTTTTAATGATAAATTGTTGTTTATGTTTAAAAAGTACAGAGCTGAGTGAAATAAAGATGTATTCATAAAAATAAGTGAAGGAAACAATTTTCTTAAAACTTTTTAGTAAGATGACTTTTTTTATTTTTTTAATGAGATGTTTAACTCTTTCATATGTAAATCTGGTTTCCTTTTTCCTGCCAAACAAAGGCAATCATCCTAATCATGATCACTATAATGGTAATATTTAATACACTCAGAACATGTCTGTCCAGTGATTTAAGTATTTCTGCATGCCTATATTTCTGACCAAAGGAAAGATATCACACTTATGGTATTACTAAAAGTAAACCAGCAACCCTCCCTGAAAATACAATACACTTCTGTGCTTTTTTCTCTGAAGCTTAAAAGCATAAAAAGTCCCCAAAGCCCCACAGATGCAAATTATGCTTAGATCCACCTGATAATATATAAATATTGAACCAAAACTGCTATTGTGGAAAATGGTAACATGTCAGAAAGAATCATGTTCCCTGATTATAAGACACAGCTGAGATCCTCTGAGGTAAAAATGATCAAAGAAATGATATTGCCTAATAGAGTTGCAGTAACATCAAATACTGAAGACACTAAAATCCTTGCCAAAATATGCACTTGCAAAAAACTTTTAGAAAAGTTAATCTTTTCTAAATGGCAGAATATTAATGCAATATTGCATGATGCTTTTCAATAGGGTTTAATTTTAAAATACTGTATTTTAAAGGTAAGAGTTAGATTAGTAATTTTTGAATACCCTTTTCTTTCTGGATTGTCTAATATATGCTATAATTTTCCTAGAGATTTTTGAGACATATGTAGATCAAACTCTGGACAACATGGTCTGTCCTCAAACCTGACCCTTCTTAGAGCAGCAGGTTGGACTAGAGACCTGCTGAGGTCCCTTCCAACCCAAATTACCCTATGATCATTTTGGTACTAGCAGGATAAATTTTACCTATTTTATCTCAGGGACCTAGAAGGTTCCCAGATTCATTTTGTCTTTTCTATCATCACCATAACCTGTAAAAGCAATTAGTTGGATCCCTATGAATGGCAGACTCGATGTCTTTCCCTGTGCCCACACTTCTCCTTCCCTCTGTTTTTTTCCTCCTACAGTGAGTGATTCAATGCTCAAGGAATAGATACTGAAGAATTTTCTTTGTAAATAACACAGCAAAACTCAACAACAGACAATAAAATAAGCAAAATACCTAAATATGACAGCAATGTAAAGGAAATTCCTTGCTGTACAGACCAACAGCTCAGTTTTGTGATAAGGTTCTACTGGTAGTGTTGTCCTCACCCTCTTGGGCAAACTGCCAAATTCTGCTGTGGTGATAGACAATAAAAGTGGCAAAAAACTGAAGCTGTTCAGCATAATTCTTCTTGCAGCATTCTGTCACTTTGGATGTAAGCACAAGCCTCTCTAAATGCAGACTGGAGGGGCAGGTTGGTTTGTTCTTTTTTTCTTTCATCCTACACAAAGGGATGGGAAGAAATGAACACAGGCACTACCACATTATTCTTAAAAAGGATGTGTACAAAATATGTCCTCAGGCTTTTGATCTTCCACATGTGGACAGTTTGTACTCATGTAGATTAAATAAATCATACTCTAATTCCAAATGCTGTAAAAAGGAAAGGTCTTCTTCCCTCTTGAAAAACACTTTTTATCTCTCTCTGGATGCTACGTTTAAAAATATTAACTACAAACAAGTTAATTTAATTAATTTAGGGCTCTTGCATTTAGAGTATAAAAAATAAATTACCTGGTATTTATATTTTTAAGGGGTTTTTCACTAGTCTTCATAATATATTCAGAAATAATTTGACTTCAATGTATTATACATCAGAATATAATTGCATTTTTTATATATTTGTAACTTGGATTCCTTTCAGTAGTATCTAGTTGCCTAACCTTCTAATGAAATGTAAATCTGCTTTTAGGGAATTTTTCTCCTACCAAGCTGGAATGTAATAAGATCGAGCAAGAACATAGTGTTCCATTAAAAAAATTTACTTCATGTCCTGATAACATTATAATAAAAAATATCCATTTTTAAGATAAACTCCTTGTCATGGTTTTCTTATCATTAAAATGAACCAAAAAAACCTGTGATCACTCCCTAATAAATATGTTTATTAGAGTATGATTGAACATTAAACATGTTTATTAGTTTATTATATGTTAATGATATATGGTTTTTACTGTCTGAAATGTTTATGAAAATTGGATTAATCTAGATAAGAAAAAGTATATGAAAATACTGAACACTAGCATTAGTCCAACAAATTTTCCTGAAGTCTAGTATTTGTTCTGCTTAAATATTTGAAATTTAAATAATCTCAATCAAAGTAATCAAAGAACATAATTCTGAGCAGAAGGGTCTGTAAATGATGCAGTAAGTTGACCTAAAATTTTAGGCAGTGATCCATACAATCTACTTCAAATATCTACTCTATGATGAGAGGATTCCTGCCTAGTGATATTTTTCTTTCCCCTACTGTAGCACTTGCTTACCTGATTAGATAAAACAAGAGATATATAGTTATTAAAATTAGTAATTTAATTTAAGCAAGGTAAATTTCAAAGAATGAACATGGGATTAGGCAGTTAGGAGAATGAATATACAAGTTTATTCTTTTGAGGCTCCAGAATGCTTCTGACAAAATGTTGAAAAATGTTGAAAAATGTTAAGTACTATATTGTTGTAAGGGGTCTCAAATCTTTCTGTTTTCAAACCTAATGGAAAAGGAAAAAAAAGAAAAAACAGACAAATTTCTTCTCTTCCCCCCCAGCTTATTAGTTTCCTCTAGAATCAAACCCCATTTTTTTAACTAGAGGTTCAGAGTGTATGGTTTTCCATACTGCTTTACTACCATAGCCAACTCAAAGGATCTTTTGTAACTGTGTTGTACAAATGTGTCATTCATTTAAAAAATGCATAAAAAACAGATGCCAAAAAGGCTTCCAAGACAAATTCAACCTCAACTCACATAGCTAAGCCTGCATGATATCTGCTGCTTATTTGCTCTCCCTGGTTGTTAGTTTTATGAGAATACCAGTATTAGAAAGTCCATTTACATCTTTCTAGTTTTGATTACAGTGAGACTTCCTGGCTTTGAAACCTGCTTGATTTTCTCTTGAGCAGAAGCTGTTTGGCTTTGATAATACATTCTACTCCTAGGAAAGGAAATAAGGGGTAGTATCTTTAAAGGAAATTAGTTCTGCTGCTTAATTGATAGTTATTACAATTACATAACTTAATGGGAAAAATGTACTGTATCAAGTCTTCTATGTTCCAGCTTGGCAGCTTCCTGTGAATGCCACCTGAATATTAATTATAGCACAGTGCTCACCTTGGTTTAATATTTTGCTTTTTTTGCAGAAAATGAAAGAGAGGAACTGAATTTGAGAGCAGTTGTAAGTTATTCAGAACAAAAGTACAGAAACTTGCTCTAGACCTGGCAGGGCTATATTAACTAATGACAAGAGTGAGAAAACTGTAAAAGAACAGATTAGCAAATCCCTTGTTGCAGACTACTTCATCAAAATCAAGGTAAGTTCTCAGGCAGTTTTTTCAAGGAGAATTCAAGGAGGGAGAGAAAGAAAGAGAATCAAGATATAGGTAGTAGGTGCATTCAAGCAAGACAGTTTCTAGGGTTTAGGGGATTTTTAGCTTTCTCCTAGTGGAAGCATTGTGGCAGCTGATTTGCCTCTGCAGATGTTTAGCAGTCACAAGAAATCACATTATTTTCAAGAAGAGAGAAGAGAGCTTTCGCAGAAGAAGGAATTGAGAGGTGGAAGAAATATGTTTGTGAACAAAAAGGGTTCAGGAGTCCAAAGGGAAATCGGTTTGAAATCACAAATAACACTGATGAGATTTCAGACCCTGAGGAAAGTATTCTGAAAGTTGCCAAATGCATCAGAAAAAGGTACAGTGTCTACACTGGCATTTTTTACCTTAGCAATTACAAGCTACTGAAAAAACAGGGATGCTGTGGTGTAGACATTAGAAGTAAAGTGGCATACTGACTGCCTGATACCCTGGTGAGAAAGGAGACACAGCTTTTTAGAAAAGTGTTTCTCTGTGACCTTTCCAACTTTCAACTCTGCAGACACCAGCCTGTGAAAAAATGCAGTGCTATTTTTGCATGTTTAAGAACTGGGACTATAACACTTCTGCTATTTGACAACCTCACTTCTTCTTTCTTTAGCTGAAAATTATCAGTCTTTCCCTCAGTACTACTTCAATTCAAAATATATTTACTTTGGAGAAGTTGCCTTTGGATCCTGATCTTGAAAATATTTCTGCATATTTTGTTACTTAGGATCTGTGGAAGACTCTCAGGTACACACAGGTATGTCAAAAAAATAAAGTATTTCTAGATGTGCAAGATGTGAATGTAAATTTCCTCTCTGACAGATGTTTATTTACTGGTGTGTTGTCTTTGTTTCTACAGAAAATGTACTTCCTACAATAATCATGTGAAAAAAAATTACACACTGCAAATACCACTCTTCCAAAGGCTGGAAAAGGGGAAGGGAAGGGAAGGGAAGGGAA
>LTAT01000006.1:49988744-50029333 GCA_003286495.1 Chlorodrepanis virens | reverse complement strand
CCCACTGGATTTAATAATGTTAGTATGACAATGATAATCACTAAACACGGGATTCTCAAATGTCCTCATTTGAAATGAATCTGTACTTTTGACATCAGATTTCATTTCAGCTAGATCCATTATTTAGCTTCATAGGTCCTGCTGCATGGCATATGGAAAGCTATGTAATTTAAAGTTGAACCTTTTCCTTCTTTCCTTTCTGTTATTTCTTTAGGAAGAAAGAAATCTCTCATATAGACATGTTGTCAAAAAACTTTGATACATGCTTCTACAGCATTCATGTAGAAAAAAGATCCACTTCACACACCAGTCTTCTAAAGTCTGTAATGGAGCAGATGTATCCAAGAAAACTTTCAAAGTCTCTTTGAGAAAGAGAAGAATATTATAATTATTATGACATTGAACATCTGAAACAAACCACAAACATATAAAAAATAGTATGAGGGAAGACTTTTACACTGTAAGTTGTAGGTATAAAGGAAATGGATTAAAAAGAATTCTTTGCAGTTGTATTGTTCCTATTCATTACTCTATGTAACTTCTAAATGACAAAATCCACCTGAACTAAATTATGTTTCTCATGTTTAAAACTATATTTTTATATTTTTTCCTTTTTTAAGACAAAGTATTAATAATGTCATAGTGGTTTTGTTTCATAAAAATAAATAATATTTTGTATAAGATTCAGGAATGCCTGGGGTCTAGCAAAGTTTGAAATGCTCTAATTTTCACATAATTGCCTTAAGGTGGAAATTCTTGTAAAGATGTAAATTATATCAAATAGATCCTTGTTGATCACTTCTACACAGAGATGTGGCAAACAAAAACTGCCTTGTTTCTTGTGTTTTCGTTAGCAAAGCAAATTACAGTTTTGAAAATTCTTGAGACATACATAGCTAAAATTATATATGGAGATGAAGGGGAACGATCACTGTCAAAGAAGAAATGTTTGACCTCATCTTCTGAGATTGCTGTGCTAGTACATCTCAGAAAAGAAAATAATGAATACATTCTCTCTAGCCCTTTCAATATTTATAGCTCCTTTCAGTTCAGCAATGAAGGTTTTATCAGCGCTTTGCCATATATTTTGTTTTCCTTGAATCTATATATTGCATTAAATTTCCAAGATCACTTTTAAAAATAATTTTTTAAAGACTAAAATCAAATTCTTTTTTATAAGGCATATCGGGACACAGAGCAGGAAAAGGGGAGATATTTAGATATACTTTATAAAGGATATCCATATTTAGATATACTTTAGAAAAACAGAATTTGATTTCTTTTTCATTTCTATGTGTTTTATTCTTTAAACATACCTTTCTTTCTCAGGTTGTCATGTCAAAAGGAACACAGAAATATCTGCTTCAGGTTGAGTCAGCTCTCTTTGACTCTGCTGCTACAGTAACTTTCCAAACACATAAAAAATCTTCACATTGTCAATGCTATGCTCCTATTTGTGTTCTTACTTTCCAGTGTAGCACATACCACACATCATATCATTGGTTTTTTTGCTGATGGAAGTCTGAAGGATACAGATAGTGAAATGATTTCTGGACACTCGCAGGTTTCTGTATTTTTGGAGTTCATGGGATGCTTAAAATAACTATGGACTGATAGTATATATGCCATTATTAAAAGTCACAGAGAAACTTTAAAGAATCCAGACTGCATTCTTTTCCCAAATAAATTCCCCTACATTGAGAAAGTCTCTGTAAACAGGGGGTCCAGATTTTAATCACTACTCTTCTTTTAACCAGGACACTAATAATTCATTCCTCTCTGACCCCAGTAATGTACACATTGATTGCCCTTGTACACCAGGACTGGTGTTCTCTGAGCTGCCTGGTGCAACACAAGTGAATCTTAAGGACTTTTCCCCCTAGATATTTTTTAAATTTTATCAACAGCAGAACATTTAGTTTTGCAGTCCTGAATCCTTTTTACAGTTCAGAGTGAAATAAACCTTATTCACTTGCACTTTTTCTCCTGCTGAGCATAACCGATCTGGGATTGAGCTGAGAAAACTGACATCAGATCAGAGGCTATTATTCACTTTCTTGAGTTTCATCTCCTTCTTTTAATAGTATGAAAAAAATAAATCCTTTTCAAAGACATAAGCACTTACATGACTGCACATATTTTTAATTTTGAGGGATTTACAAAGAATCAGATTCACAGATTGAAAAATACATCCATCAGTTCACAAAAGTACAGGATGTTCAGACTACTATGGAGAAAGAAAAGATGTTATTTCCTAAGCAAGAAGAATACAGGAGTACCAAACTCTTAAAGCCTTTGTCTGCTGTAAAACTGTACTGAAATCAAGCACACTAGAAATCATCAGTTTATATATCTACAGAATTTGGATAATGTGAACTTTGCAAAAAAAAAAAAAATCTTCAACTGCTAGTTTTCTAAATTGTTTCCTACCTCATAACTGAAATGACAGTGTCAGTAGTATTCTTCAGAAAAAAATCCAAACCCACTTGCAGTTTTAGGTATGCAGACAGCCTGAGTTTGTATAGAAAACCTGCAGAAAATTGGTTTTTTATGACTAAGATAAATTAACTTCATATGTACAAGGAGAGAAGAGGGTAAGAGTTGTTCACTTCCTAAATATTTGACACTCAAGTCTACTCCGACTCACTTATCAATTTCCTAACATTGCTGAAGAACATTTTTCAGCAGTTAGTCTTTTTTCCTTACCATTTTATGCAATTTATCTCTTGTTTTGGAAAGAAAATCTGAAATAACACAGATGTAAAATTCATTTAGAACTAAGAAGGAACAGAAACAAACAAGTACATAATTATAATATTTAAGAAGTTCAAAATAAACACAAAATACTCTGCTAACTTTTAGAGTCACAAAGAGGTTTAAGCTCCATTTCACATAGCCAGCTGGAGGCTACATTTCCTGGAAGAAATTAACACCAGGTATAGATTCCATCCCAAATAGCCTGTCTCTTGCTGATAGTTTTATCATGGCAGTAATTAATTTAAAAGCAATGACAACTACTCATTTTTTGAAATTTTGCAGGACTAGATATTCATTGACATCACAGCTGGTAGAAAATGAAACAAGGAAAAATTCACTAAAGTGTTTGCAATAATGATGTCCTTCTTCCTTCAACTGCCTCTAATGGAAATTAGTATTTTCTTTTCTTATTTGATGAACTATCTTTAGTCTTTTTGAAAAACATTCTAATGATTAGATGGCAGATGCAACACAGTCTGCCAACAAAGTTGTAAAACCAGCGCTTCCTCTCAAAAATGCCTGCTTAGATATACAAAATATGAAGTTGAGATAAAAGATTCAACAGTTTTGAAAACCTGCCAGATCTTTCACTGAATAAGGTTAGAAGACATCTCTTCTCACTAAAGCAACAGAAAACAAATTAAGACCCAGTTGAAAACTTTTAATATGCCGTGAATCTTCTGGAGCATTCACAGTATGATTCACAGCTTTGGATTATGTCTTCCACTAGCCTTATTAATAATTATTATTTTATGTTCTCACTTCTAAGCTTATGTGGGGTTAACTTCTGATATCCATACGCAAATCAGTCTGAATATTCTATGATACAGAAAATATCTTTAGAATAAATATTACTACGAAAAATATGTATAGATTAGACATAATATTTCTAGAGTTATTTTTAAAATATGTGCATAAGCAAATCAGAGTATCATAGAAAGGTTTGGATTGGAAGGGACCCTAAGACTGTCCAATTCCAACCCACCTTCCATAGGGAAGAGTACCACCGGTTAGATCAGGTCACTCATGGCCACATCCAATCTCAGTCTGGTTCTAAACACTTCCAGGATGAGGACTCCACAAACTTTCTGGACAACTTCTTCCAGTGCCTAACTACTAAGTGTGTAAAAAGTCAGCCTCCCGCTTTTTTATCAGCCACCTTTAAGCACTGGAAGATCACAGTGAGGTCTCCTCAGAGCCTTCTGTTCTCCAAGCAGAACAACCCCAACCCTCTCAGCTTGTTTTCTTAGGAGAGGCACTACAACCCTCTCATCATCTTCAAGGACAGCCTTCCTCTGGACTCACTCCAACAGCTTTGAGTCTGTCTTGTTGACTAATTATCTCTGGTCTAAAATGAAGTAAACAAGGATGAGGGAGAGGAGTGCATGCATAAGGAAAGCCAAATCCAGAAAATGTCCTGAAAATCAGCTCCTTCCATTGGGGGAGGTTATAGCCCACAGGCTCATTTGCCGAGGCCAGTTTGCACACACTTCCCCACAACTGAGGGGAAGGAGGAGACTTTTTGGGAGGTGATGGCGAAACCAGGGGGGATGAATACCCAGCACTGGAGTCTGCAAGTCAGACAAAGGACACACCTTGCAGAGAGCCGTCCCTTACACAAACTGGCTCAGTTGTAAAACTAGGCCCTTCTCCCGAGAAGGTCATTCCCACAGGACAGTCACATGACAGGCACCTGTCATGTCTTAGGAGCCATAAACCACCAAAGACCTCCAAAGCACCCCCCAGACTCCTTTCTGAGGCCTTCCACCAGAGGATTGCATGTGATCCACAAGTTCTCCAACAGATCCAGAGTCTGTAGAACTTCCTCCATCCTTGCAGAGGACGTGCTTGGGCGCTCCCATATCTGATCATCTACAAATCCATTGAACTCTGTGTTTCATGGGACCCTCACCACCCCTCACCACTGAGAGGATCAGAAGAAGAAGACCAGCAGGATGCAGGAGTTGTGAGTATCTTTTTACTTCATCTGTCTATCACTCTTTCTCTCTGCTCCCTTTCCTATTTTTTTCTCTCTCTCTCTGCTCCCCTTCTCCTTTCTTATTTCTTTCTCGCTCTCTCTCTACCTGACATTAATAACTAAAATTTGCACTGTTGACTTCAGAATATGATCTCATTTGCACCTTAATTCGGGCAGAGATGTCTCTCTAATAATTGGATCTTAACATAAGGCTGCTTTGTACTTTGGGTCAACAAATTAGAAATACCATGTGGATCTGAGTACAGATTTTGCTTGCTCCTTTTACTTCACTGAATTAAATGAAGGAAATGGAAAAATATCATTCTGTAGTTACTGGTTTGGGTTTCCTGTCTTGCTTGCTGTTCAAGAGGTCTCCTTTGCTATTTCTTAACCCTGCTCTCCATTTACCTAGGCCTTATTAAAGACAAGGAGTTTTTTCTTTCTCTTTTCTTTCTCTGTGAAGTAGAGCCTAAATAAAGAAAAGGAGTAAGTCCCCATTGTTGTAACTATTACTAAATTCCTCAAAATCTGTAAATTAAGAGTAAGATAGAAGCTATTATAAGCCCTCAGATTTTATCAACCTGATAAACTGCAAAACAAAATACTATGGATATTTGCTTTGAACTCTGTTGAGCTGATTTCTGTTAAAATTATCAATTTAGTCAAGCTAACCATTAGCTTGAGTAATTCAAATATTTAAAAACTAAATTAAAATAAGTCTTCCTGTATCAATTTTATGTGTATATACACACACACAATGACTTCTACATTGGCCCTGCTACTAAACTTTCCTTACATGAATGATAGGCACAAAGGTAGGAAGAGCTGCTGCACCTGCAACTCAAGGACAAAAATGGGCTTTTTTTCTGAACAGGTGACCTGCATTTTACCTTCCACAGTCACTTTCCATATTTAACAAACTGATTAAATATGTGTGCACTGTAAAATTCTGTGTTCAGACCACTGATCTACAGGACTCTAAAAAATTAGAAACTTTGGAAATTATAATTGAAAGTTTCAGATTCTCTGTATTGCCTGTATTAAGCATTTCAGATAGGATGATATCATATCAATTATATGATCTAAAATCAGATGAGTTTTTTTAAAACATTAAATGTTTGAGAAGACAGATTTTTTACCTTGAAATTCAAGACTGGTTTCTAGTTCCAATGATTTCAACAGAGAAAGGTATTTGTAATAAAAATAAAGATCTGTATTTCGTTTCTGTCACTAGAAAAATAATATGTATGGATAAGAGACTGTAGAACCAAACCTGCAGTAGACAGTTGTTTTGCAAAGCTACAAACCAGAACACTGCAAAAATAATTTTCTCTTTGGTTTTAAAGCAAGTAGGAATAAAATTTTCATAAATCATAATCAGATCACTACTGTAATAAAATGTATACTGTTCACCCAGACTACCATTTCTCAGAATATGAAAAAAGTGGAAAGTGGAGCTAAATATGATGAAGTTTTTTCATACTTAAACATATAATCTTTAAAACTTTTAGGTATCTAATCCTGAGGAAATGCTGCAGACTGCTAGCACAGGCTAAGAACAAAGGATCTTTATACTGCCTCCTTAGACCACTAGACTGTTTCTAACAACAATTTGCAGCTCATGACTAGACATGCAGGGGAATTTTTTACTGATTTCTGAATGAGTCAAAAGCAAATTATGATTGGTGATTTTTCCCAGCTTCTCATTCTTTTGATTATTTGTTTTGATTATTTGTATATGGTTTTTATACTTCCTTTTCTCACTTTTTTATCACTTTGCTAAACTCTTTTATAATCATTATGCATTTCTGGCTCACATTCCCTTACAATGTGTGCATAAAATATGTCTTTAAGTCATATATTTTATTCTGTTGTTGAAGCATGAAATCACAGCACTGAAACCAACTAAGTTATTCTAGATGTAGGCTGATATATCTGTTTTCAGTCTTGTTTTCCTTAAGCCACCACCACAGTAGGAAACATCTATTTTAGGAAATCCTTTAGAATGGCAAAATTTATCATTAACAGAAATGGAGTGAGCTCCTTTCCCAAAAGAGGTACTTGTGAGATCAAACACACACTAGTAAGGCAGTGTTAAGAAACTGCATTGTGGCTGTCTCTGTCACTCTGTTATCTACATAAGAAATGGCTTTACTTACTTCAGTCAACACAGCAGAACTTGTTATGAAGAGAGGTTTGGTGCTTTTTTTAGATCGTGTTTTGAAAAAGGAAAGAATAAAGAATCCTCTCATTTCTTAGTGATTTGGATTTTAAATGAATACAGCCAAATGTGTCAACTTAATTCTGTAAACTTTAAACTACTGTAGACAACAGATGGTAGATGGAACATGAATGGAAAAAAAATGATTACATTGTAAATCCTTTCAAGTTTGTCAATTTTCAAAATTAGTTATTAGGACAAATATTTCTGGGCACAACTTCATGTATTAAACATCATCAAGCCCTGATATTATAATCCGCAGGTTTCAAAAGACCTACAGCAAAACCTGGTCAAAAATCAGGAGTACTTTAAATAATCTTGAGGAGACCTATTGCTGCTAAGTGACTAGCAAAGTATTTTTCATTTATATTGGATCATTTATCTTTCTTGTTTCTTCATATAAGACCTCTTTTCACTGCACATTATGCATAAGGATACATTAATTACACCGAAAAGTAATACAAAATAATTTAGTGTGTCTGAAGTCAAAAGGGAGGAGATGTTTTTGAAAATGCATTAAAAAAAGAATATGATATCTTTTGATGACAGGGTTTTCATTGCTTGGTTTGTTTTTTGTTTTTCTTTTTCCAATTTATTTAGCATATCCCCATGAGAAACAGGGAAACTACTTAAAAAAAATTAAACCAGGAAAGATAAGAAATTTTAATCTTATTTTGGATGCTAATGATCTCAGTCCTATCTAGCTCATAATGGTAGTAGGGCTCTTTTTATAACAAATTGAGGTGAAATGACAAATTCATGTTGTGTGGAGATTACAGATAGTATTATTTACATGGTAAAATTATACTAAAGAAGGGTCTGTATTTGCATTATATAACTTTTATATGGTTAATGAAACTAATTTTAAACCCAATGTATTAAACAACACAGCATTTCTGCACTACTTGCTTTTTACACAATTTTCAGATATTCATACATCTATCTTAAGATGTTCCCTCCGTTGATGAAAATTTATTCTAGCACTATGACTGAAAAGAACTACCACAACTGTGGGATGTTATTTAATGTTGGCAAAGGAAGAACTGACAGCTTGGGCAAAATGCAAATGGCTGAGAAGTTTGAGATAGAAATGAGTGTAAACAGATGGTTTGGAGTGAGCTGAAGTATTGTTGACTTTCTATTTTGAGATAATGGAAGAGCTCCTATTAAAGAATATTTTTAAATGGAAAGAAGCAAAAAATACTAACTTTAAGAAGTCTTCACTATGCAGGATCAAGGAAGCTGAATGAACCTTTTCATAACTCTTACTTGAAATGAGCAGCTAAGATCCTGCAGCTGGCCATGAAAGGCTGAGTGCATCTGCATAAAGCACTGCTGGGTTCCATAGAGACCAGGAGAAAAGATACTGGAAGAGAACAATAAAATTCACCTCATCTTCTCTACTACTGCCCTTAAATACATTACCATTAAGTGTTTTTACTAAACACTCACTTGAACTTTCTTGGACTCCTAGCAAATTCTACAAAATTCATTTTGCATAAGCATTCACACACTTTCTAAAAATTCCTTTCAGTAAAAAAATTTTACAGAGCGTGATACATATCAAAAAAGTTTCTATTTAAGGTTATAATATTTAGTTAAAATTGCATACAATAGAATATTGCTATGGTGATGTTCCAATTTTGCGTAATTTTGTAGAAAATTGCTTAACATGCATATACAGTCCATTCCACACAAATTATAATCAATTCAGCAACCCATTTCTTTCAGGAGCTTGAATATACAGACCAATCTGAAACATAATAGCCTTTCATTACTTTATTGTAATGTAGTGATGTTTCATGGAATTAGGAGGATTTCTTTGTGTTTTTCCCCTCTGAGTCATAGACTTGCAAATAAAATCTAGGGAAATAGAATGTTAACTGGTGATGGGTGTCTAAAATGTGAGCTAATAAAAATAATGCAACTGATCCTTAACTATAAAGAGATAGAGAAGAAAAAAAATCAACATGTGATTATACATAGGCCAACAATAAGTTTAATCAAAATGTAGCTACACAGTTGAATACATCTAAATTGCAGAAAATTACTCTTAGTTTACTTAAGGGGTAAAGAAAGAAAATTTTCTGTTCTAAAGAAAATCAGTTTACAAAAATCCTAAGTACTATCTAGATCTATTTTAAATGTCAAAGCTTAACATGAGAGTTAGGTTCACTTCATGGGCATTTTGATGTGACATTAACGTATGATATGAAATTATAATTATTTTATCTTTTTTACAGGACTTCTCAAGGCTTGTTGAAAACTTTGGATAGCTCCTGCTTACTTCTGACCTGATAAAGTGGAGAGAATATTGGGAAAAATTCAAGTGATAATGTCTTAGTGGTTTTTGGAAATTGTATTCCACTACTCTTTAGGAGGACTTAACTCACTAAAGTCATAATGGAAAACACATTTCCATGGAAGGACACTGATGTATTTTATGTTGTAAATATATTCATCTGAATACGCCCTGAATGTCTAAATTAGAGTAATATAGGAAAAGGGTAGTAAGAGTAGTAGAAAAATGTAAACTGCAGTCACAGAATCAATTCACTTTCAAAGCTAACACAAGGACTGGAACAGGAAAAAAAAACACATACAATGTAGGAATTCAAGAACCTATTGGTTTCACAACTTCTAGATATCCAGGTTTTTGGATTTGGTAATCTGATTATTCTGTTCTATGAAATGCATCAGGAACCAGTCCCACAAAGACTAAATTTAAGAAAGGCAAAATCGTCTTGTTTAGAATTACTGATACTTTCAGGAAAATAGGTTTCTAATCAAGTTAAACATTATGAATATTAATAATAAAGAACAATTCAAACATGGTCTTCATTTTCATTTTTCCCACTTATAATTCAATAGGAAGTACAAAAATAAAAGTCAGTAAAATATGAAATTACAAACTTTGCTTAAAATTTTTTCTAGTCCATAGAATGGTAAGTCTGGGAAGTTCATCGTAACCCTGTAGTTAGAAGAACTTATCATATTTTGAGAGAGACATTTCTAAACTCCACCCAAGGTAAAATGATGCAATCATGTTAATGTTTAAAACATAACTTCATATACAAATTAAATTGAATAATTATTTCCATTATAATATTATTTCTCTGAAGTTTCTTATATTTAAAACTTTTGGTCCTCTGCATATCCACTGAAATGTCATAAGGAATTATTAAAAATATTTTATTTTCAGTCTTTTCAGTGAAGGGATGAAATTTGAGGGACAACAATAGAAAATAAAATTTCAGGGTACCAGACATCAGCAGGTCACAATATAAAATAAGTTGTAAGCTTATGTTTTGTTTAGATTCTTCAGCAAATTATATGACATTGCTAGACTGGTATATGTTTCTTAATTAGAGATGCAAAGCAGCAGACTGCATGGAATTGGACATTTTGTTTAGTAGCAAATGTTGGAGTTTAGATTTTCCATATATAAACAACAATTTCATACTCACTCTTACAACAGACAGTTACCTCTTTGTAATTTGAAGGTGCACTGTAAATTCTAAAACCCAGGAATTTGTGAGTAAAAATAAAAAGAATGCCTAGGAAAGCATAAAATTCAGAACAGTGCTGTCCATATTTTTAATTTTTCTTTCCCATTTTTGTTAGTGTACTAAGCATATTTGTGGGAAAGTAATATTTCTCTTTCTAGTTAATCTTCATGCATGGCTTATTTCCCCTTAAGTTGTAAACCTTAATACAAAAGTTATGATCTTTTTACAAAAGTTTATAAATCTTTTGTAATATCATAAATGGTTGCTATGGGAATGTTGTATATTGTATGTTTGTAGCCACAAGAGATAAAGTACTATGAGGCAAGACAGTCTCTTAGATTTTATATCACTTCATTAATTTAGTAGCTGTTTATCTATTTTGCATGTACTAATATATGTTTTCTCATTTCCCACTATTTTCTTGTGTGTTTTATTGTCTTAATTATCCACTTGCTCTTAAGGAATTTGGATGGGTTTTGGTGTTATTTTAGTCCATCCACATTTGGAAATGAACTTGCAAAATAATTTTTGACAACAGCTAGCAAAACATTCAAAAATAAACGGTCAGGATATATATATGGGCAGATGGTCAGACAATAAATGTAGTTACCCTTCTTTTAATATGGTAAGTTTGAAATTGGCTCTAAAAACAGTAAATCCAGAAAAATTTTAGTATTTGTTGATAAAAATGTGCAAAAAGATTGTGTTTTTCTTGTCAAGGTCTGTATCGGAAAAGGATCCTTATTACACAAGGCAGAAACTCTACCAGCATGTAAACACCTGGAGGATTTAGCAAGATCTAATGGGGGAAGTAAGGAGAAAATGGCAAAAGCTGATAAAAGCATATTGTTTTGAGACTTGAAAGCTATACTTGAATGTTATATGTCGGCATTTAAAACTGTAGCTGTGAAATGCAAATCATGATTTCCTGTTCCTTTGAAACTATTCAATTTCTCAGGTACAGAATATTCAGGGAAAGGTGCCTGAGTCTCCACTTCACTTAATCCTCTCTATGCTGGAACCAAATCCCATCTGGAGGATGAAAGCAACAATTACAGTAATTAACCATTTTGCTATCTCATTTATTTTATCTTTAGGAACTTTATTTCTTTAGGAACAGTAATGGGTTCTCTCTTGTAGTAACGAGTATGGTACGGATCTGTGAGGGTGACCATGCAGACTTTGTGCCTGCAGTGATCCCTGTGCTCTTCAGTATCTTGAGTGGATACTGAAGGATTACACAGAGGACTTCAAGAAATTTCCAGAAAACAAAAGTCAAATTTATCTTCAAAATTATCAAGATATAATAATTGCATGTCCTATTACAGACACGCTCTCTCAGCACCTGGGCTGACAGCGGGCTCTGAGTAACCAGAAAATATGATTCTAGAGCAGCTCAGCAGTGATAAAAGCTGAATGTAGACACTCAGGAACAAAAAAAAGGGTATTTGTCAGATCAGGTTGAAAAAATATTTCAAATGGTTGTTTTTTTTTTAATCTTCAGAGATATTTCCAATTTAAATTGAAATTTGTATACCTTCTAAATATGTCTAGACACATATAGTTCAAAAATTTTGTGAAGAATGTCTGACATTTTTAAATTATAATTTTAACTGGTAAATAAAATATTGATAAATTAGTGCATCATGTTATGTAAAACATTTGTGTTGCATGATTCATGTTATGTAGAAGAACTACATAAAAACAGAATAAATTTGCATCTGAAGTTTTGCCAGTGTAACTAAGTAGGAAGAAATGAGCGCAATAGAAAAGTAAGGCAAAGAAATCAGGATTTCAAACACTAAAAATAAAATCTTCTGATATAAATAGTTTTATTAGTGGCTACTAGTATCTTCTAGTGAATTGAAAAATTACCCTGAGCTATTAGCATATTTTGGGGGTATTAAATTAGATTTTTCCAAAGGATCTAGTCCTACATGACCTAGGAATATATTCATGAAGGCACTATCACCTGTATTATTCACGTTATAGATAAGACTGTTTATGGTTTTATAGTCTCTGAATTTACAATAAATAAAAAGACATTTTAGAATAACTTGCAGTGATGATTGTGGTTCTGATATTACCTTACATACCCTAATAAGAAAGGAGATCTATACACACACACAAAAATAAATGTCTATAACCACTCTAGTCGGACACCTTGAGCAGACAAAATCCAACTGATTTTGATTTTGTATATAAATATGTATAAAAAAAATCAACCTTACATTTCATACCTTGACAGAGACAGCCCAAAATATTGACGTTCATCTACTTTTTTCAAGTGAAAAGTAGGCTGGAAGAACTATGCAAAAGTAGGCTGGAAGAGCTATGCAGCCACCATCACAGTGGGGAAGGGGAGGTCACTGTCAAACCATCATAGTTTACAGGTGTAGAGAAAATATTTCCAGGAAGTAATTTTGTCTTTACCAAGATAATTTTGTAAATCAGATTTCACCCTTGGATAGCTGAAAGCAATGGGGTGTCTTTTTGCAGATGACTGAGTATTAGCAGGAGATTGTCATAAAAGCAAACTTTTAAAATATTGCATACTTGGATAATGTCAGGTCTAAGTTCACCAATGTGTTGATAGCCATGACCAAACTTACTGTGGACTGCCCCTCACCATGGGTACCCTGCCTTTCTCTGGCCATGTCACAGTCTGGACACAGGCTTCTTGATACATGCAGGAACCTAAGCCCATCAAGTGAAAAACAATTACTGCAGAATCTGATTTATACCATCATGTTGGTTTCAGTGTCAGAATAACCTTCTTTAATGGAGTTATTTATCAACAGCCCAAAGCAATATAATCTTTGCAAAAACATGAAAGTTTACTTGTCATATCTAACTCATAGGTTTTCAAAATAATTTTTTTCATATAATTTTCATATTATTTTTATTTTATAATATTTTAAATTTTAAAAAATCACCAAGAAAAAGTTATTACTATGGAAATGACATTTAAAATGAAAAATGCATAGTAAGTTAAAAGACATTTATTAGAAGAAAGACTGTTTCTTGTGCTATTTTCTTCTCAGGTTTATAGTCCCAAGACAAGTGGTACAGATAAGGAGAGGAACTATAAGTTGCTCAGAAATTGTAATTTCTGTGCAGTGGCAATGAAAGGCCTGTGGTAGAACAGAACATATAACTTTATGTAGTAGTGGGGATCTTCCATCCACTCAGAGAATGAAAGAGCCAGAGAAAAGAAGTTTGGGTAAAGGGCAAGAAAAGCAGTTGACTCACTTTTCCTGTTATCCAGTTGTTAAGATCCAATTCTTGAGAGATGCCCCTTCCCGAATTAATGTGCAAACAAGACCGCATGCCAAAGTCCATAGAGCAGATTTTATTTAACTGTAAATGTGAGGTAGAGAGAGATAGAAAGAGATGAGAAAAAGAGAGGAGGAGGAAGAGGGAGAGAGTAAGAGAGAGGCAGGTAAAGCAGAAAGATATCACCACCCGTGGATCCAGATGACATCCCATTGGCCCTCTTTACCCTGGGCTTCTCAGTGGTAGGGTCCCAAAGTCATTAAAACCTTTTCAGTATTTATACATTTGTACTCCCATTCTAGTATTTCCCTTCTTCTGAGTCTGTGAGTTATGGTTACCCCCTGGCAGACCCAGTCAGAGCTGATTTTCAGCACAGGTGCTGAGATGGCTTTCCTTGTGGATTCTTTGTTGATGATCTACTATTCTCCCCTGGTCTTGCTTACCTGTCCTTAGGCCTTACATTTTTGGACAATAGTACCACCTTTATCATATCTCAAGTTCCCATCAGGTGACTTAATTTACAGTCCAAATTCCAGGAATCCACAGAGGCATATTCAAGGGGTTTGGTAGTCACACATAAGCAGTTTCTCCTCTACACACTTTGTTGCAGTGGGCAAAGTCCTTTAGTGGGTCTTAGTGTTAGTGGGTCTTAGAGACAGCTGAGATCTTTATGTCTCTTACACAAGCATTCTAATGTAAAAAAATTGAAAATTGAGATCATTTTTTATTACAACATGCAATACAGTTTACACACACTACAATCTAACCTATTATTGTGCCATACTAAGTGAACTAGCTTTTGTAGCTATGTTAATACAGGAAGGTCTTTCAGGCTATTACTGAACCTTGCTAACAAATAATAGCCAACATAAACTAATATAATGGATCTATGGCAAAAGGAGGAAAAGTTAACTATACCTATAAAATATATCAGTGTTTCGCAATATTGTTTGTTACAAATATCAAGTAAAAATTAATAAATGCTACAAATTATGGATCATAATGGTATTTATTTGGTACTTGTCAGTAGAAGAGGAAATTGATTTTTGTAAGCATGACATGACAGGGTGCACTATGGTAGCTCGTATTTGAACTTGACAGAGCCCATCATAAATTTATTTATCTTTTTTATCCCTTATTTATCTTTTCATAGTTTTCACCTGTTTATAAATGTAGTGTTGAGGTAATGAAACATAATGGGAACCGTGTGATGTGTCCACCCACAGATGCTCAATTTGATATTTTGACAGATCATATTTTTTTGTACTTTGTTGTAACAAAATTATTAGTTCTCTAAAGTTCTGCTATTACAAAGAAAGTTAGGAATGTTCAACACATCATATTTCCATGAATATGTGGGATGCACAGTAAAAATAATGATCTTATTAAACATCAAAGTTTTACCCTGTACTCTTACAAGTCTCATTCTTGGCTTTTCACATCTCCTAAAAAAATAGGCAACAAGTGCTAAAAGATAAGACAATAGATATTAAAAGAAAAGAATTTGATTAGGTAGTTCTATGAAGTGTGATAAAATTAGTCTAAATCCATTGTTCATCAACATAAACAATAGAGGATAATATTCAAACTCTACTCTGAACAATGTCATTAGAACAGAATTTCTTAGCAAAATTCTACAAATGCAGAAAAAAGGAAGTCTAAATGCAACCTACACAGAATAAATAATTATTTCATTTTATTAGACTTTTTTCCTAGTAATGTGTGAATAGTTAAACAAATCCAAGCCTACTAGTAGTATTTTTAGGATAACAAATACTTTTTCATGGAATACACTCTTTTTTCAAGAAAATCTGAAGGAAAATCTTCACAAACAGAAGAATGCGTCATGCTTTTCTTGTACTTGTATTTCCCCTGCCATTGCTGAATGATGGGCAAGATCCTTGAGTGCAAATCTTTAAGCTGTATTCTTAGAAAAGATTTAATCAAGGTCTGTTCAGTAACAGTTTATCCAGTTTGTATCTTGCTTCCTTTAAAGTACATTAAATCTCAGGAAAAGTAGTTTGAATACAGAGAGCCAAACACATTCATAATATGTAAGGCAGTATAGTTGAAGTGTCTTAAATACAAGGAGTGAAAATTTAACTTTGTCTCAAAAGGTGATTTTTATGATGCTCAAGGAAACAGAGCTCACAAAGACCTAATCCAAATTGAGGCAAAGTATCACATTGTTTTCAAGTATTTTTTGAACTGACTGTATTCTTTCATTCTTTCCTTCTTTCTTTCTGTCACATTGTTTTCAAGTATTTTTTGAATTGACTGTATTCTTTCTGAAGGCAGTAGTAGCATTACTTTTATATGAGTGAATGAATGGCTAGATTTATAGTGCTCAATAAAGCAAAAATCAGGGTGCATCATGATGGCAGAATCAGGTCCTATATGATCATCCAGATGGACTGAAACTTTGAAAAAACTGTTCATTATTAGGCATCTTTCCTACTTTTGTATTCTGAATTGTAACAATAGGGGTGTTATTAGACATTTATAATGGATCTCTCATCAAATATGTTATTTCCATGTTAGCTGATTGTGGGTTTTTTTTAATTATGTGATTATTTAGATGTTTATTTGGTACTTCCATTGCAATGTAAATATGCTTAGAGCTATACTGAATGGTTTTGCAGTCTTTGCTGTTTATCTTACTGGATCTTCTAAAGCTTTTTAGATTTTTATGTAAAAAAACAATTTGAGAATATTCTCACTATGTTGAGAGTGGAGATGAGGATTTAATAATTTTATCAAACTAATTTGTGCAGTCAGTTTCTCCTGTCTTCCCAGTCAATAAGTGTCTTGATGATGGTTCGGGACAAGGAATTGAGCCAAATGTAAAGATTCTCCTTTCATTAGACATTTTAGGGTTTTTTATCAAAACCAAAAATCCAGATATTGAAAAAAGGTAAAGGACAAAATTTTCAAATAGCATTACATTAGCAGCACAAAGTCCTATTGAAACTTACTTGTGTGAATTTTGTCTGATTGATGGGCGTATCCACCTCTGCCACTTAACCCTGGAACCTCATCTCTCTTTTTCTGATATTGTTCCTTATACCAGCATGAAACATACCTTAGTATAACATAGCATATAACAGAACATAACCTCTTCTCCAACATAACTTCTTATCCAGGGCTTTGCTAGAAGGTGCTATGCCTTCATTGGGGCAGTGACACTTTGATAAAGCACTAGGGCAATACATCATCGAGGAGCTGCATAGGGTGATGTATTAGTGTAATACATCAAAATGCCACTGCTCTTGAGAGGTTTGATCCTGCTTCTGTTGAAGTCTGCAGATTATCAGCACTGAGTAAAATGAAAAGCAGGATCAAGACCGTAAACGTACAAAATGATTTTTATATTCTTATCTTTCCATCTTTTCAAAATATTTTGAACTGCCACATTTACAATCTTAATTTAGCATTTTGATCAAGGTTTTTATTATATGATTTAAGAAAGACATATTAGACTATGAAATCTGTATTTACTGTTCTTCCCTTCCATAATCACTGCAGATTTATACGATAATAAAGGGAGAGGATTTTGAGTTTGTATGGCTTGCACTGTGAGATTCAGAGTTTGTTGCACTGGGAATTAAACCTTAAGCACTGGCACTGTAAGAAGTATTTTTTGGAAAGGCCCTAAAAATCTGAGACTGTAACAATGATAATAATGTCCTAGGCCAAAAATCACATTACATCAGCAGTATTCTGCCTCTGAAAATGCCTAAATGCCCCGTTCTTAAACAAGACTGAAAAAAATAAACCCTAAAACACTCCAAAACATGCACGTTGTTCTACCCAGTGTTTGGTGCATTTAAGATCTTTTCTACCCTCTTTTCCACTTTCATGCTCAGCCTCACAGAATGCTTTCTACCCACCTTTTTTTATACAAACCCTCCTGAGACCTACCAAACCAACCTGAGGCATTTCATAGCACTGTATTTAGCTTTAGGATGAATGGGAAATCAAAATTATTGCTGTTGCTGTATGATAGGAAATTAGCTTCATAAATTTCTCTGCCATTCTTAGATCATCTTTCCCTGGACATGCAACTCTAAAAACTAGTTGCCAAATATGTTTGCATCATCATATTTCCTAATATTGAGTTCTGGAACTGCCTTCTTCCTGTAAAGAAAGAGGAAAGGATTATCTTTCTGTGGACTGAATATGAGGCTCAGGGTCTTTCATGTCCTTAGTGTTACAAAAAGCCCCACATATTCAAATACATATTTTTCTATTTTAGATTTTTGAGTAATAGTTTCTACCAAGTCAAATTCACCCATCCTAGTCAGCAGAATTTGAAGTCTGCCTGTCATTTAAGTCCTTACCAAGACATTGAGCAATATTTCTAATATGACCTTTTGAATAAGAGACATATTATTTTAAAATAACACAATATTTAAAATATTTAAATTAATATTTAAATAATTAATATTTTAAAATTTTATGTATGAGGCATAGTAATAAATACATATATTATTATACAATATAATTATATAGCATATAAGAAGCCATAGCATAACTCACCACTGGTATGCTTTGTGCACCTCTGCAGTAAGTAGGAGACATAAAATAGAGCATAAGTACAGACAGTAAGAGACATAAATAAGACAGCAGTTATCTGCTAAGCAATACAGTATAAATTCAGGATGGACTTCATTATTTTTCCTAGTTTATGTAGAAATGAAAACATAAGAAAACAAACATTCTGCAAAAGGTTCTTCCGTTGTGGTTTTGAAACCTGAAAGATACCATGACATTATGAAAATCCATACATTTGAATGTATAACACCTGAAGTTTGGTGTTCAGTTTTTGTTTCTGTAGCAGTAAATTTCTCTAAATAGAATAATTGCCATAAACACTTATTCCAAAGGAAAAACAAACATGGAAATATGAAAGCTACTGAAGTGAAATTCAGAGAATTTTTGAAGCTTTTTATCTATAAGAGTTGCATTTGATCTTTAGTCTTCAAAACAAGTCTTTGAAAATGTAGCCAGATATAAATGAAGGGAACTTATTGAGGATGGGAATAAGAATAAATGATATAAATGAAGGGAATTTATTAAGGAGCTTTTGAGAAATCAGTGTCTTAATTTTTGGTTTCCTGGTACTTTCAAATATCAAAGTTTAGCTTTTTGCTTTTTTTAATGACAAACTGCAATATATATGCTTTAATATGTCTTTTTTTATTTTGAGACAAACTAAAGAAAATTAATTTACCTTTATAAAGTCTACTTTTCTTTTCCTCTTTGGATATTGAAGCTGTAGAACCGAATAACATGCTTTCCCTAAGTTTGTTTGGATACAATTAATAAAATTAATTAATAAAAGGTTACTTGATAATTTCAATATCTGAATCTCAAAATTCTCTTAATAATGCAAAGAGGAAGGTTCAGCACATATGACAGTGCATTTATGGTTTATGGGAAGGTTCAGCACATATGACAGTGCATTCTTCTTTCTAACCCAAGCAGAAGCAATAACAATGACTGAAAAAGGAAATATTGCACTACAACCTCATGGTGATGGTTATGTCCATCATGAGTCTCTGGAATACTATTTATGAATAGAAAATTATATTTAAAAAATTAAGACATAGAGAAAGTCCACTTAATGCCAAGAAGTTGTAATAGAAATTTAACAGAAATGGATAAATTTCAAGAGGGAATGAGAATTAGAAGAAATTACTTAATTAATCTTTGAGAATTTGCATCCAATGATTTTATTTCTTAGGAGACTGAAAGGAAAATAACCTCTTAAATATCACTTAAAAAATACAGCTGTCACAGGGCTTACTTCTGGATTTTTAAAGACAGCCATGGAAATTGAATATAAAACTCAAAGACAGCACAGAGATTTTGAACCTGAAACCTGTTGAACAAAAAGTGAACTTCTAAACAGATATAGTTAAATCCAGAGATCTGTAGAATGTAGATAACCTGAAGGTTATCCTCTCCAAATTCTTCAAATTAATTGGTGTAGTTACTCAAGGAACTTTATCACTGTAGCTGCGTCACTAAAATCTGAATATACGATAAAATAATAGGTTTCTTAGCTTGAAATATCAGTTTTACAGGCAAATTCATGGCCAACAAACAAAACGAATAGAAATTACAAGAAGACAGAGAAATTTACACAGAGACTTGGAGTGGAGCAAAACCTCCTGAAATGAAAAACAAATTGAGCACTGCAGGAGAAGCAGGCAACACACAGCAATGATGTTACCTAAGTAAAGGAGTAGCACAAGCTCTTTCTGCATTGCCTCTCAATAGTAGAATACTATCCCCTGTTTAGGGTGTATCCAGAGTGGCACAAAAGGGGAATTCACACCATCTTAAGAAATATTTACTTGCTATCTATACTTCTCCTTTTATTGTATCTTTCTAAAGCATCTGTTTTATGACACCATTTGTTGTTGGAACTTTCTTATCAGGATTCAGAAGGAGCCCTGCATCATGTCTCTCCCTTGCTTCCCACCCCCCACCCCCCACAGAACTTTTCTTCCCAATAAAAGCAAAATAAAATCATAACTATATTTCAAGATTACATTTAAGAATAAGTCACATGCTACATTATGATAATATGGCTTGTAGAACAACAGTTCATCAAAACAGTCATAATCTCCTTAATAATGCTTGAAAGTGCTCTGCAAGACTTCTCTTTCTAGTCATAGCTGATAAAGGCTTGGAACCATTTCTTCTCTCCTGAAGAAAGTCTTCTCATGTACCTGTGACTGAAAACCAGGAAATAAACTCTCCAACTGTTTCATTAGGTTGGAAAGCTGACATTAGTTTATTGCAGCACTGGGCACAGGGGGAATTGTTCCACCTAATATGCACACCCAGCAGCCTGACAAACCAGGTTATCTTCATGAAACTAATACATATTCATCACATTTACTAAATATATATATATGTTAATGATTTCTGTAGACTTTTTAGGATATGAGTAGGGGTCTTTTGAGAGTCTCTGGTTATAACTTGGGGAACTTCCCTGTTCCTCAAATTTTGCTTTTATGGTACTGGATCTTCTAATGAATTTTTCTCCCGGAGAATATCCCAAATACATTGCCAGGTTATTAAATACTTATCATCTTTGGTCTGGAACAAAATTTTTATTCTTAAATCTAATATATCTGCTTGTACATATTAAACACTGGTATAGGTAAACAGGAAAGTATTTGGTGGAACAGATGTAGGGAGTTAACACAAAACTACATAAATCTCCAGCATTTGTACTAAGCACTTTATGGTACAAAATTAAGCATTAATCACATACATAGGGATCAAACACTACTGTGCTAAAATGAAAAGAACTCTTCAATATCTTCCTCCAGTGCTACATGGACACCTTTCTTTTAAAAGAAATATTACTTGTTTGGTAACATACCTTCCCTGTTGTGCTCCAGCCACATTAAAAAAAAATCTGTCACTACGAACATCTGGACTTTAAAAATGAAATTCTTCAAATGATGTCACATTTAACTATCTTTTATCTGAGATTCATCTATACACCTTTTAAAAGAAGCATACATTGAATATATTTATCCGTAGCTTCTGTTAGGGGACATGCTCTACAGAAAAGTTTCTGAGAAGCTGGCATTGCTGGTAACCTTATGAGGTTGATTTGTCATCTACATGACCTCAGGAATGCATGTCTGTTGCACTATAAAATGTTCTAACTGCAGTTGCAGAAAGTCTTTATCCTGCCTGAAGTACTGTTCTATGAGCAAAGGATAGGATATTCAAGCATGTCCTTAATAAATGCTGTTGCAAGTGCTTGCCATAGTTTTTTTTTTTATCTGAACAGAACTTGAAAAGAATGTTACCAAAGTCATGATGAAGACTTTTTTTCACAAATCATTCACTATTGGAAAATGTTTTATGTGTAGCAGAGAAAATAGCAAATGGAAATGTCATATTTAAAAACATTGATAAATTGTGAGCACTGTGAATGTTTCCATTTATGTTTCTCATAGTCAGCATGCTTCGATTAAACTGTGTACCACAAAGAATAAAGTTAAATAATATATGCTTAGAATTCAAATCCATACATTTTAAGCACTACAGAATAGCAATGACTGCTGTTGATTTTTCCCCCCGGAATCTGTTTCTCATGCTTGCCACATAAAACCCTTAAGACTTCTGAGTTTCTTTATTGACCCTTCAGTATCATCTGCTTAAAAATCCATCCAATCTCTCCTAAATAGACCTCCAAGTATCCAATTTACTTTTTATTTCTTTAAATCGATCAATAAAAAAGTACTATGTTGTCTTTTAAGTAAGTATAACACAGTCTGAAATTACTTCCACACAAAGAGAAAAATAGCTGAAGGTCCTAAATATCTTAATTCCTACATATAGAAATAATTAGTGTATCCAAAGAATTTAGCTCTACCTCAGCTGATCCAATAATCACATCATGGTGACTATCCAAGATGTCAGTACAGTCCTATTTTTTAGGATTCCTGAAGGTTGTAAAACACCCAAAACCAGTTTAAAAATGCGTGATTCATAAACCTTCCTATAATGTCAGACTCTACACCTAGTGTGTCTGATATTGTGAATATATTTGAATCGTTCAATAAGCATTAAATCTGAAAACTATGTATGTAATCTTATCAGAAGGCTCTGCGTGAATAACACGGCTCTGAGTTCTGCAGCTAGTCAGAATTGTCTCCTGACTTTCTAGGGGGTTTTGTTTGCTTGCTTGTTTTGACACATAATAACTTCTAAGCTTGTTTTTAGATTAAAAGAATAACAAGAACTAAAGTGCAATATAATACTGTTTACACAAGAACACACAAGTTACTAACTGAAACAAAATCAACAGCAACAAAAAAATCAATGAAAATTTACCTTGCATTTGTTGTTGATTGGTAATGAACAATTTAGCTTCATAACTATCATGTACAAATAATCTGTTTGATTTACTATTCAATTTAAATGATGCAGCTAGGCATAAAATCTTGTTTGGCATATTGATGTTAGAATGAATTAAGTGTAAGGTGAGGTAAAAAGACTGGCAAGATTTCTTCCTGTTTCTAAAAGCATTATTAGTCTCTGATAGCACTTCTAGATTTTCAAAACCAATCAAATATATACATGCACATTATTTCAGGGGGTTTGCACAATATAATAAATTACTATGGTATACCCCTGGACATAACAAAAACGGCAAACTGACAAAACAGAAATTACAAGATAAAGATTATACATAAAAATTCTTCTTCTGGAAAGCTTTAAAAGAGCCTGAGCAACTCTTTAAACCCAGTTATACCATTTCAATAGTATCCACCATTAGGAAATACTGACCAATGATTCAACAACACAGAAAGGAAAATGATCATTAATCCAAACCTAATTTATTTTGTTTTCAGATTGTCATTTGACAAGCATAAGAAACGTAGATCCTTTGAGAGATAAAAAAAATTACTTTCAAGTGTGTAAGGTTTTGGCATGTAAGCATACTGACTTTTTAAAATCAGGTAATGTACCTTTATCTCTAGGTGATGTTGCAACTGAAATCATGAGACCACAGCTCATTGATTTTAGAACATAAACCTCAAGTACAAAATCTGATGATTCTAAAAGCAGAATGAGTCAATAAGTTAGTCTGCTTGATTCTGCATAATCCTGTACTTGGTATTACTCATCCTTTGGGAAGTGGTGTTTCCACCACAGAAGTCAGTAGTATAATTAGCATTTAGAGGGGCCTACATGTTGACATTACTTCCAGAAACAAACTCTATAGAAAATGTCTCTAGCTATAAAGATATTTAGCTTGAGAATAAGTGCATGCATGCATCTCCATGTGGTCCTTTTGATAGGACCACTTTCCCCCCATATTACTGTAATATGCAAAATTACAATACTCAGAAAATTTGTAAGTATTTTAAGACTTCCTCTGAAGTGAGTGGTTCTGAATCAGGCATCAGAAATTGTGGTTTGAAAACACATTCTCCCTGATGATTTTTCAGGCTAACAAGGTAAATAATGTACTTTGTGCAATTATTGCAGGTGGTTTTCTTCCTTTTTTTTTTGCACGATGAGAAACTAAAAATCTGAACTAAATCAGGAGACATTCATTAACTTGAACAATAAGCTAAAATGAGTACTTAAAGCTTTCACCTCCTCTGTCATTTGAAATGGTATCAGAATGAACTTAATTTCAAGAGCAAAGATGCATTTAATGAAGGATTTCCTTCTTTTAGAAGTGATCATTAGTAATAATGTAGGAAGTTTCATCTCATTTAACATTATCGTATTTATAATAATTCCTGTGTATATCTTCTGAGCTATGAAACAATTAGTTTCCATTGTGTCAGTTGTAATGATTCAAAACTCTTAAATTTTTTACTCAGTCAGCAATGCATCACACATTCAAATTTTTGCAAACACAGTTGTGCTCAAGCACATAAGGTAATCCAAGCCCAAGAACACCTGTACCATAATGTCCAGAATCCTAAAACTATAGTTATGCATGTTTTTGTGTTTTTATCAGTTAAGTAACAGATAGAGAATTATTATAAAAGTGTGATCTCAGGACTATAGTTGAGTTATTGCCCCCAAACTACCATTCCTATCTGAAATGGTTAAATTTAGTATTCTGAATAATACCCTAAGGCTTTTTTTAACTGGGGAAGATAAATTTCATAAATTATTTGCATACAGAAATACATAAAAAGCAGTACTTCAGTAATTTATCCAATTTCAGCAAGAGAAATGCAATCTCTATTGTGCAGTGACACATGTTGCCTCTGAAGAGCCTGTTGACTGTAATTCTTTGAATGACATAAGCTAATTGGTCTGATGAGGAAAGCAGATGCCTGGAATCATAGTTCAAATTCCATCACAGTCAGTATATTTACTTTGAAAATTCTATTTCTCTAAAGTGAAGCTGTTTGATACTGAGAGCCTCTTTCAAAATGTGTTGACTTTTGATCGTGAGAGGCTATGAATCTGAAGTGAGAGGGGTCCTAATAAGAAGGGGAAAAGGTAGTTTTTGATATCATTATGGGTTTCAGCATGAAACTTCTTAAAACATCTTAATGAAGGAAAACAAGATATTATACATTAGGTGCATATGTCCAGGTGCACGTTAATTATGTCCATAGGTCTTGACATACCTGTTATTTTCAGTAGGCTGAAATTTACATGTATATTGCACATATATAGAGAGATAAAATGGATTGATTTTTTCAAAGAATATTTTTTGCATGCAGAGTGTTGATATATTTCCTTGTAACTAAGCAGAAGTTTTTTTACAAAACATAGATAAAACACGTTAAAGGAACTAATTTTTCTGTGTCTTTAAGGGAAACATCTGATTCTTCAACTTAATAATTTTTTAACACTATGAATTTAACATTATGATTGAATATAGGCTGGAGGAAGAATGGCTGGAAAGTGGCCCAGCGGGAAAGGACCTAGAGGTGCTGGCTGACAGCTGGCTGAACGTGATCCAGTGTGTGCCCAGGTGGCCCAGAAGGCCAATGGCATCCTGGACTGTGCCAGAAATAGTGTGGCCAGCAGGGCCAGGGCAGTGATTCTTTACCTGTACTCAGCACTGGTGATGCCACGTCTCAAATCCTGTGTCAAGTTCTGAGCCCCTCATCAGGAAGGACATTGAGGCACTGGAGTGGATCCAGAGAAGGGCAACAGAACTGGTGAAGCATCTGGAGCACGTTTCCTATGAGAAGCAGCTGAGGGAGCTGGGGTTGCTTAGCCTGGAGGAAGAGAGGCTCAGGAGAGGCCTTCTCACTCTCTACAAATACCTGAAAGAAGGGTGTAGCCAGGTGGGGGTTGGTCTTTTCTCACAGGTAACAAGTGACGGGAAGACAGAATATAGTCTTAAGCTGCACGAAGGGAGGTTTAGGTTGGATATTAGGAAGAAATTCTTCACAGACAGGGTGATTAGACATTGGAATGAACTTTCCAGGGAGCTGGTGGAATCACCATCCTTGGAGGTGTTCAAGGAAAGACTGGACATAGCACTTAGTGCCATGGTTTACTTGACATAGTGGTGTTTGGTCATAGGCTGTTCTTAGAGGTCTTTTCCAACCTAATTGATTCTGTGATTCTGTAAATATAGAATTGCAGCAAGAAATTTACTCATGTAGGTATTTCTGTAGAAAAGATCAATAAAACAAGTCTGAAAATTAGAAGCTTACAAGGTGAGAAATGCTTTAGAATAAAATACAAATATTTTCTTAACTGACATAATATAAATCCCAGAAGACAGCTATAAAGATAGGAGATACAATTTATTTCTTCTTAAAAATAATAGCCTGGTAATACAAAGATCCCAGAATAAAAATGTTCTGTAAGGATTAAAATATACATGTCACATCTGGTGAAACCTGGAGAACTCTATTATTCTATGTCTTTTTGAAATATCTATTAATAAAAAACCAACAAAACTCCACAACATTAAATACTGTGCATCTGTGAAGCTATGCCAGCAAAATGATTCCTAAGAGTGACACAATGTGGACTCAAACCACACATCAGGAATCAACTGGCAGAATAACAAGTGGGGGTTTGTGCCAAGGAGATTTGAGCAGATGTTTACTCTATGACAACTAACTGAGAAATTACTTGAGCATAAAGATGAAGGAACTACATAATGTTTTTATTGATTTTTAAAACGCGTATGGTAAAGTGTGGCAAAGGGATTATTTTGCATCTTGGAGTATTAGTCCTACAAATCTAATAGCAATTAGCCCTGACCTTATTAGAATACATAAAGCACAAAGAAAATTAACAACTCTTTCCCTGATTTTTTTCCCCTCAGGTATTTATTTTCGTCTCATTTAGTCAACCATATTTTGGGTGCATCTGGGTAGATATCTTAAATAAATTGCCAGGTTTGTTCTCTGCTTTCTAGGCTGTATTACCACAATAGCTCAAGATGCCAGAGCCATGTCATCAAACCCTTGAAGAGAGTTTAAGGTTTAGATTTCAGGTTAGGAAAAGGTCAGGAAATACTGTCTGGACAAAATAAAGCAAGGTAGAGAAAACAGTAAATTTGAAGAAGAAACATATTTACTGCTTCAAGTTAAAATTACTACATCTAATAATGGTATAAGAAAACAAGAGCCTTTATTTAATTAAACCAGCAGTAGGAAAAAAAAATTAGGGAGCCTGTAAGCTATATCAAACCCACAATCTATAATGTAATAAAAAAGTTATGCCTGTCATGTGTTAGACCTTTGTATATCAATCCCAGAGAGAAGGCATTTCAATAGATTAAAAGCTGGATAAACAATGCATGTTTTGGGGCATTAAACCCTACAGCACCTAAAGAAGTCAATGCACCTGAACCTTTTAGGATGATTAAAACTCAATTCTTTGTACGCTTAATAGAGATTCAGAAAACAAACATTATCTTGGTTTTCACAGTTCTTTGTATTCAGGAAATTAATGTAAGCCAGTGTTGCAAAAAATATGAACATTTTATTCTACTGTGAGGATACATGCAGCTTGGAATACCACTGTGTGCATATTTTGCATATTATGAGAGTGTAGTTAGGGTTGTAGATACAGGCTGCTAATGATGCAGCTCCTTTAGTGTCCTCAGGCATCACCCATCACTGTTCATGATTCCCTCCCAGGCTCAAACAGTGGAATTTATGCTTAATTAAATACAGGTTCACTAAAATAGAGTCAGAGAGACATCTGAAATTCTCTTATTTTTTTTTAATTTTAACAGATATTTGGCTAACAAAAGACAGTCTATTACAATAAATGCAAGCTAGATGCAAGGGAACAGGTGCAGCAAAGTGAAGTCTATAAACCTAACTGTTATAGTCTGCTGAAAATAGGATTTTATTTTCCAAATGGCAAACATGCAAAATGAAAAGCACTCTTAAGGAATTAAATAATATTTTATCTGACGACAAGAAAAAGACAAAAGCCAAAAGTCTTCGGAAATTTGTGCCAATATAAAATGAGGAGAAATTTTTTTTCTAGGAGAAAAAAATCCACAAACAAAAATAGAGAAATGGCCACAATTACGAAGTATATTGGGAATCAGAAGGGAACTAACAAAAAACCCCCAGGAAATGGACTAACCAGCAACAAAAGCTGCACAGTACTTTTTAGGTCTGAAGATGGGGGCAGGGAGTGGACAGAGAAGAAGAAAAGAATGAGATATAAAAGGCATCATTTCAAGACAATCAAGACATAGATTCTAAACTAAACAAATTATTGGCTCACTTTTCAGCAAGAAGAATCTTGTTAGCTGATTGGAATGTATGATCCTTGTGAGTCCCTTCCAGCTCATGATGTTCAGTGGATCTGTAAATCTGTGACTGAGGATAACTCCACATGACACCAACAGTACACAGAAAGAAGAAAAACATCATCTGAACAAGCTTTGACACAAAGAATAGTTTCAAGGGCTAGAAGTCTGAAGATTAAATGAAAGCACACACACTGTAACAAGGATTCATTCCTCTGGAGTGGCGCATAAACTGAGGGGGTGGGAAGAAAAGTGAGCACAAAGTGAAAGTGCATATATTTAGGATATAATGGAAAATTACCTAAATTAAAACTAAAGTAAACTAGACTAAATTTTTGCATTTTGATTCTTTAAAGGTTACCAGCCTCTGAAGTCACATCTGGAAATATAACTGGTTTTCTGGAAGAAGCTAGAATGCTTTGGAAAAGGCACCACTTGGTTGCAGCCTAAAGCAGTAGTAAATGGCCCTTTGTTACCTTTCTTCTTAGTGCTTTGCCCCTAAGGTGAGAACAGTCATTAGAAAAACCACCTCATTTTTACAATCAGAAATATTTCCTTATGTGCAGAGGCAAAGTTGCTATTAGTATTTAGACTTTTTATGATATTGTATATTGCTTATATTTATATATCATGCAAACTAAATTGTCAAATAATATTTACTAACAGAAAATTGTTTGAAACAAAACTCAGGATTTCTTAATTGCATTTTTGACTTGTAGCCTTTTACTGCAACTTTGTAATCTGTAAAGTGAATGTAACAGTGCCTCCAGTGTAACATCTATGTACATTCCTTTTCCATTTGAGATTAGAGTGATATTATTAGTCTTATTTTTGCATTTATTTAACTTTGTTTTTTTCAGTTCAGATATGGCAAGACAATATACAGTAACAGCACAAAAGAAAGGAAGGCAAATAGAGATACAATAAATTTCTGTTAAACTGATTCATCTTGAAGAAACCTTGAGAAAGAAACTTATGGCTGTGTGATTAATGGTCCAGTAAAACAAGTTATAGCAATGTATTTATAGTTTTAAGTTACTGGGAAGCTGAATTATTTCTTGAGGTTGAAAAGGAAAGAGTTATTGAGATCATGTGAGCCAAATTTTTTGAATTATTATATACACATTGCTTTGTTTGCAGCAAACGGAGAGAATTTTAAAAGATATAAACTGGCCCAGAAATCATAGAGTATGAAAAACAAGTTTAACAAATTATGTATTTGGTTCCTTTTTTCTACTTTAAAAAGAGATGCTATGTCTTTATTAAAATAACTATGAATATTATTATTTTCTTTTTAATTTGTTGTTTCTTATAAACTGACTTCTTTTTAATTTGTTGTTTCTTATAAACTAACTTCATTTATCAGCAATTAAATGAAGAAAATGAGGGAAATGCAAACAGTGAGAATTTTCCACAATAGAAGTTGGTGTGATGAAATTAAGCTCCTAGTACCACAAATGCCTTGCATGACAAAGCACCAAAAAACAAATAGTGTTGTCTCCAGGTACTTATATTTTTACTGGGGAAAAAGGGAGAAAAAGCAAATATATACACACACAAACCCCACCAAGAGAGAACATCTATAGTGTAAATTTTCTCATGCACATGTCCTGTATCAAATCAATGTGAAAAATTTTCATGGACTTCGAAGATTCTTTATCCTGTTTTCAGGCAAGAATTAAACCTGTTCTTGAGACATCTGACCAAAATACTACAATCTTCAGAGAAAACAGTCCTATTCCTTCTGACTAGGAAGGCAAAGAAAGAGAATATGAATCTTCTGAAAACCTCAATTGGAATACAAGTCTATTATTTATTCTTTTTCCAGGAAATTGTTACCTTTCTATCTATCATTACTGAGTAGTGAACAGTATAGCTAAACTGATGGTTTAAAAAATAACTAAAAATATAATACAAAATACTGTGTTTGCATCCCTTTATGATTTTTTGGTGGAGGCCATAAAAACTGTACCACTGATGTAAGGAAAAGTTTATGTTCCCATCTGTACCAAGAAACATTGTGGATGGTAAGTACAGTGTATGTAATAAGAAATTTCAAGGATAAAAGACAGGGTATAATTGGCAACTGTGGAATATTTCAATACAGACAGTATGTGACAGGATTAAATATCATTTACTCAAATAACAATAATATTCTCTTTCCTGCCATTTTGTGTGTAAGCAGAGCACTGATATTTCTATCTGTTTCAACACAGTGCTGAAGAAAGGTAGCAGATGTCAGGCCAGGGAATGTCACAAATCTGTCAGTAGCAAAGATGCTGCCTTCAAAAAAAGAAAAAAAAGCTGTTTATATACCTTGCACCTCATAAAAAATTTATGTCATCAGTAGATAAACATGATTTTAATACAAACACAAATATGAATATAAATGAAAGAAAATAATTCAGTTATCATCAATTCTTGCTTAATTCTGTACAGATTTTTTTTAATGTAGCACTTCCCTATAGTCTAGAGTTTTAACATTCTCAAGAGTAGTATCTTATTATCAAGGGATATACTTATATGGGCTCAGCAGCTTTTTTTTTTTTTTAATTATAGAGGAAATTTCTAATGAGAATAGGAACAAAGATTCCTATAATCTAAAACTCCAAACACCAGTGAAATAATGTATCATAAGATTTATATGAATAGAGGATATTATGGATTGTCTAAGGAAATACAAATTGATTTAATATTGCCTTCAGGCAAATATATTCCTGGAGGATAAGGCTGAATAGGAATGATTTTGGTACCTAAGAACTTAATCAATGTTGCAAATGGCAACTTTTGATCAATTTGAAAAATTGCAAAAGTATCCAGTAGTGTAAAAGAGATTCTGAATGACAAATGATTTGTCATTTAACCTATCTATCAATACTGCACCTGTTAGTAGAACAAATCTCTTTGATGATATTTTCTGAACTTGGTAAAGTGATGTAACATGTTGTTAGCACACATCAGTTTAACTAATTCTTGTTGCAGTATTTGTACAATATCATAAGATAAATTTATACTTGGTTACTTACTTTAAGGAGCATCTTTTGATTGCAACACTGGAACATGGCTCAAATTTTCCACAAAGGAATTATATCAATAAATTGTTGAAAACATACATTTCCATTCATTTTCATTATTGCCATTAAAAGCAGCAGTCCTGTAGTTATGCGGATAATACAAACTCTCAAACACTTCAGTACTTTCTCTTGGGGGTCTGGATTCAAGGAGATCTTAAAATTTTAATAAAGCAGTCATCCATGCTCCCACGATATAAAATATTTCTAATCAAGTTGTGATACTGAAAACCTATTGTGTAAGAATGCAATGATAAATAATTTTTATGGGCTTGTTATACAATTATTTTAACTACAATTTTTTGTTAAGCACAGTCAAGTTCTTATCTATGACTTCAGTTTTAAGTTAAAATTTTTTTTCTATGTGCAGAGGAATTGTAATCCATGTTTTAATTACTTGTCAGGCTCCTAATTTTCATTCTGATCTCTGCATTTCTTTGGTCTCCTAGAGCTTAATTCAAAGGTGATTTCTGTCATTATATCCTACCTTGTGTTCAGGTGGTACTAACTGTGCAATTTCCCCCTACACAAAATAGAAACAAATAAGGCCTTTTGTCTTCATGTGAATCTAGTTCTATCACTAAACTTCTGGATCCTGCAAAATACACTCTGAAATCAATCTTGTCTGCATCTCATGTTAAGTTTTATTTTTAAACAGGCAATTTATGAAAAATAGTGTGGAAAATTATCTTTTTTTACAACATACTCTTGTTTCAATTGAAATAATTAATTTTTAGTTCTTGAGTTTGGAATAATTCTGCGTGAATTATCTGAGATAAACTCAGCAACCTCATTTTTACTGAATATCAAAATATCATCAAAGTTCTAACGTTTCCACAATTCTAAAAGCCATTAAAAAGTAAAAAAAAAAAAAAAAAGAAAAACCACACTGAAAGTAGTCACTAAACTTCTGGTAGACATGTTGGGTGAATTAATCTGGTTACCTGGAATCTGCAATACTCAAGAGGTTAATTAACACACATTAGAATTTCTCAATATATTGCAAGTTGAATAGAAGGAATAGTAGATTAACACTGATAAAGCCTCATGAGCTGAGTAAGGAATTACCTTACAACCACTAATGAATAAAATTATGAGTGACTGAGCTTTGGCTACTTAGAGATTTCTGGTTTCATCTAATTAGCAGCACAAGCCAATAAGCAAGACACTTGTGCACTGAAGGCTTGTTTTAAATCAGTATTGGGACAATGTTAAAAATCTGACCTCTCTCTCTGTAGATAATCTCATAGGAAAAATCAGTATATATAGTATCTTTTTATGAACTAGACATAAATATTCTTATAAATGCAGAAAAAACTTACATAGATTTATTATGGAAAATGTTTAGGAGAAATGTTACTCTGTAAGTCTTCTAATATTTTATCCCATATTTAAAAACTCTCGTCAGGACTATAGTCCTGAAATACAAGCAATACCAGGGGGCAGGAAGGAAATAGTTAAATATCTAGAATTAAATTGCTGTTGTTCTTCACCTTTCTGTCTCTCCAACTTGTGCTGATCTCAATGGGATTTTCAGTCAAGGTGCCTCATTAGGGAATGTACATTGAAGTGTTTAAAATTATACTTGAAAGACTATTGCCATATTTTCATTTATGCCTAAACTGGAACTGCAGAGTACCTCATGCCTGAAAAAGTTTCAGAACAAAATTTTCAAAATTATTTAAGAGATATATTACCTTGATTTTGACCTTAAAAGTCCTTAACTATGTATATTTTTCATACTTCTAAATGTGTTTTGTACATATTCAACAAGGTTATTTACATTTCAGTTTGTATTAATTCCAGTATCAATAATAAAGTGGTGAAACTTAATTTACATCTACATTGACAGAAATATAATTCCTAATCTTAAAATAATCCAATTAATTATTTTCTTGAAAACAAACAAATTTTATGTTATATCAGATTAAAATTGATTTACATATGTAAAGACATGATGGACCAGAATTTAAGTCAATAAAAAGGAGAAGAAGCTATAACACAAACTGAATAGACTTGAAGGTATTGAATACAAGAGCTTCCATTTTTAAATTCCTGGTTTTGACTTATCTACCTGGAAGACATAAAAAAGATGAGAATGGTTGGCTTTGAAGCATATTTCCCTACATTTAGAGTATAGGAAATATCCCTAACCATGACAAGAAAGGGAAAACAGCTCTTTACTGCAGAACTTTAAATTTGTGGTTTTGTCTGTGAAAAGCCTACTAAAAATTTTGTGAATTACTCTGGATACTGAAGGAATTTATGCCTACCTCTAAATTTTGAAAATGTTTCATTTAAATTACCCTTGATTCTGGCATTATTACATCAGCTGGTAAGAAAAATACAGCAGAAATCAGATTACTAAACCCCTCCTCACAGGTTTAAGCTAAAATCAGCGGCACCATATCACATCTAGATGCAGCAGTGTGAGATGTTTTAACTTTTGAGTAGTTGAAAAAAGCATGTACCTGTCAGTACCTCTAGAGAAATACATCAGTGTCATACAGCTTTTGTAAACTTAGCAAGCACAAATATGACGAGAAAGAAAAGATGCTTGATAATGGCATGAATCCATAGTGAAAAGCGCAGTGACCTGTGATGAACCACAGTGCTAAAAAATATTTCTCCCTTTTTTTGAATGCACTTTCCTTTTTACAGGCTGTGAATTATATATTCAGACGAAATAACAAAGTATAGGTGTGCCATACAAATATAAATACTTATCATTTAATAAGGAACATATTCACTTAAATAAAAGTAAAGAGATTCTTGCCTGACATAAAATATCTTCTTATTTCAATTTGTTGAAATTCAAGTGAACTCAAACCAAGAGAAGAAGTATCATGAACAGCAGAGACCCCCTTACCAAGAGGGGGGAAAACATCACGGGAATATCAAACATGATGCAATGGAGAAGAAAGAAGACAAGTCTGTTTCAGATCCAATCATTCTGGCAAAGGAGCCGTCAAATCTGATCACCTTGACCGCCATGCTGAACATTATCAAGGACTACAAACATCAATACTAATCATATGTCAACAGTGCTCACAGCTAAATTGCTATTTTTAAATTTTTTTAATTGACAGCTTTGTGTTTGTAGTCATAATGATTAATGCTACATAAAAATCTAATATTCTCACAAAGTGTGTCGTTAATGAATGGAATTATTAAAGCATCACTTTAGAGCAAAGACTGTGCTACCAGTCTTCTAAACACTCTCATCACACTGACATCTAAATCACTGATATAGATAAATATAGATATAGATACAGATGATACAGAGATAGAGAAACAGACATACAGACCTAACTGCAACACAATTACTTGTGCCACTCAACTGCTGAAATAGATGATTAAAAATTTGATCCATGAACCTAAATATTGACTCATCAGGGTAAAAAGACATCTTTTCATCAGAGGTAATATTGCTGCATAGTTTTCTAATTAATGCTTAGAAGACACTTCTGTCAAGTATATAAACACATTGAATTTTATAACAAAATTATTAATATACAACCAGTTTTGCTCCAACATTCTCTAAGAAAAATAATCAGAGGATCATTGCCCAGTCTGATCAAAATATAAATTCCCCAAAAACAGACATATGAAACTACAATAATCAAATACAATCTTCACCTGAATTCCTACTAAGACTAAGCTTTTTCCTCTGGATGTCTGTTAAACAAAGAGCATTAGCTGAGAATGTAACAACATTCACTTTCACTGAGTTTGCAGATGGCATCGAGTGACACAGAACAGTTGATACTTTCTGCTGCAGCTGCAAACCAGAGGGACCTGGACAGGATGGGGAAGGGATGGACTGCCAGAAACCTCATGAAATTCATCAAGAACAAATGCCAGTTCTTCCTCTGGGCATGACATAGTCTAGGACCACACCACCTGGGGGGCAGCTTGGCAGAGAAGGCCCTAAGGGGATGCTGCTTTAAAGCAGGTTGGGCATGAGCTAGCAGGTTGGGCTGGAAGCAAAACACCAAAAGCAGCCAGGGCTGGACTAGCATGGTCAGGAAGTGCAGAGGAATGATTATTCCCCTCTTTTCATGGGTCATTAGGCTGTCACTTTTGTGACCCTCTACTCAATAAATATACTGATTACCTGGAGTATGCTCAGCAGGAAGTCACTAAGCTGCTGGCGGAATGCAGCTGGTTCAGCCTGGAGAAGAGCTGAATTTGAGGGAACCTAGCACTAACAAAACTTGGCAGAAGGCAAAATGGAGCAATCCCATCACAGTGGTGCATGGCATGGCAGGATGACAAGATATAATGATCATAAGTTTAAACAATAGGCTTCCCTGTATATAGGAGAAGGGTTTTTCCTCATTAAGACAGTCAGAAACCAGAACAGGTGGCTTCAGAAAGGTGGTTCAGCCTCCATCCTTGAGAGTTTTTGAGACCTGATTGAACAAAACCCTGGCCCACCTGGTCTGATCTCACAACTGACCTTCTCTGAGCAAGAGGTAGGAGTAAAATCCTCCTGAGGCTCCTTTGAAGATCATGGATGGTCATGTTTCTGTGTATGATATCAGAAAACTACAGAGAGGCTGAAAACTGATTCTGTGATAAAAGAAAAAGAAAAGAATCCAGAGAAACTGAAACCCAAATGACTTACAAGACTTTGATGAAATTTATTTTAATTCCATTCTATTAGAAGTGAGATTAGATCGATGCCAATTACTATAGAAATAATGAGACCTCATACACACTATCTAAAAAATGTCATTATGAATTTATAATAGAACAGTTCTTTCTATCAATTATACAATTCTCTTCAGCAAAAAAAAAAATGCAGACAAGTGCTCTATTAATTTTAAGTCCTTTATTTTGTAAACTTCTGGAGTGGCTCTTGCTGACTTTTGACAACAGCAAATGAAATGTTATGAATTTTCCAGCAATTCGGTTTAAAAGGGCATGTTGTGAGATGTTATCTTTTATTGTTATACAGTGTTTTCTTTGTGTAAGGAAAAGTAAAAGTGGGACACACTTTTCTCATTTTGTTTTATAATCCTCAGCATAAGAGCTAATTAAAACTCTAAAAAGAAACTGCAGTTATATGGGTATGTAAATACATATTTACATATAATGTATGTATCTAAAAATGCATCCCTATAAAAAATCTCAGCAGTCAGGTGCTCTTAATATTTTTCATGGCTCTGTCTCAGAAATGTGTGTGCAAATACAAACATACACATGCAGACATAAAGAGTATCATATCTCCATTTATTCAATACAATTATGGAAAACAATGCCAACAAAGTTAATGCAGATTAACTATCATTTCATGCTGCATTCCACACCCTGTATTTAACAGTAGTAATGTGAAGATTTTTTTGTTTCCTATCTCATGAAGTTAATTCCTTTCCTTTATTCATGTTCCCATGATGCAATGATTATGAAAAATATTACTATATTATAAAATTCCAATAAGACTAATCTTCATAAGTTTTCATTCATCAGTTGTGAGTTTAAATGAATTGTAGAGAAATTACAGAAGAATCTACAGGCAAATATATACTTATCTGTTTTTGATAAAATTCAATAATTTTGAAATCCAAATTAAAGTTTATTAAAAAAAGTGGTGTTTGCTTGGTTTTTATTAATCCCTATTAATATCAATTGCATAGTATTAATATGAAATTCCTGGTAATCATCACAGCAGAATTGCAATTTCTCTTTAATTTGTTAATTATATGCCTTTTAGGATAGTTAATCTAAAATGCTGAAAATATTTACTAAGCCCCATCATCAAAAACTTATTTAAAACTCACAAAAGCAGGCTTGTTTGTTTCTCAAAGGAAAATGGAGAGCTGGAATTATACTCTCCATAAATGTCAAGTAGGGGAAAGAAATATAAAAGGGAGTTTAAATGTGCATCATACAACATTCTTTAAAAAGGGTTACCTTATCCCATATGTATATCCAAGCATTGCTTTGAAAACTCAATATTTATTAACTTGTAAAATAATTATTAATAAGTTACTATTTAAATTTAATATTTATTTCACCTTTATCAATAGAAATAATAATTTCAATTGAACAGCTGAAATCACCACAGGTGTAACAAGTGTCTTTCCATGTATTGAATCCTTGCAGTACATGAACTCTCCACTACTAATTTCCTTTCATTCTGATAACAGTTTCTGGCTTCTCTCAAGTTCCAGTTTGAGACACTTTTTACTGCAAAGGAAAAATCCCAGAGACATATGTATAGCTACGTGACTTGTAGCTATACAAGTCCCGTAGCTTGTCCACACTTGTAACCAATATGATTTAACATTCAATCTTGATGTACTTCTCTGACATTCTGATATTGAAGAAATACAAGAATCAGTAGGATAAATTATAGTGGATTGAACTATGGATACAATTTCCAAGTAATTCTGAAACTGAGTTTGATAAAACCAAAATAATTTTTTTTTAAATTGAGATAACTGTATTAAACTAAATCTTTAGAGTAATTTTTAGTAATATTCTGGATAGATGCGTTGGCATTAAGAAATGCAATTGCTATCTGCACTGAATCTTCAAAAAATGTTTATAAATAGATTTCAGAGAACCCTACCTAGCATAATATTTGAATTCAGAATTGTGCAGCTTTGTAGTAGCTGTGAATATCATGTGTGACCGCTGTCATAGAACTTCCAGATCATACAGCTGCAAAATATGCCATAATCGGGTTTGAATGCCCAGTATAAGTTTGAAAAAGTAGAATATTGCTTCTACTTTTGTGGCATAGTTTAGAAAGCTTGTCAGATTACTATTAAATAAATTGGGCTGAAATTCAGGTCAGTTCAAGAAATAAAGTATTTCCTAACCCCTGTTTTCATATTTTATGAACCTAAATAATTTCAACCTATGAAGGTGTTAGGATTATTTGGAAAAAAAATATAAATATCTAGGCATTTTACCCTATAGTAAGCTATTATTAGTTTAGAATTTTTTCAGCAAGATTGGAAAAAAAAAAAAAGAGACCACTAGTAATCTTCACATCAGTCTGTCCACAGAATGATTGCAAAGCAGACTAATTGATCTATCCTGTAGATGAGACAAAAGTGTCGCCTCTCATTGAATTCTCATATTTTGCTGGTGCTTTGGAAATTTAGAAAATGTCCTCTATAAAAAGACCCCAAATCACACCTGTCTTGAGCAATTTAGCATCATTTGGCGAATATTTGAATACCAGGTGATTACACTGCTTTTCGCTGAAATGAAAATGTATCCTCCAAAGTCTACCTAAGACTTTCTGTTTAGAAGAAAAATATGAAGTCCCAGAAGAGCCTGTAGATTGTGGTTGAAGAACTTGCCTCCAACACAAATGTTCTTCTAATTCAAAGCAGGAATCTGAAGCACATCAAAGATGGTTACCATGAGAAAATGGTTTCTTGTGATTGTAAAAGATTTTAAACCTGACATAAATAACTAACTGTGAATTTAGCTAGAATATCTGAGCAGAACAAATTTGTCAGATGGACACAGACGCATCTAGAATGCACATTTATCTATCTGTTTGCTTTTGTGGACTCCTGGATATTTCCCATTCTTTATTGTCTTCCTACAAATGGAAATGTGAAAGATTTCATTCAAGCATAGAAAGAACAATATTAGAATAAAATATAATCAATAACATAAAATGGATTTGAAAGCACAAAAAATAAATTTAATTTAAAACAAATAAAAAAGAAATACTGTTTTCTAGAGTACGTTAGCCCTTCTTCTAGCTATGCTCCTAAGCTGTTCTAGAAAGTATCATTTACATGAACTAAGAATAATTTCCTTATTTAACTGTTAAGTTCAATTACTCATTCTGTGTTTTTAATGTAGACTCATTGAAGAATTTCCTAAGAGAAAAGTAATGCAAATTAAGATGCTGAACTATAGTTCACCAACAAAACTAAATAAAACTACAACGACAACAAAAAAACCCCAAACAAAACAGAACAAACTCACAAAACCAGAAAAAAAGAAAATTATGCTCTTTAAAAGCAAAGACAGATTACTCTCTTTGCCACCACATTTTCTGAGTCTGACACAGCACTTAATCAGATCTCTTGGGCAAATTCAATAGATAGCAGCATACACATGAGGGTACAGCCATCAGTATGGATGCCATGTTTCAGTTTTTATGTGACTTACTCGGGTTCTGTGGAAGCATCTCTCAAAATCTAACAGTATTATCTGGGTAGTGACTATTCATCAGCAAGCTTACAAAGGAATGTAACAAAATTTGATTCATAATTAAAATAATTATGAACATAAAAGTCAACCCCCTGGATAATTCTGAATTGGCTTTAAACGTCAATATTTGCTTGTGAAAAATTAACATTCAATTAATAGATAGCGTTTCTTCCAAGTAAATTAATTTCATTATTATCTAATTAAGTAAATGTAGCAACAAACCCATATTGTCTCCAGTATATTTGTAGCAGAGTTACACATCAGGAGTTTCTAGATTTTGAGGAAAAACACAATTCTCATTTTGCTTAATATAGAAATAAAAGTTGAACTAAAATTAAATTAGAAAATAATATAATAGAATATTATACTTCACAAGTTTTACACAAAACATCTTTCCACTTAAAGGAGTGAATGCAATACACCATCAATCTTGGACTTACTTTCTAAAAAGCTATGATCATAAGATTATGCAGCAAAAAATAAGGGCCTGATCTTCTTTGGATAAAATACACAAATATAAATTAATAGTAATAAATTGCTTTGTGAATTTTATTGATTTATGTTAAGCAGGTTATTCCAGCTGAAGGCCAGAACAGACATCTGGTTGATATGATTTAAAATAGCTACACAAATCAGCAAAACAGATTATTAAATAATGCATTCTTGAAAGCTAAGGAGGGTATCTAAATCTCTCTTATGCAAAGGAAAATGGAATGTGACATAGGTTTCTTCTAAGTGTAATGAGGAAGCAACGGGTCACACCACCTGTGAGGCATCCTTTGTGTCGTGTGAATCCAGGAATTAGAAAAATCCAGAGGTGCCTGAAAGGGAGACTGCATATTTTCTGATATTTCAAAATAATGTAATCACATAGAAAACATAGCAAAAACCTGGAATAATATCTAGGATTGATTAATAGTTTCAGAGCAAACTCAAGTTCTTCTTGAACACACTGTTGTACCTGGAGTTGCTTCCACTTCAAAGGGAATATCAGAAGACCTGTAATTAGCTGAGAAATTATTTGCAGCTCCACTCATTTTTTGAAGAATTAAAAGAAAGTGAGTGGTTGTTTTGTTATGTTTTAAATGTAATTTTATCAGTTCTCTTGTGATTGATTTCTATCCATTTATGACACTTAATTACCAGAATTAGAAACAGGATATCTGCAAGAAGATACAGAAAGGCAGTGAAAATATCCTTATAATCATTCATACAAAAGTTTATTTTTAACCAGTTGTGTTCCAACACGGTGGAACACAGCTGTACAGTGCTCCCTCTGGACAGCTTCATTTTAGGCTATCCATTTTACATTTTCCACATAAAAGGT
>LTAT01000006.1:49926752-49983612 GCA_003286495.1 Chlorodrepanis virens | reverse complement strand
TTGTTTTTTTTTTTTGTTTTGGTGGAGTTTTATGGGGAGGGGCTGTTTTTGTTTGTTGGGTTTTTTTTTTGTTTCGTTTGGTTTTTGCTTGTTTGTTTGTTTTTAATATGGTGGCAATGAATGCTTTGTTTTTCAGCTGATGAACCTTTTTTCCCCAATTACTTTTTGGATGTGTATATACTCTTTGTTTTTTTAAAGCTTCTCCATGTTTTTCTCTTTTTTGCATCACCCTTTTTGGATAATTCTTCAAATATTTTTTCTCATCCCAGTTTTGAAAAATGAAGTGATTTCTGTTTTCTAGTTTAGTCTCCCTTAGCATTCTTGATTTTTACTTGAGTCTGTCAAGCAATGTTTCAGCACCTCTTAGTGTGCATTTCAATCAGGTTGTTTTTAATAATCTTTCCACACTTATTTGCCTTTTTTTTTTTCTAATTCCAAGTTTGGAGTGAAAATGTACTGCCTTTAAGCTACAAACACTGCCTGTCCTTTCAGGTCATTTTTATAAGTTCAGCCAGTGTAGCAATACCCTAGGTCAACTGTTCCTTACCAGGAATCTCTCCTTTATGGATTGATCTTTTGGTTCATCTACTCTGAAGAAGTATTAGAAAGATATGTCAATTATCTGGAGTTAAATACATCCTAGATATGGATTCCAACAAAACATTGAAAAATCCCAAGTTTTTATCTACTAATTCAATTACAGATTGAAATACTTTAAATCAGTTCAATATTATTTCTATCCTCTGAATATTTACCTTATTAAAATTCTAGTATTACCTAAGTCCTAAATACGAAAGTATATACTGAAGAAATGCATAGAATATGCATTATATAGAATAAACTGAATAGAAATAAATTCATAGAATATACTGAATATACTGAAGAAATACATAAGAAGAAAAATAAAATGAGGTTTGGGGTATGAGTATGTCTAGTGCATATGTTAGGATAGGATATGCATAAGGAAGGTGATTTGTCTGCTGAGGATTAGAAGATATATTCTTAATTTCCCTGCGGCTTTTGAGGGGTTTTGTTTTTCTAATGATACAAATGTTTTTTTTTTCTGATTCAATAATTGTTACTATTATTTAATTTTTTACCTTATTAATTCAAGTTTTATGCCTCCTACGTAAACCTAGTGAGGACTGGGGACTCATTACACCTGAATGCAAAACATAAAGAATCAAAATAGATGAACCATATGTTGAAAATGGCTTGAAGAACTGTGAGATCTCATTTTTTATTTGCAACTGTTTCTTAGTATTATTTTAACTCATAAACTAATAAAATCATTTAAGAAAACAAGCAAGCAAATAAAAGACTTGAAGTCTCTTGGAGTCGGTTTTATTGTAAGAGAATCAGCTTGCACACTTCTTGATCTATTGAACACAACAAACAAACGTACAAAGAAATTGAAAATCAAAATAAACAAGAAGTCTTATTATAGGTTAACTCTAAATTTAAGTCAAACTTTAAACTCAATCATGTTGTAGGTAAAGTTATCACCTGGCTTTTGGAGAGAACTATACCAAATGTAAAGAGTGAAGACTTTTTTTATTTTTTTCTTGCAAAACACAAGTCTGTCACTGAGATTCTTTACAAATAACATAGATGACCACAACTTCTTCTAGTGAGAGAAATAATTTCTTGGATATGTTCAAATAGGAGCCAAGTTGTTGAACACGGACTTTAGAAATTTTCTGTATGCATACAGGCTCAATTAGCATGAAATATTAAAGCATGCCTGTACTGGTTTAATCATTCAAGGACAATAGACAATATTTCATTGCCTAAGTAAAACAGATTTAATTGCTAAACAAGATTTCAAGGAACCAAACTTCATTTTAATCACAAACAAGCTGCAAGGCAATTTTCAATTACAGCAAGCTTTTTATTTTTATCCAGCTGTGTATCCCTGCTGATTCTTGAAATTACATGTAAATTGTCCAAGATTTTGAAGTGCTATACCTACTGAGGCTTTTATTTTGTCAGCTGATGAAGTATCTGTGATTAGAAACTCACTAAATTGGCATTTTTAAGACTCATTACCCCACCCTGTATATTTTTGGACTGGATGATTGAATATGAAGAAGGTTTTCTTGTCCCAAGGGACATCATTCTTCCTAATTAGGCTGTTGGTAGTGCAAATTGCTCACCTATCCTTCAACAACTTCAAAAGGTAATACAGAAACGAAGCTTTAGAGAAGAGTCTATGGGGTACTGAAGAATCAGGTCAATAACTCTTGTCTTAAAAAAGTTTTAGATTAAATTCGCCCTGGACCAACTTGCATAATGATGCTGCCTTTAAACTTTTACCAATCTGCTATTAACTCTTCAGACCTTAGATGTAAAGATACACACCTCTCTCCACTTTATTTAACTCAATTATTCATATTACTGAGCTGTGTATTTTAGCCTAAAGAGTCTCCATTTGAACTCATGAGTTTGCCTCTAACTATCATCATGTATGGCATTAACAGAAAAACAGGAGGTGCATTTTTACTCAAAGCTAATGCGTATAATGAAATGCAAGTGAAATGGTTTTCAAATGACAGATTTTCTAAATATATTGTGATAGAATAAGAGTTTTGTGTAGTAAAAGAAGTCCTGTTTATCACAGCTATTTCTATCAGAGCTATTCCCAAAGCTAACACAACAGCTGGAATGCACCAGGCATGAGCTAGCTCCTCGTGAGAGAGGTGGGGGTGTGGGCACATGCCTGCTAGGCAAACACGAAGGAAAGAAATGTAGACATGAAGTCTGAAAATACAACAAGTGAGTCAACAAAGATGTTAGACAGTGAGAGACTGAATGCTCAAGTGTTTTTAAAAGCATAAAGGTTTACCTTGGTGTGAATGATACTGGAAAGAACACAGGTTTAAACAAGGAGTTTTTGCTGTTGCTCTTCTTTCCTGTGGTGTTTTTAGACAAAATGCAAAACTTCATAGGAACCTATAAGCAGTTTAGACCTCAATCAAGTCACCTTTCCATAAGACTGCAAGGTTATTTGCATATCTATAAGACTGTAAGGGTATAAATTCTATTTCCCTTGAAATAGGATTTTGAAAATGTGAACTCTACTTTTTTCTATAGCATTGTCTATACGGATTTAGTATTAAAGAAAGAACCATGTTGCTAATGCAGTGTTGAATGTGTGCACATAAAAGAAGAAGATAAATTCTCTAGCAATTTTTAAGCAATGTAAGAGATCCTCACTGGGACAGAAGCATTAATTTAGGTAGTAATCAAGAAACTAAATTATTTTTAACTAAGCTTAGAAAAGCATTATACTGAAACAAATATTTGAGAGATTTCTAATCATAAATACAAGTGTGTAACTATATTAACACCTGAAAAGTGGCAACGTCTCCCCCTTGGCTTGCACTGAACTTTACTGTCAGTGAAACAAAAAAAGCCAGCTCTTATGAATCAAAAGGGCAAAGTTCTGAAGTGGGAAATGTTATCCTTAGCTTCTTATCCTGAAATGCCAAACCTGTGGCTTGGCCTTTAGTTGCTTAAGAAGTTCTTTTCCTGCTTTGTCACAATAGATTAAATGGCTTTATGCCCCAAATCTTATCCCTTACACTCGGTTCAGCACTTCTTAAAATAATTGACTTTTTTTTTTGCAGCAAACTTTTTGCATAGTAAATCCTGCTCTATTTTAGCCTCATTCCAAACTTCCCTGCTTTTAGGATTAAAAAAATCTTTGTTTAAGCTACATATTCATAAATATATTTGTTGTAGCATGTTTTATATTAACTTTTTGGTGGTATAACTTATTCACCAGGTAAGGGCTGGAGCCGTCAGAAATATTATCCAGCTGACAATGCTGGAAGTTCTGGACGCAGTTTTCCAGCTTTGACACACTTTACCATGCATGCATGGTAAGATAATAACAAATCTGAATAATACTGTATCTGAACCAAAATAATGACATGGTAGAGGCTAGGCTTTGTGAGCCAGAGATGCAATATACAGGTAATATAATGGACATATAATCCATCTGTAGAAAAAGTAACACAATTAACTACTCAGCTGCTTATTTGCATCAACAAATAGAACCAACAAATTGGAACAGTCTCAGAAAAATGGATCTAGAAACTTGCTAGAAATAATTTTTTCAGTTAAAAGGCTGGGAGTTAAATAAAACTCATGAACTAAAATGTAGAATAAATCTTACAAAAACCCAAATCTTATAAAACCCAAACAAAACCAAACAAAAAAAAACAGTTAATGGAAATTCATTATACAAATTTGAGGGAAAAAAGGATAAGGTATTTTGAGAAGTTGTTTAAAAGCAGCTTTTGTTCAGTGGTCTGCCAGAAATGTCAAAAAATATTGTAATGCAACAGTTTTCATTAGCAATGCCCAATGCAATTCAAATAACATCTGTAAAAGCTACTTACAATAGTTGGCCTTTTACAAATGGCAGAAAAACAGGATAAGGGGAATACACACTCAGTATATTACCCTAGTGTCAAGAAATAAACAAAAACCAAGCACAAATAGAACAAATGCAGTAACTGTTTTCCAAAATGGAGAACAGTGGAGCATAAGTCTTTTCTACTGCCAAGCCACTTTGCTAAATGCCCTCTGGAAAGACATCTTCTTCTGTACTGTATTAGGTCAAAAATATATTTGGAAGAAATGAAATAGGCTTCAAAGTGCTTCTGATATTTATTTATTTATCCATTTATTTTTAATTCCTGTTTTTTAAGCTGGTGAAAGTGTATAATGTATGTGCTTGCCTCAGGCTTGATGATCTGACAGGACAGTCAAGATATTGAGAGACATAAGCTGCTAAAAAACTTGATAAAAACATGCCTGGTTCAAATTCCAAAAGTCCCAAAGCTCAGTTAACAACTTTTATATGTACACATGCAAATATTGAATAATTAAAATGGAAATAAAACATCTTACTCCGCTACCCACTTCTTCCTAAAGTATTATCAGTTTACGCAGTCCTTTCCTATGCTTGAGATTTTTATTAAGCAATTCTGTAATTTTATTAAGCTAGTCACAGGCTTCAGATCAGATTATACTTTCTGGTTTTGTTTTTTTGGGGCTTTTTCTCCCTTTTGATACTTCATTGCTGCTCTCCCTGTTACTCTTGAAATGCGCCCTTTTGTGTCCACTTTTTATATCCTGAATTTTTTTCCTTGAGAACAAAAAGAAGCATCCTTAGAACAGAGGGTCAAAACAAGGATATGAGCAAGTTTCACATTGTATTAACCCTTAATTTGCACTTTTTTTGCACACATGCCCAAAATTCATTTCCTCCATCTGTAAAAATGATACCACAGTATATTGTAAAAAAAATCGTAATTATCTTTTCTCAGTTCAGAATATATCACAGTGAAAGATCATTCAGCTTTATGATGATAAGAAATAACAACAAAACTTAAAGGTCACATAGAGGGCTAAGAGTGGTATTTCTAACTTGTTCACTCTGGAAAGCCAGATATTTGTGCCCAGTTTGACCACTAGCAATCAATTTTCCATTCATCCACACCCATCTAATCTTAAATATAAATCAAAGAGATCTCTTCCCTTTCCTTTTTCTCCATTCTTACAACTTAAAAGAATAAAAAAAAAAAGGAAAAAAAATCGGTAATAGAAAATAATACAGTAGACTTTGGAGACCAGTAAACCTTAATAAATGTGTATCTTGAAATGTGGAAATATTTAAACTTTAACCAATTTATTCCTTTCATGTGATAACAATCATTCCTCCAGTTTACCTTTGTGTGTTTTCTAGGGCACTCAACCATGAAGTAAATTTTAATAGGTCTTCAAATGATAGTACATGACTATAAGTTATTCAGCCCGTATCCTGTTAAAATGACAGGATGGTACTGCTGCTGACATTATGGCTCAAGATGCCTTTACCTTTGAATGCTACTGGAGAGTATAACACACTTTGTTATTTTATACAGTCTAGGAATATAGATTCTATTAACTGTGTTTTCTGAATCCCAAAAATCTTATTGCCCAGCTGATCTGTCAGTGACTGTCACATCCAGAAAAATAAGCTGAAGAAATTCCTCAAATAGAGGCACTAGAAATAGGCAGATCAAAAGCAATACTGTTTTTTGTATTATAGTTTTGAATTTATACAATGAAAATTTGCATATATAGAATTTATTTGCCCCTTAAGCTTTGTGGGTTTTTTTCATATAGGAGGAATGTGTTTCAGTTTTATACCTATTTTATATATGTGTGTTTTGTACGTATAGAGAAAATATGTAGGTATGGAGAAAAGTTTATTTTCATTAACTTGAAAGAAAATAGACTAGTGATAGGTTAGCTGAAAAGTAAACAAACCTTTTGATAATTTTAAGATTTTTAGGACTTCTTTTCAGCTAAATTGGGTCATTTTCCTGCTACCTTCTGCAAAAACATTTAGACTCAATGGGATAATAGATTGAGCAATTGAATACCACACCTGGTGGGTTTCTTGCGTATTCTTGCACATTCTTGCAACCACATGAGAGATTATATGTGTGTACTCCCCGTTCTATGCAGACTTCATAGAATTATAACAAAGTGCAGGATTTCAATACCTATAAAAGATCATCTACAACAACTACTTGATGCACTTATAGATCATTTTGATCTTCAGTCAAGATCTAGCCAAGTCACAAATAGGATGAAAATAGATATGCTTTACCTTAATAAAAGTAGTAGGGCTTATCACTCTATTGTTGGAAAAACTGTAAAACAGTGTTTTGTCTGTTATGGATATCATATCAAAAGTGTAAATGAATCTAAATTGAAAATAATAATTTTCTGTATTAATCCTGTATTAATTTTCTGTATTAATAATTTTCTGAATTAATCCTAATTTTAATTTCCTTGCACTGCATTTTCTCAAAAGAACTTTGACAATATTTTTCCTAAGAAAATCCAAGTAATGAAAGAGTAGCTGCCACAGTTTATCTAATATAGTATATATCCCACAATGCTTGAAGTTCTTCTGACAAGGTTAAAAATGTTTTTTTAGACTAACACACTAAAGTAAATAGTGTTTATTTTAACAGTGGGCATCTGTCTTTGCTGACATTCTTAGGCATTTTGTAAGTTCTAAAGAGTTAATGGATATCCCATTGTACACAATTGTTCTGGTTACCTATTTGTCTGAAAGCTACCTTATGCCTCATATCTGTGAATTATAGATACACACTGCAGATGGCTTTTATTGTAGTGAAGTATTGTCCTAAGACCCAGGACAGAATCTGAGGATTATAATGAATGATACAACTAAGAAATAAAACAGATGCCTTTTCCTAAACATCTCATAAAAAGCATCAGAGACTGAGAACTGCAGCTGTTGCAACTGGTTACCATTTTGAGTAGGTAATTATATCAATGCAAAATTGGATGGATTGGCAAAATTTGGAATTATAGCAACCCTGAAATGAAACCAATTTTTATTTTTTTTAAATTTTCCCATGGATTGGGCGTGAAATACAATGAGATGTATGACCCATATGCAATTATATGTAGGAGGGACAACAACTGAAGTGTTGATGACCGTGGTAGTCCAAACCTGGAAAAGACTGAGAACAGCTTTACATATGGTGAGAAACTACTGAAAAATTATATTCAGGTCTGACATATTTATCACTTGCATGTTTTTCTTTGCATTCTTCAGAAAAGGAAAGAAATATATGAAATCCATTACGTTAAGTCTCAACACTGAGTGCAGATTGCAAAGCCATTTGTGACACACAACAGCAACCTGCAGCATGTATAATTATGTGGTGTGAGTCCGCACAAGAACTACAGATCTTAGCTGTTATCTGCTCATGATAAATTATGCAATCCATTACATGAAAGAAAATAATTCTGATTTGTAGGAGAGTCCAAAATGTACTTTTCTGCCTTAGGTATACATAAATTAGCTGGGCATGCTTGGAAAGCTACCACCTCTCCCTGACTCCCTGAAGAAAAAACCCCAAACCCCATGAAGTTACATATAGGTTTCCTCTATAAGGCAAGTTTTAAAAAAGTCTTGAAGATATTCTTCTATTCTCCTCACCCACAAAAAAACCCCCAAAAAACAAACAAAAAAAAAAACCGAACAAGCTTCTTATTTGTTAAAACTGATTTTTTTATATTAGAAGTTGAAGGATCTTGGCATTAACCCTCAGAAGGAGGTTGTATGTGGAAATTTTTAAATTGGAAACTACCACAGTGAATTCAGTTTTCCAGATTAAACAACATTTTTGTCTGTGTTGTAGTTTGATGTTGGCTGGGTGCCAGATTTCCAATTAAGCCACCCTGCTTAAGAACTCCCTTCATCAACTGGACAGGAGTGAGAAAATATAATGGAACTCTCATGGGTTGAGACAAGGAGAGGAAGAGACACTCAAAAATTATCATCATGGGTAAAACACTTGGGGAAATTCCTTAAATTGGTTGCCAATCATATCAGAGTATGATAATGAGAAGTAAACCCAAATCTTAATAATACCATTCTCCCTCTCTTCTCTGCTTCCCAGTTTAAATTTATTCCCTATTCTCTATATCCTTTCCTTCAACGGTGCACAGGAATGGGAAATGGGGTTACAATCAGATCATCACACATTGTTTCTGCCACTTCTTTCTTTTCGGGGGAGGACTCATTCCCATGTTCCAGGCCCAGAGCCCTCCCACAGGAGACAGTCTTCCATTAATTTCTTTAGTTTGAATCCTTCCCATAGGTTGCAGTTCATGAACTGCTGCACTGTGGGTCTCTTCCATGGGGCACAGTCCTTCAGTGCTCCAGTGTGGATCACCCATGGGGTCATAGGTCCTGCCAGCAAACCTGCTCCAGTGTGGGCCCCTCTTTCCATAAGACCACAGGTCTGGCCAGAAGCCTGCACCAACATGGGCATGGGCTTCCACTGCAAGCTACCGCCTCGACTGAAGTCTCCTTCCTAAGCAGGTGTATCTGGCTGAAAGCAACACACTTCTCAGGGACTGTGTCAGGAGTCACTGGTTTAGGGTCTGAAACAAGTGCCCACCATTAGGGCAGAGTCCTAGAGCACTCGACATCCACCTAAGCTGGGGACCTACTGGCAGACTGCACACCATCCCCACATGAACCGCTGAGCTACACGCCTCACCACGCGCAACGTTCTGCCCTGCTCAGCACACTCTCTGGAGCAGTTTGTACCTCCCACACTGATCCCAGCTGCACCCACTCCTCACCTGATCAGCTCTCGAGAGCTTTCACCTCCCAGCTGGTGCTGCTCAGGTGTCCCTAAGCTCAGGGAGCCCCCTGCACAGCTCAATCTCACCTTCACCCCTGGACTTACCTCAGTCACCTCACTAAAAGACTGCTTTGGTCTTAGTACACTTAAACCTCTTGTAGTTCTCCTGTTTTTTTTTTTCTTTAATTTTCCACTATGATTATTATTATTATGATTATTATTATTATTATTACTATTATTATTATTATTTTGTTTTTATTTATTTATTTCCCTTTTAATTTACTGAATTCTACTTGTGTTTCAATGCACCTGGACTTTGAAGATTTCAATGATCTATTTGCAATGATTTAATAATATTATGCTTGAGAAGGAATACCTAATTTCATGCCAGCTGCTGTATGCACAGAGCAAGGACTGGCTTTTTTCTCCCCACTTTACTCCAGAACACTGAATTTCATCTACTGCTTCACTGAGCAATTACTCCTATGTGATATCTTGCTCCAATTCTCCCATGTTGATTTTATTTTTGTAGAGCCCCAAATACTTTACATTGGTAGCAAAGTTCACTATTCACACCCATTGCAGATCGTTTATGAATATCTACAGCAATTGTAATTCCATGACTGATTCCAAGAGGCTCCATTGGTGACCATCAGCCATTGTAAAAACCAATCCATATTGTTACTCTTTGCTTACTGTATTTCACTGACATTTTTAATTTATAAGGCTATCTTTCTTTTTACCCTATAACAACTTAAAGAAACTAACCAAACTCTTTGAAGAAGAAATTGATACCTGGATACCTGTATCAGTTAATTGACTCCTTTGAAAAAATGCAAGAGATCTTTGAGGCACAATATACTTATCTCTGACTTGCTTACATGTTCCTTTTCCTCTTGTTACCACTGTTGGCACTTTTCTTGTTTCTGGTGAGGAGGCTGATTGAGACAAGATATTAAACACAACAACTCATTCAGGAGCTTTATATCTGATTTCTAGCATCCTATTATTTCTCACTGCATCAAACTGTTCTAAAGCTTTATCATGAGACTTCAGTCTTATAAAGGTTTTGATGCAGGAATATATCTTAGGTTTTACACAGTATACATCAATAGAAAGAATTGAATTATTTTTTCTGCTATCATCTTGTCCTTTTTTTTCAGTATGACTTTGACATGAAAAAAGACTGCAATTTTATTTCTCTCCATTACTTGTTATCTGAAAGACAGGCATTTAATGATGCTTTTGAAATTCTTATTATTTATTGATATTAATGATTACCAAATACCTCTAACAAGTTCCTCAATAAATTCCTCAATGCTGCCCAATATTTTCATCTTCCTGCCTTATTATGGATATGTATATAATTTCTGAGTCATATTTTTTAAAAAGCTGGATTTTTAATGTTTGTTTTCCTTACATTGCTAGACTGATGTTAAATTTGTATATATCATGCAAACTACACAGAAGACTTTTCAGCCTGCCAAACAAATATCAGACAGAATCAATAGATACTGAGTTTTTTATTTATTCCCTAACAGTCAGCCCATTGAGATGAAAAGTAAACTTTCTTTCACCAAAAGTACTTCTCCTATGCTAACCTAACACAAATACTATTAGAAGTTACAATGTTAATTGAAATAAAAATTAGAAACACTAGTCAAACATATGTAAAATGACAGCTTCCTTTAAGCCTCATTTAATAATGAAATAAACTTTGGGGATATAGAGGTAAAATTATTTAAATAAAGTACTTCCCATTGATATGGGTATGTCTGTACTGATAATTACAAGCCCTTCCAAACTGGGACAAAGTTTAGTTGCCTGTTCATTGCAGTTTTAAGTGCACTTTGTGAGACAAAAGTACATAGGAGACAATCCTCAATGTTAGTGTCTTTAACTCTACAAAAGTTAATGAAGTAAAACATCAGGGCTATATTTCTAAGAGTCTGCAGTAGCTGCACAATTAAGGAAGGAGATTAAGAAAAAATATGCTGTTTCAATATATAAGCAAGTCTCTGACAAAAGCAATTTCTATTAATCTAAAGTGTATAATTGCTGAGATAAGTCTTTCTTATGAATTGACTATCATTAGTGTAAAAATTCCTTGTTCTATTTAGTATAATTACTCAGTTAAAACTGGGATTCTCTTCTTATTAACTAGAGATTTGTTTAGGAAAAAATATTATTTTATAGTAGAGCAATAAAAATAACTGTTTTCAGCTAAAGATGCTGAAGAGAGAAATGTATCAAATACATTAAAAATGTTTATGATCAAAAAGTACCAGTCTGCTTCCTGATACACGTTTTGCAAATAATAATGATCTTGTGAAGGCACAGAGAAAAATAATGGGCTTAAAAGTTACAATTCCTGTAGGTTTTTTCATTACATTTTCTGCTTGGTAGCTAATTGTGTGTGAAAAATCAGAGGTCACCCTGAAACAATCTTTCTAAGGCCAGTTTACTGAAGTATGAATCATTAGTATATATATTTTCTTTTTGTTATTGTTCAAAAATAATCAATTTGAAGTGTCCATCTGAACTGAAGGTTAAGAATGATGAAAACAGAAATATAAAACATAATTTCCAAAAGCAAACAGAATTTGTTGCCAAGTTTTAACCAAAATAAATCTTGTTGCATAGTATTTGTATGACATTACTTGAAACTGTTTATTAGAAAAAAAGATGCAGTCTTAATGAAGACATTAATTTCTATCAGTATCTAATAAACATGCAGGTAGGTCTGACAGTCAGGTAGCATGACAAAAAATGAGATAGAAGAAGAAAACATGAGATAAATTTGGAGAAGGCAAAATGTATGGGGTAGTACATGTATCTGGACAGGTACACAGGGAAAGGAAAATAGGATGGGTGAAGATAAAGGAAAAAGGAATAGAAGAATGAACGGCAAGAGGCTGAGCAACAATCATATTGATTAAAGTAACAGACAGGTTCATTATACTTTGTCTAGCAAACCAGTAATGTTGATATTCTAATAAGCAGAGATGTTTAGACACCTGTAGTATTTCCACAAATGTGAGCATATATGAATGAACATGTATGAACAGGCACTCATTGTTCCACAGGTAGCTAGCTACACGCAACAAAAGTGCTTTGGAAAAGCAATCGAACCCTGAACGGTAGTCAGGGTAAAGCTATTATGAGAAGATAGAAACAAAGTTAAATGCAGGTCTAAAATAGAGGTTACGAAATAAATTAGGCTGGTTTTCAGTCTAAGGTTGGACTTGATGATCTTGGAGGTCTTTTCCAACCTTAATGATTCTGTAATAATGAAAAGAATGAATCTCTCATATTATGTCAGCTCAACCTGATATCTCATGATGCCTATTCATCCTTAGTTTGTCATACTCTTCAAACTTAACTCTATCCAGTGTTCACACCGTGTAGATTATTTGGGTGCTGTTCAATACTGTAAAGAGAAGCTGAGAAATATTCCCTTCCAGAAAGTAAATTACTGGGACTGAAGTAATTTTCTTTTCATAACTGGAGTAGATTTTTTACAGCTTCTACCCATCAATTACTCAGAATAAACTTCATAATGGTCAAATGAATTCAACAGCCAATTTTCTGCTCTTAGTCAGCAGTTTCACAGACCTATGGGATGACCACTAATGGAGCTGAGCTTTCTCTCCATCAGGACACTGATGTCACACAAACTTTGTGTCCAAACTGTGAGATTAGGATTCCCAAGCCATGAAATGTAGGAGAGTTCATACTGAAATGAATGGAATGCCTGATGCTTTGTGCTATTTCTGGCCTTTAAGGTAACTTAAAAGTAAAGAGCTGATATCCATTTCCTTTCCTTCAATTTCTTCTATTTCCATTTTTTTTTTAATTTTAAACAAAGAATTTATACATCCTTTTTTCAAAGGAGAAGAAAACATGAAAAGGAATATCACACCATTTTTGTCCCAAAATGCTGTCAAAACATAAATATAAAACATCAAAATATTTAAGTGTATCTTTAGGACAGAGAAAAAATATTTTGAAGTTTTCACCCTTCTGTATTTTTATAGGTTAATCTAAATCCACTTCCACTATTTATTTTCATTTGGCACTTCTGTCTTCAAAAAACCTGTTCTGCTCATCACTTGCTAATGCTAACAATACAGTAACAAAAGCTTTCCTTTAAAGGCAGTTAAAGCTGGCCTTGAGAGTTGTATTGAATCAAAGAGTTTTGAATTTTCCTCCTAACAGTTCAGCCCTTGTTTCTTTTTGCGGGCTTTTTCCTGCATAGGCAAACTTCAAAATTTGAGATGGCCTACAGAGGGGGCCAGATAAAAAGCTGGGTGTTATATTCATTAAGCTAAGTGTTAGACATTTCTCCTGATTGTGTCTGCAATTGACATGTGTAGACTGAAGAGATGTCTGAGACATTAAGTAGTTTTTCTAGCCAGCTGTGACAGCACAACTTCTACTGTAGCAAACATGTAGGGCTAAATTCAAATCAAGTTTCAGTACTATTAGTTCTTATACTAGAGTAATTTACGTGAAAGTAGGAAAGATTATTATCACAAGATTAAACGAAAGTATCCACCTTGCAGTCTGATGAACATCTACAGAAGTGACATGATAGTCATTGACCATGACACCTAGTCTTTGCACTATCTTTGGTTTTACCTCTTTTAAAAGACTCAGATAAAAGGGAAAAAGGTCTGTCTTCTGAAAATTTCAGAAACATGAGAATATTTAACTTATATAGAATTTTGTGGCTGTTGCATAAACTTGATGTGTTCCACAAACTGCTCACATCACTCATTAAGTAGTATGTAATTTTCAGTTACAAGCAAGGCTTCCGAGTTCAATGGCTACATGGATGGCTCATAAGATTCAGGGCACACTGACAATCTCTTTACAAACATTCTTTAAAGGAATATAAAAAACTCTGTGAAGTAGAAAAAGTAAAATTCAAGCATTATGGGTGTTTGTGGGTAGAGAAGCTTTGTAACGTAGATGACAAAAAAGTTTTACTTCTTGTGATCAAGTATAAAACAACCACTATCAAATGAGCTGCAAATCACTAAAAATTTATTTCTTATATCTGATGCCAATTGACTATGGACGTTTAGTCTGCATTACTGCATGCTGTAGAGATTAAAATTAGTCTTTCTTAATGAAAAAAAATATAGATGAACTACTGAAATGCTCATAAATATAAAATACTTTTTCTCTTTAGAGAAGGTCACCCCTGTTTCCTTGACATGACTCAACTAAGTAAAAGTGACAATTTAGATGTTTCTCTTATGAATTAATGCAGCTTCACTCATATTATTGCAGGCACAACAAACAATGAAAACTCTGTTTAGTAAAACTCTACAACTATTTATTTCTCAAGGGTGTATAAATTAAATGGCAAAGCCATGGAGTAGAAGGTTTTCCTCAAAGAAGTAGGACTTGCACAACCTAATGGGTAAACAATTTCTAAAAGAGAACCAGGATGGGACTAACAGAGCTGGACAGAGTAAAGCAAGAATTATGGAAGACAATATAGGGATGCTTTGGGAGGTTGAAAATGGCTCTTTGTTATGAATGACTCATGCATGAAATTAAGTTGAAAAGGAATTTCCATGCCTAAGGAAAGATTTTCCATAAATTTATCACAGAGCACTGAGTACCACTCCAAAAAAGATAATGTTTTCTACAGGATTTTTCAGTATTTACTGGCTTCCAAATATTACATCATATATGTCCCAAAAATACCTCCTAGATATATAGGAATTGATAGCAAAAATAAGTTACAATAGTTGTAGACGTCCCTTGAACCCTACCCTGCATTGTCAAAATAATACAAGACCAAGAGAAATTTCTTTGAGTCTTCTTACTTATCCCTACATTGCTAAAGGATGACTCTGTGATGTACATTTTATGCCATCAACAGAACTACTCAGTACGTGAAAACTGCCATTTATTTTATTTTAGAGATGTATTTATTAATTTTTTTCCCTCCTATTATATGATCAAAAACATTTGCTGATATTTATGGAAGATTATAGCTGACCAAAGTTTGGGGATTTTTTCTTATTCCTGGGAAACACAATACAAATTAAAGAAAGCATGGGTATGCTTGCATATGATTGAAGGGGAAAAAAAGTAGATTAGGACAAAAATAAAATAATTTTTTAAGTTTAAAAATTGGCTTCCAAAAATGCTTCCATCTTTCTATACTGATCATAGCAAGTGATTTCAATCTGTCCTAGGTTATTTTCTAATAGAGTTTCAAGAAAATAATAAAATCACATTCTATACAGGTTCTTTACAAAAGAATTTCTGCTTAAATAAAATTGTAAAAACATTTTCAATTTCATCATATTTCCCCCTATCCTCACCTTGTAATTATATGACTCAATAATTTTCATTGTTATCATAACTCAAAAACGTAAAAACCAAGTGAATAATTGTTAATTCACATAGTTAAATCAGTGTTGACCTAGTATAGACAATTTTCTTAGCATTTGTCTCTTTTTCTGAAAGCTGACAGCTTTTCAACAGCAGATTAAAATATATTCAATTGTGAGTCTTAATAAGAATCTTATGCACCTTCATTTTTTACACAGAAGAAAAACTTTAAAGTTATTAAGTTTGCAAAGCTGAATAACCAAAAGAAATAATATTGCAGGATTAGTCTCATTGTGTTATGCAGATGCACTGAAACTGCGTTCAGTATTACATTAGCATCACATTGTAAATACTTTTCTACTATGTGGAATTCATGGTGCTCATGGAGTTTACAATTGTTTCCTCTATCACTGTGTTTCTACAATATTTTAAACCTTCTCTGATTATAAAACTTTTGTTCACAGCTTCTGCATGGCATTTATTACAACAACATTTGTTAATATGTGATGTAGCAACTCTATTACACATAGACATTCATCTGACTTGGGTCAAAAATGTATTTAAAATCACATGCAACCATCTTTTTAGTAAAGAGCCTCAGAAAAATAGAACTGCAATATGTGTGACAGGCCATATACCCAAACAGTTAAGGGACAAGGTCAGGATGTTGTAGGGAGGAACACAATTTCCTGAGATCTTTTAAAAAGGAGAATCCCTAAAATGAATTAGCATAAGTAATATCTGTTGTATTAGGAAATGAAGGATAAGAAAAGATAGGTGAAGAAGGCTCCAAAGCTTCTACAGTATTTTATTCCATCACAAAATATTTAGTTTTCGTATCAATAATATAGAAGACTTAATAGTAATAACAACTGGTAGCTTTCCCAACACAAACTGATTTTTGTAGAACCATTATATGAGGAAGGATGTCATTATTATTTATGTCCTATTTAATAAAACATAGGTTGAGAACAAAGACATTGAGATAATAAGGTCAAAAAGAGTCACTAATTGTATGTGCCCAATTTCACCTAACCTGGACCTGATTTTTAGAGAATATAATTGTATATTACAGTTTATGAATTCAAAGCACAACTCTAACTAGCTTATGCTGCAGTTATGAGTACCCAGTTGTTTTGCAAATCAGACCATAGGGAATAAAGTCAGTCACCCAGAAAATGAAGAATACATAATCATTGTCCACCTGTGATAATGTGATTTAAGTGACTGATCCAGACTTACACAGGAAAACTGAGCAGACACCTGAAAGCAGATAATTTCCCTGGGCATTTCTCAGCTGCCTTCTCCTGCAGCTCCTCTGCCTCTTTTACCTAATGCTTTCCAATGTTTAGAATAATTGAAGCAGGAGTCCTGCAGAGAGCAGTCTCCCTTATATGTCCAGGTTTAGGATATGTGGTTAAAGGGAGAACAGAGGGACAATGGCAGGCTCTGGGTTAGACCAGGGAAATCATACCCTACCTAACAGCTCCCCTCAAATCCCAGAAGAGCCATCAGCCCACCAAAGGCCCTTCTCTGCAACACCAGAGGAATACAGGAGTACAGTGACAGACAGGAAGCCAAAGTAAAGATTGAGGATGGCACACACTGTCCAGGCCCTGTCATCGGTCCCATCCTCTAGACATGGAATTGGCTGTTCTGATCATCTTTTAGATTATTTGCTGCCCAAAAAATGGAGGAAATGCTATGGGATGCACAGGAAAAGCATTTTGGGATTCCACAGGATATTTCATCGGGTATTTAGAAGAGAAATCAAAGGTGGGAAAGGTTTTCATGATTTGGGGTGGAAAAAATGAGGGAATTAGAAGGATAAGAGAAAAAAATTGTCCATTCTCATGTAAGCAGGGGCTGATCAATAGGCTTATTTGGCCATGCCCTGTACCTGAATCACTGTGGTCTGTCCTATCATTTACTACACTCCACTACCAATTATGCTCTGGTAAGAATCTCTTTGTGCATGCATGAAGTTTAACAAGGGTAAGAGCTGGTTTCTGCACCTGGGACAGGGTAACCCTAAACATAATGAAAGGCTGGAGTGCAGCGCCATGGAAAAGTATTCAGGGCAATCCTGGTTGATGGCAAGTGGAATATGAGTCAGCAGTGTCCCAGCATCCAGGAGGGCAAACCATGCCATGTTCTGGGGGACATCAGGGACAGCATCACCAGCTGGGCAAGGGAGGGGATTGTCCTGCTCTGCTCTGCTCCAGGGCAGCCTACCTGACACACTTGTGCAGTTTTGGGCACCACAATACAAGAACATTCAAAGGAGGCCCATGAAGATGGTGAAAAGTTCAGTGGGAAAGATGTTCGAGGAGCAGCTGAGGTGACTTGATTTGCTCAGCCTGGAGCAGAAGAGACCATGGGTACAACCCAATGAAGTCTACAGCTTCCTCATGATGGGGAGGGCCAGTTTTTCTCTGTGGTGACCAGTGACAGGACCTGAGGGTGTGGCCTCAAGCTGCATCTGGGGAGTTTTAGGTTGGATATTAGAAAATAGCCCTCCACACACAGGGTGCTTGGGCACTGGAACAGGCTCCTCAGGGAAGCTGTTACAACTCCAATCCTGCCAGAGTACAAGAAGCTTTTGGACAGCACTTGCAGACACATGGTGTGATTCTTGAGGGGATCTTTGCAGTGTCCAGAGTTGGACTTTGATGATCCTTAGGAGTCCCTTCCAACTCAAGAAGTTCTATAATTCTGTGTATGTGGATCTCTGGTACAGAAATTGAAGTGACTGTTGGGATGCAAATGAGGCCAATCCAGATAAAAAATGAAGTGTCCTGGGACTAAGGACTTGCCCTGGATGTGTGTGTGTCTAAGCCAGAGAGCACTGTGGGTTGGCTGTGCGACCAGGGAACTCCTGGACATCTCTCTGTGTGAGTGAAATGATCTGTAGCAACAAATGGAGTAGCACTGTGACCTTGGGCACTTGTAAATTCAGATGCCAGCAACTGAGGATGCTGGGATCCTGGCACAGACACTGGGTATCTGAATCCAGCTGCTGCAGGGAAAAGCGTATTTCATAGATGTATTTATTTCCACTCCTGAACTCTGTTCTGGCTCAATCAGAAAGGGTAGCAGGATGAGCCTGTTGATGCTGTGTTCATGCGAATGCTCTGTGTGTGCCTCTGGGATCTGTGTGGACAGCCCTTCATATCCAAACATATATCCAAATATTCTCTGTCTGTCTGTGTCTACTGGGAACATATTTTCAGCCTCACTTCAGGCTGGACGTGGGGGCAAAGAGCTCTAGCAGCCTTGCCTCTCTCAGGTTGTCAAATCTAGTATAAAATATTTTCCTCTGACAACTGGGATTTATTCTCAGAATTGTGTTTTGTAAACTTAATGGATCAGGGAATCCATAGCATAAAAATTGGGTCATAAGTAAAACCGTAACAGAAGGTATGCACATAAACAGGTCTTATTAAGTTATGATTAATTATTTTAGTCATAGCTTTTCCTAACATTTTAAGTTTTTTGGCTCCGTAACTCCTTAATACCCTTCTGCTAGGACTCTGCAATGTTTTGTAACCAATTAAAGCAAAATTGCTGTTTGTCTGTGTAGCTGCTGTTCTTTTTAATGTCATATTTTATTATTATGAAATAATTCTAATGTTAACTTCCATAACTTCATAGACTCTCTGATGTCATGTGACCATTACATGGTATTAGAATAATAATGTATGTAAACCCAGGACAACAGTTCATGCTATGACTCTGAAGATCCAATGACTGAAAAGGTTTCTCAACTGCAATTATAAGGTTTTCTGGCAAATTCCATGTTTAACTTTTCTGTATGCACTAAACAGATTGCCACACATCTTTTATCATACATGTTTCTAAATACTACTTCCTTTAAAGGAAAAATAAATTAGCTACTTAATATTCATTGACTATTGAACCATTATTAAAGTGTGAGTTAATGAAGGTCATGAATCACATGTTTCCACCCACATTTTCTTCTGTCAAATACCCAGCAATTGGAATATGCTCAAAATAAGTTTGCTTGCTGATAATGCACCAGAGGTAGTCTGCATGCAGAATAGGCTGACAGTGTTAATGCAGAATTAGTCCAGTGTATCAAAGACACAAGAAACTACTTCCTGCTTATTTTGCAAAATCTGAAGCAGTTCTCATGAGTGCAGAATTTCCCAGGATTTACTCTTAATGTGGAGCAACCAACCCACTGAGACAGCTAAACAATAAAAAAAACCAGGCAGTATCTTCAAATTTAGGGGCTAATTTAGAAAACTTTCTGTCCCAATAACACTGTATTGCACAGTGCTGTAGATGCTTTAACTTTAGCTATACTGAGGACCTTTCTCTTTCTGCTCTGTAGCCTGCTGCTCAAGTGAGACTCTTATAACCTTTCCTTATGCATCTTGAAGCTGCTCTGACATTGCCTTTACCCAGTGCCTCAGGTGCTGCTATCCTCACAATCTTACAGTGTCAGACTCTGAAGGATAGTTATGTCTGTTAGATTAGGTTCCTTGTAGGAGGTTAATATCATTATTGTTTAAAACACTCTTTTCTTCTTCCGCTTGCTCACTCCTGTCTTATAGATATTGTCGTCTAACTCCATAATAAAAACTTATGTTTCAGTTTGTAACTTGAAGACCTGGTAGGTAACATAAAGGACAACTGTTATTAATACATAAAAAAGGTATACATGAGTTGGGAGAGAGATTCTTCCCAATTCCCCACTATCCCCATCATTTTAAAAAATATTTTCCTAAAGTAATTTTGAAGTCGGAGCACTCCATCACTACAAATCCCACTAAAAAGGCTTTGTGCATGTAAATTTGCCTTAATTCTATTTGTACCCTCTAGAAAAAGAGAGTAATTATGTTAGTTTGTAATTTTTTTCACTGTTTGTGACTGTCTTTATGATGCATACAGCATTGAATGAGAGTCTGTTCTTAAAATTTCTTTCTGACTTCTTATTTACTTCAGAAGTAAGGCAGCATTTATTGAAAAATACCAGTCCAGGAACAAATCCATAAAAATTCTTTACTTGCTCTTATCAAGGCACACAAATAAATTGTGATGTATCTCATGAAGAACACTAGAAGAAAAGTTGGATGTTACATGTTCTACTGCAGCACATTCTTTAGCTTCCTCTTCTTTGATCCTATGTTAATATTTAGTGATAATTTTGCCTTGGCTCTGTTTCCCATATTTTTAATCAGCATTTATTTCTATCAGAGATATGCATTGGTTCTAGAGTCAGTTCACTGTTTCCAAATCAACTGGGATTTTACGCTAAGTTTTTTTTTCAATATCTGGTCTTAGGGTTTTTCTGCATCTAAAACATATGATCCTACTTTTACCACTATTAGAGAATGGTGGTAAAACACTAAATCCTGGTAAATAATACAGGCAATTGAGTTAAGTATTGTCAGAAATCTAATTTTCAGGTCATGAAAGACCAGTGCATTCTTAAGATTTAAAATATAACTCGAAGCAGTGCTTTCAAATCTAAATCCAAACTCAGCAGGAGTTTTCATTTATCCAGTTTTCAGGTTTGGCAGAGAGTAATGCTTAACAGGGTTACTTAGCCTTTTTTAAATTTTTCCTATTAGTAACTACACCTTTGTGTGGAGCAGATGTTAGGTTTGTGCAAAATGCTTGTTTCAAAGCACTGCACATTCAAAGAAATTTAGGCCTGCCTTTTGATTTTTCTTTTTAATTATCTTGATTGAAAATTAAGCTGTTTAGTTAACATTATTTACCAGCATTCTCTATCTATACATTATAAAATGTAGGTAATTTACTCAATTTCTTATTTTTTTTCCTCACATATGGAAGTGGGAGTGTTAGTCTTTTTTTTTCTCTCTGGCACAGACTACAAGTTTTTTCTTTTCTCCATTTTTACTCAGGTCACTGTCTAGCATATCCAATTTTAATCTAATGTGGTGTGGCTGTCTAGCATAGCCAATTTTAATCTAATTTGGTAAATTTTAACTATATTATGAATTGTTTTTCCTGGGTTTGGTGATTTTTTGGGCTTATGGGTTTTTGCTGTTTGTTTGGTTTTTTGTTTGTTTTGGTGATTTGTTTTGGTTTGGTTTTTTTTTTTTTTTGTTTTTCCTGTTTCTTTTTCTAATTCTGATGTGAGGGTTTTTTTTTTTTTTTCAGTTCAAAACAATGAGTAGGGGTTTTTTTTGACTTACTTAGAAAAGATATGCTGCCAGGCATACTGGCACTTCTTCAAGAGTTAAGTAAAAAGACTAATGATGAAAATTGAGAAAAAAGAAAAATTATTAGGTTTTTTTTTTAAATAATTATGTAAAACCATCTGAAAGAGACAGTATCTGAGTTTAGGCAGGAAAATATGGTGTTATATATGGAAAAGAAAAAATAGGGTGATAATCTCTTATCTTGTTGAATAAGACAGTGATGTAAGGCAGTGCATCATTTTCATAGTTATTCTAGTGTATTGCTTAAAAAAAAGTTGAGAAATGCTTTAGAATCTGTTATAACAGAAATGGTATCTACTCTGTGATTCCTATTTCTAAGACATTCTCAAATACAGTGTGAACTGTTATTTATTATCCTTTACCTGTCTTTCATGTTTACAGAGAAAGCTGCCTCTACATTCTCCTCTCTTTTTCAGCCAGGTTATTTTTTTACAAAATTTCTACTGATATGAGAAATTCTTGCTGGTGGTGATACTTTTCGATTGTAACAAGAAATCTCTTTTAAGATGCTAGAATACTGAAATATACATCATTAACTCTAGTCTTCTGGCCAAATTCATGTTGGGCCATCTACCCAACTTTTAAAGATGTCTTGATGTTTCTGTTGGAGAAGTTATTTATCTTTATTACTGGCCTAAGGCAGGACTGATGTGATTTGTTGAACAACTGTTTCATTTCAGTAGCAGTAAATTGATTAGGCTTCCTCAGAACCCTTGAAAAATTTGTGAACTCTGGAAGGGTCTGAATGAACTGGTCTCTGCTCACAGACATGGCTATATATTTGAGTCATAATTATCTCAGTTTTCTTTAAGGTTCATACAAAGGAATTTGTTAGATTCTAAATATGATTTCTACACTTAAGACCAAATGTGGTAGAGTTTACATTCAGTTTAATGTTAATAAAAGTTACCTATAAATTTTATTTACACTTTCCAAATAATTTCAGTCTCATTTTAAAATATTTTAAGAACTTCTGAGAAGATCTATTGTAAAAAGTTATAGATGCCTTCTCTTAGTGAAATGATCCTGAAAAACATGAAAAAGAAAAGAATGTAACCTCTCAGTTACTTTAGAAAAAGCTGGCATGACAGGCCACATACAAATAATTATCACATGTTTTTCTCTGTAGGTAAATCTAGCTCTGCCTTCCACAAATAAATATTTACTACCATAACTCCAGGTATTCTTGGCAAATGAAGGATTTTTATATTCATATGTCCTACAAGCTTCTATCTATTTGCAGTGTAAAACTCTCAATTCTAAAGCAACAGCAGACATAATTAAAGGAGACTTAGATAATTGAAAGCATAATAGATTTTTCTTTCAACAACAAATTAACTAGTGGTCTAAACAAAATTGTACCACAAGTTATGTATTTTTTCCTCATGTCAGAGCGACTCAACACAGAGGGTCATTGTATCCCTTGAATCTCACCTACAGTTTTGGAGATACAGCTCCTGACTGTGAAGATTCCTTCTGGCATTATGGCAATCTTTAGCTCTTCATTCCTCTCCATAAATAAAAGCCTCAGCAAAGAGCTGAGAAAGGGACTGCACATCACAGTATAAAGCTGAGGTTAAAGAAATGGATTTGAATGTCTTCTGTAGAGTATAACCTGAAACACCATAAAATCTGTCCCACTGGAATACAACAGGCAACATGACAAGGCTGGGTTCTGGAGCATAAAGATATAACACAGAGAAAAAAAAATATTCTAAGAATTTAGCTCACTGTTTATCAATAAAATCACTTTTACTTCCACATCAATTTAATAGATTGCTATAATCTTTTCTATGAGGTTCATTAGAACTTTGCTAGCAATGTTAAATTCATTGCCTTCCCTCTCCAGCTATAAATTATATCTGAAAGGAAACTTAAAAAATCAAGTAAAGGTTGGTGTCAGAAGGGACATGTGTTGGAAGGGACAGGTGGTCACCTAGTCTAGTCCCCTTACTAAGGAGGATCAGTTGCAATATTTTGCCCAAGACCATGTCCAAATGAATTTTGAATATCTCCATGCTGTAAAATCTCTGAAATATTCTGCAGCCTCTATGGCCAACATGTGCCAGTACATTATAAAGCTATTTCCTGATGCTCAGATGGAACCTCCCATGTTTCAGTATCTATATGTTTTTCAAGGTTTTATATTTATTCCATACCTTAGCCTCTGCATGCTTTGCTTTTGGTATTCTATTTTTATATGCAATTGTTAGTTCCCCTTTTTGGTTAGAATGTTTTAGTCATTTTTTCGACAGAGTGGTGGATGTAGCTGTCAGTTTGCCATGAAAATACATATCTAAAGAAGACTTATAATAGCCCACAAGATAAAGTATGCACAAAACACAATAACAAAATAGTCAGGGGTTTTCTGTTAGGTTTTTGTTCCTCCCTTTGTTTGTTTATGCAATTATGAGCCAAGCATATAAATGAAATGGGAAATTATGCTTCCACACACTTTATCTATGTTATAGGCATTTAAATAGAAATTCAAATTACTGAAAATACAAATAACACAGTGATAACAGAGTACACAGTGGATGTTAGCTAGGTGGTTAGAAAAGGAAAGCGGAGTGAACTATTTCAAAGACAACTTACCTGTGAAATAGAGAAATATGCAACAAATTCTGTCAATCCAAAGCATCTGAATGTCTTCTAAATATTTTCAAAATGGAAATATTCATAATATCCTTATCTAGGAAAGATGCATTTATAGTCAATTTTCTGGAAATATTTATAATTTCACACCTCAGAAATTTACTTGGGTAAATAGCGAGGTGTACGGCCTCAAGAGAAACAGAGCTCACTAATACTGCAAATATCTTGCTTCTCAGAAGAATAGATTTTATTATACAAAAATTCTCTTTAGCTTTAACAGCTCAAATTGGTTTGGATGTGAAAGCAACACTTGACATTATATCCTGCCAACAGTGCTGACGCTGATAATGCTGGCCATGCAAGAGGGGCTCTTCAGTCAAAACATATACAGACAGATATCAAGACAGCTTAAGAGTTGTAAATTCAAGGTGCGCTTGAAATTCCAGTACTAATATTAGAATATCAAACAAAAATATAAATACTATTTATAGTACTCAAAATATATATACTAATAAAAATGAGCTGCCAATAACAGCTATACTAAGCAATTTTCCATTTTTTCCTTATCTAGCATGCTGAGTTAACTTCAAATCTCATCACTTTTTCCTTCAGGTACAAAGAGAACTTCTTTAACCTTGCCCTTTTAACAAAAATTTTAGTTCCTGACATCAAAATATTTTGAGAAAGAAGGTGTTCCTGACCAATAAATCCCTACAATGAAAGAATACTCAGAGGAGAGCAGTAAGGGAGATGAGCCTATTAAGCTCTGGGAGTAATGCAGGCTGTGACTGCCCACAGCTGCTGGAGAAGCTGATTGTATCTCAGGCACAGGGATCCGGAGCAGATCAAGAAGTGTAAATGTTTACCCCTGAGCTCATTAAAAGAGTGCAAGTGTGCCCCTCGTTAGCTAGACAAGCATGGGGGCGGGGGAGGCATGAATATGGGTCTCAGCCTAACATAGTTTATGGAAACTAGAGAAATTCAAAAGTATTTTGAAGGGAGTAATAGGCTTCAGCTGGAACAGACAACTCTTGTATTCCATTCTGGGGGCTGGGGATGCTCAGCATCGTGGGGGTGAGCACATCATAGACACTGACTTTGAGAGTGACAATGGCATTGAACTGTGTGCTGCAATTGCTATGTATTCTGTTAGACATAATTCACATTCTTATTCTGCTCTGCAATATATTTTGCATCACTCTGCTAATCTGTAAATCTCATGCAACATCAAGTATCTTTCATAAGTAAATTTGTTATTGAACTACACACTACATGTGGATTATCTAAAAGAACCTGTTTGGGCTAGTATAACAAAAGAGTCACACAGAGTTGGGGACTCTGGTAGAAGAGTAACAGAAAGTGCTCATATGGACATAATAAAAATCATGTGATTTAAAATTTTGCTGGAAATGTCATAATAGCATCAACATCCCAGTCTAACAACCTCTGACTCTCTTTTCTTGTTTGTTTCAACAGCAGCATATGGCAAAATAGCAATCATTACCAAAAACAAATGTTATGCAGTATTTAATTTTAATTTATCTTTTTAATGTTGCAGAGGATTATTTTTTGTATTTTAAGCATGATTATTAAAAGTACTCTCAAAACTCTGTAAATGAAAATGGTTTTTAATATATATAAAACTAAAACTTGCATATATGACTATTTGTACTGTTAATATAGCTAATGGTTGACTAACCAAAATATTATTTATAATAGAATATACAGAAACTAATATTAGCAGTCACATTCTTATCTATTAAAAATAGATGGGATTTTTGTTGAGCTAGTGGAAGTTACATAAACATAGCGGTGAATTTTAAAATCTTCAGATTTTTTATGGGAAATACAGTTGCTTTTATATTTCCTGATTGTCATAGTAAACTGGTAGTGCCATGTGTACCCTGTGTTTTGAAGTTATATATTTAGTTATGAGACATGTAGCAGACAGGTACACTTCTTTCCCCCCACCCAGTACAGCATCTAATGTCTCAGTTAATTGGTTTTTGTTTGGTTGTTTTCTTTTCTTTTAAGTTGTCAAAGCTTTTTCAGAAGCATTTGGAATACAGTAGTGTTGTCAGTCTCTGTCAAACTTCTGGAAGCTGCTGAATTCTCCTATTTTATCTGTGTATTCTAAAGATTAACCATGAATGGCAAGATTTGCATAAAAATACAAACAACAGATCAATCCAGATAAGTGTTCTTGATATTTACAACTAATGCATATGGCATTTACTATTTTCTTTCACTTTCTCTTACCTGTAAAACTATAAAGATAATATTGTTATTCTAATTACCTTAATCTAAATTATTCCAGCTTCTTATTTTTGGGAAATATCATTGACTTTAAGCAGTTTAAAAAAAAAAGAATCAAACTTGCTGATGTTGTGGTGTTGTACTGTAAAGAATAAACCACATCATACAGCATAACAGATTTAAGCATGGTGTTAAATAACATTATTCATATTAAGTTATTCAAATTGAATTAAAGTCTGAACTATAAGTCTAGTTTGTCCATTTGGCCTTCACCAGATTTACTTTGGCGTGAAAACAGAGTATGACACGTTGAATTACTTGAGATCTCTCTATGTCCCTTGTTTCCTTGGAGCATTTTGTGCTGCCATGATTCAGTCTTTTCCTCCTGTCGACAAGACAGTGCAATTGTGCACTGAAGTTCATGGATCAGGGGCATACAAGCACCAGCGGTCATGTGTCAGCAAAAAGGGATTTCCTCAATCAGGAGGATACTTCTGTGGTGGAAGAGGGAATCTGGAGAACACTTTCTGTGACCACTGGGAGATTTACTTCCTCTCAGGCTGTTTACCATCAATTGTCTAAAGAAAATATGAATTAACAGCTCTTCTGTCTCCCAAAGGAATAAATGAAGCAATCTTATTTTTAATCCTTCCTTGGTTAATTAGCTCCTTGATCTTTGTATTGCCACTGCTCTTCAAGCTGCTTTTCTTTTCTCTCATTCTTCTGCTCACTTATCATTCCATATATTTTCCCTTATACTTCACTTTACCTTCACTTCTTTCTATGCACCAAACACATCCACTGTTTGAAGTACCAAACAAAAATCTTTTCTTTCAGAAAAATTAGTGTATTATTTTTAGCAATATACCAAATTCTTTTCATCTGATGTTATGATATATTCTATTCTCTTTTGAAGTAAAAAAAGACAAAAAAGGCAAAAAATTTTAAAATTGAACTGCAGATTAAATATGTGATGCAGATTGCATCTCATAACAATGCATTATAATTCTGGTTCACAGTCAAACCAAGATTTTGAGATCTTTGAGCCTAAATTAAGAATATAAATAGTTGGTTATATAATGTACTTTAGAAATTGCTGAGTATTTTAAAAATTAATGAGATTAATTTAGTTTTGGATTTTTTTTCCAGTTCAGTCTTTCTGGATTCAATAGCAACAGTCAAAAGAACAAAAAAGACTTTATAAAATTCTGTTATGATTGTCTGATCCAGCATACTTCATACTGATGTCCTCAGAGACAACCAGCCTTTCTTTGGGTCACAAAATGAGTATCACTGTTTCTCAAAAATCCATCCACAGTCACTTGCACATCTTTGTGAGACTCAAAACTTGCAGTTTCTTGTCCTCCCCTAGCACACTTGGTGACAGAGGCAGAGAAAGAAACTGATACTGTCCTTACACTGTGCACACACTATTCAAGAATAAATGCAACTGGTGCTATGAACAGTTTTGCTCACCAATCTAAAATATTAAATTGCCGATCTAAGTACAGACTTTATGAAGAAAATTAACTTCCTCCCAGCCAAATTCATTACAATCTCAATGCCTTTTTCCGTGCCATGTACATCATTCTCAGGCCCTACATTATTCAATATATTTCTATCAGCCACATCAAACCCTTTTCTGTCCTTTGATATGTAAACAGATAGTATTCTGCTAGTCTAATGTCTATCTCCATTCAAACGTCCATTCAGTTCATTTAGTTCTTGACTTAAGCCTTTTCTGTTGTGATGGTCATTCAGGACAGATTGATGAACTAAATTCCATTACATCTGAACATTTCACTAATATGTCCAAGCCATAGGTTGCATCACTCTAGCCTTCCTCCATAGAAAATATAGTGAGCAGTTCATTTAAGTAGTCACCCTAGACATAGATTTGGAGCAGAAAATCAAATGAAATAGTGTCATTGCTCAGGCTTAATAGGGAAACCAAAGAATTATCATCCATGATATTACCGTTTTTACAATGTAGAAATGATGAAACATAATATACTGGATATTAATATTCCATTATAGTAGTGATGCATCTCTTATCTAAGAAAGCACATTGACTATAGAGAACATGTGCATCACACTATTTTAAAATGAATCACAGCTTTTATCTCTTTACATTTATTAGCAGCTTCAGGAGTGTGCCCCCTATGTTTTTTTTGCATGATTTTATGATTATTACTAGGAGCAATGAGCATGTTTTACACTTTTCTGATTCTTTCTTCTCAGCCTCCTTCAGTGAAGAAATTTGTTCTTAAGACATCCTGGGGGAAAGAAGTAGGGGGTAGATAAGCACATTCCTTATATCAGAATTTTTGCCAGTGTCCTTTTAAAGATATATTTATTAGCTATAAATGCAGTTAAACCTTGTCATAGAACATTCCTTTTTTATTATTACATTTTTAATAGTTATTAACTAGTATAGCTACAGTAGAGTACCTATATAAAGTACACATCATATCACAGGCTGCTTTCTTAAATATTCATCATCTACCTCCTGCAAAAAAGCTGTCTTACATTTTAAAGTAAACATTTGTTTCTTATTTGGCCACCTCCTACTTGGGCTAAAAATTTCACAAACTTGTTTTTTTCAGGTTTTAGGGATGGAGGTTGGGTAGGGGGTGAGGCCATAGATTTTTGTTTAGCTGGTTGTTTGTTTTTTTGGTGGGTTTTGTTTGCTTGTTTATTTGTTTGTTTGTTTTTGTTGGAAATATTTTCATTTTGAAACATGTTTTCTTTTGTCAGCTCTGATGACAACTCATAATTCATACCCTATCAACCTTTGACTCGGAAGAGACAAAACTCTACATCCTCTGATAAGTGGAAACGCTGAAAGTCACATACTAGTAGGATGTTTTCTTTCTACAGAATTGGAATCTCATAAGTTGTGATTTTGGATTGCCTATCTAATCACTGAGTATGTCACACCCATGACAAAACAGTCAGAATTATCTCTGTAGTGTTCAGATTTCTCTTCTTCATTAAGAAAACTTTGGGGAAGCATGGAAAGAACTGTGGAGAATCAAATCAGGCTTGCTGCTGGGAAGATAGAATTGAAATCTGCACTCTCCTTCAGTCAGTATGATAAAAATCCAAATGATTTATCAAGAGTGTGGGTTATCTAAGGACTTGCTTTCATGTATCAGTACTTTAAATAAACTGTGCCTTATATACATGAAACCATTAAAATGATGGACTGTGTGTTTCCTGACCAGTGTGTGGTTCCTAAGCAAGCGACTAAGTAGCAACCACAGATTTGCAATAGGCCTGAGATAAAATATGCTTTGATAGAATTTACTGCTTAAGCACATACAGAGTTAGTAAAAAGATTTGCAAACATAGGGTTAGACAAAGTAAAGAGAAAGGAGATATTATTAGAAATAATAAGACTAATTGTCAGGCTTTCTTTCTATTGATTTGAGTATTTGGTTGATTGACTAATGTAAGCAAATTATTAAATGAAATGTTACTCAATCTCATGTTTCTATTTGGATACAGACAAACTAAGGAAGTTGTATAGCAGGGAACTTACATTTCTCTTTCTCAATGCATGACTAGAACCAGAGAAGAAGTCTTTGTCTTTTTTCATTGAGTTCATTTAGCAACTGAAAAAAAAGAATAAGGACACTAAAATATAATTTCTGCATTTTTGCACTTGCTTTGTTACTGCACTCCCATCTTATTACTGAGTACTCCTCTGTGTTTTTTACACTGATGTAGAGTTACTGATATCAATGAAACTATCCTGACATCCTGGATCTTTCACCTCAGAGTGTCAGAGAACTTAAATTTTTTCATGTTATTTATTCTTTTACATTTGAGGGCATAATATTTAATTGAATGTATTATTTAATATTAAACAGTTCAGTGGTGCCTGACTCTTACTGGGAAAAAGTATTTGCACTTAATTAGAGAGCATTTATTGGATTGCATTTTGTCCCTTTTTTATCACAGGTTAAAATAAAAAGAGAACATGCAAGAACAAACCAGAAGGAATGCTTTTTATCATATTCTGAAGGTTATACTGCCTGATGAGCAATTGCTTAATATTTCTTTATGGCATGATTACCTACCTTTCTCTTCTAAAAATCCCAGAAGTATTTAGAAAATGCCTGAGGTATCACAATAATGTGCAGACACAGCCTGTCAGACACACATGAATTAAACCTGACCAGAAGACTCCCATATAAATTGAATTTCCCTGAGTTCGCCGCTCCTTCAAAATGAAAATTTCTCATGGTGCTGAACCAGTATCTGTCATCAGTCAGTACGGTAAGTGCAGCTCAAAAGGAAGGATCCCAGTGAGTTCACTACTTTCCCAGCACATTTTCAGCTCATAGCAGTTGATACAATAAGGAATGGTACTCAGCTAGAAAACTTGAGTGACAAAAAACTCAATGTTCTCTTCTCATTAATGCATGATTTTGACTGAATTTCTTTCAGTTCCAAGTTCCTTTCTAAGAGGATGGGGTTTTTGTTTGCTTTTTTTCTGAGTTCCCCCTTTTTTAAGTCTAAGATCTAGCATATATTTGAAGATATTTTTCTTCTTTTTATCCAGTTTGCTCAAAAGGAGGCTAGAATGACTAAAGTTTGTGTGACTCACTCTGGTGAACTGCATGATGTCCTCAGTGAACATTAAATTCAATGTGCCCTGTTGCAGCAATAAAATCTTCTTTGTGTAATGAGCAGTATATGTGGCACTTCACCAACAGCTGAGAAAAAGAACAAATTGTCATTTAGAAGGATAGACTTCCTTCAGGCCTTTAGCCTACCATGGAATGCACAACACATGGTAGAGCTTGGTTTGTCTGCCCTTTCCTGATCAGCTAGCATTAAACAATTTTTTTTTTCTGCACTAATGTAAATGGAAATCTCAGTCTGAGACTGGCTGAAAATTTTGGTTTGGAATTACAGAAATAAAAAACCTTAACAGTCCAGCATTTTTAGTTGTAGTACCTAGTAGTACTACAACTTCTGTAGGTTTTGTGCATTTTTTTCTCCATGTTGGGTTTTAATTTCTAATTTATGACATTACACACTTGATCTGTAATCTAATATGTAACTCTGAACTGTCAAGTGTATATAGGTCCTTTGTAATTTCATAACTTGCCTAGTTAATATGTTTAGAGAGAATTTTAAGGTACACATAGTAATCATTATTCTTACTCCTAAATTAAAAAATATTTCAAAAGAAACAGTTTCCTAATGCCTAAATGAAAACTTGATAATAAAGTACTTAATCTAATGAACATAGACACAGTTTTTAGTCTCCATAGCATGAATTTATCAAGACGTTTATTAATTGTCTGGAGAAGGGATGAGAATAACCTTTTTATTTCAAAAATATCAGCACTACCATTAAGTAAAAGGATAATAAAAAATAATTTCAAAACCAATCCAGACTCAAATATATGAAGAAATAAATGATTGAAGGATTATGTGATTGAAAACTTCCTCACAGTCATTGCCCAAAGAGATTTCTGTCTTGTGATTTTCCATGGTATTCTTGTCATTACAGTAGGTTAGCTCTTTAACCTTGACTTCCCATGCTCATTCACGTCAACTTCTACTACACAACTGGGATTGGTAGAGTGCTCACATTAGATTTGTGTATAAGCTGCAAGAATATTTCAGAGGGGAATTTTCTTGCAAAATCAGCATTCTTATTCCATACTGTACAGCTGCATTCAGAAGAGGAGTAAAGCAGAGATGCCAGGACATACTGCATCCTTCAGTTTTCATCAACCGATCTGTCTTCTTTTTTAGTTGATCTTTCAACTAGTTGATCAATTCAGATTTAAGATAAAGTATTTTAATTAATATAGGAATGCTGGAAAATAGTGCTTTGAGACAAATTGAAATAAGAGAAACATGTCCCTCTCAAAATAGGAAAAAAAATCAGTTAAAACTGAACAAAGTTGATAGATCTTGCACATATTTCCACTATTGTATTGATAAACATGGAAGGGATTAGAAATTGTATTATCTCCTCTCAGTTTGCCCTTCAATTGCTCTAAAAAGCCCAGGGAAAAAAAAAAAAAACAAATAGAGAAAGAGAAACTGTAGAGTAAAGGGATGTATAATTCAGTTCCAAGTCTCAGGTTTCATATTTACACTGCCAGTTAAAATATATTTAACTGCTGACACTCAAGAAATAACTGAAGTGTAACAAAGCCTTACCTCAGAATACATTTCCATCCCTGTAAACATATGTATAAAAAGTTGTTTATTTCCTAGACATCCTATTATTGTCATCTGTATGTGATTTGACTGTACAGGTTATGACAGAAATAAAGCTTAGCGTTACTATTTGAATCTTAAAAATGGAAAAAAAATCATGACCCTAAGGACCTTTCTGAAAATATATTCTAAAATACATTACAAATAAACCTTGCACACTGGATCATAAACATGTATGTTAAGTGTTTTTACAACAAACTGTGATTTATAAAAATAAACTGTTCTATTCCACGGAATATCTGGAAATGTATGAAGATACTCTCAGTCAATAATCCAGAGAGTAGGAAGATGGAAAAAAAAAATAGACAAGATATGAATATAAGGTTCAATTCAAAGCCCAAGAAAGAAGGAAGGTTTCTTCTCAATTCCTTCATTGGGCCTATGTGCTGAGTGACACACTATTACCTGTGACTAAGGAACAAAAAATTCGTGACAAACAAATATCTTTGCTATAGTATAGATGTTGTTCAGAGATAAGTACTGCACTAGATTTTATTTACATATTCTTTTAAAATGAAAGGGGCTTGCTTATTAATAGTCAGAAATCCTATTTATTGCCCATTACTTTTTTCTGTTGTCTTTCACAGTTGAAAAATTCTGAACTACAGCTGAATAACTGTGAAAACACTATGTATTTGCTGTTTATTAAATTTAAAAAATACCTCAATACACTTTCAGTACTTTTTGCCGGAACTGTAGAAATATAATATATTAGAGAAATCTTAATAATATAGAGATGAACAATGTGAGGTTTTTTTCCAATTGTAAAATGTGGTATTTTATTCCCAAATAAAATTAATACCGTATAAGTAATCTTTAATAGGGTATAAGTAATCTTTAAACTATTTAAAGTTGGAATATCTACAATTAGAACTTCAGTTACTATGTTCTTTTTTCTATATACACTAGAATTCAGAATAGGGCAAGTTTGATGGTTACTCAGGTTCTAAGATTTTGCCTGGCATTATAGACAATATATCTGATTACAAAATTCATTCTTTTACTTTTATGGAGTATGTGTAATACTGATTTTTTTTTTTTAATCTGACTAATGTCAGTGACAAAACACAACATAAAGTCCTCAGCTGAAGTATCTAATTTCCAAAATACCAATAATTGTGAAAAAATATTTTTTAGTTCATTAAGTATTCAGGCCTATCATAACAAATAAATTTCATACTACAGAGATATTTGTTATTCTATTCTTGAATTTCTCTAAATTTTTATTAGTATGTGGTAATTGGCACAATACCATATTGGTGCAATTCTATTGAAATCAGTAAATGTTGTGACATCTTCAATATCTTAAATTTTTACTACAACAAAACCCCGCACCTCTGATCTTTAGGATGATTACTTTCTGGTTTGGGTTACATAAACTTCTGTGAAAAGATGTAAGACCTGAACCTCTGCTCCCTCAGCCTCAAATTCATGTCTTAGCACATGGGTGGGCAACATATCTTCAACAGTTTTTACATCTCATTAAACAATGATAATTGCTTTAATTTGATTATGTGGCAAAATGCATGTGTCATGAGGTATAATCATCTAATCAGACCTTTCAAACTCAAGACATTTGATCAGGCAAGAGATTTTGACCCTATAATAACAGAAAAACTAGAAAGCACTTAGAAAAATAAATATAAGGACCGAAAATGAAAGCAAGCCACAACATGAGTGATTGTCTTCAGTCTGACTACTTGATCACTGTTTTAGAGGAGCAGCTGTGTTCTATGAGGACCTAACTTTGTCATAAATAAACAAAAATAGTACAAAGACTGAGAAATCTTAAGTGAATTAAATAAATTTTATTGATTTCAAGACTTTAAAAAAAATCATACTATCAGATTAGAAAAGACATAAAAAACCCAAAATACAATATAATCATTGCAATGAACTATGCATCAAGAAGAACACAGTTTCTCTACAGATCTGCTGCATTGTGTCCTGGTTCTTTGCTAGTGTGTTGCTATAGGACACAAAAAAACCAACACCCACATTGGAACCTCCAAGGTAAAAAGAAGGGAAGTTTAATTTCTTACTCCACCATTTATAGACTTTCAAAAGTGACAGTGGATTGGAGGATGAAAGTGCTACCTCTCCAATGACACTGGACAAGACAACAATCCATCAAATTTCTCCTCCTTCAGAGAAAAATATAAAACAATAATTATTTACAAAAAACTGCATGAGAAAATTCATTACAAGAATGTAAATATCAGAAGGCTTAAAAGAACTTAGAAGAACAGGGTGACACTAATGAGGAATTATCATGTTTCATTATGTTTACCTTTCATTATGTTAACCTCCTGCAAGGTCACTTTTATCATTGCAGGGCTTTGTGGACACCCATGTGCTCTGGCCAAGCCATCACCATGGCTCTGCCCACGGCCCAGCCCATGAGTCCCTGACTCAGTGACACTGCAGCAGGGCTGGTCCCCATGTCCCCACTGCCCTGAGCTGCCCTCCATGGACCCCACCCACGAGCACAGGGCAGCCCAGCCCATGCCCAGCCCATGCCCAGGGAGGTGCCCAGAGCATGGGGTGGGGCTGCCCTCTGGAGCTCCTGGCTGTGGAGGTTGGCCAGAGCCTGGCCCCATCCTGCTGGTTTGCTGGGGTGTCCCTGCAGCTGCCATGCTGCTGGGGGGCACCCACAGACACACTCGTCCAGGAGAGAGTTGTCAGCACTTCCAGCCACATTCATCCCTTTGAAAGGGTGATATAGGGCTCCTGAATACACATACAGCTGTGCACTAACAGTTTTCATGGGCTTCACACCACGGCCTTTGCTGTAGTGTGGCCTTTTCCTTAAGTTCCACATGGGAAATAACTATGCAAAGCATTTTTTCTCTTAAAAACTACTTTTCCCAATCATACTGAATGTGACAGCACATATCTAGAAAACAAGACCTACAGTGAACTCAGAAGACAGCCACCATTTATCTCTACTCACCTAAATACTTTCTGTGTTCATATTGATAGGCTGCAGAATTTACAGCAGTCTGACCCTAAAAAAAAAAATAAAATAAAAGTATATACCCTGTTTCCTCCTTTTGTTTGTTTTGAGCTAGGCACGTAAGTTTGGAATAAAATGACTTGGTAATTAAAGCAATCTTTCAAAAGCCCAAGGGCAGTAATAACAATTGATTAGCATTCAGAGAATGATAAACCGTGTTGTAGTGTGTAATACCATATTTTAAAGTTAGATACCAACAGCAGATTGGCTTAGATATTGTAGGATACGATGTTTACTGACAGCATTGGTTCTATGCTGTAGTACATTATAAAAGCCTAGTAGCTCTACCAGATCTGTGACTACAATGAGAAATATCAAATGTAACCCAAGCTAATTTTACAAATTGCTTATAGTATGAGGAAACAGAATTTAATTCTTCTGTCTTTGTTACATTGATAAGCTTTATACTAATTTTCTTTCATTTTGATGTGTAAGACAGATGTATCTGTAGCTATCAGTCGCTTTTGATCTAATATTTCTTGTTTTAATTTTATCCTTTGAAATTCAGAGTAATTTCTTTTATTAATTTTACAAATTTTCACAGATAATGTTGGCAGATATAAAGTAATTTTTGAAAAAAAAACTACTAATCTGTTTCAGAACACTTCTAAAATCAACATTGACATTCAAATATGTACAGAAGAATGTAAAACTAGATTGGTTTCAGCTGATTTTCATTAATGTCATCTATATTTTTGTTATATTAATTTTTGGTTGCATCTTGAGTGCTGAAGCTTGACTACTGGTTTAAAACAAACTAGCACACAACAATTTCTTCACATAATTGGGTTTGATCCTCTGAATATTAAGAGATAACTTCCTCCAGCTGAAATTTCAGGATCATTAATATTTCTATTATTCTAGCAGCCACTACCTTAATGTTTGTCTTTGGGCCACCTATTTCTTCACTGTGAATTCCACTATATATATAATTTACCTACACAGAGTTTGCATGTTGGAGAAACATGTTAGATGTATTTTGAGAAAGATACATGTAAAAAGAATAAAGTTAAATATAATACCAACACAAATGTAAGACTGAAACCTTTAAAGTGCATTCTCAGCTGATTCTTAAACCTGGAAATGCCCAAATGTTGCAAGTTCCTCATGTTTGAATCTAAAAGTACTCTACCTAACTGAAATTCTTTTTGCATGTGTTATAAGCTCTAGTCTTAGCAAGGCTAAAAGTAAGTCCCGTGCTTATTAGCTATTTTTACTCTTAAGTACAGACAGCCACAAACAAGAACATGCAAGTTTGATGTTTCTGAGAGCCGGAATTGAGAGATCAAAACAAAACAGAGCAGCACCTATTGTTTCTTTCAAACTATATTCATAAAGATAAATCAGTGCCACAACTCTGCCTCAAAATTTTTCTCATAAATATTCCTTTATCCATGTGTGTGATACAAAAGAGTTACTTGGACTCGAAGCATCCAAAAAAAAAAAAAAATTAAAAGGAAAGATTTTACTAACATTAAGGAATAACAATTATTTCTGATTTTATTTAACTCTCCTGCAATATACCTCAAAATACATGTTTTGATTCAGTTTTTGTTTCATTCATTACATCTCTTAAAGATAGCTGTCTTAATGCTCTGAATGTGGTCTGGGAGGTTTTTTGGGTTTTTTTTGCTTTAAGTCTATAATCTATCTTGGGCTTTATTGATTGCATGTCATCAAAATCTTGAGCTTTTTGGAGAACAATTAATTTAATTTTGGATTTCCTATGGTATTCTTTCTATACCTTAGTGTTTTGCAAACATCATTTGATTTATCTTTATGACACTACTGTGAAGAAAGCTCTTACCTCCCAGCAAGAGGAAGTTGTAAGTACTAAATGATTCTACAAATCAAGTCACACATTCTACAAAATCAGTTCAGTGTTTAAAAAAGAAGGATCCACATTTAATGCCAAGCTGGGAAATTATTCTATATGTGATATGCTAAGTATTGCAAAAGAATTGTGTCATAAGTGCTAATACATCATCCTGTTCAGTGGATTATTTTACATCCATGAGATGATTTCACAGCCTTATTTACCATATATTAACATTTTCTCTTGGAATTTGCTACAAATTTGGGTTTGTCCATGTAGAAAGAATCTTTTGGTCATGTGATCTAAAAGCTGTATACTGATGTTAATTTAAAGATGACAAAATTAAAAATAGACAAGCATCATAAATGTTGTTATATCCAAGAGTTTAATTATATGTCTTTTTAAACTTATTTTTCTGTTAATTTAACCTTAAATTTTATAACTTTTGTGTTCATGTCAAAATGCTGCTTAAATAACAATAAAATAATATTGTAAAATAAAAGCCAGGATTTCTCTCACAACAGAAGTAGCCAATACAGAGCATAGGGTAAAAGAAATTTTTATTTATTTAATTTATTTTATTTATTTCTATTTATTAATGAAGTTCATCAAAACACAAAAAATAAGTTTTATTATCAATGAGAATGTATTAAAAATATACAGACAATGATAATATAAGTATTATCATTTTAAGTAGTCATTAGTATTGTAAGCATTTTTTGGTCAATTCCCACAGCTGATTAAAAAACATCACTTTTTGCAAGCTAGTAATTGTTGACATGAGCCTCATCAATTTAGGCTGGCAATAAATACTTCATCTACTTACACCACCCCTCAGTTTATACTTGTTTAATATTATTCTTCAAAGTGAAAAATAGTCACCTCTGGTCCCCAAAGGTGTTTCAAAGGACTGAACTAGTAGAGGCAGAGAGAAGAGCTAGATGGAAACCAAAGACACAGCAGACACCACAACAGCACTGAGTGGTAGGTGCTGTTCCCAGAACCACAGGAACCACAGTACTCATCTAATAATACTGCTGCCAAATTATTTTGGCATTACAAGTACTTAAAATCATGATGTCAATATTGTAATAGTCAATTTTTTTTTTCTAGTGTTTGAGGCACTATGACACACATGGAAAAATTGAATGGCTGGGGTTGGAAAATAATGTAAAGATCATCTAGTTTGAACCCCACTGCCATGGGCAGGGAACCACCCACTGGGAAATGTTCTTCAAAGACTATCCAGCCTGGCCTTGAACACTTCCAGGCATTTGAAATTTCTATGGGCAGCCTGTTCCAGTGCATCACCATCCTCAGAGTAAAGATTTTTTTTCTCATGTCTACACTAAACCCCTTGTCCTATCACTACATGCCCTTTTGAAAAGCCTCTCTCAAACTTTCTTGTAGTCCCCTTTATGTACTGAAAGGTTGCTAGTATATCTCTTCCAAGCTTTCTCTTCTGCAGGCTGAACACCCCCAAGTCTCTTAGCCTGACTTCACAGCGCAGATGCTCCGATCATATTTCTGGCTCTCCTCTGGACTCACTTAAACAGTTCCACATCCATCTTGGGTGTCCCACAGCTGGGCACAGCCCTCCAAGTCTCTGAGCCAGGAAAATGGAGAGGAGAGGAGGAAGCCCTCTGTTGATTTTCTGGCCTTGCTTCTTTTGATGCAGCTCCAGAGACGGTGGCTTTCTGGGCTGCAAGCATGCATTACTGGGTCAAGATTCTCATCCAAAACCCTCAAGTCTTTCTCTAGAGGGCAGCTTTCAATCCATTCTCTGCCTGGCCTGCATTTGTTCTTGGGATTGCCCTGGCCCAGGCACATGTCTTTACCCTTGGCCTTGTTAGAATTGATGAGATTTACCCAGACCCACCTGTCAAGCCTGTCAAGGTCCTTCTGGATAGCATCCCTTCCCTCCAGTGTGTCGAGTTGACCACACAGCTAGATGTTGTCAGCAAACTTGCTAATGGTGCTCTCAATTCCATCATCCAGGGAACTGACAAAGATGTTAGAGAACTACAGACCTAATATTGATCCCTGAGGAATGCCACTTGTCATGTGGCATGTCTTCCTCTCCAAGTTAGGGACAAGGATATCATGCAGAGCAATGTCAAATGCTTCACAAAAGTCCAGATAGGTTATATCAATTGCTCTTCCCGTATGTACCAGTGCTGTAACCCTGTTGTAGGCCATGATTTAATGAGGCATGTTTACCCTTAGTAAATCCTTGTTGGCTGTCAACAGTCCATATTTTTCATATGCATTACCATAGTTTCCAGGAGGATCTGCTCCATGATCTTTTTGGGTACAGAGGTGAGACTGATTGGCCTAAAGTTCCCAGGGTCCTCTTTTTTCTCTTTTTAAAACTGAGGGGTTATTTTTTCCCTTTCCAGTTGGTGAAAAATTCACTGGACTGCCACAACTACTTAGATATGATGAATAGCTTAGCCAGCACTGGGGTAGGTGGTGTGGACTCTCCAGCTGAAGGTGCAGCCTTTGCTCTCAGATGAGTGCCTGCCATTCTCTCTTGAGGAGCATGTCAGACTCGTGCCCTTGGCCTGTGGAGATGGTCACAGGTGCCTGGCTTGTGCATTATGTGTGCTTCACATATCATGTATGCCAAGGTCTTCTGTTTATAAGATGTAACAAATGCAGTTTCAGGTGGTACAAATCAAAAAATTGATGGCCTGTTATTGCTAAAAGTTAGGGCAAGGAATATGAGAAAGTCTTCCCCTTTCATATATGCAGAAGAATGCGCTGTTACTTGAAAAGTCACCATTTATTTTTCACTATTATTCATGGTTTACCTGTACCAAAAACTGTGTCAGGTCCATGCCAAGTTAATGTTCACTGGGATATTTCAGACCTGTCTAACCTAACACTGCCATCCTGAAGTCAGTGAAGCTTTCACTACCAACAGAAGCAGATCTAGGGCAATGGTGAGTGCTTTAGAAGTTCCTGCATGAGAAGATGCCCAGGCAACCAGCCCGAAGGGTTTACAATCTGCTGTTACAAATGATGAAACACCTGGGACTGAACAGTAGGATGAGTTTGATGATGGTTAAAAAAGAGAAATAGAAAGAGGGAAGACATAATTTAGTACCTCAGCAAGTGTTTTCCTGAACTATAAATTATTGTTGTTATTACTAATTCTGTTTAGAAATTAATAATGTAGACTGAATAGTGAAACAGTGTCTTTGTTAACACACATCTCTAAAAAGGGTGAGGGCACCTTGTATTGGCATTTTAACTAAAAAAACAGGTTTAGAATGGTTGAAAATATGCTTCCTTAAGAAATTGGTATCTCTCTGGAAACATAAGACACAACTTTATAAAACAGAACATTTAGGTCTGAATAGAAAATGTAAAACAAATGTCTCAATAAGGAACTCTGGTGAATACTGTTGGTGTTCATTGTATATGGGTAAAAATTATGTAGTGTTTGGACTGTATTCTTATAGACTGCCATAAAATCAAAATACAATTCCTAGGGTTGAAACTCTTGTTAACAATTATATTGAAATGTCTAGGTCATTAATGAATTGAATCTTTAATGGACACCGGCAATACAAAACCCAGCTTAGAAACTTGGCCTAAATTCAGACAACAGAATACCCTCAGGCTTCTCAATGAGATATGTCATGATTAAAGAAGAAGTGGTTCAGACATTGATTGCTTTGGTTAAAATTATTGAATGGAGCAGGTTCATTACTAATGGATCACTAGAATATGCATTTACAGATGGATTTTTCTGCTGGATTCAGTCTCTCTCTTCCCTAGGGGACAAAGGCAGCAGGATGTATGTGTAAAACAAGAATCCATCTCTTGCATGAACAGATAACAGTGCAGTGAGGTGAACAGTGTTTGTGAACAGATGCTGAAAATCATTAAGCATCCTTGAGTCCTTAATTATTAGAAAGTTCTACATTTCTTACCATGTTTTCTTTCTTGAGTTAATCCCAAGTTCCTGTTTGCTCACTTTATCAGCTAATATAAACTAAGTCTTTCCTAATTCTCCTTCCATGCCATTATCCCCTTCTGCTTTGTTACACTATTTTTCTTGTAAACACTATACTTTTCTATCATTAAGGCTTAATTTATTACTATTTCTAGTATTAATTTCCTTAAAAGGATTTGGCAATTAATCTTCATATGAATGACTGTATATATAACCTTCATTAAAAATTATATTAGGGACAAAGAAAGGAATTATCTGAAGAATAGAAAACAGCAAAATTTCATAAAGCTGAGTAAAGGTATGTGTCTTAAAGGATCAATTTCTGAGTAAAGCTCTGAACTTGAATTTGCATTCTATAAATTTTCCAGAAATTCTGTTTGTTAATTCAAATCACTGTCAGAAGAAAGTAAACATAGTATTTACTTTAGAAATACACCAAAGTATCTTAAATAGCAAGAGGATCTTCATAACTTTGTGTTCTGTCAGAGAGTGATAGAAGCTTAACCATGTCATCTGAATGTAACCTACTCTTGATTTTCAGACTTTTGGTTTACAAAAAATATTAAAGTTCTGCAAAAAATACACTGAAAATACTCTTTTTATCATAATACTTCAATAATGAAAAATGTGATTTTTGCTTATCAAAGACGCTAAATTATTAGAGTATTTTTCAAACTTAATACAATTTGGGCATTTTAAATATCTGTTTACTCCAATAATTATATTATTTTGTTTGGGGGGGGGGGTCCTGCATTGGTTTTCAGTATAGCAATCATAATTTATAAAGTTTACAGTTTTTTATTGTAGAGTTAAATCACACCTCAAATTTAATTAGCGCACACTGATCCAAATTTATAGAAAAATATTTAGATTATTCTACATAAAAAGAGACATCAAACCATAGGAATCTGTTTATCACAGACTCTTCAACACAGAAGCTCTGGTCTAATAACATTGGGTATTTCAATACAGTTGCAAGTAAGCATGAGTTTGGTAGAAGACTTACATTTTCAACAAATATAATGAATAATTTAATGGAAGTTTTAATTAATAGGGTCAACAGCATGTATGATGCCCATAATAAAGAAATTAATCCCAGACCATACTTTTACTGTCCTTTCAAATTGATGAGGAGTTTTGAAATCTACAAAGAGAATCCCCCAAATTTAAAGTCAAGATCTGAATAGATTTGTCTGTAATTTTAAAACTGTCTTGAGAAATAACAGATTTTTCTATAATTTCAAAAAATACTACCTGTAAATGTAATAACAAAATAGGTTTTTGATAGAGGAATTTAAAGAAAAGAATGTGTAAAATTTCAGGTGTTAACAACTAATAGGAAAAAAGGTGCAAAGACGTTGCAATTCCAGCATCTGAATTAAAAACAGTAACTAGAGTTTAGATGTATATAGCTTTGCTCATTTTTTTCAAGACTTTTCAGCATGTAAGTTTTCGTCCTATAGCCTTTTTAATGAGGCATTCCAGATTCATATAGAGAAGGATAGACAGAGAACAAAGAGGAATTAGAATTAACTGTAATCTCCCTTACTCATAAAAAAGAAATAAATAAAAGAAATAAAAAGGAATTAAATAAATGCTCTTTTCTAAACCCTTTTTAAAAATTTCTTCATTAAATATACATGTGAAGATCTTTCCAGTTTTGAACACAGTCTGAAAAGAATTATTGCAGTCCTGAAAAAGTTGTGGAGGATCTGTTTAGTAGATTGGTGTAGTTTAGAAGTACATGAAGTACATATGTGCCCTGAAGAAATTTTCTTATATTAAGTGTCTTTGATAGATAAAAAAGACCTGATTTGTATTTCAATGAGTAAGATTTGTCTTCTAATCGATGAATACAGCTGCTATACACATTCCCTGAGGCAGTAATTGCCACAGAGAAGCACTTTCCAGCCAAGGAAAAAATTTAAGCAAGGGTGTATCATGTTGATGCTATGAACACTTGTATTAGATTTTATCAGTAAGTTTGTCATATAACACAATTATGATAAAGTTTGCATTTTATTAGAATAAAACAGCCCATGCTTTAATTCATGGAAATAACCAAAGACTCAGTAATCTACAATTATGGACCAATCTATTCTTAATGTTTGAAAGGTACACCATTCCACAAACATCTGCACCTCTCCTGAGCCTTCTTCACAGACACAATGTTCTCCAAGCAAGAATTCCTGTCAGTCAGAGTATTCTGAGCAGATTTTTTCTAGCTATTTTCCAAAAGGTTTAGCTACTGTGTTTCAATAGTCATGATAAATTCTGCAAAGCAAGTAAAATATTAATTTACTAGCTTTACTCAAGGCCAATCCTTTATCCTATAGATGAATTCATGCCACTTTCTCCAACTGAGAAGTTGATTTTCCCTTCTGGTAAAAACTTACTGTCCACTTTGCAAAACCATTAACTTTGTTGTTCATATGCTAGCAACTATTAGTATTGGCTAGACCATTGGAACACAGCAAAATATAGCCATTTGGCTTTTAATTAAAATTTGGTACTATAGCAGATAATATTCCCCCTCCTTTCTTCCACCACAGAGGCAAATTAGCTGAGTATCTTTTGTTACTTGAGCCTCCACCTAAGTAAATTGCCCTTGACTGAATATCACAGTTAATAAAAGATGGTCATCTCATGACCTCTATTACAGCAAAGCAATTTATCAAAGTCTTGTTTCATGTTGATGCGCTTTTCTTTTCAACCTTTACATACAGTCTATTAGGATCCTACTCAGAAATCTAAGCTTGGTGTTTCAACATGTAATTTCCATTAACATCTTTCTTCAAAGGTAGATCTAGTGTCATTCATATTTAACTTTGGAATCACAGAGGTCATTTATGATGGTTTTAATTGTTTTGCACTTTATCGTCTTAATGGTGCTACCAAAAACTTAATGATATGAACAGCAGAACTATAGATTCACTTCAAGTCTAAGAAAAATGTTTGTTTAGTGTATCGAAAGAGGTTTTCAGGACTTGATCTGCATCATTTTCTTTACTTTAGTACAGGTTATCTAGTGGGTCATGCACAAAAAGCAAACGCAGTTGATTTTTTAGAAGCTGTTTAAAAAGTTGATTGTGCTGCATTGATAGCATTATCCTCTAGGGAATTTAATCATGCTGGAGAGTCTGTATTTTGTTATGATTTGCTTTACAGTTTTCTTTCTTTTATGCCTTCAAAACTAATAATATTTTAAATGCAGTAGAAAAACTTCAGAAATATTGTGATTTCATACAAGGATTAGTTTTAGCAAGAACTTCCACTGGCTATATCCTTGAAAAATTTTCAGCCTATTTTCAATCCCAAACTCAGGGTGGGGAAAAAATGAATAACACAAATATTCAAATGAAGGCAGAGCTGAAGGACAGAAGGGTGCACTTAAGAAAGAGGATGGAGAAGTAAGGTGTAAGGAATTAGGACAGCATGATAGGCAAGGAGGTAATTAGGAGTCTGCAATACAGAGATAGGTAGAAGGTGATAGAAAGGGCAAAAGCTAACATAATGTGCCAGGTGAAGGATGTTATATATACAAGAAAGATGGAGCAAAAGGATGAAAAAGGATGAAATTGCACAAACATCTGCTGACTCACATGAATGTGTCAGCACTCAAAAGGGAAAAAACAGATTTGAACTACATAAAAAGTAAAATACCGATCTGTTATTTTGGTTTATTTTATTTTATGGACTGAGAAAGATCAAATTAGGTGAACTAGAAGAAAGTGTACTTCTTTCTTTCTGGAATGTACACTTTTTACCTAATGATGCTCAGATTTCACTTCTTTTCTTCTTCTTTTTAAAGGGATTATATTTTATGTGCTGTTTAATTCATAAACCCACATTTTTTATGATCAATGATGAGACATAACTAATAAATTCTAGCAATCTTCTTTTTCAGGTAGTAGTGTTAACCAGTGCACTAGGAGAGTTTAGTTTTATTCAGTACTTTATGCAACTCTCCGAAGTCATTTTGATAGATGTAGCTGCAAGGTGTAAGTGAGTCTGAAATTATTTAGACCCAATTACCTGTGCATTGGGAGCCACTTATTTTAAATTGGGTGTTTCTGTTTCATCACATCCCCAATATAGTGCAAGGATATTACACTAGGAAGATCAAAGACTGTTATGAGGCTAAGTATGAAACAGACCAAATAATAGGCAATGCATGAAGTTTCCATGTTCTGTCCTTCATACTTGACTGAAATAAAATTGAGCCTTTCATTTGGTAGTAGAAATGGATTCTCAATTACCAAAGAAAGAATAACACAAAGGGGATTAAAATCTTTTGAAAACATTAAACAAAATTAAATACCCAAGTACGTAAAGCACCATCAATAGATTTTATTGAGGTTAAAGAATGTATTAGCTACATAAATACCAGTATCAGAAGTATAAAGAATGCTTGGACTGCATGACTTTTACAGACACTCTACAAGCACCCTCTGACTGACAGTCTGCTCCAGAAATTTGACATAAATTGTAATCTGCCTGTGAATTATACATAGAAACTGATATAGCAAAAAGAGACAAATATGAAGTGTTTTGTCCAATCATGTAGCAGGTGATTGCTGCCAATGCAAAGGCTTATTGCTCTGACAGAACAGAAGCGCAACACAAAATATTATCATGTGTTTGACTTTAACTCTCAGTTAATATAATCACTTTGTAACAGTACAATAACATTGTAACCAATAACTATTGTTTAACACCAATAACCTTTTGTAGCAGCTGAGCATAAATATATTTAAAATGTCCCTAGTCCCAAAGGAGAAAACAGAAACCTGTGGTTGTATAAAAAGGGTACAGGAAAATGCAGTAATATGTGTAAGATTGAGCAGGTGAGTAGTTGACTGATTCACCCAGAATAATCCAGAAGAATAAGCAAGACAAAAAGTCTTTTTTGTCTGGAGAAAAAAAAGACAAGTCCTGATTACAAAAGTAAAATTAAGAACAAATGCCAAGAAAAAATAAGATCACTACTTTTTTATTTTTTTGTAAAAATGACCAAGAAACATAGGAGAAGATGACATCATAATTTGTGGAAAATAAAATTACCTATTGATATAGTTTGGAAAAACCCACATTAGTCATCTTAGATGGAGTAGATGTCTATTATTCACATGAAAAAATAGTAAGAAATGCATATTTTTTATATTTTCTTTGACTTCAAGCTACTAATGCTGAAATTGTTTTAGGCTTGCTGTGATTTTTAATTTTAATTGTTTTATAAGCTGGCAACTTAAAAAGACAACAAACTAAATGGTCTGACTTTGTCACTATAGTACTTCTATTTTAGCTTCAGAGTATCTGAACTGAAAGTCAAAAAAAAAAAAAAAAAGGAAGATGCCTAGAATCAATTTTAAGTAGTTGTTCTGCAGAAAAAAATAAAAACTGACTACATGTCCTGTTTCCCCATCAAAAGTCAGAACTCATTTTTAGAAGTCACTTTTAACTATGTCATGTTTTGAATGATTTTCTTACTTTAACTTCTGGTTTTTCGTATACAAAATGATAAAATTACCACTGGAGGATCAACATGAGGGGAATACTGAAACTTGAAATTAATTTAAAAGTATTTTATTTTTAAGATATTTGCTCATGAAACTAATCTATAATGTCCAATAATTTAGAATCTTTATATATTCTTTCATCCTGGGATTCTCAGGGTTTGAGTTGGAAAAGACCTTAAAGATCATCTGGTTTCTAATCCCCCTGCCATAGATAAAGTCACTGATCATGTTGCTAAAAGCCCTATTCAGCCTGGTCTTGAACACTTTCAGGGATGGGGCTTCCACAACTTCTCTGGGTGACCTATTTTAATGTCTCACTTTACTAGTGTCACCAGTAAAAAATTTATTCCTAATATCTAATCTAAACCCACTCTCTGTTGGTTTAAAGCCATTCCCCCTTCTCCTATCACTATATGTCCTTTTGAAAAGTCCCTCTCCCACCTTCTTGTAGGTCTTTAGGTCATGGAAGACTGACATAGGGTCTCCCTCAAGTTTCTCTTCTGCAGGCTGTACACTCCCAACCAGCTCAGTTTGTTTCATGTAAGAGGTGCTCCAGCCCTCTGATCATATTTGTAGCCCTCTTCTGGACTCGCCCTAACATGCTGATGTCCCACCTGCGCCGAGGACCCCAGAACTGCACACAGCACTTCAGATGGTGTCTTACAAGAGTTGAGTAGAGGGGCAGAATCACCTCCCTCCATTCAGTCTTCTGTTAGTGCTGCCCAGGACATGGTTGGTTTTCTGGGTTGCAAGTGTACGTTGTTGGATCATGTAGAGCTGCCAACATCCACCAATATCAATACCCTGAAATCCTTCTTTCAGAGCCACTCTCAATCCATTCTCCCTGAGACTCTATTTGTAATTCTCTGACCCCTGTTCAGGAATTTGCATTTGGACTCTTTGAAGTTCATGAGGTTTCTACAGGCCCACCTCTCAGGTCCCATCAAGGTCCCTGTCGATGACATCCCTTCCCTCCACACAGTTCGGTGTTTGCAAACTTGCCAAGGACACAGTCAGTGCCACTGTCCAAGTCACCAGCAAAAATGTTAAAAACACACTGATCCCAATACCAACCCCTTAAGAATGGTATATGTAATTTTATCCTATTTTATTCTTTTCATTCCACTTTTGTTCTCTAATTCAATGTAAAAAGTTTTGAAAACTCAAACACATCCGTATTAACTCATGCAATGAATAAGGTAACTTTTCCCCATCCCTAACACTGTGACTTTACATAGCTGTATGGGAAAAGAGAATAGAAGACAAAGAATTAAAATAAACCAAACCAGAAAGAATCTGTAGGAAATCTCTTCTAAAGTCATGTGTGTCTTATAACACGGATTCCTCAGAAACAACTTCAGAAAAGATATCGTTGATGTCAGCTAGCTAATATTTTTAATCGCAGACACTCACATTTCGGAATTTTCAACTCTCCATTTGGGTTTTCCAAAATCTTCAGACAAACTTTCACAGGAATTAATGTAGAGATGCCTCAGATTTTGTTTAATCCATGAATTCCAGGAAAAAAAAAAAATGATACGTCTGTCCAAAAGATTTGAATTTCACCCGTGTTATAAATATAAAAAAGCTAATGGTACAATAATAATTTCTAACTTTTTAATAATTATTTAGACAAAGCTATTATGTAGTGAATCAGGAACTTTGCATGATATGACAAGTTACATAATTATGTTACATAAGTTACTTGATTATGATTTAGGAGACTAGAACTGCAATCTTAATACATCAGAGAAGAACAATTTCAGATGGTATACATGTAATTTAATGCTTAAAGTTTATACCCTTAGGTAGAAATATTCCTCAAAAATATATAAAATATTAATAAAAATGATTAACATTATCTAACAGGAGGAAGAGGTTCATGCTGGTAAAAAACCTAACTGCAATTCTTAATGGAGTCTTCAGTGATGAAATCAATTTTACATTGCAATATAGATCTCAGAAATTGCTATTTAAGCTTGGTTCCCTTAACATGTGTTATATAAGCATAAAAATAATTATACTACTGATAAAAGATTATGGAGATGACCTAGATACTGAGGAATTAATTTTTTGTCCTGTGTCAAAGGATTAAATTTAAAGCATTTCCGCACAAAATCAGCCGGCTACAATTGTGTTTTAGCAGGAGATATTCTTCAACAGTAACTCAAAATCGAAACAGACAACCACCTTCGTGTCTCACAGGTGGAAGTTTCTGCCTTAAATTATACATTATTTTACTCCCTAAACAGAAATGCAGTATCTAAAAACCATGTCAAAATTATTATCAATTACTAATATTTAATATTTTGCAGATAGAGTTAATTAGAAGAATTGCAAGTTTTGGAAAATATTGTTTAGCCAAACTGCTTCTTTTTCCTTACACTGTCAAAGGTCCAGGAACATAAATTCTTTCTTTCAGGATTTTTATGCTGTGATATCTAGTGGGTTTCTGGCTATATATGCACATACTTCTTTTGTATCTCTATATATATCTATATAGATATGTATATATACACAACTATACCGAAAACACTAAAATACTTGTTTTCCTTTATTTCATACACCTAAAAAGAAGACATTGCATTTCAGAGAGAAGCATTTGAAATACAGAACCACCATTCTCTGTGAGTTATGTCAAACAAATTTCTCTCTGCTTAGGGAGCCTCTAGGGCAAACGGAATGTCAGAAAGCCTCACGAATGGAACAGAATGTAGAATAAGAAACCTAAGTAAAATGTGTGGATTCATAATCACATTACATGCAATTCTGGGCACCAAAAGAAGGATGTGGTTCAACAAAAGAAGCTAGAAATGATAAAAAATGGATACTGGAAGAGAATGTTGATAAAAATCTGTGAGCATTCACCTGAATAATAAAAGGAAAGGGCTGAATGAGGACACATGCATAATTATGGAATCTGACACAACTTTATTTCTTTGAAAATTAGAAGGGTGGTCCTTACATTTCAGTTTTGATTCAATAGCAGTCTTAAAGAAACAATATTTATTTTTTCTTATTCAACTGCAGAATTAATTGCCATTGGATGTCACAGACCTAAAGTATCAATGGGCTTCACTTGAATTAGACAGTTATTAATAAAAAGTCCATCAAGGGCTATTGAAACAGAATGAAATAATCTCTGGTGAAGAAGGTATTAAGACAAAGACTGTAAGAACCTGTAAAGGTACAATGTGGGGAGCATATCTGCCTTGTACCTCTATCTTTGTCCTTCAGTGACAATATTCTCCAGAGAGTAAAACTTGTCTCCCAGTTGTAGAAACTGAATTAGCTTCTTTTCCATTTCTTCTGATGTATAAGAACACATCTCATTCTAGAAAGGTTCTAAAAAAAGATGATATTATTTTATAGCAATATGACATTTGTTTCATTATGTGGCATAGGCCAGTTTTCAGTTTATGAATTAATATTAAATAAACTTCATATAAATATAACTAAAATACTGGAAACCGCAATGAGATAAGAAAGTGGACAGCAACAGCAGCAGTCCTAATCACAACAGTGCATAGAAGAGGGCAAAATGCTCCAGAGTCTGACCAGTGCTACACGGCTTTCCAAGACAAAGAACACCCCAGGCCTTCTGCCCTCCCTTCCTACTTGGGAATGAGAATCCCTTATTTCCACACCCTAGAGATTACATGAGTGGTGCAGAATAACAGCCTAGATGCACCCACCATCTCCAAAGCTCTACACCTTCCCGTTTACCACAAGAAAATTAACTCTGTCCTAGCCAAAATTAGGACAATATGCCATTACAAAATACATATTCTGGTTACCTTTCAATGACCTACAGTGAAATCCTGTATTGTCTGTCAAGCCAAGTCAGCAATGGACTACCACAGTATTTACAGTCACAATTTTTTTTCAGACATTCATTAAGTTATTTAACTTCCATATTCCTTCTTTGTCTTCCTTATATCTAGAGACTTTCACAAGGGATTTCTTATGTTTAGGTGCCCATGAAATTTTTATGGTATTACATGGGTGCTAGTCTTTGCTGCCTCAAGTCTGAAGATTGTAAATTGAGGACAAACATCAAAAGGATATATTCATTATTCTGCAATGTTGACAGATGGCAGAATTATTCTCTTTCAACACATTGCTTCCTATCTGCTTTTTGTACTTATATATCATTTAGTTACATTAGGTTGAACTGCTCCTGGTTTTTTGTATTTCTCTTCCTTATTTCAGCATAAGCAATGTCTCTCAAAACTTCTGATTCCCAATACACACAAAAATGATGGGAACTACTCAGATGAGTTATATGATGAATAATTTTAAGTGACTACTAGATTTAGTTGCTCATCATGAAGTAGCTTTCATTCATAAAATTTAGCTGGTGCTAAGCTACTTGTCTTATTATTTTAATTTTATTCTTTTTTAGGTTATTTTTCCCATTTTTATGTGTTAATATTCCTTTGTTTTTGACTTTTCCGTAAGGGTATGTGGAACATTCTAACGCTTTATGTTACCTTTTAAGGGACCATTTTGTATAAAAGAAATAACAAAAAGCAAGGAAACAGAGAAATTAGAGACACAGAAATTAATAAGCCGGTGATAATGGAGCAAGAACAAAAACCAAAACTCTTTAGCCACTGACTGATGGGCCACTTAAGAAATCATTACCCAGATACAGCCTTGGAAGGGTCAGTCTGATTAAGTACTTGATGAGAACTGGAACGTGATTATCACAATATTTTGAGGTAGTTCAGGAGTCTTGAAGGACTGTAAAAAACTTCTTATGTGATAGCAGAAGGGGCATTGTGACAGCCCATAATAAAATTTATTATGTGGTGTTTGGTGAAAGGACCAAAGATGAGGAAGGACTTGAATTGGGGTGGGCTGAGTAGGGAAAAGGATGTGAAAACACAGAGAGGACATAAAGCAATTCTCTTCATGTGAGCAGATATGACCACAAGCCTTATGCTGATAACTGAAGTACTATCAAATCTTTTCTTAACTATTTTTCCTTTGTAATCTTTGTGCTATATATGAGCTCTGCAAAGTCTGACTGCAGGCAACTAGAGAAGAGTTAATGGCTCACATGGGCTGTAACTCTTGGAGCCAACAGCTGGTGAGGCCAGGGTATGTGGTATTTGTGTGTGAGTGAGAGGTTTGAATGGCAGCAACTGGGGAGACATGGACATTTCTATACTTTCCCCAGTGAACTGAGTCCTGTATGCATGTGTGTATTTGGTTTATGTGAAAAGCTATTGATAGCAGGGTAGGTCTGCAGGGGTGGTTGATGTGCAAAGACATTAGGAGTTCCAGTCGCCCTTGAGAGGAACTCCTAACAGTGCCTGTAGCACCTCTGTGATTACATAACTAAGAAAGAATAAGTACCATATGGCAAAGAAAGAAATGGAAACTATAGAATTTAAAAGAGTTTCATATTGCTAAACACTCATACGAAACCAGTTTGGGCTTGGTTTGATCTTCCTTAATAGGGAGATCCTAATTTTGATATATGGAAAAGTTAAATCCAATTTATACTATGTCACTTACTGCAGTGGGAGCAGGATTTCTGCCTACAGGTCTTAATTATGGAAGGACTAAGCATGTTCTAAGGGGTTTGCTTCCTGCCAATTTATTTCACACATTTCTTTGCCTGTGCAATTACTTTCAGCATTTGCATCTGCTGGAAAACCTGTTCCAGTGTGCCTCACCATGGCAGGTGGGGTTAGTACTACATGATCTTTAAAGTCACTTTAAAATCCAAACCATCCTGTGCTATGATTCTATGAACACTTGTTCAAGAAAACTAAAACAAAATTAAAATTCCACATTCTGTTGGTTGCAGATTCTTCAACTTAATTTAATTGGCAATAGCTTTAGGTCTACAGGTAGGTAGGAAGGTACTCCATCCAAAATCACGGTCTATAAACTGCTATGGAAAAAAAATGGCATTCTTCTCCAAGTACTGCTGTGAAATTTTGTTCAGTTGCTCTAAAATTCACTGTCCATATGGATAGGAAATTAAAGTAAAATTACCTTTGTTCCTTGCTATTTCAACATATTCAAGTATGTGAAAATGACAAAAAAACTTTCACAGAACCACCCTATGGTAGATGAAATTTCTGAAGATATTTTTAGCATTTGTATTAATATAAGTTGATGATACATTTTAAATCAGGGGTAAAAAATGTTGCAATTATGGAAGTAGCGTAAAAAATGTGTAGAAATGTTGTTGTGAAAAATTTTCATTATAAAATATTTTGGTATCACTGAAAAAACCTAATTAATTTGCATTTGTCAAAGTGCTCAAAATTTATTTAATAATTTTCAATATAACCCTTATTTACCCTTGAAAGAATAAGACAATCTTGTTGATTGCAGTTTAAACCCTAGATTCCTTTTTCATTTCCCCATTCAGGGCTAAAATATATTTTTATATACAGACATTTATGACTAGATGTATAGCTCACATTTATCAACTGGAAAACATTTCCTTATGAGTATTTTTCACCAGGAAACATAAGTCAGCAGAGAATGAAAAAATAGAATTGAATTAATTGAAAGTATATGGTAAAAGATAAATGCAGTTTAATACCTTACTGAACACGTTAAAAATATTTTATGATTAGAATAAAAAAAATCAATTTGGAGCAAAAATATGTTTCCTATTTTAGTTTCTTAATAAAATACTGCTATTTTGCAATACAAAGAAAAGTAAAAATTTTTGTCTGTTAAAATTTTGTTGTTAAAAATTTGAGTCTTGACAGTTATGCAAATGTTGCTAATGTATACTGTTCTCTTTAGGCTTTGTATTAAAGTTTTATCAAAAATATTTACATGTCAGCAAAAAAAAATCAGCTGAAAATAATAAATAAGTAAAACCATCAACAATTTGTTTTAACAATGGAGATTCCAAATTAATACAGTACACATTTTCCATTAAAACTCCAGATTCTATCACCTATCACCAGAAGTAAATGGTTCCACACCTTGATAGAAAGGGAATAGATACTGAAGAGCTAACCTTATTTTACACTTGTGTGTGCTCTGCTTTGCATCTTCAGTCCTTTTGCTAGTGGTGCTGATTTTTATGGAACACTGGAGAGAAAGAGAGAGAGGCATATTTGTCAGAAAAATCAATGTCAGTTTTCTTCTACAACAAATTGCTGTTGAGGAATGCCACTAAATATGTTTTACTGCTTGCTTCTGAAGTGGAATCTCTGAAAAAATGGACATTTCTACATCTTATTCTTTACTTTAATGTACTGACTTATAGGAAGAAGCATACATGATTGAGCAAAAGTTACAGACCTGCATTCTTGGTGCATTGACTACCATGAAATTGCTTCTTGCAGTATAATTAATAGCAACAGGACAAAGAGAAACACCCAGTTCTCTCCTGAGGTCTTTATAAAAATAAGTCTTGTTTCCAGAAAGAATACCGTGATTATTCAAAAGTGTAGTTAGATTTTATAGGGTTACCAGAGGAGTAAGCCATGATATGTTCTGAGTATATTTGAATCCTGCTAAATTCAACCATTTTTTCTTTACTGACATCCCTCTCTTCTTCCTCTTTCTTGCTACTCTCTCCTCTGCTTATGCAAGTGCACTCTTACAGGCTCCAGATCAGACCAAGTTTCCTCTTCTGTCACTAGAACATCTTTGGATTTCCCAACACTTATAAGCAAGGTCGTGAAAACATTACAAAAGGTCAACAGGCACCAGAAGATGTTCTGTGATGAAACTTTTCCTTCCTGATGGTGACCAAACCCTACAACAGGCTACCCAGAAAAATTCAGTGAGGTTTAGAGATCTCAATTTCTGGAGGTGCTTAGAACTCACCCAGACAAGACTCGGAGCACCTGCTTCTGATAAATCCAATAAAAGGAGGAGGTTAGACTAGGTGACTCCAGATCCCTTAAAATAAATTTGCCTATCATCCTATCAGTAAAAAACCCATAATATTCCTCTTAATTTTGGGCTATCTGTTTACCTTATTTCAAGCTTTTCTCTAGATCTTTTCTTTGTAAAAACATTCAGTAAAAACTGAGTTTCTCAAAACTTCAAATAACACTTTGTACTTCTCAAATTATCAGGGTTTACTAATTTGAAATTACTATTTTTTTTTCTCAATGTATACACAACAGTCATATACATGATAATTTCTCAGTCTGGTGCATCTCTAGATGATATTCTTCCAAAAAAATTATACCCTCGCTGAGCTTATCTTGTAGGACAATATTTCTTATTCACTTTCAAAAGTCTTTTGAAAACCTGACTCAATTCTTGTGAGACTCTCAGCAGGCTTGGAAAACATAGGAAATAATTAAATAATTCAGGAACAAAGGAGAGCAAATTGTTTTAGGCAATTAGAAAAAGAGAAGGAAAAAAGCGGTACAATTAGGCTCCCAGAATAATATTGTTGTCTTGGTCTTTCCCCCTCCCCTCCAATCTTTTCAATATTTTAATAAAATTGGATGTTTGAAACTTGTAGAATCCTTCTTTTTTTGTCTTTTTCCTCAAGGTTTAACTTCAGATTAGCCTTGGCTTTATTAGCCCCATCCCTACAGGACAGGACAGCATCTTAAGTCTTCTCCTGAGTCACCTGCCCCTGCTTTGGAATCTTGTATCTTATTTCATGCATCGCAGTTCAGTCAGGATTTTCTTACTCATTAACACAGGTCTCCTGCTGCCTTTGTTTGAATTCAAGAAGTTTTCTTCAAATGCTTGTGAACTTTTATTCATAACACAAATTTTAGGGAAACAGGAAGTAAAGGCTTACTTTAAAAAGATAAAACAAACAAAAAAATTCCAACACTAACAAATGACTGGAAAGTGCTACAAAGCACTGTCAGATTCAGTTAGCTGTCCACACAGTCAGTAATTCTATGTTAGAAAACAATTTGCCATTAATTTTCAGGAGACTGGAGAAAAAAACAGCTGTTATGAAACAAACAGACAAAACTAACCACTAGCATAACCTTACTGAGTAATTCTTTTGATTGCTTTTGTTTCACTGATGTTAATCCCTGTTTCTTTAATATTTCTTGATCTTTTGTGATGTGGAAGCATGGACTTATATATGAAAATCTTGTCACTGTTCGCAAGTTTTTCATCAATTTTACATTCTTCTCCCAGTTATTGATTCTAGACTTCCTTATTTTCAGCATTTTTATTATCTACCATGAATTGCCAGTACAAACCTGCTACAATATCTGAAATATGTTCTGCTTCTCTTTGGCACAAAAGCAGAAGAGCACTTCATGAAATTTATGCTAACAAGGCTTAGATTCAGGTGCAAAATATTTAATACAAATGTATCTGAAGTGAATTCCATTATTAAAGTAAACATGTTTCTTCACACTAATCTTTTTTTTTTTACCATCTCGGAATTAGGGACACAGCCAGACTATATGAGGTCAATATTGTTGCAGTAAAGAGACAGTAGTAATTCAGACTATTAGTTACTTAACTATAACAGGACTGTTTGTCCTGGTTTGGTTACACATCCCACTGGATAAAACACTGATTTGCTATTCCCTCATGAGACACTTGAATTTGGCATACAGGTAGCATTATTTTAAATTCCTAATCACGACACTGAAAAAGCTAGCATTGCTACATACTAAACTGTTGAAATTTGGGGTAAAATTATGCAACTTTCATTAATATGTAACATTCAAAAATAAAAATA
>LTAT01000006.1:49898446-49922218 GCA_003286495.1 Chlorodrepanis virens | reverse complement strand
TGTAAATAGCACAAATGCTATCGGAAGGACAAGTTTGGGCATTAGCACAGTAGCATGCTCAACTATCTTTAGTACATCTATCATTATATTTTTTAGCTCATGTGCAAGGTTGGTTAGTATTCTAATAATCTAATAATTGGTAAGATTCTAATAATCTAATAATTGGTAAGCTCATGTGCAAGGTTGGTAAGTATTCTAATAATCATTTGGGTTAAAAAAATTCACTTTATGAAAACAACTCTTAGATTTTCAGTTCAGGATGTTTAGGCTGCATCAAATTCAGAAGTTTCATCTATTTCAAGCTAGCAACAAAGCAAGCTACAGTGTAAATGTACATCTTCAGGATTAATTAATGATCCATGCACTGGGGTAGGATAGAGCTATAGATTCCTTTCTGCTTCTGGTTTGGCTATCCCTTTTCTTCCTGCCTTAACAAAAACTGCTTCTTGCATCCACAGTATATATAATATACTGGAATAACAAATCTTGTCTACCATTACAGTCAGATGATAAATGTCTCTATTTATGTATTTCTCATATGCCAAAGTATGTGGTGTTTGTGAGAAAAGCAGTCTTTGATCAGGAAAGACATCCTTGCTACATCCCACAATATGGGTTATGGTGGCTAGAAATAAAGCCTGATGGGCAAAAAAAAGCTGGATGTGCAAAATAAATTCAAAATCAGCACAGGTCAAAAAATTTTGTACAATCAATATTTCACAGTGCTCTACTATTCATTTATCTAAATGCTAGATACAAATTTAAGTAACAGGAACCATTCCTAAAAATCTCTCATTTAGAGCCTTAATGTCAATGGCAATTAATAGGCTATTACAAATCTGGTGCTTGCTGGATCACCAACTATTCTGATTTGGGTCAGAAGTTACCATCTTGAACTTAATAAAAAGAATTCCAGAAAAATGGACTAGCTTGGCATGTTCATGAGAGAATATTTCTTTGTTGACAAAATTAGTCAGTACAATCTTCATGCCTTTCACTGAAAGTCAGTATAACATTCCTCCATATAGCCTTTTTCTCTTCTTCTCTTACTTGAAGGTAAATTATATTTGTAATTCATGGGCACTATTATATCCTGGATAGATCAATCTACATCTGATTTACTTTTTATTTCAAACACTCTCTACCCACTATATCATATCTCGTGGTTTCCTCAGTTATTTGGCACATCTTGCTTGAGATGCGAGTTTGATTTTTTTTCGGAGTTCTTGGATCATTTCTATTTAGTCACTTGGCTGCTTCTTATAATCTCCCACACTGTTTTAATCTCTCTCATGTACTTGGTAAACACCTCTGGCTGCCTCACTTATGGTGAATAACAGCTACGTCCCTCCCCCATTCCAAATCTTTTCTCCAGGTTCTACCTTTTCCTGTCAGTATTTCTAATCTTCTCTCAAAAGTTTCTCAGTTTACTCCAACTTGTCTTAGAGCTCCCCTTGCTGTTGGATGCTGTTATGAGGCAGAGAAGCTTAAACAAAAATTGGCAGCTGATACAGGCAGCATTCAAATAACAGTTTACAGTATATTGATGGTATTAAATAATCCAGAATGATAGAGCCAATTGGGCAAATTTTGATTTTCACTAAGAACTGCTAAATAATGCAAAGTTTTTTTATGACATCCACAATTTTTGAAGAAAACAGTAGTTTACAATAGAAGTTTTCTTCAGAAATATATAGAAATACAAGTATATCTATCAAAAGAATATGCTTATGAAAAATATTACTTTTGCTTTCAAATCAATTATTTTCCTACTTTAAAAGTATTAGTCTTAACAATATGGACTAAAGCTACAAAAATTTAAAAAGTAATTTAATTGATAAAATTAAAAAACATCATTCAATTAACAATAAATTTGCAGACACATTAAATGAAAAAGTAAAATTCTAGATTAATATTATGGTGAGTTCTATACAACTTTCAAAGACTTAAGTTCCATTTCTCATACAATGGTCTGTAATTCATTACTCACTCAAGTATCATTCTTAATCAAAAGGCTACTAAAATGGTAACATTTTAAGTTTAAAATACAGTTTAATAAAACTGAAAATATATATTTTTATAAATAACTTATTCTTTGTCTTCATGAAAGTGCGATAAAAGGTTCATATTACATCTTTTTTTAATTAAAGAATGGGTGTCTAAAAATATCATTAGCAACTGTGTGACTAAATATAATTTATATTGCTGTTGTAAATATTAAGCCAAAAACCTTCTCTACTAAAAGACACAGGATTTTAAATACAATAATTCAAGAAGAATTATCCATATTTGAACTAATTAAAAATGTTGTTTTATGGATCTAATAATTGTTTATGTAAATATTATCATATGCTGTTTCTAACAGTATCATAAGAGGATTTGGGGTTTTCTAATCACTGCTACAATACTAATGACTACAGTATTAATGGGAGGAATTTTTAATTTATAATCCTTATAAATGAGAGTCTACATTTACATGTCGAGTGTGAAATTCTGAGACTGAGTTTTTTGATGGAAACTGCGAGAAGGTTGTTGTAATTTGTGGAAGAGTGTGGCAGTAAAAAAAAACAAAATACTTTAAACTTCATTATCTATTTATGAATAGAGAAACTTTCAAAACTATGGTGTTTTTTTCCACACAAAATAGAAAATTAAATCTTCTGTATTGGAGACTGCAGGGGGAGGGGAGAAACAGAAACCCTAAAACACTCTCAGTGCTGATGACAAACCATTTGAGAATCAGACTTATCTGGGGTACAGAGAGACATCATAAAACATAGAGCACAGTATGTAGTACATAGAAGATAGTACATAGAAGAAAATTATGGTTATAATTATATTTAATAGATTAGCCTTGCAAGATATTTTTAGCTGTGCTTTCGATCTGCTTGGGATTTTCTCCATCTTCACCTCTATCTGGCACTGAATTAAAAAAAAAAGAAGATATACCTGTTTTTGTTTTTCTATCGCTACAAAATGCTACCCAAATCCAAGAAGAACCAAACAAACAAAATATAGGATGATAACACTTGTAATATTTCATTCAGATATTGTGGATATAAATATTTTCATTTATCTGCTCCTCACTTGCTTTGAAAAGATGTTTTGTTCCTTGCTGCTGTCTGGTAGAGTAGTAAAGAAGCATAAGCAAAAAGGCCCTGCAGTGCGAAATTACCTGGCCATTCTAGTAAAGTGATAAAAAAGTCCCACTAAAGGCTTGAGAAACAAAATCATCTAACTTCCCACCAAGGTTTTACTTTTTCAGTAATAATCAGACTTGCCCCAATTCTTTTTTTTATTCAGAAAACAAAAAGTTTTTTGACTACAAAAACACACTAACATCTTCTGCCTCATTAAATGAATGCATTCCTAAAATTGTATGATGACTATAGCTGGTTTTTATTTTTTTTTTCAACATCAAACAATTTTTCTTCTTTTTTAAAGGCTTTTTCTGCATTTCATTCAATTAACTTTGGTCTTTTTTATTCTTTTCTTTCTTCTCATTTGTTTCTGAATTGTCTCCATCTGAAAACAAAGATTTTGAAACACGTAATTCTGGTAGATCTTGTTAGGTGGTTATGAATTTCATATAATTTCCCAGGGCATAATTAGTTGCTGCTGCTGTTGTTATTGTTATCTCATTGGCAGTTTCTCCTTTTTAGTTGCTCAACCCAGCTGTTGGTGGTTGAGGTCTATGGAGAAATTTGCTCCATTATCACATCCTGAGTTTCTGAAGTTCTGGTTTTATTCATGCAAGGGAGCAAAAGGATCAGCTAACTACGTTGTCACTCAAAAAAAGAGCCTGTTTAAATGCATCACAGAAAAATATCAAGTCATTTTACTGCAAGGTGAAGCCATAAAAAAAAATTTAGGTCCTAATAGTCAAACCATTTTTTTTGTCTCTGATCTTAATGTGCTTTCCCTAGTTTCACAGTTCTTTCTTTCCAAGATCTCTCAAAGATCTTAATAATAACCATGATCAAATAATCAAATGTCAAATAAAAACATTGGCCATAGTTTTAATACTTTTACTTTTTATGGATTATAAAAGGCATAAGACAAAAAGTAATATAAGCATGCTAAGGTTCCTTCTAACAGCAGGAAGGCTGGGTGAGTTTCTCAATAAAGTCCATAGCAGAAAAGGATAAAATGCTGAAATATTGAATTTAGTGTCTGGTTCCTACTTCAGGATTGCACTCTTTGTGCAGGATGCATTGCTGTACTCAAACAAGAACAAAAAAGAAAAACCAATAGGTCCAGTAGGCACGGTGTGTAGGATAGGTCCATTCCTTGTGTTGTGGCTGAAAGCTGACAATTCTACATCCCACTCTAGAAAGGATCTTCTCAGGAGGAAAATTCTGGGCTATGCTTTAGAAATGAGATGAGAAGGGGTGAAGTGTGCAGGAAATTCAGTAGTACTCAGACATTTACTGTCAGTACTCCTGTTTTCAACGCCAGGAAACTAAATCAATGGTACCACGTTAAAGGAACTTTTTCTAGCAAACGCAAGAATAGAGTGGAATGAGCAATGGCTTAAAGCATGTCTTTCAGAAACTGAAATTTTCAGATACCTATTCTTCCAGAGCTACTCACCTGGATTCATTATCCTAATGAAGCTGTACTTAATAAGTAATAGGAAGGACACTAATATGCTGGAGAGATTTGGGGAACCTAATTTATAATAAAAAAATATCTCATACAAGAATTTTAACTGGCACAATCTCTTAATGAAAACTCCATTGAGACTCTTTCTTTGTCTCTCTGGGTTTGATTAATTTGATAAAAATACCTATTACCTGTGCAGTGCAAAAAATCTTCTTGTCTATATAAAATTGTATTGACACCACTTACAGGAAAATGGGTTTGTTTGAGAGGCAAATTCTCAATGTTCATATGCAAAAACAATTTTAAAATAATTTAAATAATCAGAAATACAACATAAATGGTCTTGATTTACTGCCAAATGCACACTCTTGAGATTAAATTAAACCTATTTGACCTCAAAGCCTTAATTTAGTAATACCTGGAAGGAAAAGAGGAAGGAATACCTAAGAGTGCTGTAAACTCTTCATGCTGATTTATGTTATTGAGGACACAGACTTCATGAAAGGAATTTTCAAAAGTGCGGGTGGAGTTGGGGAGAAAAGAGAAAGAAAGACAACAGTAGCACAATAAATCAAGCCTCTGGCTAGATATAACTCTATTAATTGCAGGCACTCTTACATTAAACTGCTTCCAACCCCCTGCTGATGAAACCTCTCAAAATAATTTCATCCTTTGACAGCTTAAATTATGATCTTCCCACTCTATGAAAGTGTTTGACACATTTCTACCAAGTATTTAAATGACATGAAAAAAAAAAAAAAGTTCTGTTTTACACGCACCTGAACTGTTCTTGAAATACAATTAGTTTTCTTTTCTTTCTCTTCTTTTTGCAAAGATACACTGATTTAATCTATACCTTTCCTTATATAAGTGCTTATTTATCTGGAATACACGGTGGCAGTGGCAGCTAAAACGATTTGAAAATTTCTGATATAAACCCCTTAAAATTTCAGTTGTAAGTCTCTTATCATTTTTCTCAAACCTTTTGTTTGAGGCAGAAAATTATCATACTTACCATTTTCTTAGAGAAGATTTTAAAAATACTCAAGATTAATCTGGTCCTGTTTGGTAACAGCACTAATTAAGAACACAAAAACATTAAAAATGTACTTACCTGAATAGATGGACACATTGAATAGATAAACAAATGACAGTAGATGTGCAGATTATCTCTGAATTTTACTCTAGATGCTACTCAAGAATTTAGAATGTAGCATTTCTCATGTTACCAAGGAATACCAAAACATCAGGGAACATTTAACCTGTTGTTAGCCAAACATTCTGTGACCAAAAAAAATATATTCGCTACAAAGATTTTTTTGTAAATTCACACTCAGCTCTTAAGCTTACTAGAAAATAAGCAAAATTTTCTATTGTTTTGAATAAGAATTTTTAAACTAGATGCTACATAGCACATTTGCAATATAATTCAGAATGTCTAATTAAGGATATCAAGACTTGAACTAGAGCAGTTTCTCTGTGACAATACAGTGATGCTGCAACACTAATGACTCCATGGTTTTAAAATTACTTGATGTTTCAAAGAGTAACAAATGTGTGCAGACAATTGCACGTAGGAGAGGCCACAATTAATAAGTCACACATTTTGTGTAGTATGCCTAATGAGACCATTAACAGCATGGAAGTGTGTAACCAGTGAGGGAGAGCAGGCCTCTTCAAGTTGTCTTTTAAGTCCCCTGGGCATCACTCACATGTGCCAGACATTGAAACTGATGAACCTTTTGCTCCTCTAACACCTGCGCAAAGTAATAGCTTAAGATGCCATGTGAAAAACAGGATTTCATCTGCCAAAGATGATCTAAGTTGAAATATTAATTACTCCTTTGGGAACTGGGTGTAGTAAATGCTAACATGAATACATAAACATGATTTTTTCAGGTACAAAGCTAGTTGAATTCACTGAGCTTCTATAAACAATCATCAAGATATGAGCAAAACTGTTCCACTTCAAGGTAGATTTTTTTTTAGGTCTTTAGCTATGATTTATTGAAAATGTATTATGTGAAATTTGCTCATTTTAAATTCATAAATCTGCATGCTACTTGTTGAATCAGAATTTATTTCCCTTGTAAAAAATTGCAAAGCACTGTGATTTATCATCTGAAGACATTTACTTGCTTTCATCATCAGTTACATATGATTAATTTAAAATAATGAGCTCATATATGATTCCTACAATTTTTGCCTGAAACCAAGAGTGATAGTAAATTTGAATTCTTCACTTCAGTCTTTTAAAATTTTTATTTTATAACACACTTCTGACTGACGGTTTAAATTTTATATTTGGATTACGTTTTTGTAGAATTGTATCCAAATTAAGTCTGAAATAAGATGTCAGCCAACTCCTAAAAATAAGAAGGTGATCATTCTTTAAATCTACACACTTCAAAGTATATTTCATGGTATAGTAATTTTCTTAGATAAGTTTTTCTTAAAAAAAAAGGAATAAAGGTATTTGATCTAAGAGATAATCTGAGATTTATAAATATTCAGACACATTTATTTTACTATCAAATTCACTTGAGAACATCAGCTGAAAGACAGCTAGAAGGCAATCCCCATGTATTCACATTCTCTCCCAACTAGTTACACTCACTCCTAATAAATTGAAAAGTAGTCTTTGATTTGAAAGTACCCTAACAGTGTGTCCACCTTATTTGAATGTGTGTTTAGAGGATGCAAATAGCCTGACTATTTTAAATACATTAACCCCACAGTGAGGATGTGTGTGCATATGTTGAAAGGGTATATTTAATTTACAATGAGCTGATTTTCAATTCTGTAAAGCTATGTCAGACACATTTAGTATTTTAATGTGAGAAATCAAAGGCAACATACAAATTGAAAATGAACTGAAGAAAATACCATTCTCAGAAAATGATGCCATATACTAGAAGAAATTAGAGTGAATTAAAGTGAACAAAGGTATAGTCGTAATTTAAACTGATGAATAATCATTATCTTTGTTCTCAACAAACAGAGGCTGACAGGGATTTTGAGTCACAAAATTGATCTGTGATGCAATGATCAGAGGAGATAATATCCAAACTGAAAAGAATTTATTCTTAGTTGTGTGGAGAGCTTCATAGGATAGAGTATAACTTGGAAACGGAAAGATCATGAAATGGCAGAGCACAGTTTAGAAGATGCAAATAGGGCCTGATTCAAGTCTCCGTTCTGAGTACTCTGTTCCCAATTTCCTGTGCTTGTTTTGAGCTGTGACCATGCTAAATAGCAAACTTCCTTGCATTATATACTAGCTGTGGTAATGAGAAAAAAGTGTTAGCTAGAAAGACTTGTCAAAATGTTCTTAAAGAGTGGGCTGCTAAAAACATATTCAAGCAGATCAGCTGAATGTTTTCATGTTGGAGTGTGCCTACTCGAAAGCATATTGTAACCATGATGATCTACATTTTCACAGAAATATTTCCACATTGCTCTTTTCATTTCTGAAGTATAATGCATTTCAAAAGTAAAAACAGGTGGAACAATTTTAAACATTGTGGTTTGAAAAAAAATATAGTGAACATATTAATATGAACCTCTTAAGTTTTCAAAAGTGAAAATGATGAAGGCTATGTAAAGCACTTCCAAAGTTTAAGTTAATGTTGAGTTTAGTGATCGCTGACAAATATGAAAAGGGTCTATCACACTTCCATTGTTAGGGAAATGCCATAATTGAATTAATGATTACATGAAATTTACAAAACAGAATACTATATACTGTAATGTGTATTTTTTATTTTTTTTTTTTCCCCCAGCAGAGAAGGAGAGAATGAAGAGGCAATGTTCAGCCACTAGTACAATGAACTATGGTGTGATTTCTCATGTATCTGAAGTTATGGTCTACAAGAATACTTAAAGGAATTGTCAGGATGGGGGCCAGTACAGAACAGTGTCATGAAAGGCATTTGCTCCCACTTAGAAGAATGGAATGAATGAAAGGGAATTTGTCCAGGAAAAGATAACATCTCACAGGGGTTCATTGAGTGCCTGGACTATAGCATGTGCTCTGTGACATACCAGATACCTACATATTCTCACCAACATGCATGCCATACGCATTCTTACAGACACATAGGCAACCTTAGGACAAAACAAAAATTTTAAAACCCTGAAAGATTAGTTTTACTAAGGCATAAGAGCCTGTGCACCTAAATTTGGTGTTTCTGATATCAGTATGGGAGCAGTCTCAGACTTATAGAGTATTGCTGATATGGTTACCTAACTGTAAATGGTCTTGCTCCCTGCTGGTTACATGTAGCTTACCTCAGTGAATTAATGGACATTGTTATCCTTACTTTAGCCTGGACTGCCCTACACACTTCTAAACAATAACAAGACATGTCAGGAACTGCAAGTAAGGCAGGATAACAGGTAAAGTTTTTTGCAATGTCTTCTAAAAGTTATCAAACTGTAACAACAAAAGTTCTTCTTACATATATAGTTTTATATCTAACAGATAATTTCTGAGACAGAAGCTACTGCTTAGTGGCACAGTGTGTTAAGTGACACACAAAAATGTTTGAAAACAGAATTTTTCATATCCCATTTTGTTCTTGTTAAGAAAATGTGTTACAAATAGCAGCACAAGTTGAGAGAACATAGAAAAATGTAAGGCATCCAAAGTGATAAAACCTTGTTTAAACAAGAGAAGCATATGCAAAACTTGGATTGAATTCAAAATAACATAAGAATGAAAAGTCTGTCTCCTATCCAAAACCACACCTAACATTTCCCCAGTACTTTGGATCTTTTGCTGATTTGGCTTTCTGCTGGGGTCGGATAGCATGTTATGTTTGTTTAATGTTGTTTTATATTTGTAAGATATAGGTAAAACTTTAAAACACAATATTAGGGCTTTAAGATCATCAAAACATTATGCTGAATTAAAAAATATTTTTTTTAAACCATATGATGCATTATATTTACATTAAGTGATTATATTAGACTTCACAAAGACATTGAAGTTCTGTGTGTTAGAACGACATGAAGAACTTTAGCCCTGACATAATGCTGGATTAAATTGCTTTATTATACAAATGTAGTATTATTTTATAATGTAATATATGATACATATTAATTTTGTTACATTGGTTTAGAGGGTAAATAATTTTAAAAATGTGAGATATAATTTTTAAAGTATGTCAAATATTAAAAAAAAATTATCATTCTTCAAAGAGGAAAAATTAAGAGGCAAGTTAGGACAAACAATGGACTCTCATAAAATTTAGTATTCTCTTTGGATTCAAAATTTGCCTTGTTATGCAACATGCTTTTCCATGTTTGCTTACATTTTACAGTAGTACAGTTATGCATTTCATAAAATTAGGCATAAAGAATAGTAGTCAAAAATAAGTTAAATTTTAGGAAACTATGTGAAGAAGTGCAATCCAAATAGACATTCTCCAATAAATACTTATAATTTTCAATCTGCTTTTTATCTGTTTCTGAGTGACAAAATCATAAATGTTTAAATGAATTTTACTGCAGGATAAGACACTCAGAAAAAAAAAAACTTAGTTCATATTCCAAGTTTAAAAGTATGCAGATGTTATAGTTTTAGTACTGATGCAATCAACACCTAGGTATCTTCTTTAATAGTGGAGTTTGCAGAACCAAAATCTTAACAGAGAAATTTAAAAAAATAACCTGAGCAATTTCTAACTCATTTCAGCTCGATTTTGGGTAGACGTATGTATGCACTCTTTGAGTTAGATAATGTTGCAGGAAAAAAATGCTTACTCAATGTACTTTAAACCAAATCAGGAGTAAAGCAGGCTATTGACCTCTTATTGACATATAATTAACTGGCAGTCAATGAACCATTTATTATTCTTCAAAATCTACAATACAAAAGATAAGCCACAATAATTGGTGTCTATGAACTGTTAGTGAACACCTACAGTCCTCTAAACAGCTTTTTATGACTAATTGCCTAGAAGTTCTAACCAGACTTGTATGAGCACAGATATGGTCTCACGGGATGTCCACACTTTTAAAAACTATAAGCTTCATGAAATTAAATAGAAAGAAGTTCAATTTCCAGTGAGTAGGACATTTGGTTCTTGGAATATTTTACAAAACTGTTCTGCACTTTGAAGTTAGGTGTCAGCTAAGTAAGATTTTTCAAGGGCATAAATGAGTTCCTGTGGTTCTTTCTCCCTTAATTATGACACAGTCCTTGCTCTGGGTAGGGGATGTGTCAGTATCCTTTTAACATGAATCTATGTGAACAATGGTAATGTGTATGTCAATTGTTATTATGCTTTCTTCTTTCCCCAAGAATAATCTTCTGCTTAGAGCTCAAATTCAGCCACAGATAAATGTCAGTACTGGAATAGTCTAGAGAGTGGTTTGTTTACCAAACCCAACTATAAGAAACATTCTAGATGTCCGTTTTTAGCTGGAACATCTGCCTGGGGCTGGCAGGACTGATCTATCTGTTGGAGGCTGTGGTGGGTTGACCCTGGTCACATGCCAGGTGCCTGGCAAAGCCGCTCTATCAATGCCCTCAACTGGCCAAGGGGTGAGAAAATGGAACAAAGGACATATGGGTTGAGTTAGGGACAGGGAGAAATCACTCATCAATGGCTGTCATGGGCAAAAGAGACTTGCCTTGGGGAAATTAAATTTCTTACCTATCAAATCAGTATAGGGTAAAGAGAAACAAAACCAAATCTTTAAACACCTTACCCCCTTGACCTTTTCTGCCAGCTCCCTCAGTTCTCTTGGGTGGAGTCCATCTAACCCCAGAGAGTTCTGAATGTCTTGGTGGAGTAGTACATCACTAATCATTTCCCCATGGCTCATGTAGACTTCCTCCTTTGTTCTTTTGAGAGTATTTTCAAAAGCGATAAAAGCATCAGTTCATGGTCAGAGTCCCAATGTTTCAAATAAAAGAAGAATAAGAGTAATTTATATTTGCCAACCTAATAAAAAAGTGATCTGTTATTACCATTATTTTAGTCCCTAAATCAGCCAAACTTTATATTTTACTAAAAATCATGCAAAATTTTTCATCATTTTTAAAGTATCTTCCTGTATGAATAATGACACCCTAAATCTATAAGGAGAGATGTAAGGAAATTATTTTACTGGTGTGACAGTATTATTGGACTGTTACTTATTGAATGATCATGAAAAAAGAAAATTTTCCTTCTAAACAGGGATTTCTTTGGTTTTATTTTTTCATAACAAAATTTTACAAGAGTTACAAATTTTATCTTTATGATAAATATCTTTATCTTTTAAGAACATGTCATTGAAAAGAGGTACGAAAATGAAACTATTTTCTTTATTGACCCTATGACAATCAAAATTTGGCTGAACTAGAGATCTTCTGTGAAGAAATTATAGAATTCATGTATAAACTCTAAGTGTGTTTTTAAGAAATATCATTCCCCTTCCTCACCTCATTTTATTTCGCTTTCAGATCTCATGTACCACTACAAGTATTCCCGTTTTTCATATTATATTATGACTAAATCTGCTGTTTGCTATTGATTTTATTCACAGCTCCTGCATGCAACCCTACTTCAAAAAGAATACCCATTTTTAATGGGATTCAAGGAAAATCACAGATCTAAAGTTTGAATCTATTTCAAGTTACTTTTTCTCATCTTTTAATATTTAAAGGTCAAGTAAGAAATATAATTCAGTACAGCGTATATACTTTCCATTTCTGCAAAGTCTCAGAAAAAGAAAAAGTAATTAAATTAAAGTGAGAAGAGTCAATAGAAAATATTAAAGAGCCTGAGGAGACCTGAGTTCAAAGAATAACAAGCAGGACAAAAGAAAAGAAATGGTCTTAATAAAGAATTCCTAAGCATGAGGAATTAGAAGGAAGTCAATCCTTTTTAGCTATACAAAGTACTACAACAAAACAACAGAAAACAAACACAGAATTGCATACATAAAACCATGTTTATTTTAGTTTCTTTTCTATGAGAGTTTACTAACATGAAATGTTAAATATACATTTAAACATTTTTAAATATACATTAGTGCTTATTTCTGTGTTCTGTTAAGGAAAGCAAATACTCTTTGAATTTATTTTTAACCCTTAGTCATAGAAATGAAGGACATAAAGTCTGAGCTTTACAAGTGGAATTGGGTTAGTTATAGGGTTTTTTCCCCTAGAATATGATAAGCAATATATGCTGGGTAAGAGTATTGAACTTGTATCCTGCAGTAATATTTCCTTATATCATTTTATCATTTCCCTGTAAACGGTGTTCCCTCTGTTTACACAACTTTGGTGAAGAGGCTGTTTGGACACTGCATAATATAAGGAGGATAATGAAGACAGTGCACAGACTGTTCTCATGATCCCTCCCCACAAAGATTTATTTGCTGTTAATTTATTGAGGACATTTCTGATAGTCTTCAGACTAAAGTCTGAATGTACAGCACTCAAGATATGGTATCATCTGTGCTGAGCAGACAGGCAGGTCCCCTGTCTGCTGCCAACACTGCCTAACACAGCCCATCATGCTGTTCCTTCCTTTCCATGAGAGCACTTTTCTGGCTCATGGTCAGTTTGTTCACCAGTATCTCAAGGTCCTTCTCTGCAAAGCTGCTTCTTTAGGTTGGTTGGCCTCCAGTGTGCACTGGTGGCATTAAGCAGAAGTCACCAGAAGCCTCAATTTCTCTCACTTCTCAATAATAAACTAGAAGTGCCTATAGCAACTATTGGATCATGAAAGTCTGTGTTATCCCTGCATACCACTTCTACCTGCACAAATTAAAAAGATACGTTACAAACCCTGGCTCACTTGGGAATTTCTTTTCCTTTCACTTTGAAAAATTGGAACTGAAAATTTCTGACAAGGATGCTCTTTCCTGTCACTCCTAAATATGCGTGCAAAGAATGAAAACCAAGATGGTGGAAGGACAGGCGGGAGTGACTTTTAAGGAGTGGCTGAGGTTATGAGGTTTGTTCAGCTTAGGCAAGGGGAGACTTATGGGGGAACCCATTGCTGTTTACAATTTCCTCATGAGGTAGACCAAGAGGGAGGTGCTGATCACTTCTCCCTGCTGTCCAGTGATAAGATGAGAGGGAACGGCTTAAAGATGTGTCAGAAGAAGTTTAGTTTAGAATTTAGAAAAAAGTTCTTCATTGAGAGGATGGTCAAGCATTGGAAAACTCCCCAGGGAAGTGGTCAAGGACACAAGCTTGTCAAAATTCAAGAAGCATTTGGACAATGTTCTTAGATGCATGGTTTAACTTTAAGGTTGATTAAACTCACAGAAAGAGTATGTGGTTTTGTGGAAGAAGGTTGAAAAATTACTGAAAAAGGACACAGCAATAAGATTTTAGGAGTAAATATTTGACCTAATACTACTAGGGGAGAAGTCTTCTGCATCCGAGATAATATGCAATTGTTGCCAGCTGGATTAATTTTCCTGTGTTTTTCTGATCTTATATGCCAACACTGATGCTTGCATACTTTAATTACACTGCCCTACAATAACAAAAGTTTCTAAAGAGATCAAATTAGCTATTATTTTTACTTGAACATCTAACTTATTATTTAATTTTAACTTTGACCTCAGTTTGATTACTCATTTCTTAACCAGTAATCTATACAGTAATAGGTTGTAAATTGCCTTAAGAATGTACCTTCTTAAGGGAATGTTTACTTGGTTTTAATTTTTAATTTTTAATTACATCTGTAAGTACTACTTACTTTGTCCTTTTGCAAACTGGGTAATTAATTCTGATCAAGCAGATCTAGAAGTACTTAGACTGCTAAGTAACTTAACACATAATTCATATAACAAATTGCTTTAAAATTCTTATGAACTACTTCAGACAGCCATTATAAGTAGTAAGCAATATTTATTTCTTTCCATCATATTTTCAAGCTACTGAAACTTCACTATATTTGACATATGAATTCAAAACATATTGCTTGTCCAAGTCATCCACATAGCTCATTTACTAAAATGAGTTGCAACTACTTATGATAAAGGCAATCTTCTTGAAATTATGAAGATTTCTTTTTAAAAGACATTAATATTCTTGTATCTTAGAAAAATATGACTATCAACATCAGTGAAGGAAGGTCATACTATCGTCTATTCCTATATCTTAATGGCCCAGAGATAGGGAAAACCTTTGGTGCCACAGAAAATTTACTGAGTATTTTTTATGTTTTCATTCTTTTCATTCTTTTGCACAAGGAAACAGTTCAAATGGTTTACAAAGCATTTGTAAATTTAAGTCGAGGTTCCAACTGTCCTAACATGTGGCTACTGTTTTTAAATTATTTTTTCCGTCTTTGTATGTTTATCTTCTTTCCTTATGGACAAATTATGAAATTGCATTTCTAAATTCACAACGAGACACTAAAACTGTGTTTTCATTTGAAAGATAAATATGCTCCAGTTTGTAGCATTTACTTTACTGCAGTGTTCTGAGCACTATACTAGCTTGCACAGTGTGTGACTAATAAGGAAATTTATTTTGAGGCAGCAGTTTCCTCAGTGTGTCTCTTTTCATAGACCGATGAACTCACATTACACACAGTAGCAAACTGCAGCTAGAATCCCAAATGAAATCCAAAACCACACAAATGAAAAATTTCTTGCATGTACTTCTAAGTTACAAAAAAAGGATAAAAATCTGCTGTTCGTGACACAAATATCAAGTGATTAGTACCCATACTTTCCTAATGTAAATGATCCTAATTTTTAGGAAAATGGTAATTTATGTGGGATTTATTCTAAAATTTTTCTATTGTTGTGAAATTATGATTTCCTCCACTCCCAAGTAAACATTACTGAACTTTGTTCAGAAACACCTAAGGGAAGTCTTGGGCTTCCAATGAGAACTGTAAAGAAACAACATGGATTCTTTGATGCCAAGTGCAAAAAGCAAACTCTTGAATGGTACCACGTCTTAATAACAAATAAAGCAGAGAGAGAGTTCTTTTAGCAGCTTTTGGACTGTGACTATTCCTTTATATGAAAGTTCTCCAAGTCCAGTCTACAGAATTATATTCTTGTAATTTGTTAGTAATCAAAATCCCCTTAATTCTTTCTGTGAAGAGCAAAAGGAATTCAGTAAAAGCATTTCTTGAACGTCAGAATGATCTCTCATATACTGAATACTTCAGAGCAGATGATTTGCAGTAAAGGCTACATTATAAAATAATATTTATTATATTTTATATTGCTTCATGTACAATATTTATATTAATTTTAATATTTTTAAAATGATAAGGAAATTAGAAGTGCTAAAATCAATGCCTTTTTAAAAAGAGAATTTTGGTTATTCTCTGAACAAATATAGAGTTTCTTGAAAGGTACAGAAGTATTTTATTTAAATGCCTGAAAATCTCAGTGGATCTTTTCCTTTTCTTCAAAGCAGATGTTAATTTAGAGAACTGAGAAGGAGGCATAGACTTCTTTGTACCACTTTCTTTCTCTCTCATTTTAATGTTGCATCCACTTTCCTTCTTGAATGTGTTCCTATCCTTCACATGATGGCTGCAGTCCTCCAGGAGACCTGCCATTGATCACTTCTGAAATTAGTATGTCTTCAATATGCTATTTCTGCCTTTTTGAGGTCTTCATGGCTGGCATTTTCTTTACCCTGAAAAATCTATTAAATGTAAACTGTTGTTGAACATGTGACCTATTATGTACAGCACTAAGGGAATTGCAATGATAAATAATGCTTGTAAATTAATATGTTTCTTCTATTATCAGTCTGCATTCCAAAGTATATATTCCACTTTTCATTTTTTCTATATAATTAAGGTAGTACTGCCAAAGAAATGTCCCTGTTGAAATGTCCCAGCCTTACAGATGGCCTCAGTGTACAAGAGATCTTAAATTATTTTACTGCTAAAAAAAAATTCCCAAAAGCTACTATTAAAGGGAAAGAACCAAGGTAGGCATTAGCAAAGCTGTTATTTTTCAAATAATATTTTAAGTAGGTATAAAAGAAGGAATGAATATAAAATTATAATGTGCAGAAGGAAGAAGAGGATTTACTTAGTTTTTTTTATATATGCAGTATAAGAATTATTTTCTGTTAATTATGCAGTAGTTTACGTGAGCATACGATAAGTTTAGGTTCAATGAGCTGGAACATCCTAATACAAGTAATGCAGTTTCCCTACTACAAGAAAATAGTGACTTTTTTTCACTAAAAAAGTTGTGACACAGCAGTGGAAGACTTCTAACTGTACTGGTATTTGTTCATTTTCCCATAATCCATAATTTAAAAGTGTCAGACAAACTGCATTGAAGAGCAGATTCAACTGCATTATAGTTCCAGACCTTTGCAAAGAGCTGGATGAGAACTACAGGATTCCTAAAAAAGGCAGATGAAAAAGGTGAGTGACCATGTCATTCCAAGAAAAATAACAAAGATAAATCGGGGTACCATAGAATATCCTGAACTGGAAGGGATGCACAAGGAGGATCAAAGTCCAGCTCCTAGAATGATGTATCCACAGGCAGGCAAAGACCAGTAGAGGACTTATGATACAAATGCATGTCATGTTGTAACCTATATTTCTGAAATAAGCGTAAACATTTGTTTTGACTTTGGCTGCTAATACCATAAAGCAGTTCACAAAGAAATATCTCCAAACTGTTACAGACCACTGTTGACTTAAGTCTGCCACTGTGTCAGCAGAAGTTCCTGCTAACGCGCATCGCAATGTCAAGACTGGGACTGTGATTTAGAGACTTGCACTTCTGGGAAGGCCTCAAGAGGACACAAACTGAAATAATGAAGACACAAACCAAAATAATGAACAGTAGAAGAAAGTGATGACTGTATTCTCTCTCAGCAGATATGGGTTTATAATCAAGTTCACTTTAGACTCAGAGAGAAATCATCATTCAGTCTGTCCCAGACTCTTCAAATAATAGTGCTGCCAAACTATTTCTGCATCAATTAACTTCTTTCATTAAATTAAAACACCAAAGGGGACAACTTAGCTGATATAAAATTTAAGAACTAGAGTGGCCTTTTTCCAGTGATTTATCTGATACAATTAGAGTAGGCTGTTTGTGCTACAGCAAGCTCAAGCAAACAGACATTACAAAAATTACAGCTCTGAAGTTTTCTTCCACTACCCTAGCAGGCTTGCACTTCCAAGAAAAATGCAAGTAAAAGAAACCTAAGGTACTTATTAAGGGAGACAGAGAAAAAAGGGAATGTGCAAGTACATGATACAGTGGAAAACAGGAAGAGTAAGAGGAAAATATTACTTAACTGGGAATATAAAATGACATTCAAAACAGGACTGAGAAAAGTTATTACTGTTGATAAAATGCAATGGAAATAATACTGATATCAGAGGTAGCACACTAAGAGCACCTCATATTTCAAATGGCTCAAGACATTTAACGAGTCAGTTGATAACCAGTGTTTTGTTAAACAGAAGAAGAATAAATGTGTCTGAAATTCTATGCTGATTTTACTTTCTCATTTGTAGGCTAATATTTTTAATATGACATCAGAAATTTCTTGGATTTGAGTCTGGTAAGTTAAATAAAATGACATGAACTTTGTCAATTGCATGCCTACATTTTTAAATGCTAAATAATTAAATCATTAATATAAAAATACTAAATATCCGTGAGATACTGTTTTTTTTTTTTCTGTAATATTTGGAATAAAGTGTCATAGGCATCTAGCTAAAGTAGTTGCAAGATAATTAGAGCAATTCAGTGCTGTGACATTCTGAGTATCTGCCTTCTATTTCTATCATCTATCTCTTCTCACTCTTCTTGAAACTCATTTCATTTTCAAAAGAATAAATACATAATTATTAAAAAAAAAAAGAAAAAGAACATGATCAAGCTTTTGTGTACTTTAATGATTTGTGTTGCGAGATCATAGACATTTGTTTTTCAGTCATAATTCTAATTAAAATTTATGGGGAATATTTCATTACTAAAGAAAGATCGGGTATATCATATTGGTACAGGGACATAAATAAGTGATCTAAACATGGAGAGAAAAGGTTTAGAAGTCAAATGTTTCTGTTCCTTTTTGTTTTTCCTTTCCATTGTCTTCTCTACCTATGTTTCCAACTCTCGCCCTTCAATAAAGACAAGTCTGAAGTTACAATTGCATTTTGGGTTGGATTTGATTGCCCAAATGTAGGTACTAGCTACTAGTTTTTCTTTGGCAGTAATTGCTACCAGCTTATTTTACCTGATCAAGTTGCTTGTTTTCTACCTGTCATCTTTTAGTGGATGTCTGAACCACCCTTGCATTCATCAAATGATATTAGGAAGATTTATTTAGGCAGCTGAACAGTTAATTGATAAGAAAGAGATTATGGAATGAATAACACAGACAAAGCGAGATAGGGCTTATTCTTGGGTACTAAATATTTCTACAGCAAAATAGATTCTAAAATATTTTGTTTATACTGGTTCTTAAGCTAGTTCTTTAGGCACATTAAAACACCTTAGAATGCATATGGATTCAGTACAGAACTGCTACACATTAGTTTGGTGTTTTATATTCAGTAATGAAAGGGAAAACAAACAAACCAATTGCACAAGGTAGGAAGAACCAGAAACCTTTACTGAATACAGCAAAAACAGTGGACCAGAGAAGTCTTGATACAACATATAATTATACTCAGTGACTTTCAGCTGTTTCTTGCCAATCAGCTCATCAGCTGTTTCTTCCCAATAACACAGCAGAAGGATGAGCCATTTGATAAACCCAGGATCTGATTTATCTTTAGTCAGTTTAACTTGACAAAGAGTTTCATTTGAATGGCCAGGAACTTGTTTTACAGTTTACTTCACTTCATTTATTTATTATGTTGTTTTATTACTGAGCAATTTTTTATGTATGAACACAAAGTCCAATGCTTGGATTAAGGAACTTCTCTGAGTTTTTAAAATGGCTTATATTGGTTTCAGTATCATTATAAAGTAACTTATTAAGGAAGGAAAATTTTTCTCATAAAGCATAATTTCCAAAAGAAATAGAATACAAAATAGTAATGTCTTCTATAGATATTATGAATAAAAATTATTTTATTCCTTATTTTTTCACAGTGAAGATACTCATATTGCTGCAGTTACAAAATGGAAAAATATTATTTCGTATAATATTCTTCTCACTTATAAGATTGCTTCTGTTACAAAAATTCATTACTGGGGGCCATTATTTTTTATTGCAAAAGTTATCTTAATTTACATAATACCCATGTTACAGGTTAAGAGAAACACACAGTTCCCAAAAGTATATCTAGCTTGCTTTAAAGTGATTTCATTATTTCAAAAAAAGGGCATGAATTTAAAAATAGTCTAGAGAGATAGTAGTTGGTGAGTGCTCTCTCCCTGTCTTTATCTGGACCTGTGGACCTTTTATTATACTTTCTCTCCTCTGACCAGCTGAGGAGGGAAGTAACAAAGTGGCTTTGATGGATGCCTGGCATCCAGCCAGGGTCAACCCACCATACAAATCATTGCCCAAATACAGGGAATATGTTAGAGGGAAACATTGCAGTCAGTAAAAATACTTGCTAGCTGAAGTAAGCATTTTTACAGTTTTTAGATGTAACCATTGACATTTAAGGATTGCAGCTGTAAAATTAACCTTCGTTACTAAAACAAAGCCTCCAAAAAGGCAGACTGGTTCATTATGGATGCTAAAGATCTGAAGTTTTAAAAAAAATTAAAAAGTAGTTGTGTCTTGTGTACTCCATAATTCTAGAGGCCATTCTCTGACAGACGGTAACAGTGGCTGCTGGTCTTTGCTGGTGATCTCACCTTATGTTTGGAGTTATTCTGATAAACAATGAAAAATCATACAAAATATATATTTGACCCTAATACCTAGCAAATGTGAATTTTGGGGAGCAAGTGGTGCACTTTTATTATTTTCAATTAGATAACAAAAAAAATTAATTATTTGTCTATTGGCTTTTTTTTTTTCAGAACAGTATTTAAAAGGAGCACATGGAATTCATGTTTTACAATAAAAATCCTTCTTAAAGAAAAAACAGTCATTTAAGTTATTGCTAAGCCAAAAAGTAATGTACTGGCATTGCATTCTTTCTAGTCTATCTTTGCTATGTTAATTTTTAAGATGCTCATTTAATTTACATTAGATTTTTAAGTTATCTAAAGACACCAAAGTCCTAATTCTAGACTCATGATAGCACACTGAATAGAAAAATGTAACAGGAAGTCTACTTAGTGGAGTTAAACAGTGAAAAAGAATATTGGAACAAAGAGGTTTTTTTAAAATGTTACATTCAGTAAGTCAGGCTGAAATCAGCTGCCCTGTAATATGATATAAGTTTTCAGTTAAGCTACCCTCCTGAGCTACAGAAAGTAAAAGTTTCTGTGGTTTTAGTTAAAAGGTACAAATTAATTTCATGAGCCTTCTGCTCAGCATTAGTGTTTTTCATGGTTGAATGAAAAGGAGGAATTTTCACCCCATTTTTCCAGTCCTTTCTTTAAGGCTTAATAAGGCAGGTGTCCTCTGAGATTGCTTTTTGGATCAGACAATGGGTAGAAATAAATGTCGATAGACCTTCAGTTGTGTGTTTAGCTATCCAAAATAGTGAATTGAGAGTATTGCCCAGGCACTGGCAGCAGGGGCTGAGAGGTGCCCTCTGTGAGGAAGGACTGGGGCTCCTGTGCCACACAAAAATGGCTTCAGCTGGTTCCTCGGGACACATCACCGGGCACAGCTGAGCCCCTCAGACAAGCTGGTGGCATCTCAGTGAAAATATGTTCAAGAAACACAGAAAATGCTGGAAGCGGATGGAACAGAAACTGGGAAGCAGCTGAGGGAACATTGAAGGTATCAAGGCCATCAGACATTATCATTGAAACTTTTAATTTATTTTGTCCCACAGTAAAATGTAGCTAAATTTTAGTAGGGCTGTTTTGCTGACTGCATATTCACACTTTGAGCCTCCGTGATAGTCAGGGTCAAGACTATATTATCTAATACTGTAAGGTCATTTATTCTTGAGAAATTGTACAAGCTCCAGCTGAAGAAAATGAGTAAAATGTCACATTGGTCATTCTCCTACACCATCAAAATTAGGTATCTGCATCAATGCCAAATGCATCATATATTTCAATTACCTTTATTGCTGTCCTGTCACATGTCAAGGTTACAAATATCCTTACTTCTGGATTGTGTATTCCTATTTCTGTACTTATCTGCCCATACCTGAAAACTGCAAGGTCAGACCTACAGTGACAGGTAAAATTGTTTATGTGCAATATTAATTAAACTTTTCAGCTGAATGGCTATTAGTTCTGTATGACATCATAGCCCATTCACCATTATTCATTTGTGTTTTACAATTCTGGCAAGATAAAGCGACCTTAAATCAAAAGCTAACAGCTATGAGATGAAGTGAATCTATGCTACAGTTTCTTAGAGTGCAGTGGTTTCTAACCCTGCCAAAGCTTTATAGGAGAGAATGCTGTTACAAGATTTTTGTTTCTCTTCCTTTCAGAAAGGAAGGGTGAAAGCAAAAGTCTTGAAAACAAATGGACAGAATATACATACAGCTTCTAAATTATCTGTGTTATGATAGCCTTGAGTGTCTTCATGTATATGTATATGATGTATAAGTATATACAACATTCATTAAAAATTTATAATTTACCATGAAGAAGCTATTGGATGTGAACTCTGAATGTCCTGACCAAAAACCTATTCTCTAAGATTCAAAGTTCTTCATTTACTTCTACTTCATTTTACCTATGTTGAAGAGATCACAAAGGCCTCATTTCAGCAGAGGTGGAAAAATCTAGATATCCCTCAAACTGGATATCCCTCAAACTCAACTGATAGGTTGCTTCCAAAACTCCTCATTTTTGTAGAAAGTATTGAACAGTAACAGTTTTAAGAAGCGCAACAAGATTTCAGTTATGTGGAGGAGCTCTGTAAGTGGTTAAACCTTACACTTCTCTAGCTTTTTATTTGTTTCATTGTCTTCTAGGCTGTTCTTTGTGCAATTTAATATGACAAGTAAATAGTTGAGCTCAAATATTAAAAAATCTTTAAAAACATGCTTTAATTATTTTTTAAAAATCTGCCTATTAGCAACAAAAATCTTTTGCAAGTCTTGTTATCTTTCTGTCTAACACTGAGTTTATAATCATCCCTGGCACCAATGGCTGAGACACATAACATGTAAAAAACCCTGATCTCTGCTGTGATCATTTGATATTTCACTTCCTGCTCTTCAGGAATACACTTTAATGTGTGAAGCTCTTCCTTTAATTGAAAATTTTTATTTCATCCAAAAGCAGTTATTCTTTATCTTTCCATCTTCACAGAAATGGAAAGCTATTTACTTCTTTGCAGGTTTCCAAATAATACTGCTATTCACACACACAAAAAAATTTCCTTTTCTTTATTTGCTTTTAGCAACTGAAACTTTTGTTCCTCTTTTGTTCTCATGCTCCATGATACTGACTACCTTGCTCCATGACAATTTTAAAATTTAAGGACTCAGAAATTATATAGCTTTGAAATGTCTTTAACTGAGTATAATTATCTAAAGTCAGCTATTACATTTGGGCAAGTTTCCATATTTTTATCTGGACAAATATATTTGGAGTTATATTCGTATAAAATTCATATATAAGTATGGAAGCATATATTTGGAAAAGGTTTTATTCATTTCATGTAGGGAAGAACAGAAGTAAGAAATTATTCTTCAACATTTTGATTTTGTTCTCACTTCAATTAATGCTTGATTTAGTTTTATAAAATGAATAATTAGTGTGTTCCCCATTTGTTCAGTGCCTTCACATTACTTAAAAACCAAACTATGGATTAAAATAGACAACAATAACTCCCAGACAAGTCAACGTGTTCAGCCAGAAGACTGACAAATTCTGTACTAGCCTCAGTTTTTCCATTTCTTTGTTTTATTATACAGCACTTTGATATTGAGAGAGTAGCAGATAAAAGGGGCATTCTAGTATTTCAGGACTACACCTCTTATGGGAGACAGCTCAAAACAGCTATTTGGTAAATAACATCATTTTTGTGAGTATGACCTGTATATGAGTTTCTATATGTAAATGCATATTATCAATTCTGCATTTAAGTAGCCAGGTCTCCAGACCTTTTTCGAAAACTGATTACTTACACTAAACCTTTTTTTT
>LTAT01000006.1:49854954-49898436 GCA_003286495.1 Chlorodrepanis virens | reverse complement strand
CTTAATTATTTTTAGTCATTGATTGCTGTTGGAATTTTTTTTTAATTTTGATTTTTCTAGAGCAAATTCACCAAAACAACTGCTTAAGATGTCAGCTTGTGTTACAGAAAGCTGTGGATTTCTAATATTTAAGTGGTATTAGACAAAACCTATCAGTAATTTCCAATTTACCATTTACAAATGTTATTTTCTTAATTCATGTGAAAAAGTAATGAAAAAAGAAAAAAAAAAACCCTAAACCAAATCTATGATTTTATTTATTTTTTTCTCCTGGAGTCTTCCAGTGAGGAAATGGAGGCTCAGCTACTCAAACACTGGTGAATTATTTTCAGCTAGATTGCAAACTTTGGCATCTCTTCAAGATCCATTGTGAGATCGATAGAATTTTTTATATTATTATAAAGTGACCAGAAATTGATACTTAGGACAAACAATCCATACTAGACTGTAAAGACACATACTTGTGTAGTTACTGTGAGTCTTCGATTTTATTTCTTTTCCTCTTATGATAGTCTTGATGATATCTACAATGAGCAAAGCTGAAGGAAAAGCACGAAGGCTGGGTTGCAGTGACATCTGCTAGGTAGATTATAGTGATAACTCTGGCCACCAATGGCCAATAAACTTTATGTGAAAACATGAAGCTATCTGAGGTCCTCAGAATGTTCACTGCTCTGGAAAATTTTGAAAGAAGCTGGAAGGCAAGTGCTGCTTGAACACCTGGCAAGTCTTTCATTACTGAGAACTTGTGGTCCTGCTGTCAACTGTCTCAAATGAGAAAAGGGAGTCAGCACAGAACTGTTTGTTATATTAGACAGGGAGCAGATCAGATTGTGCTTCAGGTGCTGGTGAAGCCAGTAATGGGAGGTGTATGATGAAGGAGGAATTATGTCCAATGTCCAACAAATGGTGTCATCCCACTTCTATTAACAATTCACACAGAAAAAAACATTGATTTTAATAAATGTCAGTTTTGCTGCCTTTGTCTGGCAATGTTCTTCATTCCTTATGAAGAAACTTGTGGTAAATCTTCAAGTCCTGATCTGTCAAGAGTGCTGGAAACTGCAAAAACCCATCCTAATTATAGTGACAAAGGCTGGTTTAGAAGTTCTGGTAGTCCTGGGACCTTGTGCAGAGCCTGCTTTGGGGTCAGGATTGCTATGAAGGCGAAGGGTAGAAGCAGATTTAAAAAAAATATAATAATAGAGGTTTTGGATACTTCTTCTGAGAGAGTGTATTGTTGCTTAAAATTTAGCATGAAACTATGGCTCCTAGTGAGATGTATAAATTTCTTAATATTTTAATTCTTTTTCCTTAGCAGGAAAAAGAATTAAAAAAAAAAAAAAAGCCACCAGTTATTTTATGTAAAACATTATAGGATATTTCTTCTTAAATCCAAGTACATTCTTATACTTTCTGGAAATTAAAGATTTCCTGATGCTTACAAAATGAGACAGTAGCAAATAAAAAAAAAATCAATATTTCTAGTCATAACTCCTAGACTTGTCCTGATGCTGTACACAACATCCTAATTTTACCAACAGAAATGTATGTTTGTTGGCAAGGTAATCTGTAGTAAACAGTTCTGCATATGCATTTAACATTGTGGCCTTTGAAAATCAAATTCCCTTGTTTACTGGATAGCAAATAGGAAATGTAAATTTGGTAATAAAGATATTATATACTATTTAAAATATTTTATATTGCAGTTTAGTTTAGTAGGTGACACTTTTGAATGTGTTTTTAAAGCTTTAAATAGTAAAGCTCTAAATAGTACACTATTTAAAAATTATATTATGTTAACATAAAAATATTTTATTTTATGTAAGTTTCTTTTAAGTTTATGAATTCTTTTTAGTTTCTTTTAAGTTTATGAATTCTTTTTCAGGTTTTATTTTTAGGCACTGTTTTTTTTAAGGACTGGTAGCTCTAGCAGCTATGCATGTGCATACGTAGAAAAACGGCAGCAGTTTGTGAAGCTATTTAGTCTTCTGAGCAGAAATAATTACAGATGGATACTGAAAACTATTATATAGAAGTTAAAGTTCTGTTAAGTCTTTGGATAGGAGCTGATGTGTACAAATAGGAAGCAGATAAAAAGTAGCTGAAAAAACCTTGATTTATTTAAAGTATTATCTCTTCACATTGGTTTTTGACATTTTAGTTTCTAGATTGAACTAACTCATACATTCAAAGCATTTCATGATATATAGAAACAAAATTTTGCTGAGATAGAATTTGATTAATTGAAAACAGTGCTCTTGTGGCTCTTAGAAATTTATTCATTTATACAATATTAGATGCACAATTATACATGTTTTTGTAAATGATAACACAAAAACACTCTAAATAAAGAATTCACATGAAAGTAATTTTTATTATGAATAAAGATACAGAAATCTTTCCCCTTTTATCTGTAAACAGCCGTTAATGGGCTAATTTCATTTTAATGTAGGATTGTCTCCCTGTAAACAGAGTACTTTTGGAAAAACACAGAGGTATTTTAGAGAAATAAAACTGAAGTAAACAGAAGAACAAGGGATGCAATCTTTGGTTTTGTAGCAATTCCCTGCAGAAGACCAGATCCGTGATCCCTCCTTCTGCTTTAGCTGCGAGAGGGTGCCCTACATCCTCTGCAATCTTGATGCCATCTACACTTAACATTGGCTGCTGGTCCTCCCTTTTGCATGATTTGAAATCTGCTGCATGTCTCAGTGGCAGCATTTTTACCTTGTTTCAGTTTTCTTTGGGCAGAAGTGAAGCAGGAAAAGTGAATGTTTGCAAGCTAAGGCAACTGAACAAAGGTTGAACACTAATTTCAGTGGATGTCAATCTATTGCAAAGTGAATAATTAGCATCCATAGCCTGACTGTATTCTAGTCCTTCACAGTCTTTTCAAGTAACTTGGACTTTAAATAAAAATAGTTTATTGGAAAGGTTTTCCAGTTCATCAAAACTATCATAAAAAGTAAACCCCAATAAGCAGCCCCTTAGCAAGGCATCAGTATCCACAGACATAATAGTGATAAGTCAAGAAGCAGTGTAAAATGTCGATTTAGACTGTAAATGTCTAGACAAATGTTAAGACCAATTCTAAGGCAGATGCTAAGATTCTTCACTCTTTAAAGCAACAAATATTTTCAGACTACTTAATAAAGCACAAATCTTTAACTGATTTAAATGTAGATGATGAAAATAATGCTCTTAATCCTTATTTCGAGAGTGAGGAGTATGTCTCTTGCCACCAAACAGGGCTTTAAACAGATTAGAAAAAGCAATAAAACAGGACTCCAAACTACTTGGATCATCATGAGTTTACCCACAATTTGTTAGTTCATTACACTTACTGAAAATAAATTAAAAAGATTTTAGATTCCATATGAAGTTGAGAGGCTTTACAAATCACAGAAGAAAGAAAACATAGCCAATTAAAATTTAAGAAAGACAGTCAAAAAAGGAGAAAAAAATTTATGGGGCATGGGTTTTTTTTGAAATAGCTGACTGTATCTTTCTTCTGTCATTTTAGACTCAAGTTTAACTGAATTCTTCAAGTTCCTTTTGAACTACCACGATGCATTTCTTCATATATCCCTGGGAATTCCCTGCTTCATTGACCTATTTATCTGGAGACTACAGACATTGCCCTTATCAGTTACAGATCAAAAAACTAATAAATAGTTTAAAATCAATTTTTAGGTAGCTTTTAAGTTATCATTGACTTCTTCTATACCAGTTCATTCCATGATGATATATGAAAAAAATATTTAGATTGCCGATGTACTTTACCTTTCTCTTCTCCTTAAAACTTCATCGATAAATACCAAAATTTCACTTAAAAATTTATAATCCCTTGTAGTCATTAAAACCAGAAATTAATTCTAAGGCATGGTTCAAGATAAGCTCCTGTCCATTCAAACTGAAGACTGAGTGGTCTTTAAAGCATGATATAAACCCCACAGTCCACTGTTTTTCTCAATTTTACCTTAATATGTAATATAAATACATTGAAAGTTTTAAAAAATTAATGTCTTACACTATTAGAAGAGACTCATTACAGAAATTGCAAGGCATTAGAAAAGAAACTTTTGATGCAACTACTATGTTTTAAACATTTTTTTTTTTAGCCACAGTTGTGCAAAGATATATGTTTTCTCTTTCCCCCATAGGTTTTGCAATGCTCTTTTTCATCATTTACAATTTGATGGACTTGTTTGAAAAGCTTCACTTATTTTTTTTTCAATACCTGCAGAAGTTTCATGAAAAATTAAATAGGAGTGTAATGGCTACATTATTTTAGCTTTTTACACATATTTCTTTAAGATTGTAGTGCTTTTATATTGCATTTTACTTTGCCAGAGGGAATCTAAAAAAACTATCTCTTTCTTATCACTTATAATTTAGAGACAAATGTAATAGTTTCCTCTAAAGACTTCCTTAAATTATGAATCAGAAGGCTCTTTTATTGTAGTAGATTTTTAGATGAGTAAGTCAGATGGCAGATGTGTTTAAATTTAAGGTACAGAGCTTAAAGTTGTACTCTTTACAGAAAAAGCTACCTAAAAGGATACAGGATTTAGCTGGGAGAAAAGCGCTGAAAAACGTATTGTAATCAAACTATGTTTCTCCTGGAGTCAATAATTATTCTACCACTACACCTGCAAAGAGTATGAGCAAAACTGACTGGTCTTGAAATTCCTCTGTGAGTTTTATTTTTAAAAGTTTTGCCAATTACAGAAAGTAAAGAAATTAGTATAATATGCATATCTGGATACAGTAACTCTGAAATCAGAACAGAGAGAAGACCAGCACCATCAAGTCACAAAATCAGTTACCTCTTTACTGGTTTTAAGATACAATCTACCAAATATGAGACAACTAGCACAACTGAATTTTAGTAAAGCTACTGAATTTCCTATGGGTACCGTTCCATACATAAAGTTGGGAGGCTTTTGGTGGTGTTTTGGGGTTTTGTTTGTTTGGTTGGTTTTGGTTGATTATTTTTTGTTTCCTGTTTGGTTTTCTGTTTTTAACAGAAAGAAAGCTTATGATTTTTAAGAGAATATACAAGTTGTTTTTCTCCTTTCAGATCAGCAGAAATACTTCTGCACACCATATACAGGAGTGAGGTGTCATCATCCACCATTTTAAACAAGGATATTCTGCAGCTGGGTAGCTTGTCATTCCTAAGCAAATGAGCAGGGTGAAGACACATGAATGTTCTTCACATCTGTTTCATATTTCACAAAATAATCTATATATAAATTATGATAATGTGCCTGCCAATGATCAAATGGAAAATAGATGGATGTGTTACATTTTTGTTTTGTGAATTCATCAGAATGTGTTCAAAATTCCAACAAAATATGTGATACACCACACTATTCTATAATATTGGCTAAAAACTTTATCACTCTGTATTTTTTTCTATGTTATCTAAGTTTTCTAATACATAGTGGGATTTAATTTTTTCAATCTGAGTTTGGCAAGAAAATATTTTACCTATCATATAAAATACAAATTCACTGGCAGTATCAGAAAGGCGTAGTAGAATCAACTTTGAAAGAAATGTAGAGATTTTGTATACACAAAATGTCTTTTCAGTAGTCTTTTGATTCTCATCTACATAAATTGTGGAAAGAGAATATTTACTGAGAGCAGTGCACGAATACAGATTTTTACTGCCACTGAAAGTTTCGGTTTTTCATGCATTTTTCAGGTGTGAAAACCAAGTAAAACTCTCTCAAAATATTAAATAATTATAGTACCATGCCTGCCTTTAAAAACAAAGAAAAAACCCAAACAAAAATAAACAACAAAAAAGCCCAACATAAAACCCGCACAAAAACAAAAACAGAAAACCCTCAGAACAATAAAAAACCCGCACTACAAACCCATAGGTACTCAGATATGCTTATGAAAAGCAAAATAATTGAATTAATCAATTTAATTACCAACTTGTTCTCATAATCTCTCAGCTAGTTGATGGAATTTTAGCCAGATGCTTCTACTCGAATCTTTGGTCTTGGTAGGAGGAAGGAGTCATTTGACCAGAGTTTTGCTATGTTATTAAGCATCCTAAACGCATACACTAAGGTATTTGCCCCAGGATAGTTCAGAACTTAAATTTTGGAATGTAACTAATTATATGGCAGTATAAAAAATGACAAAACAGTGATCTGTGTCAGGAAAATGTGCAGTATTAATCTTTGCAAAATACTTGGAAAAAAGGGTTATTAAAGGCTCTATGGAAACAGAAGTACTAATTGAGCTTAATGGATTCTCACAGAACAGAGAGAGAGCATGTACTGTAATTCAACAAATTACCTGTTGTTTTGAAGTCTGTGTTGTGCTGGAGTGAATAGATAAGGCTTTAGTGGAAACTGAGTTAAAATCATGCTCCCTCTTGATAGTTATTTAGGATTTTTTTTTTTTTTTAACAGAGGAATATCTGCAATGACAAGGCTATGGTATTTCTGATCTTCACAGAAGTTACTGTCAGAGTACGGCAGACACGCCTACTCAGCTAATTTGTTCTTATCACTGAATAATTGTGGTTACAGAAGAGACAGAATAAAATGATTTTATGCTTTAGGACAAACATTTCCAATAAACATGGTACAAATGTTACATTGAAAAACTTTTCTGAAGTGTTTATAAGCCTGGCTAATACATACTTTCTCAAACCATGTGCCTCTTTTCTTGCCTGAATTAGAAAGGCTGAATTAGAAAGGTTTTTCAACCTTCTGTGTGCTGCCACACATAGTTTTAATAGAAGTTTTAGTGGCTATTTCACATCTTCTATTCAAATTCTATTATACATATTGAAAGCAGGCTTTAAAAAGTAGGAGAGACAAAAATTTGTCAATCTTTAGTCTCACAGGACAGCACAAAAGCATAAGTAAATTTGCCACTTGTCACCCTCTAATTTCTAAGAGTTTAGATGTAAGATTTGTAGGTCTTAAAATGACAGGAAAGAGAAACATTTAGTTGCCTTCAATAACCCAATTTAGCTTTAAATAAGACATTTCTAAAAGAAAGACATGTTTATTGTTTCAAGGCAGGATATTTACCATTGTTGGTCTGTGGACTGAAGAGGATTATTCCATGTTGTTTTACGTTCATTTGTATTTGGAAGGTGGTGTGGTTCTTTTTTTCTTCTTTTTTTTTTCTTTCCCTATATGCAATACAATATCTTTGATCAAAATTTGGCTTGTTTTTGTTCTTGTAGGGAGCACACTCATAAAGGACATGTCGCTGCTAGGTCATAAAATACTCTATGATGCATTACATAAACCAGGAAAACATCAAATTATTTAAGGCAGTTTTGAGTATTATGAAAATAGGTTTCTTTTCTGAATTTTATTTTAGAATACATCTTTGAAATATTATGTGGAAGCTGCTGAGAAAGTAAAATTTAGTACTTCCTCCATATTTGAAACATTCTAATTAATTTAATACTTTGTGAAGCATATAAAATTAGATCTACTGCTGTGTAATTTTCTTTACCTAAGTTTCAATGGTATAGTCAAGATCTGAATTAAGCATTAAAAGACAACACAGCTGTACAGAGAATTGTTTGGTGTTCTCTGACCTTCCCATATTGGAGTAGATAATGAACATTCTATTAATTTTCTAAAGTAGCTCATAATTAGGATACTCTTTCAGACCACACCTGGAAACTTAACTAAGTCATAAAACTGTGGAATCTGAAGTTAAGGTGTAAATCAAAAAAATCCTCCTAAAGCATTGAGGTGGGAGGTCACAGACCTCTCATTTATTTGACAATAGGTAATCAGTGACCAAGCAGAACATTTATTGGATAACATAGGTGTACCTCCCCTCATAATTTGCAAATCACACACCTTTTTTCTTGTGTTATGCTGAACTTTTCTCCTTCTGGCTACTCAGGTAAATGGGTTTTCTATGTGCAAGTGTAGAAAAGGTATTCAGTTCACCATATCCTTTTCCAGGAGGACTGTAGTGCTCATGGTTTCTTTTTCCTCAGGCTTAGGTCCACCTGCAGCATGTTATCACAGAGAGATTACTTGTACTTTCTTCACTTGTTCCATGCAAATTTGCTGTATCATGGTTTTCCTGTATTTTGGGTGGGTTTCTTACTACAGCTATAACTACAGTTCCCAAGATTGCATCAGTAAGTGACCACTGGTCAGCTCTTAACAATTCCAGTATCATCTCGTGCCTCTGCTTTGAGTCTACTGCTGTCACACCATGGAGAATATTACACTACACTGCATTATACTCAAGGGTCATAGATAGTTCATTCTGAACATAAGAAGCAATTGTTAATAGTATCTAAGAGTCAAAAAGAAAAAAAATCTTTACAGTAATAAGCATTATGCAACCGAGATGCAACAGCTGAAACAAGTGAAATAAATCAAATAATTATTGACTGAATAACAGTCAATAAGTCTGGGCCTTAGGTAATTTTTGTAACTGCTAAATTAGATTAAACACAACTCCAGACAGGCCAAAGTTTTAAAAAGGTCCAATAAGCTTTGTGGCCTCTGTTGTTAGCTTAATGCAGTACTGCATTTACTGTGGTTGCTAGGCTACATGTGACTGTGGACATATGAACTATTATATTTTTACTATTTTTAAAGTAATATTCCACATTCCACAAACTGACATCCAAAGACATTTTAAGACTGCAGAGAAAAGAGAACTACAAGGACAGATGGTCTTACCAGGTGTCAAGACAATTTTTCTCCAGGAACAGACAATCTGAGAGAAGAGGATCTCTTCTGAGGCAGTAAAGACCACTAACCTGCTGTTTCACAAAATGTTTTCATCTGATGACTAACAAAACACCAAAAATATTTTTTTTACTTTCTCTCTGTATTTATTGTTCTCTTAAGACTTTATTTGGGAAAAAAAGGCAGCATAGGCTTTTTCCTCTAGAAACAAAATTTTTAGAATCAGTTTGTGTTTTATTTAAAAAGTCTGATCAACTAAAGGAGGAAATAAAATCTGGGTTTCAGGAAGCCTTTTTGTGATACGCCTATATTTTTTTTTTTGGATTCGTGTTGTGCATCTTGCATCTGTTTTCAAAATAAATGTATTTCTTAAATGCATTCCATTCAAAGATAGACCTTTTTTAAATTTTTCTTCTTTTAAGTAATATAGAAAACCTGCCTTGACATAAATAGAGAATGTCATATCACTTTAGAATGCTCCCACTAGGCAACAATAATTCTTAAGACAAAGCATAATTTAGACAGCAATTCTTTTCTAGTGAAAGCCATTTGCTTCAGAATGAATAGTCTCCTTTTCTACCTCATTCTCAGAACTGTTACTGGCCATACCAGGTAGGTAATTAAATGTTCATTCAAAAAAGCAGAAAACACCTAACTTCACAACCAAGTAACATTTGATAATAGCAAAAAAAGCATTTAATTATTAGAGGTTTTTCTCTTTGATTTCAAAATTGTTCCATCTGTTTTCTGTTCAAGGCTGGGATTCTTTAAACTGATCTAATTTTAGTTTTACTTACAAGAGGAATTTCCAATTTTACTTCCACTTTAAAGCCATAACATTCAAAGTTTTCTTAACTCTTCTGAGGAGGCATTTGGTGACAAAGCACCCTTAAACCTTTCACCACTCTACACTTGGAATTTACCATTGACTTTTATGATAAAAAAACTTTTGTCTGGGGAAAAGTTCAGCAAAATATCATTTGAAAAATAGAAAGGCAGGCTGAAAAAAAGAATGGCACTTAACAGTTCCGAGAATTTTGAGAAACTGGTCATAAAACAGAAATATCCTTTGTCCATGACATAATACTATAAATTAGAAATTTATCAACAAAAGTTTGTACACTGCCATTACTGTGATTGTCAGTCTAATGAATCTGTCTCATTTAATGATATCAAAAGTAAAATTTTCTAGTATTGAATGCTGAGTTTAAACAACTTAATGGAATAGGAAAAATTAACCATAGGGATATGATTTTTTTTGTAAAATGTGCAGTTTAATGCTGTTTCTGTGTGCTTAAATTGGCTGATTTTCCACAAGTTTTAATGGTAGGCAAAGCTAACATAGATCTGTTCCTGTTTGCACATACATGCTCTTATTGTGTGATTACTCTGGTAGTTCTTCCCTATTAATTTAGAGGTCTCTCAAAAGCAAACCCATAATTAAAAACATGATCAACTTCTCTGAGGATTACCTGTATATGATAAAAGATGCCACAAATCTTCTGAATTGTTAAAAATGACATTACTTTCTCTCGGTTTCAAATCCAGATTGCCTAAATAATATAATTTAAACAGTGCATGCTTCAGGGAGAAAACATACAAGGGACTTTTCTTCCACTAAAAATCTGTATTTCAATTAAAAGTATTTTGATAAATCATTAGATGATACTTTAAAGCTAACAGCACCTCTAAACTTGATTTACAAAAATTTCCCTGGTCTTTTTCACAATTTATAGTTGCTATTCCTTTATTTAAAAAATAAGCATATTTTCCTTGAGGCCTACAAAGATTTAGACTGTAAAACTTTTATATGTAAACAAAGGAGCACAGGTGTAGAGTTTATACTTTACATAATCCCCATCTGGAGAGAAGGAAGAATTTTTTCCAGTTCCTAATGAAGAAAAATCACATTAACTAGCTAGCCAAAAGAGCTAGAGTATTATTGCTAATGAACACACATTACAGAAGAGAGAATGAGTGTAAAGGTCAGAAATAGATTGATAATTACAGCATGCTTCAACATATCTAACACATAATACCCAAAACCACAAGAGGAAAAAACCCAACAAATTCTTTCAAAGGACTGTTTTCCACAGGAAAAAACCCACCCCAAAACAAACAAAGAAACAAAACCCAAACACACCAAAACAAACATGCACACACGAAACCAAACTAACACACACAAACCAAAACAAGAAAACAAACAAAAAGAAAAAAAACCCACAAATTAACAAAAGTGTCAATCAGGCAATGCTAATTGTGGGGTAAAAAAAGTGTGTTCTAGAAATACTTGAAAATAGTTGAAAAAAATAAGTGCTTCATTTTGACATTTTCATAGCCATTTAATTTTCTTAGAAATACACTAATTTTGAAGTCTATTTTCTCCTCTAGAGTAGTTTAAATTGTGGGCAGAAGAAAAGGTAATAACTATTTTTTATCAATTGTGTAATGAGATATGTCTGTTTTTTTTGAATATTGCATATAACTAATTTTACTATTTGTTTATATTCTTCAAATAATAAGTAATTATTTACTCAATTTATTTTCACATGCTTTTCAGAGATAATTGGGTCCTGTTTTGTTGAGGTTAGTGGAAAGTACTTTCTTAATCAAACTAAAGGAAAATGCACATTTCTGCATGACTACATAAATAAACCTAATGGTCATGTGTGAGGACTAGGCTTATACTCATGCATTGATTTATTTTTTTCCTTTATCCAATAAATTTAGTTATTAGGAATGTGGGGGTTTTTTGCCAGCTAAATCTTTAGAGAAACTGAAGGTGCATGCTTAAAATGCCATCACCACTAGCTCTACAAGAGACATGATTTTCAGCATGATTTTAATGTTGAAATGACAGTTTATGATAACATCTCTTAGCCATACTGGCAGAAAAAAATCTGAGCTAGATACTCCAGAATTTGACAGTTACAGCTTCCAGCCCTGTTGTATCTGAGCTATCAGCAGACCTCCCTGGCAGTCCTGGATTTTCTACTGATCCATTCTTGGTCTATATGTTTGGCCATGTGGGCAATGTGCTACGTAACATTTGGAAGGCCCCACGCTGGACTGTGCAATCCCAGATAATATAAAAAGCCTGTGAAAAGGACAACTTTTCTGAGCACCACAATGCAATTTCTCAGAAGTCTTAAAAAGCCCAGCTATCAACCCAACATGCTTCACTTGTGTGATGAGTGCAGTTGGTTGCACTCCTTGCCAGGGCCCCCAAGGGCAGCCACAGCGGCCGTGGCCCCTAACCAGTCTCCCCTGGGGGGAATTTTCAGACTGAGCTCTGGAGTATTTGGATTTTTTTTCCAAGCAGAGTGAGGCTCAGCTGTGGGATTTCAGCATCAGTACGTGGCTCAGTATGTTTACTGACCTTCAGTTTAAAATTAAAAAATTTCAAGCTTTTACTTTTTTGAGTTTCTACCTCCTACCCCTCTGCTTTAGTTTATCCTTGCTCTAATGGTGTAAAAAAAAAAAACAAAAAAAACCCCAAACAATCATTATTTGGACATAGAATATCACTATTTTAGTGAAACAACAGTAGGACACCATTGTGGGCCACAAAGGTTTTTAAGAGACTGGAGCATCTGTGATGGAAAGTGGATGAAAGTGTTGAATATGGAGAAATTCACAGGGAACTTATGAATATGTACAATTAGATAATGACACAGTGGTCAAGAAGACAAAGGAGACTCGGAGATGCCCAGTAAAACTTCAAGAAGAAATACAGAAATGGAAGAAATCCCATTTAAATATCAGGACAGATGGAAGAAACACAGCTTGAGGATGGCTGGGCACTGGATCATGTAGCCTGGTAAGGGTGTTCAGCTTGCCCTACTTAAACCTTTTTGAGCAGGGAGTAGGACTAGACTATCTCCTGTGGTGCCTTTCAGCCTCAGCCATTCTGAGATTCTACTTGATTACACACATGACCAATGCTCTGCTAAAGGGATGACATTGTGTCAGTTGAAAAGATATTTTTGAGACTAAGTGGGAGGGTATGTGGAAGGAGAAAGTGTCTTCTTCTTCCTTCCCTACTGTATCTGCTCAAGGACTTTTTTAATGTTAAAGGGGAAGAGGAGAAAAGAGAGAAGTCAAAACCAAACCAACCAAGACACAAACATGACCAACAAGGTAAAGGAAGCAATAAGGAGAACCAATCACTAATTGATGAGGGAATATAGAAAATGAGAACATTTATTTCTGTAAGACTATGCAATCAAGGACCCTGTCAAAATGGGATGACAAGAAGGGGAAAGTAATAAACAAAATAAACAGAGGCACTGAGCTAAGAGAGAAACTGAGACAATACCTAGAAATAGGGCATGTCAGGCACATGAACTGATGGGCTATCCAGAAACTGCAGGCAGACCAGGAGCTTGCAGGTGATTAAGATGTAAACTCTAGAGTCCAGGTTATTACAGAAGGTCACTGGGGCAAGCTGATGGGGGAATGTGCAGGGCAAGGCCACCAAGCAGGAACAAAGAAAGAATAGAGAGAAAGGGGAATGGAAGGGGCTGGTCACTTAAAATGGAGCTGGTCAGTAAGCTCTGCTCCTCATCACTGCAGTCTGTCCTAATTTCTTACTAAATACCTTCTTGATTGTCTTTCTGTATAATCTCGGTCTCTATCCAATGTGCTTTTAAAGACTTATCACCTAAATTTAAAAAAAAAAAAAGCAAAAACAAAAAGCAATTTCAAGGCAAAAATGGTTTCTCAAAAACCTAGTATTTGGACCACAGAGGGTTATCCTTTAAAACAAAATTTATGCTTGATCAGGTATACATCAATCAATTCTTGTCATTTATAATTAGCTGTTATATATAGCTTTTTTGAAATTAAGTGCATCCCTGCTGTTTATATGAATATTGTAGTGGGGGGAAAAAAGCTCACTTGGCATCAATGAGGAAAATTCAACCCACAACTTATCAAGTACCCAGGGAGAGCTTTGCTGTTTCCTTATTATGTTCCATTTGAACTCTATAAAACTCACACAATGCAAAACATAAAATCCTGTATTATTTATGATTTCTGCTGTTTCACCACTTACAGTCAAGAAATTTATAGGTGAAACTCCATTTCCTAGACTGTTCTTTGTCTAATATGGTTTATGAATTTTATATTCTTTTTCTGACTGAGTTTATTATTTCAGTATATAGGACAGCTAAACTCCCTGGAAAGCACTGCCCACTTGACTAAGAATAGGTATGTGAAACTGCAGGTTTATTGACATTGTATATGACCATCTGAAATATGAATTACTTTATCCACATCCCTAATAAACAAAGGCTGGCTTGCTTTCTTGGGTCTTAAACAATGGCACAGAAGTTTCATTAAAACTTTGTGGTTTCATAGTGACAAAGTATGAAGAATAAAATAGAATGGCTGAACCTAAACTAATGCAGTTTTGCTGAAACCGTAAGGATTGATGGTTCATAAACAACACAAACCAATACAAAAGACAAAGATCTCTGGAACCGATGGTTTCAGCAGTTAAGGGAGCAGAACAAGAGTCCTGAAATGCTCCTCAACAGTCCATTCTGTGCTGTATATTTGTCCTTTCAATTGGCAATGGAACCAATCTCATTTCCCTTTTGTTTTGCTATTGACAACTCCTGACAGGTTGAAAGAGTGCAGTCAGTCAAAATAAAATTGAAATTATTGTGGGAAGTATTTCAATGGTTTTGCTTTTCTACTGAGATATATGCTTTTGTCTTTTACTCAAAATATTTATGTTAATTTCTGCTGGTTTTTTTTTTTTTTCTTTAATTTGTATTTAATTTTCTCCTTCCTCATGCCACTACAAAGTGAAAATAGATAGCTGCATGCAACCATGCAACTCAGGCTGTATCTCAGCTGGTCAAATCTGGAGCATTTCCAAGTTTTGTGGCTCTGGTGCAGAGTCTCCTCCTCTATGGCCTTACCCCAGGGCTGGAGCAAAGCCTGCATGCACAGAAATCCACTTTACTGCTGCAGCACGGAGATAAAAGCACTGGAGTTGTGCCAGAGCCAACTAATGTCTCACAGGTGAACAAAAGTTTTAGACTTTCCTGGAGCTAAAATGTCCACCTAAATTAGATCACTTTCAGTGAACCTTCAGCAAAGGAGCTACAGATTAGGACCACAGTTGCAGATATTCAAATTCAAATTCAAATTGATTTTGTGCCTGGAAAAGACCAAAATTCTGCAAACTATTATGGAGTGAAGAATGTAGCCATACATCTCTCAAAGTAGAAGAAGAATTAGACTCTACCCTCTGAGCATTCTCTGATTCTGACTTCCCTTTTCTCTTGCTAAAGATGAACATGCAGCATATTTTTGGTGGTTTTTTAGAACCTTTTCAGTGTTTTGGTTCACGTGTTGGCAATAGCAAAGAAATGAGCCTCCAGACACATAAGTGCCAGCTAACTCATAAAAAGTTAAGACCACAAAAACTGCTGCTGCTTCAGGAAAAAAAAAAAAAAGATTCACCAGTCTGTGCTAAAAAAAAAATAAATATATGATTCACCAGCCTGTGCTAAAAAAAAAAAAAACAACCTGCTTTTTTTACCCTAAAATTGCTCTTCTCTTCCTTCCAGACACGCACTCATTTTATGTTATTAACCTCTCAAATTCACTCAAATTGGAAAATTGTATGCATCCCAGTAGGAACCGAGAGAGATGACCCAAGAAAACCCCTGGAGTGCCTTTTTTCTTTCCCCACAAAATACAGTTAAACATTTTGCCCAAACTATTTCTTAATGAGATTTTAGTGCATGAAACTTCCAAAACGTTTGTCTTCTGTGGATAAAGGTTTTTGCCATGAAAATATATGGATGTGCTAACTTTGGAAAAGATTTCAAAGGTCCACAGATTGAAGGATGATACAATCCTTGCAAGATTGAAATGAGGATTTGGAAGAGTGCATCTCTTTGCACCGACAATGGAGGGAGCCCAGAGTACTTCCTAATTTGTGTATTGCACCTGAATGCCCTAGTATAAATGCCTGACCTAGCTGTCTCCAAATTTTGTGAGTAAAAAAATTACATGTAAAGGCTAATCTAGTCGAACTGCAAAAAGTGCTACACTATAAACCAAAACCAAAACCAACAAGCAAACAAACAAAAAAATTTTAAAAAGAAAGGCAAATAACAAAATTTTATTGCTTAGAAATCATAAATAGAGTGACTTTAAATGTCTGTAATTTTAATATGCTTCTGAAAAGGTTGTTTTTTCCATAGTTTCACTGTCAAAACATTTTCATGATCTTGTATAAATAATACTCATAATGTATTTTAGGATTCCAGAATTAACCTTGGAATTTAACTTTTTTTGAATGAGTCTGAGAGTTCAGCAATTTCTATATAAAGTAAGATTATATAACATAACTTTAATTTTTTTAAAAACCTCACATTATAAAACATTTACTTACTCTGAGTATCATTGTATTTTTTACCACTAATATTTTAGTATTTCATATACTTATTTATGTATGCACAAGTATTTTAATAATGGTAATTCACTTCTTAGAATTAGAAAATTAAGCAAGGAGCTGTATGGTTATTAAAAAAGGTAACACTGAAATTTACAGAAAGATATTTTTTCAAATGAAAAAAAATTTCTATGTCCATATAAACTATTTCACACTGCTGTGATAGATAGTACATTAGTGAAGTGTATTGCTCAGAATTAATATCAGACAGAACTGTTGAGGGAAGGTATACATGTCACATCAGAAAAGGCAAGCAAAGAGAAATGCAAAGCACAAGGCAAAGTGTATAAAATCAGTGTGAAATGCAAACTCTGACCTTGGGGAATAATGACTGAGCCCCTCCACATCACTTAGTGAAGGAAAGAAAACCTTACTTGAAGTTGAATAACTGCAAGGATATTAAACTGAACAGATCCATGAAAGGATGTTGGTAGAGTGATGAAAAGTTTCTTGACCTGGAAAATTGCTGCAGTTCTATACAGCCTGCACTGAATTACAAAAAAAAAAAAAAAAAGCTAAGTTCTACATCAAGTTATGAGAAAGCAATATATTAATATATTACAGATTCCTAATTTTATAATCCATTGCAACAACATTAATTATAAATTTGTGTGCAATTTTTCTTTTATTCCACATGTGCTATCCAAGAATTTGCATCTCCTCAGTTAACCTTCTTGGACAGATGAGAAAGAGAGACATGTATTCCTACAAGAAGAGAGCTGAGAATCTCTGATATTAAACTTGCTCATAACTTGTCCTTTTGTTAGCACGTTTTATATTCTGTCCTTTTCCTTTGCATTCAAGACTCTCCCACTCAAGCCTGAGAACACAAATTGTGACACATTTAGAGGTCAGTAAATACTGATATCAGTAAATACTGATATTTTTTGTTTGTTTGTTGGAACTATCCGTCACTCCATAAAACTGGAAATTAAATTGGTAGTTTTCTGCACATTAGAAGAAATAAAACTGAAAGATTTAGGTCTTTTTGTAGTTATTAAAAGGAGTTAGCAGTAGAGACCATGAAAAGAATTCTGACATTTTATCACCAGGCCTCAAATGACCTAAATAATCTGCACTTGAACCATAAATCACATCAGTATTTTCCAGATGGAAGTGCCTTAAAGTGAGTGTAAAATATTGATTTTATAATGTGCCACAAAATTTTATTGCATATTCCACAGAGAATAAAAAGTTTGCAAAATTCAACACTTTGGAAGTTTTTTTTTCAGTTTATTGCTCCTTTTTTTATTTTTTTCAAAACATCTTAATGTTGGGATTCAGCTGCTAAAAATAAAGGAAGAGAAAGGCATTATGCACTAAATAAATATAAGTTTAATAAGAAATCATGCCCTCTTAATTGATTTGCATCAGGTTGTGTCTTACCAGAATGTAAACACAATTTGAAATTGCATGATCAATAAGTATTTAAAATAGTGTGAACTTTTAACTGAAGGAAAATGCAGTGCAGTATTTTATAATAAATTGAAGGCCAACTTATTATGTTTAAAAACACTATGTGGTTTTGGTTAGAAGACAGTGCATTTCTAAATAAAATGTTATTATCCTAATGGTGTTTTTCATATCAGATTAAAAAAAACATTCTTGGTGACTGTATTGCTTTTCCTTTAAAAGTATGCCTATCTTACAGTAAATATTATGTATCTTTGACACTCAAAATATTTTATACGAACATCATGCTCATTTATATGGGGGAATCATTAAGAAAAGAAATATAATCCTGAATTTTCTCCCTTCAGATTCATAGATATCTGGGCTGAAACTTCATCTGCTAGAAATCGGTGATTTCAGCAACTTGTCAAAAAAAATGGTACGGTATAAGCATAGTTTAACTTCACGGTTTCCCAGTTTAGAATTTCTTCTAAAGGAATGATGGAAAGACTGTTTTCTCCATAAAACATCTTCAATCTCAGTATAGAGCTAGACAAAAATATAGTCCATAGGCACTGAGAAGTGTCAAAATCAGAGAAAAATTAGGGGTGTTAAATTGGCTGGTATGAAGGAACTTCCAAGAAAACTATTGAAGTGTAGGGAGTCTTGCCGTTTTTGACACAATCATCCTTCTCCTTTGAAAACAAAAAATTAAGATGACAATTGGTTATTGAATAACGTAATAGACTTCAAAGTCCCTTTTACACATTTTTGTAAGCAGATCCATTCATAAATTCTGAATTTAGAGAAGCAAACTTTCCCTGTGAAAGAGGTCACTAGTGGAAATACGCCAATGTCAAATTAATATGCTGGACTTGAGTGTGTATTCTAGTGGGTAGCATACTGGATGAAGAAATTTCTGTAGCAAGCAAACAACAAAAGTTTTGGAAAGAGTACAGTTTACTGAGGTGAGAAAGAGGTTTGCAGCTCTTTTGGTAAGGTGAAGGACAGGTATTTCTCACCCACATATCAGAACATGATAAATTTTTGTATGTCAAAAACAATACAGACTAAAGACATAGGCTAACAGGAGCCTCAAGGAGCTCAAAAAGAAGTCAGAGATCTGTACATTCACTGAAAAAGAGCTATGGACAGTGAAGAGATTTACAGAGTGTATATACATTATTTATAAATGATCCGAACCAGGAAAATTTAAATTTGGGTATCGGGTGGAAGAGCTTCTAATATTAATATAGCATATTATCAAAGATAAAGATATATTCTAAAGATATCCAAAAGGCAGTGCCCTAGGCCCCAGGGTTCTTATATAGTTTATTTAGTAATGGATCTATTTTTTGACTGCTTCTGTAAGTGCTTTCCACTAATTAATAGATGGAAAATTAGCAGTGTATTTTCCAACTGTTCCAAATGCCATGTAAAATTGTAGATGCCCAAGATTATTTCTATCTCTTTACAGAAAGACAAAAGCACAATAAAAAGAGCAAATTGTGAGAAAAATACGCTCCACAATTTTTTTTTTCCCCAGCAGTTTCCCACACTTGAAAAAAGTTGCTTAAATTATCAGCTCATGTAATACATTTTATCTGAGAATTCAAACTGTGGTAATGGTATGCCTGCTTGTCATGACAATCAAGATGAGTATTTGTAACACCCTGGATCACTTAAATTCAGGAGTTAAACAGAAGTTCCTTTACTCTAGCTGGTGCAAGAAGAAATCTGACCCAGAAGAGGTAAAAATCAAACAAAAGTTTACTGGCAAAAATATAGGAAATTAAAGAACTTCAGCAAAGGAGTAAATACGACACCAAATTCAATATCAAACACTTATTATAGCATGACTTAGCATTATTTTTGCATTAATGTAGCATAATCTTACCCCATTTAACTTAGAAACCTTTAAACCTATGAGTTACTCAAAAACGTTCCATGACAGAGGATTAGAAGGAGAAGAAAGAAAGAGGAAAAAAGATAGAAGAAATTTAGAAAAGCACACACACAGCTACCAACTCCTAGGGTTCCAGTGTGCAGGAGATAGGAACTCCAGTGGAGCTGGCAGGGTCCAACATACAAATATATATATTTATTCTATAAAGCCTAAAGAATAAATAATTGATTGTCTCATGGGGCCTTTTCTCACCAGGAAGCAAGGCCTGACCCATCCCAAACCACACACACACACGGGCGTTGGCTCGAGACATTGGTTAATCCAGTCACTGACAGTATTACTCTGTTTGGGTACCCCTCTGTCACACAGCTTGTTTCAGTGTTGGCCAATGTGTTTAATTGTCATGGATTCTCAGTATTGCTTCTACAACAGTCTGCATGCAAAACTGTAAGAGACCCCATCTAATAATTGAGTTTTTAATTTGTGTTAGTTGTTTTAAATGATTATTGGAAAAATCAGATACGTACTTAGAGCAAATCCTCAGAGGTAAAATTTGTGGCACAAATTTGGTGTGGCTTGATGTACATGGCTGCAGCCCCATAGCAAGAAATAGGAAAGATCATGTGAAATACTTTGATTTTATGCAAGACTTGGGAACTTCTGGACTCCAGTATACTAGGTGTGTTTCCTCTTTGCTCACAAACATCCTCAGACAGATATAAAGATCGTGATTCTTTCAATCATTACTATAAATAGTGGAAGACACCTGTGCACTAGGTACTGTTCACATCTGTATTCACATCTAGACACACGTAGAGAATCATTGAATCATAGAATCATAGAATGGCCTGGGTTGGGAGGGACCTTTAGATTTTCCACTTCCAAGCCACCTGCTAGGAACAGGGACACCTTTCCCTAGATCAGGTTTCTCCAAGATCCATCCAAACTGGCCTTAAACACTTTCAGGAACGGGTCATCCACAACTCCTCTGACCAATGTATTCCAGTGTCTCACCATTCTCATAGTAAAGCATTTTTCCTAATATCTCATCTAAATCTACTCCCTTTTAGTGTGAATCCAATTACCCTTGTCCTGTCACTACATGCTTTTGACAAAAAGTCTTCAGGTTTGTTGTAGGACTTCTAAAGGTATTAGAAGGCTTCAATAAGTTCACCCCAGAGCTTTCTCTTCTCCAGGCTGAATGATCCCAATTCTCTCAGCCTTTCCTCATAGAAGAAGCATTCCATCCCTGTAATCTTGGTGTTCCTCTTCCAGACTTGCTCCAACAGGTCCATGTCCTTCCTGTGCTGGGACCACAGAACTGGATGCAGGGTTCCAGGTGGGTGGGGTCTCATCAGAGCAGAGCAGAGCAGAGCAGAGCAGAGCAGAGCAGAGGGGCAGAATCTCCTCCTTGGCCCCTGCCCTGCTTTGGATGTAGCCCAGGACACCTTTGCCTTTCTGGGCTATGAGTGCACATGGCTGGGTCATATCCAGCCTCTCACACACCAACACCCTGAGTCCTTCTCAGCAGGGCTGCTCTGGATCTGTTCCTCCCCTTGTCCATATTGATACCAGGGGTTGTCCTGACCCAGGTGGGGCACCTCACACTTGGTTTAGTTAAACTGCAGGGCATTCCTACAGGCCCACTTCTTGAGCTTGTCCAAGTCCCTCTGGATAGCATCCCGTCCTTCAGGTGTGTCAACTGCACCACTCAGCTTGGTGTCATCTGCAAATTTGATGAGAGTTCCCTTGATCTCTTTGTCTCTGTCATTAATGAAGTTATTAAATAACATTGGTCCTAATATAGATCCCTCGCCACCACTCGCCACTGATTTGGGAGGGACACTACTCGCCACTGATTTGGCAAGTTTGTTATCCACCTACCAGTGCAGTTATCAATTCCATCTCTCCAATTTAGAGATAAGGATGTTGTAGGGGACCATGTCAAAGGCTTTACAGAAGTCTTTACACTTTAGAGAAGATAAATCACATCTGTAGCCTTTCCCCTTCCCAATATTGAAGTCAGTCTGACATAGGCTGCTGGGCTGTTCAGGCAGGAACTTGCCCTGGGCGAAGCCAAGCATGCTGGCTGTGTTGAATCACCTCCCTGTTCTCCATGTACTTTAGCACAGCAACTAGGAGGAACTTTTCCATGATCTTCCCAGGCACAGAGGTGAGGTGGACAAGCTGGTAGTTCCCAGAGTACTCCTTTCTGCCTTTTTAAAGATGAGGGCAAAATTGTTCATATTTCCGATCACCTAGGACTTCACCTGACTGCTGTGGCTTACTAAAATACCTGCATGTATGAAAGTACATGTTAGACTATGTATATGTTTATTTTTTGTACTTACAAGTATTTGTGCAATTACACAAAAAAATGAGAACATGGTCTATGTTCTCATATAGATTCTCAGCCATATAAGTTACTGTGATTCTAAGTTAAATTACAAAACAAAGAATAAAATAATCTAATAATGAAATAATTGCTATATGACACAAGACAATAATGTGAAAAAATAAAAATATTATAAATAAGTTCTACATAATTTATTTTACCTGAAGAAACACTAGATTTTCATTGTTTGGTATTTGCATGTAAAATACCATTATATTTATGATAGATATATAAGTTATTACTTGTCTTGCTCCAGGCATTATTGCAAGCAAAAAGTAATACCTTTTTTCTTTTCATGTGAACTCAACGTATTCTACTCATGCTTATACATGCTGTGTAGCACGCCAATCAAATATGTTTTTCTACTTATATCAGTTTCTTATTTCTGCATAAATTCTCCCTATCTCTTTTTCCTTTCATTTACAGCATCTTCAACTGCCAAAAGCTGGAGTAAGTGAGTGAGAGAAATCACTTTGTACTCTAGGTTTTCCTCCAATATGTACATTATAGCAAATCTACTCTCGCTTTCAAAAGGAGCAGATGCCTGTAAACCATCTCTGATATAATTTTAAATAAAAAGTTGGAGCTTCAGGCCATGGAGACAGGAATTTATCCCCAGTGTCTAATTATTAGCTTGATGAGATAGCTCGTGTTGCACCTAAAAGCATGTGAATGCTTAATGCTGTTGTGCATAACAATATAACAAAGAGAATAGTATAAGCATATAGATATACCTTTGTAGCTAGAATGAATAATAAAATATAAAAAATCCTAAATTGGTTTGCATAAAGCATATAAATTTGGGTGCATGCAACACAGCACTGAACATTAAAATTCATAAAGTTAATTTTAAAAACTGAGACGGCCAACTTCACATGATAAAATCTGGATAAATTAATTATAACACAAAAAAATACTGACAACAGATACAGAGGAAGAGAATCCATTCTGCACCAGACCAAATTCCTTAGAGTTTTTGTGCTTAGTTGTAGGGCAAGAAGGGGGGAGAAAATTACATGATAAAATCAGTGCTACTAACTACTGTTCCCTAGTTAAAACATGATCACGGACACAAAAGCCTATAGAATAAATAATGTTAAATGTCAGTAAATGTATCAAGCTCTGAGACTTTATAAACTCTCAAGAAAATTCAGTAAGGCAATGTTTTACATATTGTCTTTAGGGTGCAAAAGTGTATCTCGGTTTCAGTCCTCAATTGGGCTTAAAACTGGTTCATGGCACTCCGGCAGGACCATTGATCACATGAATATTTGACTATCCTCTCCTCAGTATGCTAAGCAGTCCTAAGTTACCTCTCTTCCCTAGATGTTCAAGCACGTCTTTCCCCTCCCAAATAATAATACTTAAATATATTGCATTACTGCTGTTTTACATATAAGTAGCATGAGAACACTAGTCTTTAAAAAATAATTATATATCAGAAATTAAGAAATATGGGGTATGTTTATACTATTACATAGAGTGTGATCAGAACCGTTCCCTGACCCAGGAAAACAGTACTGTTCTCTGCTTCTCTGGCCAGAAGCACACCTTGCGATTGCTCTTCCTATACACACAAGGAATTCATGGAATTAAAGATGTCAGGAATATAAGCCTGACAGTGTTCAATTCTTCCCTGATGCTATGAAGAGATAGGCAGGGAGGCCATCATGGACCTGCTCCTGCACAAATAAGAATGACTATATCAATCACTGAGCATAGCCCCTGCTACTGAGACACCAAACTTTCCCCTATTTCCATATATTTATTAATCTCAATATTAGAAGTAAAGAAGTTTTTAGTCTTCATTATTCTTCCTTCATAAGACTCTGCTCCAGACTCTCTCTGCTCAAATGGCTATGAATTTTGTTTTATTATAAATATACTAATGATCAGCATAGACTCATATGTTATTTAAACAGTATAACAAGCACCCTTTAATCTGGAAGCTTTTTTTACCTTTCCCAGAGTTTACAATTGATAAACTTTTTTTCAGAGTCTCAAAAATTGCAATATCATATGACCAGTATTTTATTATTTCAGCAGCTCTTCCTTGCACTCCTGTCCTAAATTCATTTACCAGAACAGCAGAATTATATGTTTGAGTCTACATAAAGCCTTTCCAAGAAGCTGTATGCAATTCTAAAACTTTTTCCCACACAGGGAGGAAACACCATACAGAATGTAATAATGAGATCCTTTTTTTTTCTCTTTTTTTTTATGGTTCCATAATATGTTACCTTGTATTAATAGTCCACTAGGCAGAATATCATGCTCATCTTACTATTTTTTTTCTCTGCAACAATCATTCTTAAACTCCCTGGGAGACATTAGGATTTAAGCACGTTCCCAAACACCACTGATTAGCTCAGTCCAAGTAGACTTTCTGACCAGCACTGAAAAATCACTTCTGTTTTGACTAAAATACCAATTCTTTACCTGGCCTGCACAGCCTCTCTGGTCACACTCAGTTTTGGTGATATCCTCAGGAACTAAGCACTTTTTAATTCTAGCCTCTGTACCTGAGGAGAATGACTCATTCATAGGTTGTAAATGAAGAAGAGTAATAGTGAGAAGTAAAAACAAGAACCAAAAACTTCTTCAGAAAAAAAGAGTGAACTGAGTTTCATTTATTTAGAAAGGAACAAACTTGAAGATATGCAATAACAATGCTCTATGCTAAGGGTTGTCACAAAAATGAATGTACTCCATGCCTGTGAGGTATAAAACAAAAAGAAATGAGCTAAAACTTAAGAAAAATGAGCTGTATGGCAGGGGAAGCACTGTAATATGAGTGACCCAATTCAATTAAAAATTTAAGTAAAATGAAATGAGCTGTAGGGCAGGGGAAGCACTGGAATGTCAGTGACTGAATACTATTGAAAGAGAGCAAGACAAGCATCTACCAGTCTCATTTTCTATGTTTAGAAGCAGTAAGCTGGGACAGATAATTCTGTGAGGTGTCCCCATGAATTATTTTCTATTTACTTATGATTCTGGAGGCAATCATGCCTTCTGCTTTATTAAGATTTAGTGCACAGGACTTATAAATGCATTAATTTATCTGTATTCAAAGTAATTAGCTGAAGATTCTAAAGTCTCTAAGAAAAATTAGACAATTAATATATAACATAATAAAACTAAACATTTATGTTGGTGGATTAGTAATTAAAATGCCTAACAAATTTTAGAAAATGTGGGTAATCACTGTATAAAAAAAGGAAAGCAAATAGTGGTTTATAACCTGGTCCTAGATTATTTATTTGTTGCCATTTAAGTTCAGCTTTCCAGAGAACAAGAATAGCCCATTCCAAAGGACAAGATCTGAAGCAGGCAAGGCAGAAGCTGTGCATGGATAACGTGGAGCTCTTGATAGAAGTGAGATGTGAAAAGTCTGTAGTGGCTGGACTCGGGGACAGGCTGCATGGAAGGGACACAAAGACATTGCCTAATGAAGGCAAAGATGGTGGAAGCTAACATGAAAGATTCTTTAGGGAATCATGAGGAGAAAGAAGATTAAGAGCTCAGTGGGAAAAGGGACCTGGTGACAAAGATAGTGGAAAAGGCCTTTTACAAAATGTCTTATTCTTAAACTCTCTGATTCAAACTTTCTGAATACATTCAATAAAGAAAAAAACCTATTAGAAACAGCAAATAAAGTTACAACAGAACAGTATTAAAAAAATAGGCTGATATCATCAAAATAATCAGTAAGAAAATTAACATTAGAATTAAAATAAAATAAAACATGGCAGTAGATTTCCACATTAAAGATAATAAAATTTTCTATAGTGCAACATTTTATATACCACCATGGAAAAATACAGATTTTATGCAAGAAATCTTCTAATGCAACTCTCTCTCCAGATCAACCCTAATCTTGTTAAAGCAGGTTACTCAGGGCTTTTAGGAGCCAAGTTTGGGAAATCACTAAGGATGAACATACCACAGCCTCTCTACAGTACCTGTTCCAGGGCTGAACAATTTTTCAGGTGAAAACTTTTTTCTTCATTACTACCTGGAATTTTCTTTATTGCAAATTGTCACCACTGCAGTCCAAAATCTGGTGAAGTTCCATCTCAATGATGGTGCACTGCTGCCTCACTTTAAACTCATTCTCAACTAGAACACCTGAGCCCTTTTGTTTCCTGAAGATATGCTCTGCAGCCAGTTGTTCCAAGCATATGTGAATACAGGAGGAGTTTTCTTTGCTGAACTTGGAAGCATATGATACATTAAGTCCTCATTGATTTCAAAATGCCTGGGTGTCACCTAGTAAATTGAAAGCCAAGATGAGAGGAAATAACTTAGGGCAAAAATGAGACAAAATATAGATAAACAAGTAACACATCTTGAATGTTCATCATTAGATATTGAAAGTTTGTATCAAAATGAGAAAGCATCGGGTTTTTTCAAGTTAATAGCACTCATATGGTTCAAATAGAGAGTCCTTTTTCTTCAGGGCTGGTAAGACACAGTAGCATGTGCAAGCTGAGGAAATTGCACCAGCATTTTTCTCAATTAAAAAATTAAATCGTATTAAAAGAACTGGCGGACTGCCTATAGAATAATTTTTTTCTATCTTGGCTTTTTCTCTTTGTAAATGTTTTTGGTGTAATGCTATGCTGTTATGTGCCAACGCAGTAGTTCCCTCAATCCTCAATAAGCAGACATATGTTGGCACTTATCCATCTCTAATTTTGTCAGAGTACTTCATTTTCTCTCACAGTGTTTTTCCTGGCACAGATACTTGCCAGCAACTGACAAAAAAACAACTGGAAATGAGAAAAAAAAATTACTTTCAGGGGCAATCCCTGACAGCAGCACTACTTGAATATGATCCTTGCCAAGATTTTCTCCTCTGCCTGCAGACATTTACATGGAAAACCTGTTGGTTTTTTAGCTGCTGCCATTAATTTCAGGGCCCTGGTTGTCCTTTAAAGAATATCCAATCAAACCAACTTTTTTGTATTAAGGTAGTTAGAAAGGAGCAACATGTCTGCAATCAAAAATGTCCTGATTCAATTTCCAAAATTTTCTGTAGGTATACAGGGAGGTTTTTGTAAAAATCACACTTACAGAAAAACATCTACTTTGAAAAGACTAAGGATCCATTTATACTGCTTTAAGAAAAATCATATTCACTAATGTCTATTAAATAAAAAAATACTAGAATGTCCTGGACATCTGCTCTGTCTTCCATTCCCTCGGATTTTCTTTCTACGAAAGAGAATCCAATCTCCCTCAGTTTTGTGGCCCTTTGCTGACCTCATTCCACATCTCAGTCATACCAGAAACCCTCACATGGATGCAAAACTCCAGGTGTATCTCACAAGCGCGGCTGGCATCTCTCTGCCTGATGCATTCCATGACACTGTAGGCCACCTTTGCCACAAGGACACCCTGCTGGCTCATTATTAGCTTTTCTTCCACAGCATCTCTGCAAAGCTGCTTTGCACAGTTATGCCTCAGCCTGTAATGGTGTGTCTGTTTATTTCTCACCTGAGTCACCTACATTTTTTTCAGCTTCACTGAGAAGTTACTAATATTTCTTTATACTAGGAATGGTATATTCTGCAATCATTTTTCTTAGGCACTTTTACAGTTTCTGATAACCTGAAAAATTCACCTAAGATTTGAGGCACCGGCAGTTGTTTGAAATATAGGTTTTGTGCTTGTCAAGAGTGTAACAAAACATCTATGTTATATTGTGGAATAAATGTGTGGGTAAACATGATATTCAAGGCATATTTTTTGTTGATAAAAATAGTCCACACACAGTTTGGAGCTAAAAACCAAAACCAGATAAACTAATTTTCGGTGGAAAGGAGGATTATATTTAATAGTTTGCAAAATCTATAGTTTATCATAGTGACTTTCCTGCCAAGATCTGGCCAATAATTATCAAAATTAAATTATTGTATTTGTACCCCTAAGAGAATCTCATGTAACTTGAAGGGAATGATACTATCTAGTGTGCTTTTGAATACCTATGGATTCAATTTTACACACTGTAGGTCATTTTGTAATGCGAATTGCAATATCTCAAGAATTTCCTTTAGAAAGTATCATAATAATACTTACAGACAGCTGCCTATGTGTTACTTATAATGTAGTTCCCTGCATGTTTGTATTAACAATCTTCTAGCATATTTCAGGGATAGTTCTCATCGTCTACAAAAAAGTCAACAATCACTACTTATAAAAAAGTCTTATTTGTTACAACTCTGGAAATGTTCCACAAAACTGGTGCTGGCACAATACTACACCAAGGAAGAGGAGGGAGGGGGTTGATAAAAAAATCGGTTGGCTGAATGAAATCATTGAGAACCAAATATGTCAGATGTGTGAACAGCCTATATATTAGCAAATATTTCAAATCACTACTTCCTGCATAGCAGGAATTTTCAAACACTCAACTTCCCATTAGAATTGCAAGTTCAATCGTGTTAAAACTGTTACACAAAATAGTTAAATTATTTGCTAAATTAGTTACTAGAGATCTTCCTCCTTTGTTCACATCTTTTCAGAAAAACTTTGAGAACATCATATGCATGTTTATATTAAAATTAATATGTGAGTGCTCTAATTATATAATGATGTCACATATTATTCTGCTTTTCATTTGCATGTATAGGATAAAAAAACAAGTATGAGAGCTGTATGAGACACGTGTTACACTCTGATAATCCAATAAATGTCATAAATATTGCAAGCTAATATCCTTGAAATTAGTCTTCATCTCAAAAACTCTTTATTTATTTATTGCTGTCCAGGCTTTATCCTCTTGAAAACTTTGAAGGGACTTCTGTTTTCTTTTGCATTCAGAACTCATGAGAATATAGTGTAGATTGCACAGTAAAATTTTACCTAGATTTATTTGGTAATTTCCTCATTTAAATGATAATGGCTTTGAGCTAGGGGTTATGGACACTTACATCTGAGCAGATAAAAAAAACTTAAATTAATTAAAAATGCGGAAGATATCATACGAAGCAAATGTTTCTAGAAGCATGTAATTTGTAAAGTTCCCAAAATGTTCCTCTCTGTGGGTGTTATTACTTTCATACATATTTTGTTCAAATTTTGTTGATTACAGATCAGAGTCCTGAAAGATTTCAAGGTACAGTAACTTGAAGTGTCTTTTTCTCTCAGAAGTATTATTATCTTATATGAGAACACACTGCTAGCAGTCACATGTAAAAGTATACTAGTGTCTTCATTGAAAACTGACAGCAAATTTAGAATATTTCAAGAGACATTATGAAAAATTAATTTAAAACTTTCATCTAATCTAGAGTAGTCAATTTTTTTTTAAGGATGGGCAATTTTTATTTTTTAAGTGCTCAAGTGGGAGACAAACAACATTACTTATCTTTCATAAAAGATTGTCATTTTCTATCTCTACTGCACATCAGTTAAAATTCAGAAGTCTTTCTTCTTTTGTTAATAGTGCACAGTTTTAGAATATGTACATGTCTCAGAAGCTAATTTAATAACAGAAAAAGGAGGATAATAATTCATAGCTATAAATGCACATCTTTTTTTAAAAAAAGCCTTGAAACATGGTAATGTAAGCTAAAACTCCAATTTCCAGTTTGCAATAAGTAAATCGTGAAAGCAAAGTTAATGTATTTTTCTTTCAAACCTTATTTTTTTTTAAATACTGAGTCAGTTCCTCAGAGTTGCTATCTGAACATTTGCTCTTTTTTGTTATTAAAATGGTAACAGCTCTATGCCAACTCATTTTTTTTAAGAGATAGATGAAAAGGTTCACATTTAAGCACTGTATAACTGAAGGCTTTTCTCTTCCATCTGGGTAAAGTAAGCAGTCCAGCTAACTAGAACAAGCATTTAGGCACAACATTTTCCTTTGGGAACCAGTTTTGTTTTGGAAAAGTGTGAGTAAAACTCTGGACTTTCAAACAAAATATTGAAGGGTTTGGGGAGGTGAAATATAACAAATAATTTTGTGCATAATTAGGGATACCTCCAAGAAATGAAGGTAATTCCACAGTTAGAAGAATGTGGAAGATTTACTTCCAGCTTTACTTTACTTTTTTGCAGATCATGTCATCAGTGCATTTACTGAGTAGACTAAAAGACAGGGGAGCTTATTAGGATCCTGCCTTGAATAGAGCAAAGGAAAAAAAAGTAACAGAAAAAAATAAAAGAAAAAAGAAATTAAAATCTGGAAAAGCTAAATTTTTTACAGAAATGTAAGATAATTTTTAACATTAAGGAAAATAATTCCAATTTGAAACTTCTGAACAGACTTCTTACTGAAATGTTGCATTATCAGATGCAATTAGTTTCTGACTTTCTTATCTAAAGCTTTCAAATGTCACCACGAATGTAAAAGCATCAGAGGGAGCAGCCAACATGTGGTTCCTGAGAACAGGTATAAGAATCATGGAATCATAGAATATTCTAGGTTGGAAAAGGCCTTTAAGATAGGTCCAACTGCTAATTCAGCACTGCCGTGTACATCACTAAACCACCCTAAGTGCCACAAGTACACATTTTTTAAGTACCTCCAGGGATGGTGACTCGACAACTTCCCTGTTCAACCTGTCCCTGTGCTTGACAACTGTTTTAGTCAAGAAATTTTTCCCAATATCAGTCTGCACCTTCTCCTGGTGCAAGTTGAGGACATTTCCTCTTGTCCTATCTCTTGCTAGTTGGGAGGGTCAGTTCGCCTCCAAGTCCTACAGCAGGAAGCCTTTACACTCTGCTGATATAATACCAGATGTGAATATAATGCCAGTGTGGGAAGAAGCAAACCACCAAGACCTGCTGAGACACCATCTTGACTTGTAATGGGAATCACAAACAGCATAACACATTGCCACAACACTGTCCATCCTTTGAGCTTCCTTTCAATCCTCTGTCCTTAGTCTCCACAAGATGGAAGCTGGAGTTTTATGGCTCTTGGTGATCTCAGTATTTTATTTTATAGTTTAAAATAGTCTATTTTAAAATAGTTTATTTTTATAAAATAGTTTAAAAATAGTAAAATAGTTTATTTTTAAAATAGTTTATTTTATAGTCTGGGTCCAGAGCAAGGAATCTTTTTTTCAAAGCTCATGAACATGTATTACATAGAGAGTTGCCCTCTAGGCAACTCCTAGAGTAATACTTACTTTTTCTGCAGGACTCTATTATACAAAATTTTAAAATGTAATCTGCTTAATTTTATACTTTTAGATACTAACATTCACAGAGTAATTATAACTGCAGATGTTCAGTAACCCCTATTTCCATAGTTCTAGATTTGTTATTTTGCTAATCATAGCCATACAACAGCTCGTACTTCTTCCTTAAGTCAGTTAAGTATTTGTAATATATAAATTAATTGAGAAAGGGGCCTTATATTAAGTCCATGCCATCTAAAAATCAGTATAATGCTAACATACTTAAAGAAATATTATTTCAATTTAATGTTACTTTGCATATAGTACTTTTGCATTTAGATTGTCAATTCTTAAGCTTTCCTGAAAAAATAATTCATGAAAGATCTCTCTCATTTTCTGGTATATATAAAATTGGATAATTGTTTCTCATTTGATATTTGTCACAAATTTCCTTTTTAAATAATTCAACACCAGCTTGTGTCCAAATGCAGTAAGTTATTTTTACAGCCATTCATGCTTTTTCTTTTCCATTTAAACTATCTGAAAGAGCATTCCAAAGTAATCAGACTTAATGCAGCTAAGTCACCACCCAGCCCCCAAAAGCAGAATTAGCTAATCATAAAACATTTTTCTAGAAGACTGGCTTAAATGCACATTGCCCAGTTACTTTTTTCCCATTTATTTTAACCCCTTTGATACAGGTTAAGCTTTTCCCCAGAAACTTTGGAGCCTATTTCTTTCTTCTTTCATGAACAAAATGTCATACATAATGCAATGTCTGTCCTTGTCTAAATAATGAAATGAACCTTTTAAAAGAACTTTTTATCTTCTGAGAATTCTACAAGTTTCATTTCCTAATAGATTATGATGTTCATGCTAGTTCTTCCACTAGTGATGCTTCCTAATAAATGAAGTATTATCTGTCAGAAGAATATATCATTAAAAAACAGCAAATTTTTTTTCTATTTCTAAAAGAATAAAAATGTTACTTTCTGATGATGGTAGGATTACACCTGTTTCTACAGCTGAAATCAAGCAACAGTCTTAAGTGGCAATTAAGGAAAGTGAACTAGCAATGTATTTATTTCCTTGAAGCTAAAACTGTTCATGAGACAACACAGATTCCATATCACAAAGAAAAAACAAAATTCCTCTCTTCTTGATGGATGGAATTTCATTGTATCATGGAGAAAGTAAGCAGAATTCAAATTACAAAACATTGTGAAAATATGTTCATCAAAAATGAGAGGAAGCAATACAATTAGTGGATGGACCAGACTCTTTCATGTGCAGAAGAATAAATTAAGTGGTTTAATTCACTGAAAAGAATAATAGAATTAATTGCAAGACTCATCATTTACTAAGAACTTAGATCAGCTTCTGCCTAGTATCTGGATGCTAGTTTTATGCCATTACGCCCTAGTCATGAACTCTGAATTTTCATTAATATCAAAGTCCCAGTAAAGGATCATATTATAAGAAAAGAAAAAGAGAGAAAACAAAATCATCAATGTGAAAGTTAAGACCTTTATTTTTCACCCAAAACTCTCTGTGTTTATATGTTAAAGACAGATTCAGGCATGCCTCAATATTTACTACAAAAACCACTCTTTCCGGATGTGCTTCCAGTATTCAAATCTGCATCAGAGACATTTATTCCTATTGTTCATTAGTGTTTGTTTTAAATATGTTTGGGCAATATTTTTGCCCTGAAGTAAACTAGAAGTCTCTTTAACCTTTATTGTAACATATTCATGAGAATCTCTTTGCTATCTCCCTATCCCTCTATCTGTTCACCCTCTGATGTGTAACGTCCTAGGGGCCCAAGGTGCCCTTATGGAACATCCTCAAACACTTCTTTCAAAGAAATACTGCCCCGGTAGCAGCATAAACAGGAACAGAAGCGTCTGAGGATCATGTGACAATATATTATTTGAGTCCTCTAAATGTAGTAAATTTAAAGTAAATTATGTTCTGCTGTGCATATCACAATGAATCTCAGTCCAGTTGGCATCCAAGGGACATATAAATTTGGTAATTTTTATTTGATGAATCAATGTTCCAAAGTCGTTTTTTGGGATATGAGGGTATTTTCTATAATGAAACATGATTAACTGTCTTTTCACATGAATATTTTCACTAGTTGCTTGGATTTTTTTATATTGTTTTGTGGGGTATTTTTTAAATTGGATTTTAACTGCAGTATTAAATATCTCCAAGCACTGCAGTAATAGATGTGAAGGGGTATTTTTACTTTTATTTTTTAAAACTTACACTGGAAAGTAGGAATGCTTTCCTTGCTAGCAACATATTACACTACTTGTGCATAAGCCTTATTTTTCTTCATTTGAATCTTTCACTATCAAAATATTTATTTTGATTTATTAAATAACAGACCATCATAGCGTTTGCATATACAGCAAAAAATGTATCCTTAACAACTGTAATGAGCATAAATTACATATAGCTGAAAGCAGATGACAGCTACTTTGTGTAATTCCTCTAGCACTTTAAAAGGATTGCCCAGTTAATCAATGATGAGTTACAGTGCAAATCTTATAATAACACATATGACACGTACATTAATAGCTAATTGGAACATTATGATGAATGGTGCTACAAAAAATACCATGAGTTAATGAATAGATCTTTTTTATTTTTCCAGTTTCTAACCAAATGATGGGTTGTATAAATTAAATAATCTCTTAATCCTTCAGTGTCACAGACTGTCATGGTGAAATAGCGTTGTTTCCAAAATTTAGTATTTGTCACTCCTGCTGGCAGAACGCAGACTGAGTTAGCCATCATCTAGGTACTCTCCAAACAAAGAATTTGGGGGAAAGGAATACCTATCATAATGTCACAGTACAAGAAGACACCTCCTGCACGAGAACGTACAGTAAAAGAATGGCAAGGTCAGTACCAAGAAGGAGTCCTTTCAGGGAGTCAAATGTAGTCTCTAGAGGGGTTTTAATTTTATTTTAACCTAATTGCTTTTAGAAAATTAAATTTAAGATCATTTTAGTCCCTCTACTACTTCTTTTTCCCTTACAGGAAATGAAAAGGCCAAAGGAAAAGGGAAAAAAAGGGATAAAGAAAAAAAAAGGAAAGAGTGATGCCTCAATTTTAGCTTTTATATTTTTTCAGTTTTTGTGCTGCTTTAGTGTGTAGTTCTAAGCTTCATATTAAAAGTTGGTAAGGTCTCTTCGCAGAGTAGGGAGACAATACATTCATTTTCTAGCTTGGGACCAAAGACAACCAATCTAAGTTTCAGGCCCAAGAGCATAAACAGTGAACTGAAGAGAGAAAAACAAGGATGGGACTTCATAACTTGAAAGTGTAATTGGAAAATTATTCCCAATATGCAAATGGACCAAAACTTATAAAAGTGAGAGACCTCCTGACTGGTCATCCATTTTGTGACCATTTTGAGTCCATCTTGGGCGTAGCCCTGGCTGGGCTCTTGTGCTGCCCAAGGTGGCCCATTGAGGCCTTTTAATAATCCTCTACTTTATTCTTTAAACTCTTAAAATTCTTAACTCTGTCTAGTCTCTGTTCCAGGTCAGCCTTCTAAGGCATCAAGAGAAAGACAAAGGGAAAAGAGAGAAAGGGAAAGACAAAAGGAGAAAATACTCCTCATTTTTCATAACAATTTCAAAAGAACTTTATTAAAGAACTTACTGGATTTTATTTACTTGAGAGAAAAACAAACAAATAAACAACAACAAAATAAACAAAAACCCACAAAAACTCTCACAAACAAACCAAACCAAATAAATAAAAAACCCAAACACAAAAATCCCAAAAAAATACAGACCAAACCAAATTTCTACCAAATGTTCACTTTATTACTTATTTGAATTAAGATAAAATAAAATATTTAAATTGGTCTGGATTAAAGTTATAGGAAAACACTGATGAAATTATAGAATATCGATTATTTACTGTCTATTTTTATTCTGCAATCTTAAAATCCTAAATAATTGCTGAAGACCACATGCTAAATGTTCTTTTCAAATATTTACAGATTTCACCTGCAAAACTCATCCAATCTGTTCTGGAATTCATGTACTTGGAAAATAATGAGTGAAGTGTTTGACTTCAGAGATCTGGTCTTACATTCCTAAAATGTTTTTTTTTTTTTTTTTTTTTAAAGCTTGGTGCAGATGCAATCCAGTTAAATACAATTACCTTCGCATCACTGCAAAATGCAGTCAGAACACAGTTTAACCTAATATTTTCTTTTATCTTTTGTTAGGGGTTTGTGCAAATTAAAATTAAAAATAAGACAAATTGAAATTCCGCAATCTAAAAATAAACAAAAAACCTGCTATAAAGGCCAAGTTAGCATATAGAATTTTTTTTAAATCTCATGACAAAAGACAAACATTATTTCTTCAACTTTTATGCACAAGTCCTACATTAAAATAGAATGCTTAGACGGGCTGTGTGAATACAGCTGTTGCCAGTGAAGAAGGGTATAACAGTAGCTTTTGACTATGCTTGTGCTATGTAACTGAAAGTAATCTAAGTAATCTGAAAGTGAGGTCTGCGTCGCTGAGAATATTGTGATATTCTTGTTCACAGTCTTAGCTTCACAAATTCATTTATACATTTTGATTCCGTAGCTTTAGTATCAATTTTTTTTTTTCTTAAAATATAAACTAAAGTGCTTCTAAATGCTTTTTGGATCAGTCACTCAGGATTTTTTTATTGCATGCCGATTTTTATTTTTTTAGAGGAAAACTTTCTAGGGAGATAAAACATTGTAAACAATCTTTTTCAAATAAAGGCTAATGTACACAAGAAAAAATTCTCCTCCAGGAGGATTTAGTACAGCTGAATATAAGATGGGATTAAAAAGTCAACTCTGCTTGGCTCCTTCTGCACCTTCTGTTTTTATTACCTATTGCAGTTCTCACTTTGGTTCTGGAGAAACCAACTCATTCCTGAAGCAGGGAAACTGAGGCACTGGAAGGAAAATATGGAAAATATTGGCTTGGATGAAGGAAGGTATAGATCCAGACTCTAGTTAAATGTGACCCTTGGCCTGATCAACATAAAATGAAGTACACATAACTCAAGGGATATGTTTTTGGGTTTACTTTTGTTCAGTGAAAATTCAAAAAAGGAAATTCTTTAAATTGGAGAGGTACTCTTTTACCTGTGTGTGTTTTACACATTTTCCCCTTTTATTTATACGACAAGAAGGCTAAATATAAACACTACTGACAAAATATGCCAGCCTTTCTTATAAACCTGCTCAAATACTGGCAAAACATTGTTAAACAAGATGCTGTCATGCCCCAGCTGTCAGATTCAGCACACTATTGCTAAGTGGCATGTTGAAGGGCAAATGAGCTATATTAACCTAATCCCCAGACAGACGTCCTGAAAAGAGGTTTGGGGTTCTTTTCCTGATAAAATCTTAAAAGTAGAGATTTTAAAGACTTCCTGTTGTAAGTCACCAAAGGGCTGAAACTCAATATTTCCTGGATTTGGACAGCTGAAACCAAATAACTTGTGATTTTATCAGTAATTGAAAGAAGCAAGTTTCTATAAAACATTTCAGAAAGCTGCCAAAAAGCAACAACATTGCAATTGAATATTTTCTCTTTTCTGATCCACGCTGCATATTTCTGAAAAGCATCATACAAAGCACACTGTCCAACACCCTTATATTACTGCTTTTTGCTTTGCTTTTCTTCTTACAGGCTGGACTATGTAGACTGCATATAAATTTCTACAGAATAATAAGGGAAAATTATATTTAAATACATCTTCCTCTAGAAATTTTTCTAGAAAACAAAAGGCATATAAGCCCCATGCTTCAAAGACAGAAATCCATATAAAATTATGAGTATGTGGGATAACTTGAGTATATACAAGAGCAACTTGTCCAGAAAGGCTGAGCTAATGACTTCTGCAACATTAATCATTAACCTTTTTGAGTGCTTCCCAAAAGGACTTCTTAGTAACAGCCATTAGAGAATCATATACTGAGCTCTTGCAATGTTGTCTAATGATGAGTTATACATATTAATTAATTAGTCTAGGCTTGTAAAGTGCTTTGGAAAGGATAAAGGATAACATACCGGTAAGTGCTAACTGCTGTTCCCCTGTATTTTTTTGCACTAACCATTCCTAAACAGATCTCTGAGGCAATGCAGGAACAGTGGCTTGCTTGAGAGCACTGCTGTTTTCATCCCAGTGCTGAACCATTCCAGTTTTGCAAATTGCTGCATTGGTGCAGTCAGAGTCAGGCCTGGTCCTGGAATGGCTCTTGCTGTGTGGTGTAAATTTGCCTGCACACACTTGGCTGTGTACAGATGTGCACAGTTCCACTCCTGCATTAAACACAGGACAAACATCACGGGTTTAATGCATGACATGCATTGCTTTTCAATGATTTTAAAAGCATTGAAATATCTGTTTTGGAGTGTGGTTATGAGGACAATTCACTCTGGTACAGAGACCCAAGGTGCCCTGGAACTGTTGAAGCTTCATGCTATGATTTTTCACAGAGAAGTCAGAACTTGATCATGCATGAAGTGATGCCTTTTCTTTGCTTACCACAATCAAGTCACCACAGCAGGCAACAGTGGGAGATGCCCAGAAGTCCACTTGAAAGTTACTGCAGGAGATATGGCTATAATGAACAGTTTATCTTAGTAAGAGGACTTAGTTTAATCTGGACATGATGCCATAATGATCCAGAAATCTTCATCATCTTCTGCATGTCAAGTACTGCAAATTTGTAAATTTCCTAGTGTTTTTCTTTCTTCTTTTTCTAATAGAATTATATACAGAACAAAATGTACCTACAATAATATCCTGAGAAGGCTGATTTTTTTCTTGTAAACTGTAGATTTCTTTGATCTGTTTACAGTTGCTAACCTGATTTAGACATCATCATCCTGTTTTTCAGTTTTCTTTCTGGTATTCCATCTCACAGAGGGAGAAAGAGACTATAATTTGTGTCACAATCCTAATCTACATCCTTCTTTGAGTTTAAATTATTTAGAAACACTTTCTATCACCTATCCTTTTTCCTAGTATACTTTTATTCTCTTAAACACTTTTTTCCTCTTTGTTTCCCTAAACTTGAATCCTTCAACCACACTAAATGAATTTTTTAATAATATGCATCTTTTATACAGCTGAGTAGAGATTATTTTAATGAAAATTTCTAGACAAGCAGTAATTTGTAGTAAACATAAGTGAAATGAAAAAAAATTGTTATCACTCAAAACTGGTTTATCCTGATAAAAGATCAAAAATAAATGTACCAGTAGAAAAATATGATTGTAATTTATCATTGTAAAACACTAGAACTTAGCTTTACTTTTTATTGAACTATTAGAGGGGACATTAACAGCATCTAAGTAAATAAATATTTTTCTTGTTTTTCTATTGTTTTAGATTTTATGAAAATAAATACTATGCTCTTCAAAATTATGCAGTTTGTAGAACAAGGAATTATAGAAAAGATTACAGAAAGAGTTGAAAAAGGCTTTATATTTCAACACATCTTCTGTAACATTTTTCCTTCTGTAACTTCCTTTCCTTCTGTAACTTTCCTTTCCTTTCTGTAACTAATTTCCTCCTGTAACTTCCTTCTAATTTTTACCTTATATAAATTGCTCTGGTATAAAAAAATCATTCTGGATTGTCACTATAACTATATTCATGTAACAGCATTACATACAATTTTCTTTTGGAACAGAGGGTAATAACAGAACTGGACATGGTGACAACATATGGCAGATTGCAAAAAACTAGGAGAAATTTCAAGTCTATATTTAGGACAGTACTTGTTCATTATTACTTTTGATTTAGGTTAGATCTCATGTTCCAGAATTTATGTGAAGGGATAAATGGGAATTTATCTCATGGGAATTTATCTGAAGCCATATACTGAACACATGACCAGACAAAACATTATTTTTAAGGATAAAGTTATATGAAGCCCCAGAACTCTGGACTGCAAAGAATCTCAGTAGCAAAAATCAATATGGAAAAGAAGGTAAGCTGTGTTCCTAAAAAGGAAACACTGAAATAATAAAAACCAAACCAAGCCAACAACCCTAAAAAAAAAGGAAACCCCTACAAACCCAAATGTGATGGGTTTGTCTAAAAGTTTTATCTCACAGGTAATACAGTGTAACATCATATAACCAAGTTTACCAAGAATATGGGGCATATATAATCTGCAAAGGAATCTAAGCTAAACAACATTGTAAGCCTTTCAGGGAAGAGGCTTTCTGTGAAATGCAAACAGTTTTGCATGCAAGCAGGAATGCTTTTCTATTTTCTGGTATATTGGTCCATTCTTTTCTTAATGCTATGTAGGTTTTACACCAGATAACAGGTGGAATTAAGTTCCAGTCTTTTTTTTGCCCTTAGCAGTTTTAGTGATAATCCATTCGCTGTTATTTTCTCATATTTCTTCAAATAACAATTTCAGGAATGGTCAAGTTGGACAGATGAATTGGCATTCTTCCACTCCCATCTATGTAGTTCTTCTTACCTTTAGTCTGGCTTAATTATTTGCCTTAACAGTTATGACAGTAAATAAGCTTGAGCAGTAAATAAAACAAAAATATTCTGTAGCTTGATAATTGCCAGTTTAAACTCAGGGCAATCACAGTAAATGGGCATTAAGACTTGATTTAGATCTCATTAACCACAATCCTGATGAGGATGACTAACAAGAGCTCATAAAATGCTATTTTAGTTGTGAATATTTGTTTTAATATAGAGCTAGTGTAAGGAAATACACTTACTTTATTGTTGTATTTTCTTTATTAGAAGAAATTTTTTAGTTTAAAATTCTATTTATCAGTCTGCTAATCACTGTACACCTAGGTAGGAGACGGCCTTAAAGAACAAAAAATGTTGAGTTAAACACCAATCCATGAAAAAAAAGACTTTCAAAACAAATATTCTCCATTTTGCTTGGGTTTTACCTAAGGGGAAAAAATGCTGCTTTTGGATTGGCTGTTTGTGTACTTGATGATCAGAAGGTAAAATTTCCAAATGTACTGGAAACAATCAACCAAATGACCACTCACAGGATAGAAATAAACTGTGTCTCTGCCAACAGACTCCAAGAAATGCAAGTATACAGAGAAATATAGCTATTTTCAACCACTGACATTCTGAGAATCTTTTGTGCAAGTCTTGTCTTTTCACTACCTGTAGGTTTCACTACCAATTGAAGATCATCTTCCAGAAATAAAAGCCCATTTTAGAGTTCACTTACAGATATTAGTTCATGGAAAAGCACCATTACCAACGTGAGCTGGTTGTTTTAATACTGTGACTAAAATCTGACTCAAAACCTGTCTTACCATGTTCTTCCAGAGCACATTATAATAACCACAATAGCAGCTAGCTGCTGTTCACCTGCACCAGGTGCTTTGCTCTGCACAGAAGAGAACACTTTCATTGATGTTGAGGGGTCAAGCCTTATAGGATTTATTTAAGTTTGTTTTGAAACGTTGCAGTTTTTCTCTGAGTAATTACGAAAAAAAATTGCAACAATGAAGAAAATAGGCTTTAGATTCCATGAAAAAAAAGAAGAAATGCTATTAGAAAGATGAATGTTGTAATAAGCTAGGGTGATCTGCATGCAAAAGCATTTTTTCCGTGCATCTAATTCTATAATATATTATTCCTTGTTCAAGTGACACTGCTTTTTCCTGATCTTTGCAATGATGTTTCAACCTCTTGGGAACAGAGACTCATTTATTGTGATTCTTTCCTCTCAGGACTTTTGAATTGCGTGTGTCTTGCTCAGAATGCGCTAGCAGAGTTGTCACCGCTTGAAACAGGCATTGTGCTGGCTGTGCATTCTTTACACTGCTACCTACAGACTGATAGATTGATTTGAAAATGCCACAGGCAGTTTTAAAATCCCTTGCTGGGATTGGCTTTAGCAAGATCTGAGGCTCACTGGCTGAAACTTGTGCTGATGCCTATCAGTTCTCAAACTCCACTACAATTTAATGTTTCTAGTTGCATGCCCAAAGTCAGCAGGCAATTAAACTTTTTGCCCTGGACCATATGGTATGAAAGTCAGTGTCCACTAAAATCTACCTAATTTGTACCTATTTCTTTTCTAAAGGAATCTAAAATCTTTTCCACAATTTGAATTGTGACCCCCTCCCCTTTTTCCCCACTATCCCCAGCATGGATTAGGATCTGAGAAATCATCCATAAAGTCCTGTGCTAAGTCCAGTTTCACATTATTTCAGGGAGCACATTTCTGTCAGTATTGCCTTTGCAAACCCTGGTTTACAGAAAGATGGAGAAAATGTCTTCTGCCTCTCCTTTGCCTTGTAGGGCTGTGTTATTTTAGGAGGATGAGAAATTTCAGATTTTGCTCTGCATGAATATTGCTGTCAACAATGAAATCTGCTTTAGCATGATCTGACAGCCATATCTTTATTACCCTTTTTTACTTTCAATAGTTTTTGCTGAAACCTATGATTCAGTAATATAGCAGAACTTGGTACAGATTTATTACACTGTGTATGTGTACATATATGCACTTGTAATAAAGTGCAAATGACATTTCTAAGTAAAAAGAAATGCTAAGAATGCAATTTATGACCACGTTTAGTGTTATGGATATACTGGATTATTTACAGGAATTTTTATGATACACTCTAAATTGAAGGACATCTTCTATTCAGCAGAAGAATTGTGGTATTTTTGTTATAGAGTGCATCTTTCCAGAGAACCTGTACCCTCAGATTTTGAGTTGGAGTTAGGTTTCTCCAATGACTTGTCAGAAGTTGAGCTAATGGCTTTGCCTCTAAAGCACTCACCTGCTAAGGACCTTGTTTCCTGAAGGGCAGGCACCAGACCTCAGTACAGCCAGGATGTCCCAAGCAGACACAATATTCTCTGATCAGCATGGAGGAAGCCAGCAGGGTTATCATATCAGGGTACCTCCCCTTTGTCAGCTGCCATCATGAGTTAAAATGCCCTTCTCTTTTTATCTCAGTGTTAGCTATCAGAAGATCCCTACTGGAGTAAATATTTCCTTATTTAGTTTTCTCTTGCAGAGTACTGTATGCTGCCACTGCAAGGAAAACAAATTTCAGTATTATGTTCAAACCTAATCTATTTTGAATATGCAGATTTTTTTACTGACTGCAGTACCAAAATAAACAAACTATCTACTTTTGTTCCTTTTTAGCTTTTGCCTTTGTTTTAAAAAGAAGGACATTGAGATCAATTTTATAAATATAACATGCTAACATATTAGCTTATTCACTCTATACATTAGAACAAGTTCCATAAATCTGAATTCCTGGCAGCTTCATTTCATGCCACTGAAACATCTGAGTCCTCAGAGGATGTTGAAGGTTAAGCTTAGTAATTTCAATTTGTTCTAAGGTCAAAACACCTATCCCCTCCCAGAAATGAACAAAATAGCTTGTGAAAGATTTAATTTTTTTCCCTATATATATATATGAATTTTTTCTTCTAGGCAGTCATACAGAATATTAGTAATAGAAGTCTAAAAGGTAAAAAGAATTTGTTAGAAAATTTCAATAATAATTCAGAACTATGACAATCATATATGTGTTAAATGTGATTATTATGTGAGCTTTTGACTTCATATTACCCACTTTCTTAGACATATTATTGTGAAGACACAGTTGAATAAAAAGACTAAAAGCCAGAATCACATTTTCTTAATTTGTTGTTGTTGTTGTTGTTGTTCATCACTGCCCCATTAAATTCAAGCAGCCAATATTGTTTTTGTGAAAGAGAAATATTGATATTTGGGGTAAGATCTTTAAGAATGTCATTAGGTCAGCTAAGATGTTATATGTGAAGATAACGGCAGCTGAAACTCCTTATTTGAGCCCTGACTCAGACATTCAGTGCAGCTCCAGCTGTTGCAATGCATTAAGTGTGCACTAGGAAACAGACTGGAAAAGGCAAACATAGGGAAAAGGCCAGAAAAATACCTTATGGGACATCAATATCTATCCTCATCGATGAATAAATTATAGATTTCTTTCAAAAAATATGTGATTTCTTTTTAGCATCCAAAGTGTTTGTGCTAATATTATATCCCCCTATCTCTGCTGGGGTTAGGTGTGTGGCAGGACTACAACTACTCATGTTGTGGTTTTTTAGTACAGGTGGGTTAAAGATCCTTTAACAGCTGAATTTCAATTAGATCATTTTCCCCTTTTACAGTTGTGAGGGTGCAAGTAATCATGTAGACACCAATTTGTCCACATTTGGACACTATCACACAACATTACATGATGTTCTGACATTCTTTAATTTTCTCTCTGCTTTCTTCTAGTCTTTCATGACACTAATTTCTAGCTGACATTACTTAATCTTTTTTCCTAATATTTTCTCTTTCTTAAGTTAATTTCCTGAAAGGAACAGAAACCTCACCCCTGCCCCCCCCCCCCAAAAAAAAAAAC
>LTAT01000006.1:49823472-49854933 GCA_003286495.1 Chlorodrepanis virens | reverse complement strand
CCTAAACAAAACAGAAAAAAAAACCCTATAAAGCAAATTAGGTAAATGAAATTTAGTCTCTCAGAAAAACAAGTTCTGAAGTCAAATTAAAGAAGCAAAAATGTCCTGATAAGATTGAATCACTTCTTCTCATTAGTTTAATATTCTCACTTGCTGTTCTTCATCAAAGCCTTGTACCTGCTAATAGTCATGTCTTCATGAAACATTATCCTCCCTTATCTACGGTGATTTCAGAAAAAATTTCCCGTATGTATTTGCATTGATTGTCACCAGAGGAAAAAACCAGCCTTTTATACTGAGAAGATTCTACTTATATTCCTACAGAGAAAGTAAACAAAAATAGCCCTTTTTTGCATAACCATTAATAATGTAACCTAAAAACCAATGTTTGAGTTACAAAAAGTGAAGCAAAACACTTTCAACACTTTCTGGTTGCAAAGACAAACATTAGATTGTTAGCCTGAGATTTTAAGATGCTGGCATGAAGTTTGCTAAATCTAAAAAAATTGTTTTTAGAAGCAATTCCAGTGGACTGATAGGTGATAATATGCTTGCATTAGAATGGTCCATGGAAATATCTTATTTGTGTGCAAATTGTTTTGTACTAAGCAGGAAATCTTACGATTTTTGACTTCTTAATTCATATGCTTCTGTACTTTTTATATATGAGATGACTGCAAATACATCTAAGGAAACTCAAGTCCTGTGTAGTCAAATAGAGGGAAGTCAAACCAGCAATTCTGATGATGTTACACATCATTTAAGATATAAACTAAAAATACTAACAACATAAAGGCTTGTTTAAAATTTGGCCAGTTTAAACAAACTTGAATATCCCTAATCTAATCCTTATATAAAGTTGGTTGATTTATTACAAAGTTTAGTAAAGCAGTCTCTTGAGTCATTAGAAGTTCATTATCAGAGACATTACTTCAGTAGCACACTTTAATATTCGCTTCAAATTTGTGTGGAGGTTGTTGACTTAGCTTTGGTATAGAGAAACTGGATATATTCATAGAAGGTTCTGGACAGGTGTTCAATGGTGGAGTCTATTTTTGAGGAAAAATCCCTGACATATACTACTGCTGATCAAAAGTAGATTCTCTGTGAGGAACTCTATTACTAGTTCATCACAATCACTTCAAAGGGCATGTGTTGAAGATCAATTCATTTTTTTGGATGCATGTCTTTTCTGTTTATCTTACAAGAGTAATGAAAGGACCACATTTCCAGGAGAATTCTTTTTACCCCAACTTTGATTTCCATAAAAACAGAAACTTTTTCTGGGTCTTCTGATTCTGTCCCAAATCTTGCAGTGTTTAGCTCAAGATTTGAAATTCTGTTTTGTCTATTCACAGCACTGTCTGCTGTAGGTTAAAGAATGAAAAATAGTTTAGTAAATGCGCATTCTCCAATACATGTTTTTTAATTTGTTCGCCATTAAATAAGAAATTCTGTCCTTAATGCTATAGAAAAAAAACAAAACAAAACAAAACAAACCACTTGGAAATGTGACTGAGATAGACAAAAAATGATTACATAGTATCTATTTTTCTCAAGTCCATAGTCAAAGAACAAGACAGGACTTTAAAACACAAAAGTGGGTATATGATCAAGTTTATGTACTGGGCATTGGCTGAAAGACTTTATAAATGTATAGTTTACTAGAAGCCCTTGCATTATTTTTTAAGCTGAACATGTGGCTGAGACAAGAAAATTGTCTCTTTATATCTGACACTAACATACTGTTCCAGTCTCAATTTCAAGAGACTTGAGTAGCAACTGTTGGGTATAGGTTTTCCTTCCATTTTTTAACCACACATTTTACTAAATTAACAGACAAGTTTTCCTTGTAGTCTGTACTTTTAGAAAGCTGATAAATAATATATTATTCTTTCTTCCAAAGTATCTATTGAATTTAAACAAAATAAATAAACTAAATCTCTATATTTAATTCATCATTATTTCTTTGCAGATAGGCTCGGGTGCAGCACCAACATCTTATACAGAGAAAAAAAAAAGAGCACTCTACATTTCCCTGGGTCTATCCATACTGTTTCCATTGAAATTCCACTCATATAACACTGTAATTACTCCTGCCTCGCTGAAGTTCAAGTAACTTCGTAAAGCTTGGAATCACTTTGTGACATGCTAATCATCAGGCAGTAAATCTCTGGCATCATAAATTAGTCACTTACTGAAATAAGGAGTAACAATTAATCACCTCAGGGAATACTTGGCAGAATTAGCCATTCCTAAGACTACTATACCTTACTGACAAACACTGTACAATAATTCCATCACACGCTGCAGATTTCACCAGACTGAAGACATTAGCTTTACAAACTCAAAGAAAGCAGAGCATCCCTAAGGTTCATATTGATTACATCAGAAGAGATAAAAGCCTCTGATGATGTACTGCTCTTAAAATACTGATTTTATTCATGGTGTATGTGAGGTTCCTTATGAAATAATGCTAGATTTTATTTGTAAGACTTATTTTCAATTGAACAAATAAAATCATTCACAGAGGCATAATTTCCTTTTTTTTGTTATTACAGCCTTTTTTACCCTAGATATAATATTGTTGCATTTTATGGTCAAAATATTCTTTAATTGGATTTCTGTTTCCCAATTCCTAATATTTTAGAATTTTTTTATACCTATGTGTTTGCAGAGTAATTTACAGTATGTAATCATAAAGTATCCCGCTGTGAAGAATATGACACGTACTGATGCATTTCTGAATGTCATGAAGCTGAACCAATCTCAGCTTTCAAAACTGTTCCATTAGGAAAAGCTTAAGTTTGTAAGCATCCATCCAGCATAAACAGCATTTTTGACCTCTATATCTTGCTGAATAAAGGGAGTATACCTATTATTATGTGCATTTCAACTGTGCTGCTCTCACCAAGACTGCAACTACATGTCCAGAAGTTGAAGTAAGAGAATAGGAAAGAAAAGATCATTCCTTTAGAAGAGTAACTTATCTGAAATTCAGCCCACATCTTGGAATAAATCCATTCCTTGTATAGTGTGTGAATATGTCCAATCTTGCTTCGTCCCAGTGTGCAGTGTGCACACAATCATAATCCCAAATGCAATTTCACTCTCTCCGGTTTGTCCTAGAAAATAACTTTCTCTGCCTTTATATCAAGCATATTTTCTTCTAATTTCAATCTGCATTGAGTACGATTTCATCACTGTTTTTTAATAGACCCTTTCTACAACATTCACAGAATATTATCAAGAACACAGAATATGCATTCTTTGCAGTTAAAAACACCTATGACACATGATAATGGCAAAATAGTTTCTGTTTGCCTGTTAGGGGGAGTGGTGGGGTAAACTTCATGTTCCTTACAGATGGCTGAACATCAAACTCCTCAGGAAAATTGATATGCAAATGCTGTGCTCAGTAGATATACAAAGCTTACCTTTCCATATTACAAAATTTCTTCCTATATAATTGCATGAGTTCTATAATTCCATTATTGATTTTAATTGTCACATTGTTTCCCTTATCAACAGAGATTTAGCAATCCACTGTGGAAGGAAAGCTAACAGTTCCCAACAGTTCCAATTTTTAATGAATACTCAGGAAATGATTCTACTATTTGTTCATTTCTGCTCGCTTTTCAGAACTGAGAATATTTTCATTCTCCTGAAATTAAACCATGTCTCAGGTCTCCTTTTTAAATTATACAGTCATAATTTTCTGGTTTTTTTCAGATTTAATGGAAATTGGGGATATCCAGGAAAACTGAAACTTTTTTCAAACAAATTTAAATAATTTCCATTTTATACTTTCCCAATAGTCATTCAATTGGAAAAAAAAACTTAGAGTCTCTAAATCTTACCTGAAAAAAATATAGTAAAGAGAAAACAAACCTTTCTTACATGTTTATACTGTGGTGTAGCCAAAACAGCAAATAAAGCAAGTAAAATTAGATTTTCTATCTCATATCTCTCTTTTGGGATACTGAAGGGAATATTCTTTACTGTGCAGCACAGTAGAGAAAAGATGTTACCTTCTAATGGCAATGGAAATTATTTAATTTTATCTGCCTAGAAGGAACTTGAAAAAAATTATCATAAGATCATAGAATCACAGAATGGTTTGGGTTGGACAGGACCTCGAAGTTAATCTAGTTCCAACCCCAATGCCATAGGCAGTAAAATCCTCATGAATTTCAATTAACTAGGTTTCTAGGTTATATAGGGTAGAAATGACAAGATGTGCCAAAAGTCTAACCCCATTTTTATGATCTGTGGCAACAGAGTGCTAGTTCTTTAGTAAGGTTAATTTTGAGGCCATTCTGAACCAACTTCCTTATCATAACAGAGCTGAGCAAGTATATAAAAATGCAACTACAAACATTTTTTTTTCCACTGTTACTGAATCTTTTAGGATGATTAGGAAAGAGATTTGACTTGGGGTGAGCTGTGTGTTTTTGTCCAATTATTTGAAATTCTGTGTGCTCTGCTGAGTAAGGTTAGGAAGCAGTTGCTCTGAGACAGGTACCATTGTCTTTGATGTTAAATAGTGACATGGAAATGCTTTCTCATGCACATCAAAATATAATCCAAGTAGAACTGGATTATTTAACCGGAACTATTTGCACAAAGTTGTGAACAGAGACAAAATAGCTCATAAGAATATAAAATGTTCTATTACAGGATGTGTAGTGGATAACAAAAATGTTAAATATAAATAAACATTTTGTCCAAGGACTCACATTATGCGGATCAGTTTGAACTCACACAGTTATTAGTTAATAATGCCCACTCCCCTGGTCTGTTTGTACCCAAACCAAATTCATCTCTGGCTTTGATTAATCTAATGACTACACAGCAATGAATTCCCCACAATCTCAGCTTGGTCAGAGATCTTCTCCATCCCATGACATCACAGTGATATTCAATTTGTTCTCCTCTTTCGTCTTTGCTTCTGTGTTTCCATAGCAGTTCTTAAACATTAGCATAAGATGACTGACTCTTCACGGGACGTGAATTAGACATGTATTGACTCAAAAAATCTTAAATTCATATAGAATGGAAAGTTTAAATGAGTCTCCATCCCTTTATACGTACCAGAAATATCCACCTATTAAAAAAAGTTTACAGTCCAGAGCAGCTAATAAAATATACAAACATGAAAAACAGACAGGGCACGGCCACTTTTCATGAAGGGAGGAGAGGATGAATATGATTGCTTATAGCTTTTTTAAATTTCATGTACTTAAAGATTATTTCCCTGCATTTCTTATTTTGAATTTTGCTGTAAAATATTGAGTACCCCCCCTCCACTCCCACGAATTAAGTGCAAAGAAAATTTTTGCTCTAATTTTAAGGGAGGTAAATCCATAGTAGCTCCTTTAATTTTATTTGAAATACAATAATATAAGTATTGTTAGGGATAAAGCTACACTTAATAGATTTTTCACTGCAGAATATCTGCATGAGTTTTAGTCTGAAAACAGAAGCCAGCTGATGCCATGTCAAGATGGGAGGAAGACTGAGCATTGTGGGTCTGCAGTTTCTTATAAGAGAGTAAACATAGTTCTAAAATCCATAATTAGTACCTATTTTCCAAATTGCTTTTTTCTTCCCCACAGTGATACAAAAAACTTAAAATTATGAAAATAATATTTCAGATGTATTTAGAATGGTTGATCCCATCGTATTTCTCTTCACGTGTATGCTGTTGCAAGACTTAGATATCAGATCAGCAGAAAAAAAAGAGTTTCAAGAACATGTTAAAATTCATAAACATATAAAATGTGAAAACCGCAAAACATATAAGAATAGTTGTTATCAGAGTGCTGTGTAATGAACTACATATCTTCATTGGCAATTGAGACATTAGGATGTGAAAATACTTCAACACTTTGCAGATTTAAGGTTATGCTTTGCAAGTGGGTGGAACACCTTCATTTAATGGTGGAATACCATTAATTTAGAAGCAATTGCAATTAACAGTGAAAAAGTTTTCTCTTTTAATTCAGCATAAATTACCTGGACAATTGTTTTAACATGGTGTTTTTTTCCCAGCTCACTGGAGATAACCTGGTAATAACAGCTAGTAAGTAAATATTTGGTAAGCAATCCTTTTTCATTACTGAAATTTATAATTATCTTTTTTTCCCTCTTTAATAATTGAATATGTCTAATTGCTGTTCTTTTTAACTTTAATGCTAGGTTTCAATCTGGTGAATGTACAGGAAAGCACTAGTAGAGACATTATTCTAGTGTGGCTTTCCCTTCCACACAACAATTTGAACTCAAGCAATAAAGTTAAATGAAAAAGGCACTATCCTAGATTTTCAATTACAGCAGAGGCAGGGAGCCAAAATTATCCTTTTCATTACTGAAATACTTCTCATAGCTACGCAGTCAGAATCCCTGCTGCTGCTACTTCTGCTATTCCTGTTGCTGCTGCTCTTAAATTGAAGCGCCCTTGAAAACAGATGAGGTTATAGGTCACTAAATAGAAGTTAAAATTGTGGAAAATGTATATTTAAATGAAACTGAAAAAAAAAAAAAGGGGGCAGGAACAGACATTTGGATCTTCTTTTCCCATATCTCTACTACAAAGATATGATTTATTTCCAGATCTGTAATAATCTGTAGTAGTAGCAATTGTGCCATTAGTTTGTCAGTGCACATGAAGTATGAGTATGAGCCCTATTTGTCTTTTAGTAGTACTTACACTCAGAGATATTTTGTACCAAGAATCTGACTGAACAGTCTGGTGCATTCCATCTCTGGTGCACCCACCTTTTACTGTGCTACAAATCACCAAGAAAAAGAATTATTCTTCTATTGCTTTGAACATCTTTACATTAAGGATATCATGTCTCAAGAGCAGCTCTTTATTTTCCCTGTCCACTTCACTTTGGAAGAGAATTTCTTTCTACCAAGCACATAAACCTAACCCATGATTTCAAGAGTGGAATGTCAAATCAAAACTATTTGCATAGCTCTGAAAGAGGTTTACCTTAAACTTGTGTGAGGTGGAACAATTCATTCCTTTTCTACCAGCTTCCTGTGTGATTTAAAATTGCCTCGCCTGCAAGAACTAATTAAAAATCCAGGAAGGGTCCTGTATCACATTTCCTTCTGAACAGGAGAAGATTAAAACTTATCCTATTATTACAGATGAAGATGAAAAGAACATTAAAACAGAAAGTGACAGCTTTCTGTTTCAGGCTGTGCAAAAAGCGTCAGCAAATAAGCATATGAAGTTTATGTAAAAACCCAAGACAACCTGTCTAAGCACAAAAGACAGAAGACTACCTAAGACAAAAGATCCATGCCTCTGAAATAAAACAGCTAAAATGCATTCAGCAAACTGAAAAAAATGGCTCCTGACACATAACAAGACCAAACATCATCTTCACCTAACAAGAGTCTCAGCACTCACATGTTAAATGCTATGCTGCAAGGAATGTGTCATGAGAGAATTGCAACAATGCAGAAGTGCTGCTGAAAATTTCAGTCATGAGGAAAGAGTAGTCCAATCCATAAGATTTTCTGATAAATAAGAAAATCCAGAGAAGATGTTACGTACAATTATAACAATTACATTATAATTCTATAAACAATTTTTAAATGTCATACTTGTACAAGGAAACAATACAAGCAAAGCCTTCTGAAATTCCTCAGAAACATCATTTTTGCTTCCTTCTTCCAGTCTTGTATCACAGGAAGTCAAATACTTCAGAAAAGCTGGGGGTTTTTTGTGTATTTTCTAGTCAAGTTGGGAATTTGGGGTTTTTGAGGGTAGGGGAGGGGTAGTGTTTGGATTTTTTCCTCTTTTTTGACAAAATAACAGCATACATAATTATTTGTGTCATTTGCTTTTTCAGTCACTGACTGCAGAAATAGAATCACATGTGGTAATGTGTACCCCCCCTTATTTTTATTCATGCTAGAACTTATTTAGGCTCTCATTAAAATTATCAGACACATTTAGGGAAAGGCTAGAATGTCAATGATTTTCTAATGACAGTTCCATAACAGCATCTATTACTGTAAGAGTTGTATGAGCATTTCCCAACTCTTATCAGTTGAAGATATTAGAGCCTCAGAAACACTCATCTCTGTCTCTGAGGAGAACAGTTTTTCTGAACTCTAAAACCCTCTCTTGATAGCCTGACAATTTATACTCTGGCTGACTCTTATTACTCTGTAGTGAAGTACAAGATACACTTTCTGTCACTGTGGTACTGTCTGATCCCAAAAATTTTCTGTGACAAAATAACTGGCAGTTATCATAAACACAGAAAGAGAGAGTGTTCAGATCAAGCACAAAATCTGCAGCTTTAGTTCTCATGTGAGTAATCATATATTGCCTATCCATGAAAACTATTCTTATGTGCAATCAGAATAACTGCATAATCACACTTTGTACAGTTTTTATGACAAACTAAAAATTATTTCTGTTCTATTATGTTCTCTTCCTCAAATCTCATTTAGTACTGTCAAATTTTAGCTTTAAGTACAGTGACTATTAAATATAATTTTTTTTCTACTTTTCTCTTCCTCTCCTGAGTTAGGAAGAAACATCAGTACCTTTCTCTGAAAACCTTTAAATTGTGCAGGTTTTGTAGTGGCACCTGTATCAGAGTACTGCTGCTCTCTGTATCTCACTCAAAAAGGCTTTTCTGGGGACAGAATAAGCACAAAGAGGGCAACTGTTATGATGAAGGGATTCTCACCTCCTCAAGCAGAAATGAAAACAACTATGTACCCCTCTGCTTCTGGAGAAGAATGAGGTGAGACCGTGGTTTCAAATTCATTAATGAAATGAGTAAGATGAACATGGGAGACTTAGTCACCTAATTATCTGACCCTATAATTAGAGAATATCCTGTGAGACTACCAGGAGATCCACTTAAAATAGGTGACAGAATGTATTTCTTTGCACAGTGGGCAGAAATTTTCTGGAATCTCTTTCTAGGGGAGATTGTGGAGGTAGATGGAATCAGCTGCTTTGAAAAGGGATTGAAAAAAGCCCCAGAAATAGGCTTGTAGACTAGATGATGAAGAGACCAGTCAGGATCATTAATCCAATGACTGTGAAGAAGCATAAGAAAAATGAATATCAGGTATTGGTCAGATTTGTGTGCCTTCCTTAAGCATTATCATAATGTCACTGAACTGGGTGGACCATTTGATCTGATCTAGTGAAGCATTTTTTATGTTCTCACACAATTTCAACATGCTAAGATAAGGCTTATTCTTAGTCGTCTTAAGGGAGCAATTTCTGCTTCTGCCTAAATATTTCTCTGACATCCCTCTGCAAAACGAGCATCCCCAATCAAAACTAAGGACACTAGCAATCAGCTGGGAATCAAATAGCTTTCTAACTTCTGCAATGATTTGATAAGTGAAATCATTACTAAAAACAAACTTCCCAGGTTCTTGGTATTCAAGTCTTCCTATAAATAATTCAAGAAGAAATCATATGAGAAATGTAAGAAGTGTGGGTGCATTTTTTTAATTATTAAAACATTTACTTTTTAACTTCCTGCTCTTCAGGACATTTCACACTTTTACTAGTTTAAATAATATTTATGCATGCTTTTCCTTATGGAGTAAGGGGCAAACCATAGACAGAAAGACAAATCATTAATGTAGGCACATTAAAATATCTTTCATCATTTAAAAGCCAACAAAACCAGAAATGAAAACAAAAAATATTTTAGACTGCAGATTACAAAATACCTCAAATTGCTATGTATGACAATAATTTTTTTTCCTCTACTGAACATAGATATATTTACCACATTTATTAAATATATTTACTATTTTTATATTAAATACAAATATAAACTGAAAAATAACACCATCCTGTATTGTTGCTTTTATGATTATTAATTAAGATTTTAAAAAAATCTAAAAAAAAACCCCCAACCTAAGAATTCTTTCTCAGATAAATCCCTTATCCTTCAGCACATCTATTCTACCATTCTTTGGAACATTTTTGCAGAGAATCAGTCTCCTTCTCTGAAGGTCTTAAGAGTGTTATTGTCCCCACAGTGTATTTTCAGAAACATTGATCTCTGTAGCCCATGCTGACTTTGCTTTCCATCTAATTACTTATTCTCTCCTCTGCATTTCCTCTAGAATCTTAGTTTATCCCAAGTTTTTCCACCTCCATAGCTGTTACCTACCACACTGACTCACTGCAAAGCTGGAGAAAGATGCAAATAAGCCTTTGTGCCAGCTGCCTCTTATCAGCTCAGCCAAAGTAAGGCTGAATGCCAGAAAAACAAGAAACAGGAGGCAGGCAGGATAAAAGACTGGAACTATGGGCAGAGAATTCTGAAGCCAGAATGTAGAGAAAAACTACTTCTACCCACACCTTCATTTGTCTTATCCCATTTTCTCATAGCTATTTGTATTTTTTTTTTTAATTCCAATCTAATGAAAGGTGATAAATCAAGAACTGATGCTGCTCTGTAACACTGCAGGACCAAAGTGATGCATTGCTCTTTTTCTGTTATTTTTCTGCAACCCATAGGTCAGGAAAGAAAATATTATGATTTGTGATGAAGGACAAAAAGAAACCTTGTTATATTATGCAGAAGGAAAACCAACAGGTGGAAGTTCAAGTACATCAGTCTCAAAGCAATGATACAGACATCCTTCCACCCTTTTACCCCCTTTCCAGTATCCATGTCCATGGACAGAATTTACTCTTATTTCTGAACAAACTGAACTCAAATTCAATTAGAACTGGAATGAATCTCAGGGTTTTTCTAGCTCCTAACCTCTGAACTCTGCTAATGAGGGACAAAGAGGCCCTACAAGCTAAGACTTTTTCTGCTGCCCTTAGAAGCAATGATCCATACCAGTTACACAACAAGGATCCATGCTTGCATCTGACAACTCAATTTCATCAGAAATTTTATTTTATGATTTTTCTCTACATTTCTTCTCTTTCCCTGCATGGAACTCCTCATGCTGACAGTAGCTCACACCACTCACAGCATTCAGCTGTTTACAAGAAACCCAGTGGAAAAGACAAGGCTTTAGTTGCAGGCTCGTGTCAATATGGGCTAGATTTCTACCTAGGCCTGATGCAGAGGATATATGAAATATGCATTGATGTAAATGGGAGCAGAAATTATTAAAAATGGTTTTGTATATCTGTGAGAACATATTTCAAAGCATAACTCACCTGTTTGGTTTTTTTTTTTGTACAAAAGGAAATTTAATTAAAGAAGAATATATCAACAAATTTTGTACAAAAGTATACTTGACTACAAAAATATGTATATATTATGTAAGGTGAAAGCATGGCAAGAAATTCTTCTGAACAGCTTTATGTCAATAAAGTTCTGATGCATGTGTCCTTCCACAGCTGCCAGAACAGCAGACTTGTCCTGTCTCACACACACAGACACACAGATTCTTTGTGGCACAGCTGGCTTAAAAGGAATGTGACTAAGTATACAGTGTGGAAAAGAGTCATGGGGTCAGAGTGGTAACAATCACTCTTTGATTAATCCTTGTTAATTTAAGATGCACTGCATCCTAGTCAGCTGCATTTTAGGAGAAAATCAGAAATGTGTTGGATATTTCCCAAGGCAGGTAAAAGATTGAGTTCGGTTTTGTCTAGCTGATGTACTGAAATTCACAGCAGTGCTGACAGGGATAAATGCTCTGCCTGGAAAATGGCAGACCACACAGAGATATATTTGCCATTAAAATTACCCAACTGATCATTTGTTAGCCTACTTCTAAATATCAACAACACATTTGATGAAAAAATGGAAATGTGGCTCTTTTTATGTCAGTGTTTCATTTGCCACAGAGATTAGAGTAAACAGCACCATAAACACAAGTATCCTCTGCAGGGTTCATTGTTGGTAATTTAAGGTATGGCACCTAAAATTCTAGAAACCTAGTGAAATATGATTAATGTCACAAAACTAGCAAAACTAGTTTCTGAAAGAGTAGTTTTCATTCTCATCCAAAATAATAAACATATTTTTGTATGTCCTTACATAGTTGTTTATTAAATTAAAAAACACAGTGTGTGTGAAAATTTAATGGAGTGAATAATTTTTTTTTCCCCTACTTGTAATGATTCATCATCAGGATCTAATAGAACACAACTTTCATCTCTCCCAGAAGATTCCACACTCTTTACTCTTCAAATATCAGTATACTAAATTTCTCAATTGTGGAAGAGTGCAGGCTATGGTGTATGGGAACAAAAGGATTCCTGCCAGTTGTGACATGAGGATTTACTAAATCACTTTCATAAAATGTAAAAAATCTTCAAGAAGAGTAAAATGAGAGTAAAGGAACTTGTGCCTCCCCTGATTCCAGAGGCACAAAATTTCCACAAAACCTCTTTCTTCATTTTCCAAATAATAAAATACAAAAGCATGAGATTTTTTTGATACATCACAGAATTCTTACAGTGGTGGTTTTCAGTTACTTCTGGGACTTTCTGATCATGAAGTACTATGGACAGGGGCATACTACACACAGGCTCTCTTGGTGTATATTTGCTGTTGTAGATGAAAATTCAACAGCACTTTTGTACTATTTCCTATTTCAGAGCACCCTCTCATCTTCAGCCTCAATTCTGATATTTTCTGTTCCAGGCATATACCTGACACCCATCTTGTGCACCTGAATTTTTGTCAACAGTTCCTGTAGTGGGAAAATATTCAACAAAGTAGATAGCTGGGTTTTCTGGGGTTTTCAAAACTCTGCATTCCCTTTGCCCGGTGTAACTACAATGGGATATGACCAGGTTTACCATTCAATCCTTAGCTTCAAAAAACAGGTTTAAAGTAACACCTGACTGTGACCTGCCCATCTGCAGGCAGCCCACAATAACTTTAATATGTGAATTGCTCGGAAGTGCTGGGAGCAAGCCCCAATTTGGTGGCTCTACCCTCTAGTCCACTAAAGATGAAAACTGATGGAAAGATAGAAACAGAACTAAACATATTCTGCTTTTCTACATAGCTTCATAAAGTCTATTCGTTCCAATGAAATGGAAGTTAAATCACATGGGGAATATGGTCTAATCATTAGAATGACTTTATCTTTTAAAAACACACATTCCTCTCCACTGAGTTTATTTAAACAAAAGGATAATAATTTTCAGGTTTTTTTGTAAAATAAGGAAACAGTTGTAGTGGGTCCCTCACAGGGTCACAAGTCCTGCCAGCAAACCTGTTCCAGAATGGGTCCTCTCTCCATGGGTCTGCAGCTCCCTGCCAGGACCCTGCTCCAGCACAGGCTTCCCAGGGGTTCACAGCCTCCTCTCAGGCATCCCCCTGCTCTGGCATGGGTCTCCTCCATGGGCTGCAGGTGGATCTCAGCTTCAGTGCCTGGAGCATCTCCTCCCTTCCTTCTGCCCTGACCTTGGTGTCTGCAGAATTTCTCCTCTCACATACTCTCACCCTGCTGCTCTCTGACTGCACTTTGTCCTGTGCCATTACTTTTTTCTCCTTTATCACAGAGGTGCTCTGTCACCCTGTTCTTCTAAGTTCTTCAAAGCCTTCTAATTACATTTTTGTAATGGAGTTTCTCACACACTTTTCATGTAAATAATGATTGTTTTGCATTCCTTTCTGGAGGAGGACAGAATTGATGGACTGTTAGTTTGACCAGTGTAGATGAAGAAGCAGCAATTTCATCCTCCAATCCATGGTCACTTTTGAAAATCTATCAATATTAGAGTTCAGAAATAAACTACTCTAGTTCTGCCTTAGACATCCCAGCTTGTGTGTGTCATTCCCTTTGTGTCCTATTGCAACAGTGCTATGACAATTCCTGACTGGCTCAGGCCCTGGCCAGCAGCACATCCTTGCAGGAGCTGTCTGGCTTTGGCTCTTCTGGACACGGGGGAAGCTTTTGGCAGCTTCTCACAGTAGCTGCCTCTGTAATCCAAATTGGGCTGCATAAGCCCAGCACAACAGTGAACTGGTGCAAGACAGTCATATAATCTTGGAAAATTATTATCTTCTGCAATTAGAATTACATCTTTTGCTCATATCTGTTTCTTAATGATATGAACAAATCAATGTGGCAGTACTATAATTTTAAGGACAATGTTCAATGTGGCAATTTTTGCATAATGCTAAAAGTAAGATGATTTTGTGGCTATATAACTGAATTTATTTATTATATTCAATATATTTAAACTGAGAACTAGAGTTAATTATGAATACAATTATTGGACAAGTTAATTATGAATACAATTATTGGACAATCATTCTTCCTGGTTCACGTTTCTACTTTCCAAACAGAAACTACTTTTGAAATGAGCTTTTAAAGGACATTTCAGATACTTCTCTACAAGATGAAGCTCTGATAATTACAAAAATACTTGCATTGTAGTCATTATTTAAGAATTAACAGCAAAATATTTGACTTATTATTCATTCATACTACTTTTTTAAATGGTATATATGAATATCAAATGGAAATTTAAATAATTTTCTTTAATATCAATTCTACAAATTGTTTATCTTCTTATACTAAACCACAAAAGCTAACACACTGAGAAATCTTTACATCTTACAATCACCCTTAAGGAACTGATGTATTAGGAAATGTTAATTTCTTAGTGCTTATAGGTATACTCAATTTGTCTAGCTTTTCCAATCATGCTTTCCCTATACTACCTGGTTTTGGAGTAAAATATACTGTAATATGTCTTGCCAACAGCTGTTGCCCATCTCTCTGTCTCCTTTTCAACATTATATGGAATTTAAAATAAAATCTATCAGTGTCTTTAACAACAATGCTATGGATTCTCATGATTACCAAAAATAACTAAGCCAAAACAACAGAAACCAGAAGCAAAAAGGAAAACCAAAATAAAATGCATAATTTTTGAATTTCAAATATCCATCTGTAGAATATCTGTGTAGCTATCAATCCTTTCTTTTATTTACCATGTAAATGGATCAGAAGAGATCTACAGATGCAAATACCAGTAGCACAGAAGTGACACTCAGCTATCTGGGTTTTTTTTTCTTTTGCTGAAAACTTTGGCTGCCTAATTCTGTTCAATCTTGAAAGAAATAAAAATTTAAAACAAGAGGATATATATTTTCTGAAATTTAAAAATGTAGTTAGGTAAGAGGGGAAAAAATTAAAAAGTAGGATTTATAGACAATTGTTTTATTAGAGAAATAATAAATAATCTCTGATGCTAATTATGAAAAAACCCTCCCGATAAAAAATATATAACCAAAACAGCTTGCCAAAAAATTATGTCTTCATGTAAAACTCCCGATTTTCTTGAATTTTCCTTTCATTATGAAAGCATATACTGATTTACATTAACCACTCATGCCTATGATTTCTGCAAATGACCTGGCAAACAGAAAAGATGACCCTGAAAACTTGGAGCGAGCACATCATTACACTACTATTACACAATTTCAATCCTAAACCAGATCTTTGAAAAATGCATTGCAGTTGTGGGATATTTTGAACATTGACTATTATTCTGAGCTCCTAATGAAAATCCTCCAGAAGAAAAAGCCAACCCTATAATATTTCTGTGTTAGACAGACACAAAAGCCAGTTTTACTTCCACATAGATTAAAGCATGTTGGCTGCAGGCTCTTTCTATCCTGTGACTGCACTCGTGGAATGTGGGGGAATGGCAAGCTTTGTGATCAGTTTTTTGCAAATTAATACTGATACAGTAAAACACTCTAAAATTGTTTTAATAATGTATTAAACTTGAACCACTTGTCCCTCCTGGAGCTCTTTTTTCTTAAACTAATAATTACTCTAATGATATAGTGTTAGCATACTTAGGACTGGCAAGACAACGTTTTCTTTCAAAAAAAAAAAAACCCAAAAAACCTTGCTTCTGAAAGCTGAAAATATTTTTCATTAATGAGGAAAAAATATGAAAATCACACAAGCCAGTAGTATTTGCAAATGATGTAGTGTTAGAAGTAAATAGAGGCTTGGATAGCCAATAGCCCTACAGTCAGAACTCTCTGTAGATAAAACTTACACTGACTTATGTCTCTGCTGTTCATAATTCAGAATAGAAACAAGGCTTTGGGTTTCCTATCTCAATACCTCCACCATTTTATATCATCAGTGATTAGGTTTTTTCTCTGTTTGGAAAATAAATAATTCCACTTTAATGTGTATTCTTCCAATTATGTTATGCTGCATGATGGACATTTTAAGTTGAAAGACACAATTGTAAATGTGTCTGCTGGTGTCAACACTATCTAGAGAGCAATAACTGGTTTTGAGTTCCATTTTATGAACAAAACCAGATGATACATGACCGAGATATGCATTGAACTTAATAAGATGAGAAATGAACAAGGAATAAAACTGCATTCACTAACAGTCATGCTATTCCAACATTAGCTTAAGACACTCTTGGAAGGTTGTAGCCTGGATGTTTCATTTCTCCACTGTTGTGGACTGTTATTTCACTACATAGCAGAACTTAAATACTAGTTCTGTCTCTACAGGTTTAGAGTTTTGTGTTTGCTTTGGTGCTCTGCTTCTCTGTTCCTTTTTTGTTCCCTTGTTCCCTATGATAGAGAATTTACAAAAGAAGGATGATGGATTTTTAGGCATCAGACATAATTAGAAAAATGAGGAAAATAGAACACAAACCCTGTTCTTAAATTTTGCTAATTTGACAACAGAAATTCAACTTTAATCATTTGTGGACTTCCACAACATGGTCTAACACATCTAAACAATACAAAATTTCATGTGATAACTCTGTCCCTTACTCTTTGCAAGGAAGTGAGAAAGCCAAAGTCTTTTTGGCACAAAGTCAATTTATGTTCATTTGGTCCAACAGTTGGAGCAGCACCACACAAACATTGCTCACTTGCTCATCTACTCAGGAAACAGAAATAATACAATATGACATCTCTTCAATCACTGAGCTTGATGAGTGACTGCGGAATACCAAAGATGCTAAAACCTACTGAAAATTCTCAAAAGTAAGGAAGTTTAAAGGAGTCAATACAAATTTCGGGTAACACATTCAAGTAAACCTCTGTCTACTCATTCTAGAAATGATGAAAGGAGAGGAGAGGTCTCATTCCCTAACCTCAACAGCTCATGTCTAGCCCTTGTGCCTCTCTTCAGTCCTGCTGAGGCTGAGCTAGTCTCAGATTCTTTTAATACATTAAAATGACTGCATGGACAAAAGATTTTAGGGAAGCTCTCACACTTTCTTTTCAGTGAGAAACTTCTTTCTTAATTATCCCTTAGCCAATTAATAATTCTATTGTTTCAGTTATTTATGAATATAAAAATCCTACGTCCGTAATGTAAATCTTGCCAAAATATTTCAAATGGTAAAGTTTCAGTTTTCTCTCTTCAACTTAGAGGCTATAGTGGTTTTCTTTAGAAGGGAAAAAAAGTGACCAATGCATAAATTTCTTTTTTTCTTAAACCCAGATTTTCTGTTCCTAATCCACCTGAGTCCTTCAAAGTATTGTCTCACTTGATGTCTTAAAATAGTTTCTAAGCTTTTTTCTACAACTGATGTTCAACATAGCATACAGAAACAGCCTAGTGTTGACATAAGTCTTATTTTCTGTTAATTCTATACATTGGTGTTTTTTGAATCCTTAGGACACGTTCCTATAAGTGAATACCTGCAAGAGTTCCTCTTAAAACATTTTCAATATTACTTTTCATGGGTATTTTTATTCAAAGGTTACTTTTGAGAGATATAACTTTTTATCATGGATGCATTACATGGTCAATTAGAAACATTCATAGCCCATAAAAAATAAGACAGTGAGTTTGAGCCAACATTATTTATACCCTGGGTAATTCTCCTCCCCCTTTCAGTACTTGATGGTATGCTCTATCTGTTCTGTTTTCTAAATTTTTTTTGTATCTTTATGACACTGTTGGCAATGGCACTGTTAAGAGCCTCTGGATAAGAATGAAGTGCAAACAAATAATCTGAATGACATCATAGGAATCTGCTGTAGAACTCTTAGCCAGGACAATGACACTGATGAATTATTGTTTGAAGAACTATGGGAAACTTCCAAGCCAGTTGCCCTTGTCCTAATGAGGGACCTCCACTTGGCAGAAATTAACTGGGAGCATCACACAGCTGGCACAAACCAGGCCAGAAGATTCCTAAAAACCTGGATAGCAACTTTATGCAACAGGTCCTAAGGGAGCCAACTGAGAAAGATGTCCTTCTTGACCTGCTGCTGGTCAACATAGAGATTTTGTGATTGCCAGACATTTTGGACACAGTGATCTCAAAGTAGGCGAGTTAAAAATCCATGTTGACAGGAGGAAAAGTGCAAGCAAAACCTCAGCTCCAGACATGAGGAGAGCAGACTTCTCCTCATGTTCAAGGAACTGGTAAATAAAGTCCCCAGGGAAATGTTTTTGCATATGCTGAAGTCCATCAGTGCTGGTCACTTTTAAAACATTACAACCTAGGGGCACAGAACAGGAAACTCCCAAATGTCACAAGACAAGCAGATGAGGCAGAAGGCTGCTCTGGCTGTACAGAGCATGTCCTTGGAAATAAGGAAAAAGAGAAAGATGTATGGAAGCAAGGAATGGTGACATGGGAAGGAAGGCAATGGAATCAAGGCCAGGTGACACAGGAAGAATATAGGGATGCTGCTTGCCACTGCAGGGACAAAGTTCATGCATCCGAAGCTCAGCTAGAGTTGAAGCTGGCCAGAATTCTGGCAGACTTAAATAAAAAGGAGTTTTTTTCAAGCATATTAATGGCAACAGGCAGTGTAAAAATAACATCAGCCCATTACAGGAAGAGAATGACCACTTCACAAACACAGATGTGGACAAGGCAGAGGTAATTAATGCATTCTTTACCCCTGCTGCAACATAAATGACAGACCAAAGGCGTCTCAGTACTCCGAACTGCAGGACCATGACTGTGAGAATGATCAACTCTCAGTTGACCCTGAAACTGTATGAGATCTGCTGTTCCAGCTGGATCCCCAAAAATCTGTGAATTTTAACAAGGGAAAAGGCTGAATTCTTCACCTGGGATGGTGGATGCATTTGGGTATGTATGTACAGACTGGGGAATGACATGCTGGAGAGCGGTGATGTGGAAAGGGACTTGGGTGTCCTGGTCACTAGCAAGCTGAACATGAGTCAGCAGTGCCCTGGCAGCCAGGAGGGACAACCCTGTCCTGGGGGGCATCAGGCACAGCATCACCAGCCGGGCAAGGGAGGGGATTGTCCTGCTCTGCTCTGTGCTGGTGCAGCTCACCTCCAGTGCTGGGGGCAGTTTTGGGCACCACAGTGTAAGGTCATAAAGTGGCCAAAGGGGAGCAGAAAAGGTAGTGAAGGGCCTTGAGGGGAAACCATATGAGAAGTGGCTGAGACCACTTAATCTGTTCAGCCTGGAGAAAGGGGAGTGAGGGGAAACAGCTGCAGTTACAACTTCCTTGCGAGGGAAGGAGGAGGGGCAGACACTGATCTCCCCTTTGTGGTGACCAGTGACAGGATCCGAGGGTGCAGCCTGAAGTTGTATCAGGGGAGATTTAGGTTGGGTATTAGGGAAAGGTTTTTCACCTAGAGGGTGTTTGGGCACTGGAACAGGCTCCCCAAGGAAGTGGCCACTGCACCAAGCCTGCATGTTCAGGAAGCATTTGGACAGTGCTCTCAGGCACATAGTGTGACCCTTGGGGATGGTGCTGTGCAGGAGTTGCACTCCTTGTGGATCCTTTCCAATTAAGTTTATTCTGGGATTCTGGGATTCTGTGACATATCAGTATTTCACAGATATAGAGTAATACTTCACTGGCAAAAAGGAAAGCATTTCCTTCCAGCTCAAGTTCAAACACTTTAAAAGCTGTTAATATATTCTTTCTTATTACGAATATTCATCCAATAAGGCTTTGAAAGAGTCATTTGGATACAGAACAAAAACAAGCTACAAGTTAAATAGGTTCAAATAAATATTCACACTTTGTATGCTTATCTAAATCAAACCTCCAAAGCCTTTCAAGTTTGCTCAACATAAATTTCACTCCACCTTGTAAACTGCTTCCTAAATAGCTCTTTAAATTTCTTCAGATAATTTTGATCATTCAAGACATTCTGCACAGTGGAATAAAATAAAAATAGCAGAAAATCTGAGACTGACACATATACAAAATCTTATTTATGTGTTGAGGAATTCTTATTCCAGTCAGTCATTCTCACAGTAACTCCAATTTGTCAAACTCTATAATTTTTGGTACCGTTTATCAATATTTATTTTTCATTTGATTTCTCATCTTATATACATTTATGTGCTATTCCTCTCTTCCAGAAAGTGAGTTCAGAATAATAGCTGTCTTTAGAGAACATGACATTTTCTGGTCCTTTTTTATTAAGCTTTTTTATTTAGCTTTTTCTTTCTCATCTATGTTCAGTTCCAGGTACCTTTATTTCAGCTGTTTGTATTTTAGAGTTTCGGCAAGTTGATGTCGAAGTCCTCATGATGCTTTTCCTCAGTTATCTGCCTTAACATATATACTTCCACTTTTCCTCCCATTTAAATCAGCATTTAATCAGTGCTTGCAAACTTGATTTATCATAGGCCTTAAGGCTGCGGGACCATAGATGTCTATGGCCTAAGTAAGTATCCTTATGAAAATCTAAACAGGTTTAAAGAATGCAGGAAAATAGAAAACTGAATCCAAATTTTACCTCTGCACTAGAGTGAAGTAGATTTTCTTCAGCACCTGGTTTTGAAGAGAAAATCTCTGAGTCCATAACCCAGATGATAGTCTGGGATCATGACCATGGAACCACCTATCAGAGGCATGAATTCTGCTTGGAGATGAGTGTCTAGCAACGTATCCTAGAGATCAGCACTGGGTCAAGTCCTGTTCCACAACTCCACTAATGATCTGAATAATGGGGTAGTGCACACTATCAGCAGATTTGGGATGACAAAAAACTGGTATGAGTGGCTGACACAGCAGAGGGTCATGCTGGAGAAATGGGCTGACAGAAACCTTCTGAAGTTCAACAAAGGGCGGTGCAAATTCCTTTACCTGTGTACGAATTGCATCATATCGAATGGCAAAATATCTTGGGGGGCCCTGGTAGACACAAAGTTTGACATGAGCCAGAAATGTGTCCCTGCAAGTAAAGCAGGTGAATGATATTCTGGGCTGCATAAGGAGGAATGTTGCCAGCAGCTAGAGGGAGGATTTTCCTGCTTACAACTTAAGGCAGCTTTTGATAATGATGGAATTGCTTTGGTGAATCGCATTCTTAAAAGTTTTGCTTGTCTTCCTGTATCCTGTATCAAGGGTGTAGATTCCACCAGGATGCTCATATTTGAAAGTGCCTTTTTGAGATCTACTCTGTTTGATCATATTGCTTGTTTTCATTTCTTATCCCTTACAGTTATAATATCTATGAAGAAACTAGTACTTTGCTTGAAATAAAATGAAAATGTCTTTGTAGTAAGTTTCCTTTCTAATGTGAGAGCCAGGAATTAAATTTTTTACATTTTGTGTTAAACTTGACAATTAACAAAGAGAATGAGTCACATACTAATATATGAATTCACTTATTAATCTGGAAGTCTAAATTAAAGGACTGTCTCTGACTATATAATTAGTATTTCTGAAACTAAAATTTGTAGGTTTATTTTTCAAGAAGAACAATTTATATGATTCAGATTCTCTCACATTATTCAGTCTTTTTAAATGGTAGTTTTTAATTAGATGTTCTAATTAATGCATCAATGTTTTCAAGCATCAGATAATTTATCCTAACACATACTGTAGTTCTTTCAAACTATCATTTTATTTTTCTGCCAGTGAACAGCTTTCTCTCTTAAAAATATTCATTTTCTTTTTTTTTTTTTAACTCTTAAAGCTGTGGGAAATTATGAAAGGCAATTTCTGCTTTCCATAGTTAGATTATGAAGGAATCTTATGTTAGGGCATTAGAATTTATCAACCATTTGTCATAGCCAGTGAATAATCTTGTATTGTCATGTCAGTGAATATTTTGGAAAAATATTTCACATTATATTTCACAATGTTTTCATGCCAGTGAATTATTACCAGCACGTATTTTAAAGCAAGGAATTTCATTCTTTTCTATCTTACCAAATGTTGTCAAAATAGAGAGGATATGGTGAAAAAACATTGCTGGATTCTGCTTGTGCAATAAATCTTTAAAGTCATAACTGCAGTGATAACAACTAGTTTTATTTACTTTAAAAAATTACACATTGGGAATTGATTTTTCTCAACTCTTTCACCGAAGCTGCAGCTGGTTTGGCGTCTGTGTCCTTTATTTAGTTTGCAGACCCCAAAAAGTTATCTCAAAATACCTTTTAATTTTGCAGCAAAACATGGAGATAAAAGGACACCAGAAACTGCAGGAATTTCTGGGTACAGAAGGACATCTCAAATCCATTGATTCAAGCCATTAATCTGACTGAAGAGAGCTCTACCCTAACATCAATTTCTCCTGTAAGAGTCACCTTCCTTGTCACTCCTCAAGCTTCACCTTTATCCAGTTACTCAATGGAGTAACAGCAAAGTGAAAATACAATGTTAAGAGGGAGGGATAAACTCTTAACCTTGATATTTCTATAACTGCTGTAAAGGAAAACAACCCCTGGCCATTTTCCAAAGGGTCAGTTATTTGCACTGACTTTAAGGTTACTTGAATATTTTCTTTCATATTGTTCAGCTGCATGCTATGAAAGTAAATAATGATTTACATGTAGAAAGATAAATTCTGATTTCTTGTTGGAAAACTAAGTAGTAGTACAATAACAGAGATCATTTATCCAAAACCAGCACAAATATTAGCTGTCTTGATGTGTGAATTAAGATAGGAGTCCTGTTTCTATGTGCAGAAACAAGAAAAAACAATCAATAGGTTAAAAAAAATAAAATACATACTTAGGGTAATAAGGACAGCCTAACAGGCTCCTTGCATACCCTGCTACAAGTCAGTAGCATATATATGGTACACAGGCAAAAATACAGACAGAGACATTTTGTTCCCCCCCTTTTTATCAGTACTGTTGTCACAGAAAAACTGCTTGCCTGTTCACCTCTGCTGTAGGAATTCATGTGTATCTGAGAATGTAATACACTTGTCAAGGTGACAACAATCTTGTACTTGGTGCTTCAACATCTCAACAAAAAGCTAGTGGAAAATGTGAGAAATGAGTTTAAAAAAGCCATTTGAATGCTAAAGTAAAATTCCCTCTGGGCTTTAAAAATAGCAGGTGGTCAGTAATAAAAATCTTTGGTGTTTTAAGGTTCTTGAATAATTTTTGGTAACATCACATATGATCTATTGACCTGAATTTGATATTACAGCCTATATGCCAGCTAAATAATTTCTATTTCAAACTAAAAAACTGCAGAGTAACAGTGCACATTGCAAAGAGTTTTCTTGTCAGAGATACTGATCCAAATCCAAACCAGGTATAAATTAAAATCAGTGAAAATATGCCAATCATGCCAGTATTATTTGCCCACTATCTTTGTTTCATCATCCCCACACAGTACTTAAACAGAGGAGTTTTTTGGGCGTTTTTTTTTTTTGTTGTTGTTGTTTGGGGTTTTTTATGTTTTTATTTTCTTTTAAATTTTTTACAGAATGATTTATAGAATACTTTTCTTCGTATCTCTCCCAATAACACTTCAATCTGAGAATTGGGATATATGCCCAGGACAGCTATAGATTGCTAAAACAAATGTCAACTGCAAAAGTGCTTAACTTGAAAGCAAGACATCCAAGTAAAGAAAAACCTGTAAAGTAGGGAATATGGAGCTGACACAAATACACAAGAATAGCTTGTTAGAAAAATCCAGTTGTTGCAGGTCTTCTGCCAACTGTGAACTGTAATGGCAGGAAGAGTTGTTATAACCATAGCTAAAATGCTGATGGCTCTTTTGGGCCAACACAGTACCAGCTATCATTAGCTTTTGGCAAGTAGACCTTTGTCAGCTACTAAGCCTGGGTAGGAGACTGGGAACTGGAAAGAAATTGACTTAGAATAATTTTTTGCTGCATCTCTTGACGTTTCTCAGTAAGATATGAAAACTGTAGGTGGTTACAACATCCATATTACTCATGCAATTCATTAATCTCTTTCTGTCTTACAATAATAGGAAGTCTTTTTAAAGAATGACTTCCATTTTCCTTCTGCAAAGTGCCTGTGGTTAAGTAGCTAGGACAATGTTCTGTAGTTTTGGGCCAAATGTTTTTCTTGCATAAATTCACTGATATGGTACAAAATCTCCTTCTTGTTGCAGGAAGAATATCACCCAAGTAAAAAAATTCAGTGCTTATGAAGGGATAGGAAAATTAAGTCTGCTACATTTTTCCCAGTATTGCATCAGGCTGTATTGCTTCAATCTACTATGTCAATGGAAGAAACTATATTTTTATACATCTTTTTCTGAGGTAAAAATTGAATCATATCACACAAGATTTATTAGTAAAGGACTTCCACCCTGCCATGAGATTAAGGTGCTCCATTTTGATTGTAAACCACTAAAAATATAGGAAAGGGAAGGAAATTAATTGTAAAGGATAAGGTGAAATGCACTGAAGGTAAAGATATAATAGATTCCAATGTTTTGTGAGTTTTTCCCTGCCAGTTTTCTGCTTGGATGGTATACAAAACCAGGTGATGAACATACTTTGCTGTGGACACTCCCATTGCATTACTACTACTTTCATTTTACCTACACAGAGGGGTTTTTGTGCTGTATTCTCAATGTGGAGAAAAGCTATTGAAATTCTTTCCTTATTTCTGTTAATTATTTTAATATGAAGAACACTTTAGGTTTTGAATCTTCTGAAAATGTAAACTGGTTTTTCAAAAGCTTTCAGTCTGCAAACATCACTACCATAATATCTGATAATAGAAAGAACAAGAAATAAAAGCAGATGCTGAAGGCTGTTATTAGAAGATTGAGCATTGCTTCTTCTTCTTCTTCTTCTTCTTCTTCTTCTTCTTCTTCTTCTTCTTCTTCTTCTTCTTCTTCCTCTTCTTCATCTTCTTCTTCCTCTTCTTTGTAGAGTTTGTCAATGAAAAACAATGCATTAGCTACAAAAAACCAGTTCAACCCTTCACATTCTATTCTTATAGCCTACATAATATACTGATGAATTTGGAATTGAGTGGTCTGTCTTACTGCTCCAGTAAAAACTCTTCAGCCATTAGCATTAGCATCCTAGTAAGTACAGAGGAATCTTCTTAGATCATGAATTCAAGCCTGCCCTTTTATTCCCTTGGATGCAGAATTGGGATGAGAACCACATGGACCACTTAAGTCAGAAGCAAGTGGCTAAACCTGGCCTCTGTACTCCTAGTAGAACTACATGAACAAAGTCAGACAACTGAATTGAACTGCTCTGCAATCTGAATTCCTTTTCAGATCTTAATCTGCAGATGGTTTTAATCTGATAAGCATTTTTCCTACACATTTCCAACTTTAGACCCATTTTTTGTTCCTGGATGCTCCCCAGAATTCATCCATCCTGTCTCTTAAGCTAATGCAGAAATACAGGACAGCTACCTTTCTGTTACTTACAGAGAACCTTTTATTTGGAATATATATAACTCCAGTTTCTAGGGCTGGCAAAATAGAAAATTTCATAAACATATTAAATCAGGGATTTTTAAAAATAAATTCCACCTTCTTAAGTTTCTTTTTAAGCTTTGATCTTAAAAAGAACTGTGTTAACTTACCAGGAATTAAAGAATTGTAGTCATTAGACAGGACTTCAATGGACTCTGGAGATTGATAGTCTAATTCTAAATTTCTTCTAATCCCAAAGAAATCTGTTTTATTAATGTATTTCACAAAAATTATAACAAGAAAAAAATATTTTTGCCCTTTAAAGAGAGCTGTGGTTGTTTCTGTGTCCTAGAATTGAACAAAATCTGACAAATTTAGCAAAGAAAGCTTCTGAGTTTTCAGTTGATCCACATATGACAACTCAGGACTGAATGAGACAAGTGACCTCAGATGCTGCTCATATGGCTTCCCCTCAAGATCCTTCAACATCTTTGCTGACCTCCTTTGGATGCTCTCTAATAGCCTAATGTCTTTTAATATATTGGTTTTCCGTGGCCAAGTTTTAGTAGCAGGGGACTACAAGGATGGCTTCTCTGCAAAGCTGCCTGAAGCTTCCCCCATGTCCAGCAGAGCCAACACTGACCAAGGCTTAGCCAATTTGAAATGGTGGTAACAATTCTGTGATAACTTATTTAAGAAGAAGGAAAAAAAAGAAAGTTATTATGCAGATGAATTTGTGGTCAGAGAAGAACAGAGTGAGAATACGTGAGAACAGCTCTGCAGACACCCAGGTCAGTGAAGAAGGGAGATGCTCCAGGCACTGGATCTGAGATTCCCCTGCAGCCCATGGATGACAATGGGGGCGCAGAGGTTCACCCGAAGCTTGTGGAGGAGACCCACATGGGAGCAGGAGGATGCCTGAGAGGAGGCTGTGATTCTGAGGAAAACCTGGGCTGGAGCAGGCTCCCAGTAGGGACCTACAGAACCACACAGACAGGAGCCCACACCAGAGCAGGTGTCCTGGTAGCACCTGTACCTGTGACTCCATGGGGGATCCACACAGGAGCACGCTGTACCTGAAGGACTGCACCCTATGGAATAGTGACCCATGTTGCAGCAGTTCCTGGAAAACTGTTGACCATGGGACAGACTCACACTGGAGAGGTTCACAGAGAATTAACTGTCTCCTGTGGGAGGGCCCCCATGCTGGAGCAGGCAAAGGACTCCTCTCCCTAAGTATGCAAGAAACATGTAATGAACTGACCATAATCCCCATTCCCTGTCTCCCTATGCTGCTGGAGGCAAAGGTAAAGCTGGGAAGGAGGGAGGGGATGAGGTAAAATTGTTTTTAAGATCTTATTTTACTTCTCCTTCTTCTCTTCTGATTTTGCTTGTAATAAACTAATATCTCTAATTTGAATCCTTTTTGCCTATGGCAGATTTTGATGAGTGATCTTTCTCTGGCCTTATCTCTGCCCATGAACCCTTTGTTGTATTTTCTCTCCCCTATCCATCTTTGGCATGATAGAGAGTCATCCAGGCAAGGTCAACACAGTACACATTGTGGTGCCCAAGAGTGTACACAGGACTCAAGGCAAAGCTACACCAGTATAGAGTAGGGCAGGATGATCACCTGTCAAATCACTGAATCTTACACATGAGTTCAAATGCTTTAAATTGAAATCTGGTCGAATGTCTCCACCTACAGACTTGTCTCTTTGAACAAAAGGTATTCTGCACAGTTGGCCTTTTTTTTGTTCTTCTTTGGAGCAAACCAACTTTTAGGTTAACATAATCATATATGTCTCAAAATGAGAATTAAAAATTGAACATTCACACTTAGACTTGCTCGACAGCAAGTCTTATAAATTATGGTTTTCATTATGAATAGAAGAAACAGTACAGGTCGTGATCTTTTATATTGCACCTTCACATGGAAGAGATCAAAAAGTGTCACAAGAATTGCTAACTGTCTCCTGGCAGATCTCTTAGCAAATGGCTATGTACTGTCCATATTTCACCTATGAAAAACTGAAAAGTAATTTAAGGGTGGATGACATTTTAAAAAGCAGTGAGTAAGTGGAACACTGTGGTTTAGATCTTGACTTAGCATGGATTCTTGTGCTGATGTTCACACTTGGATGATAAATGTAAACTGAATGGAAGTCCTTTTACATGAGGCTATTGTTCAAATCCTTTGGTAATTAAAGAAAGGAAAACACACTCCCTTTGACTTAGTATTTCTTATATTGCTTTTTCACATGTTCTTGTGGTTTTGACCTCCAGATGGATAAAATCGAATCACAGTCAATGAAAAGGTGACCTCTGTACCACAAGAAAGTCAGGGCCAGAGTTATCAGTTATTAAGAAAAAAATTATTGCCTTTTTAATAAACACTCCTCATCTTCTGTCTCATGAGAAAGTCTTCTATAAGCAACATCTCAACTGAATAGCATCATAGGATGCTTTATAACAAACAGGAGTATAAACATAACAGCAGCGATAATAAATAATTTGCAATTAAAATTTAACTTGCTAATTACACCTATAATACTGTTTATCCTCAAAAAGATAAACTAACATTAAACTGTGCTTAAATCTTTACTCTTTTTTGTAAGCTTATTCTTCTTGCTTCAGAATTTTCTGGATAAGGCCAGATAATGACTCTTGCAAAGGCAGAGGAGTTGAAACAAGCTCTTTAAGGTTCCTTCCAAACCAAACCATTCCACAATTCTATAATTCATTCTAAAATATATTAAGTGATGAATTATGACATTATAATATATCCTCCTACTGGTGTAACATCATAGACTACTATGCTATACAATAATAAAATTTCATACAACTTAAATATACTGTCAAATCAATTTCTTGCCAAACTCATGTGATGGAATTTCTGTTTATGGAATATTCACCAGACAATTAAAAAAGTAAAAATTATTTGATGTTATGTTTCTATTTCTATCCTCTAGCTTTTATGGGGTAAAAAATGACTAGTTTTCAGGTTTTAGGAAGAGAGGTAACTATGTACTTGGATTTTATCAGCTAATTATATCAGCTATATATAATTATTCTTTATAATTATAAATTACAAAGAAATGCAAAATCACCATTGATCTGAATGAAGACTGCAGCAAAGGCACTCACCTTTTCCTCCATGTCTGCATGGTGCTTTTAAGTCAGTTCTGAAATTTCATATAAGAAACAATATTGTGTTCGTGTTTTGCTTTCTTATGTTGGAAAACATAACAAGAAACAGTAAAAATTTCACTATAAGGAGTAAATTTCTAGGAAGTGTATGTAGAAGTATGCTTGTGTAAATACCTGCATACACAAATACACAGAGACACAAAATAAAATTATTTTCCATTTGAGAACAGTAATCTTCACCTGTGACATATTCAGAATTTTTCTAAAGCTACAAATTTTTTGAAGTAGCTTTCCCTAGAAAAACTATTGTGACCCAATGCAACCCCCCAGTTTGCCTATAGAAATGGTGCCACTGTTAGCAATGGAAACTGAAATATTCTGGATTAATTGACATGGCAACAACATAGTCAGCATGAAAGCAATCATCTTTTTTATGACAACATTTCTGATTGGTTGAGAGCTTTGATTCCTACCTTCTGATCTGACTCAAACTCATCAGTTTGGACTGATGAGTTCTTCACTCATTAGCATGTTTGTTTTTATAATGAAAAATGGCATTCAAACGCCATCCTAATCTTCTTCACAATATTGCAAGCTTTAACAGAGCAAGATATTGAAACATGAGGCAACACCTTTTATAATGATTCCATTCATGAAAGCTGCCAGGTGGCAGCTCCACAGCTGGTAATCCAGAAACAAGGCATGCCACAAACAAACACCACAAATATAGAAAACATTCCTCCCCCATGTCTCTCTCACCAGAGATCCAAGTGCCTTCAGACTTCAACAGTTAGTACTTGATCACTTAGCCAATAAAGAAATCAGTTTTGTTTATTTTCCCCCTTTAAGCTTTCCTTCCTACTCCTCAGGTGTGGGGCGTCTGTTTTCTTCTTTTTTCCCATAAGCTCAAAAATTTTCAAATGTTCTTGGCTTAAATTCTTCCTAAATTCAGTGAAATCTTCAATTCACATAAAAAGCATAGCTCCAAATGATATGACCCATGGAAATCAATTGTGAGGAGTAAAGCTAATTCAGTCTTTGGTAATCTGCTAAATGTTTCCATTTTTCCATGCAGTTGAATAAAATTATGCCCTTAAAATAATTTTACCAGGTTTTTTAAGCCACCCACTGTCACAGTTTCAAATTTTATATGAAATATGTATAACTTCAAAATAAGAAGGAGATCAACAGGCAAAATGAAATCTCCCTAAAGTCAATTAGATATTTTAACAAAACTATTGGGTACATTCAGTCTCTAGCTAAATGGTAAATAAAATTTGGTTTGGCTCAAATATAAAACCAACAGTAAACCAGTAATTTAGGAGAGAGATAGAGAACATGTCATCTGGAATTTTCATTATCTTTCTACTTTTGGCCAGTATTTGAGGCATCCTTGGAAATTGTAGCTTTCTTGAAAAATTTTAGTTGGTTTCTTCCTTTTGTTGTTTAGAAGCTATGAAGAACATCAGGATTGCAAAAAGAAAAAGTTCTTACTGAGACAAAAAAATCAGATTTATTCCATAATGTCCCAAGAATTATTTAGGGTTAACAGGAACCAGGCAAGCTATTTTATGCACATCTCAAAAGCTTTAATTGCATTTTTTATCATTCAAAAGCTGAAGCTGGCAGAAAGGTATCAACATCAGGAGAATATACAGTTTCCCATAGGAATTTTATTATCCAGCATTATGGAACGCCTGCCACACAGTGGTCACTGTCACCATAAGCTTCTCCAAGCAACACAATAACAAGTTTGCTTGGGGTAAAGAGTGAATTTCCCTTTTGTTATGTGAAGATTTGTTGAGAGCACAAGTGCTGCACTAAACTTTTATGAAAGCTTGCCAGAGGAAAAGCTTTCATGAATATAAAGGTTTTAGATTATAATGGGGACTCAAATCACAGTTATTAGCTTAAGTAAGCATGCTTTTAAAGAAATATGCTGAAAGGAACAAAAGAAATAGAAAAGAAAGAAAACCAGTGGTATTCCACATGCACTGTAAATGAGCTGAATCTTGCAAACCCTCTGGTAGTGCTGTAAGTGTTGTATTGTTGCTTCAGTAGTTTCTATAATCTCAATTCTAGCAAGGGGACACAGCAAGGAATGTGGGTCACACATGATTTGTAGGGGAGTTTAGGGAATTTCTAACAAAGCACAGTCTCACAAACACAGTTTTGGTCAGATGACTGACTTTGCTAGAATAAATGGGCTTATACCTTTCAGATAGACAATTGTTTATAGTCATGGTGAATATGAAACTCAGCAGTGTAAACCAACACAAATCATACAAAAGGAAAATTAAAAAAAAAAAATCTTGGTCATGATAAAATTCTCTCTCTTGATTACTGTCTTTCCCTTCTGTATTTTTGGGGGGTTTTTTTTGGTTTTTCTGGGGTTTTTTGTTTGTTTGTTTGTTTGTTTTTATATTAAGGTGTTAAGAAAAGCCTTAAGGTAATTTTTGCTTTTAACTGATAGAAATAGCAGCAGTGGAGTTAATAGCTATCATCTGAGGCTATGGCTTCCAAGTAATTTCTTTAATTCTTCTCTCAGTTATAAAAATTTGTTAAATTTTTGCTCACCCCACTCAGTGGCTTTCTTCCCAAAACTGAAGAATCCTTGCCTACTTAATGATACAATTACATTATCATATAGTACAGTGGGAAGAGAAGAGAGAAGAGAGAAGAGATGAAGAGAAGAGAAGAGAAGAGAAGAGAAGAGAAGAGAAGAGAAGAGAAGAGAAGAGAA
>LTAT01000006.1:49810110-49823462 GCA_003286495.1 Chlorodrepanis virens | reverse complement strand
AGAAGAGAAGAGAAGAGAAGAGAAGAGAAGAGAAGAGAAGAGGAGAAAAATGATTGATGCCAAGGGCCTGACATCCTCAATTATATTTTGTAGAATGCATGGACCTTTCAAATGCAGCAAGAGAAACTTATCAATCTCCTTCAACAATATCAACAATTTCTCTTTTTAGTAACAGAAAGTATCATCTGCAAGGTCCTAGCTTGTTACCTCTGATCCCAGATTTCTATTTTCACTTTAACAAAGAAGTCTGGTTTACGTTTTAATACCTATGCCATCCACAAGTTTCGTGACTTAAGATCAGCTGTCATCAACATCAGCTTCCAGAAGCAGTGAGCAGAATTCTGCAGCCCCAAGACCTCAGAGAAAGGTACAATTTAAACAGTTTTGTGAAATTCACTGCAGGACTGGAACTGTCTGGAAAAATTGCTTCATTTGAAGGAAAAAAATAAGGACATTGGAGCAGAACATGAAGACTGAGGCCAGCTGCTTTGGCTTATGAGACTTACAAGAGAAACTGATGGTCATGTATTTTTTTTCTATTCATAGTAAAAACTGTATCCTTAACATTTTGTAATACTATCAAAATCCTATCAAAATCCTATTTTGTATACTATCAGCCTCAGTAGCTGCAACACCACAGCTGAGAAGGCATTATTAAACTTACATCAGCACTGTAGTTCTGCAGATGAATAAAGATGAAATTAAACCAAATGTCTCCTAAGACGAAAGAAAAGCTAAAAGGAAAACAAGCCCACAAACTTCAAGGTTTTGCAAAGAATAAAAGTTCATGGCAAAGTGGTTGGATATTGTCCAGAAGCTATGCATCAGTGCTCCCATCTTTCCATGCAATATATGTCTCTTACAGAAGAAAATTCTCAGCAAATACTGGAAGCTCTTTCAATGAGGTGTCTGATATTCTGAGAAAAATTTCTGTTAAAGTGTGTCCACTGAGCCACCTTAGTTTACAGATAGTACGATACACAAGATCTGATTGAGGAATCTGGAGAGATGAACATTTGCTCAGTACCTACTAATTATCTGTCTTTCAAATAATTAGAAAACTATGGAACCAGAGGTTTTAATGTTATTTAAAGATCATACATGAGAAGATTGAGTAGGAAAAAAAAGAACAAAAATAAAAATAAAGAAAGAACAAAATAAAAACCTGACTCTCAAGGTTCTTATTTTTTTCTCTTGTTTAAAACTTATTTCATTTTATTTTGCTTTTCATAATTCTTTAACCAGCTTGCCTAGAGAGCAAGCTCAAAGAAACGGAAAACACATCAAAGGAAATGAAAGCGGTAAATGTCAAAATTATTTTATCTATAGAAAGATTCAAATCTAAATTAATTAATATCTATGAGGTACTTTCATAATTAAAAAATATTCTCATACATTCCCAAGGTATATTTTCCTTAGCTTATTTTTATCAGTATTTTCTGACAAAAATTATTTCTGAATAGTAAAACAGTGATCAATCTACATCATTCAGAATGTCACATAACACTGATAGGTGAGTAAAAATCTGTAACATATGCAATACAGATATTTTGTTTGTCCAACTAAACAGAGTAGGAGTCTGCACTGAATGCAGTGAGGTTGAAGATTATTCTGAAGATAATGGGTTTACAATAGAAAAAGGCAAATTGTACGTCTGTGTGAATTACTGATAGCATCATCAAAATCTTTAAAATAATTAAAAGACCATTTCTTCTGACTCTGGCAAGTATTTAGATATGTCACAATCAATCCCAGCCCGAGTATTTTAAGGTATAGAGTTCACTAGCCTCCATGCAATTATTAATTATCCACCATGAACATTCAGTTGTATAGATGGGTTTTTAAAAAAATTTTGTATAGTGCTTGAAATTCTGCAGCACTGAAATGTTAATTGAAAACACTTGCAAGTTTACACTTAATAATCCCATGGTCCTTCAAGGCATAAAATTTCAAAAATGCTGTGAGTTACTTAAAAAAAAAAAAAGAGGTGTTTAACCCAATTATTTCTACTGAGATTACAGGATGTCCTTTTCTCTCTTCCTTGAGATTCAGCACACAGAGAAAAGAATGCACAGAGAAGAAAAAAAATGACAGCACAGTTGTTCTGAAGATTACATGATCAATCCCCTTCCTGCGCTTTTAAAAGTCACAAAGCTCAAGACTCTAAAAAGCCTTGTGCAGAAAAGAGCTGGAATAACTTTTTTAATTACGGGGCTGGAGACAGATTCAGGCATTACTCAGTAAGCCTAAAGTCCTTCTGACAGTGTGTAACACATATCTTTAAAACTTTTTATCATATACTTTTTTAGTTTAAGAAAATTTGAATTCATGGTAATTTAATTTCTTCAGGTTTTCCAGTATACAGATCTACCTTACCAAATAAAACACAGGCACCACCAACTGCAAAAAGTACCAAATTTTTGAAGTAATGCTTTTTGTAAGGCTTTTTAATTGGTGAAAATGCAGCTGCTTTAGGTTGCTTTTCAGTGTTTTTTTTATAGATAGAAATGTTCAGCTCTGTCTTTAAATATACAAAAGAAGGAATTTCTTAATTTTTCAAAAGGAATATTGTTTTTTGTACATATGGGCATCATTTTGTGTTCTGCTAATGGGAAAGCATGCTTTTTTCTTAGTTTTTTCATTTAACATAACCAGTGAATTAGTTTGCTATGTCTAAAGTAGTGAAACTGATATGTTGAGTACTTTCCTTTAACCTTTTTTATGATTTCTAAGCTACCCGCAGCTCTTCATATGGATTCAATATTATCAGGCTTTCCTAAGATAAAAAAATGGGGAGATGATAACATTTTCCTTGGATTCAGCAAAAACTAGGACTCTTCATTCTTGCAGCAGAATTAGAAAAATTGATTGGGATATAATTAATACATTATAATATTGGGATTGGGATACAATTAATACATTTCAAGTGGAACCCAATCTTATATTTCTGCATCACACAGCGCAGTACTCTGTGGACACACCTCAGTGTCTGGCAGCCTGCAAAGGCTTTTCTACAGTGGGTTTTATGCTTCTTTGTATATAACTGGAATAGCTTTGCACTGCCAGTAGAACTCATAGGATGAGGCATTCATAAATGGAGGTCTATAATGGTAGGTATGTCCAGCCTCACAAAAGTCAGGGGTCACTTTCATTCAGAAGTTTTTGATAATAGGCTAAGATTTCACCTGGTCTTCTGAAAGAATGAGAACAAGTAAATAGTGAAGTTGTACTTTATTCTATACCATTTTTCCCTCCAGATAAGCAATAGGACATGGCAGTATATTTCCCAAACAAGTCAATACTGTGTGGGTCTGATCTAGGCTTTTGGTCTGCTGGCACATCTTTTTCTATTTATACATTTTCTCAAAGTCAGAAGTTAGAATTTTTGAGGAAAAAGGAAAACTTTACTTCATAATAAACAAAAATTTTAATATTGTTTTTACATAAGAATAGAGTACCCTAGTAGTCCAAAGGCTTTGATGACCTTTGCACATAAAATTATGATTCATTAAATAAAATGACAAAAAATCATTACATAACAAGCTACAGAGAAGTTGTTTGTTAATGTGGCTCTGTAACCCTGTGGCTAAATCTCCTGTGTCCTTCCTGATTTATTTTTGAAGGTTATTCTTGATTAAAGCCATTATTTATCTTTCTGTTTAAAAAAATAAGTGTGTAATCACTCTAATTTTAGAGCATCTTTGATATCAAGATGTTGTTTTGCAGTAAGCAGTGGGGCTTTTTATTCATGTGCTGATTACAAAGCACACATCTTACAGGTCATTTCTTTCCTAATCCACTGCCTGAAGATCATTCTAAGAGAAAATTGCATCCTTAACAAAAATCTCTTCTAGTTACAAATACTAAAGTTGACATCCCTTAGTAGTATTGTTAAACAGGTCAGAAGAAAAACAATAAATTCTTAAATAGGGAAGCAGTACCATGAAAGTATTCAGTACATTTACATTACATATTTAATGGAAAAAAAGAAGTAAACAAGAAGGAAAACTCAAGATTGAAATGGGCCAACCACAATATAGACCAATGTGTTTAAAATACTTTTTTTAAAATATATTATATCTAATTTAAATTAAATAAGTGCATATCACTCCAGTAGCTGCAGAATCTCAGGTTTTAAAGTATATTTTTTTCAAGAACAAAATGAGGACAAATTTAGTGACATTGGCCTGCTGGACTGAGTTCAGATGAGGACCATGAAGATGATCAAAGTGTTGGAGAACGTTTCTAATGAAGACACGATGAGAGAGTTGGGATTCTTCAGCACAGAGAACAGAATATTCTGAGGAGACCTTCTATTAGCCTTCCAGCACCTAAAGAGGACCTAAAAGAAAGTTGGAGAGGGGCTTTTCCCAAGGGAGTGAATTGATAGGATGAGGGGGAATGGCTTCAAACTGAAAGACTGGTTTAAACTGGGTGTTAGAAAAAGGGTGGTGATGCACTAGAAGAGGTTGCCCATAAAAACTGTGAATTCCCCATCCCTGGGGGTGTGCAAGGCCGAGTTGGAGGGAGCTTTGAGAATCTGGTTTAGCAGAAAGCATTCCTGCCCTCAGCACAGCAGGTGGAACCAGACGTTCTTTGATGTCCCTTCCATCCCAAACCATTCTGTGATTCTGTGAAAATACAGGCAATACTGTCTTCATTGGAGCTGGCATTGTAAAATTCAGTCTTCTGAGAATTAAATTAATCTTCTTGAAAAATCCCTCATCTTTGATTTCATAAAATATTCTACCAATATATTTCAGTGTAAATAAAAATAGATAAACAAGTGTGGTGTGCTCAAGTGGACTCAAAAGACAGAATTTATATTCCATTTTAAACACTCTTGGTGAATTAATAGAATAATTCAATCAGTCTTTTTTTATTCAATGCTCTTAAAAAAGTAGAAAAATTATTTCTAAGCAAGAGAAACAAATGCCAATTAGTCATCAAAGACTTGTTTTTAGATTTAAAGGAAATCTTTTTTTCACAACATATTTTCTCACCATACTTTGATAAAAACACACATCATAAGTCCCATCCCACTTTAGGCACCATGAAACAGAATATGAAATATTTGTGTGCAAACTATCGCATTTTTATGATTCATTTTCAAGATCTGTGGTATTTACATATGACCTTTCCATTTTATTAACAGTATATTGGATTTTTGCATTCTTGCCAGCAGAGAGAAAGGTAATTTACACAGAGATTTGACAGTTATACACACAGCTATAAACTGCAGTACATTAACTTATTTCTCATGTAACCTTTATAAGACTCTACCCAGACACCCAAATAAGCACTATATCTTGCTTTTCTTTAATTTAAAAAGCCCTCAACTTAAGTCCCTACTTATAGAACATCAAGTGCAAGTAAAGCTCTGCACAGTCTTTCATCACAGCTTTCTCTGCCTCTCAGTATATTTAGATGTCAATTTAAATTATATTACTCAAGATCAAGTTGTTTATATACTGCTAAGATCTTGAATTAGCAAAAGACAGCAACATTTTTCATTCTTTTTTTTTTTTAAATGCAGGTGGTTACTCAGATTGAACTCTTGCACAGATATTTAAAAAATCACAGATAATTGAACAAATGTACAATTTTGCATGTGAATGTCATCAGCTATTACACAAACACGGGTAAGCAGGACATGCACACAGGGAGGGCAGCACAGAAGATCTAGTGTGGTCAGTCCACATATGCCAAGACTTTCTACACAGTTTTCTGACTTCATCTGCAGAATGTAAATATCTGTCAGCAAAGCATTCCTAAAGATAAGTTATCTTTGATGCACAAGGTGATCATGTGAAAGACAAGTCATTGCTTACATTTTACCTGCTTGCAGGAAGTTTTCTTGCAACGTACTTAAAAATGTAAGGATGGAATCTACCATAAAAGGGTTTCTTTCAGAAGATGAAAGGTTTCTTAGTATTTTACAGCTCAAAAAAAAATTATTTTTTAAAAAGGAAAAATTTCTTACTAGGCTCCAGTGGGGAGAATTTTCCCTTAACTTTCTTACAGAACTTATTTTTTCCTTAGCAATGGTAAATTCATATCTCACAAAGGTAAATCAGATTACAAAGACAATTTTGACTGACTTTTAGGTGTCAGATCATGGATATACACCAAATAACTTGGGATGGCCCTAATTTCCAGTTTAAATGAAGGCTGGCATTTCTTTTAAATAGAAAATCCATTTCAATTGCAAAGATACGAAGATATCGGAAATACTCTATTTCCCAAACAAAAAGTGAATCTCATTTTATGTTTAATTTAATTAATGTCAATATCTAACCATCATAGTCACTTCAAACCAGTCTTCTGATCAAAAATTAAAGTAAGTCTTCTTAAAATAGTTTTAAACCAGAACTATTTTATTGTTTCATGAATAAGCTAAACATGTTGAGTTTTTAAATGAAACAAGAAAGAAAAATACTACATTTTTACTACTACTTGAATTTTGGGAAGTGAATGTGAATGAATGAATGAATGAATGATTATTACAGAAAATTAAAATTTAACTCACAAAAAAAAATTAATTTACTAACATTGCTGTAAGGTAAAAAATAAGCTTGTTGTTAAAGTCTGCTTTGTATTCATCAGTCAGGAAACGTATATGCTAGATAGCCTTGTTATCAGGGAAAAAAATTCTAAATTTTAAGTTATTTTTAAAACACAGCAATAAGTTTCAAAGGAAAGAATATAAAGAGATATATTCTGTTGTCTTTGCAGATTCCAACAATAAAAGATTCACCCTTTATAAAGACCAGGAGTCTTCCAAAGGCAACTGAGATTCAAATCTTTTAATGATCAATTGGAACAGTATACGTACTTCCTTCCTGATTTAACTGATAAAGGTGACAAGCAACAGTTCTTTAGTCCTCAGAGACAATGTGGGGTACAAGAGGGATACAGTGGAGGCTGAGCAAATGTCCTGATTTGATTTGAAACTTTAAAGGCAATTCCCTCTTCTGCAAATGTCCATCATCCAGAGAGTGTAAAATGAAATGACAGACACCTATAGAGATCAGACATCTCCAACATTTCAGTCCTCCCTTTATGGTAATGCACATTGGGGTTCACTGTCCTCATTAAGCTAAAGTGGCAAAGTCACAGAGTGTGCCACCTGGGTGGATACAAGGAATGGACACGATTCATTAAAACAAAAAGCAGCAGTAGTGACTAATTTTAGCAGAATAATAATTTCAAGCAATTTTAAGCAAACCTCATCAGGCCTCTTTTCAAGGGACATAATCTAGCACTGCATAGAGAAGAGAATTACAGTCAGGATTACAGGGAAAATTAGAGAAATCACTTTTAGATGATGTACATTTTTTGTTATTAAAGAAAACTTTCACACTTTGGTCTACCCTGTGTTGTTGCCAGGGTTCTGTGAAGGCGCAGTAAGAATAGAATGGCTCGTGTTATACTTTAACAAAATCTCAATAAATATGCTTTACTTTTGGAAAAACTGAAATTCTTCCACAATAAATAAAAAAAGGAAGAATAAAGAAAATAAATTTCTTTCAGAGGAAAACTCCTAGAAAGGATATCCGAATTCTGGGCAGTTCTAAGCTCGGGAGTGAATTCAGTTGCAGCCAAGGAGAAACTAAGATTCAGAATATTTTGTACTCTAAATTAGGTGGAGGTGGATACTATCCCATCATTACAGGCATCCAAAAATTAAACTTCTGGATTTTGATGCTTAGGTTGCACCTCATCAACTGAGACAAAATACCTTATATGGCTAATTCTTTTTAATGCATAATAATGCTTCTAAAACAGAGTAAGTTATTTATTTCTTTTCTTTCTCTGTGAATAACAAGATAAATCTAACTATTTCTTGTGCATGCTTAAGTTTTAGATGGTTAAAATTCTGAGCATTCTGCTAAATGAGATAAAATTTTTAAAGAAGCAGTGATTGATGCCTTGTAAATCAAGATAAATAAAAATACAGCTGAAGTTGTTAAACAGCGAAAAAGAAAAAAATAAACAACCAAACAATCAAAAAGAAAAACACCTTTGAGCAACAAGGTAATGTATATTGCTGTTGTAAATTTACTGTAAAGTATTATTTATAGGAAAAGAGAATGATAATTGCATTAAACATAAAAGGTAGATAAAACACTGGTCTTGGATGTAAGTCTCCAAAGGAGTGAATACTCCTGCTAGCCTGAAATAACCTGGTATGGCACCAGTTTGGCCAGCAGAGATACAACCCAGGCCCGAGGAACACTTTAGCCATGCCAGCTCCTGTGCTTCTCTTGATGGCTTAGTGAGAGTATTGGATGTCTCTGTAAAGCACCAAATTGCACAAGAGAGATTTACCTGGGAGTTCATATACAAAATGTCCCAGGACTGTTTTAAGTGATTGTTGTTCAATCATGTGCTCCCCTGCTATATTTAATACTGCTTGGTCACTATGCCATGCTGCTCACACAGAGGATTTTCAGATCAATATAAACTTGGCAGGATCCCTAACATCCCATTCTAGATCTCAAAGGACAGTGCCAATTTTATACCTTTATTTTTTTTCAGTATACTTCTCTTTATTTTTCTGAAAAAAATTGAAAAATATGTGTCCTTGCCAGTGGAAAAAAAGTGCACGAAATCTGATTTATTCTCCCCTGTAATTCCCCAGGTCCTTGAATTTTGTACACATTATGGTCACTTATGAAAAAAACATACCAGACACTCCACAATCAACCTTTCACTCTGTTGCAACTATTGTATTGCTAGAAGAGGGAAGAGGATAAGATAAATCAGAATGTGTGTCTAAGGCACTGCAGAGCTAGATTTTCTGGAGAGCAGCACGATGGATGCTAATGTATCTGCTGAAAAGCAAGCTAAAGGCAGGCCTACCTCAGCTATAAAAAAACTAATTTCTAATCTTCTAAGACAAATATGAGAGAAATAATTGAGATGCTGAGAGCCTGTACTGTTACTTCTTAACAATACAAAAAAATATCTATTTAATCTATTTTGTTTGTTGAATTTTGAAAATTCAAAATATTTACTTATTTCTTAATTTCACATCCATTTTTAAAGACCTTTACATACCATAGCCTGAAGACAGGGAAGGAAACAGTTGTTTGGAAACCATCTTAGCAATGATAATCTTGGTACTTTTCTTCTCATCTTCCTCTGCATCAGTTATCAGTTATATCTGCAGTGTTAAATATATGACCATTCCGAACTCAATGGAAATTGTTACAAGAAGAAGATATTTTGTCTACAATAAAATATGCAATCAATTTAAGACAGGCAAAGGCAAAAACGCAATGGGGAGAACCAAGCTGATGATGCTGATCTTGTACCACCTCAGGACATTGTTGGTCATTTTGGCTGCCAGGACACACTGGTGTTGATATTTATAACTAAATATTTGGTATATGTTTTGAGCTTAAAATGGATTTTGAGCTTTAAATGTGACTGTAATAGCACAGATGAATTCAGTAAGTTTGAGTCACATAATAAAACTGTTTGCTAATGCAGTGTCACCTGAAGTTCAGCCAACCAGTAAAGTCTGTCTCAGACAGAAGTCATCAAGTAAACACAGAAAAGTACAAATGATCACCAGGGGGAAGTGACTATGTAGAATGAGAGTTGAAAGAAATTTCACAAATATTAATGGCAAAATGTCTGTTTCACAAAGTAAATTACAGACTAGCACTAGAATGATTGACTGCCTTGGAAAAGTACATAACAGTACACGACAGAAAGGGGGAAATAAAATTGAGAACTTCCATCAGAATTAATGCAGGAAAGATAATTCAGAGTAAGAAACAACGGAATAGATTGGCCTAGTTTCATATGCCAATATCCTAAAAAGAATTGAGGCAAATGCTGATTTCAAAATGGCAAAGTCTTTCTAGTGTAATTTTATTTAGGTTAGGCATCCTTAAAAAAACTTGAGAATAGCTGTTAAAAGCTTAAATAACCACCTAAATTAAAAGTATTGCTACACACTGTAAGGCAACTGCAGAGTAATATTTACCAAATCAGGTGGTTTTCTACAAGGACCAGTAAACAGAGATGATTCCACTAATGCTCTGAAAAATAGAAAAATTCTTTTGAGAATTACACTACTTCAAAGCTTCATTTCATTTTATGTGCTCAAGATATCTTTGTTTTCTTCTCGCTATGAATGAGCAAGATTGCCAAAATAAACAGCTGCCTTAACATCACCAAACTAAATACATGCAGCTGCTTCTGTATTCCAGTATGGATTAGAAATAAAATTTAAGACATAAAAACCCAAATTGTTAAGTCTTACAGAAGATGGTAAAATTAATATGTACAGCATAACCATCATATGGACTTTGGGGTTAATGATTAAGTAGAATGAGTTTAGATGCCTTACGATGGATAACTTATGTCTAACCTGACCAAACTCAGAGTACAGAGAATTCAGAACTAATGATCAAGGAGAGAATAACACAAAGCAGGAAAGATTTAGGCTGCATGAGTTCTCTTGAGGTGCTGAAATCCAATAAAACTGTATAGGTTACCCTAAAAAAGGTTGAGAAAGCAAAAAGAAGCAGATAATTTTCTATGGATTTCTCACTATAGTATCATAACTAAAATTTTCTGCCATTATTATTATTAAAATGACAGCGATGTTCCACTAACATGACAGTGCAAGACCCCTTGGCTCTGCTTGTCTTGAGTTTTTTCAGTTTTCCTGAGCGGCAGGTTGGTGGCCATGTGACCACTGTCTCACCAGCTTCTGCTGAAGCTCTGTCAATGAAAGTCATGGCCAAGTCTGACCAGCAAATGGGGCCCTGCCAAAGGCAGCAATTGCCTTTGCTGTCAGCTGTGGCTGGGGAGACCCAGCGCCACTTTGAGACTTGAGATGAACACCCAAGAGAAGGAAACAAATTGTGACAGAAAATCATAAGCACCCCCAAGAAGCCTCAGAACTGAGGGGGCAGAAACCCATGCTAGAAGAACATCAGCCTCCCAGTGAGGACCTCTCGAGCTGTTGTCACAGCTTATTGCAGACAAGCACACATCCCTTTCTTCTTGAGGAAAATTGAATTTGTCAGCTGTGGGATCCAGAAGTACATTGAGAAGGTGAGGATAAAAACAGAGAAAAGGCTAGAAGCTAAAAAAGGAGGAGAGTGTGGCTGGGCTTTCATTTTATTATTGGCAATTCTCATTAATGGATATTTTCTGCATTAATCAAACAAATTAGAGCATTAAACCGCTCCATTGGACTAATAACAAATTCTTAGCTCCATATATAGTGTGTGTTCTTTTGCCCAGTTTAACTGTAAGACTTCTTCCTATGTCTGAAAGCTCCAGAAGGTCAGCAAGTGGAATGAGTTTGACAGAGAGATGCTGTAGAGGGTTGTGAGCAGCACAAGCATACCTCATGCCAACAAGGATTAGACTGGCTGATGGTGGCTCAGGACAAGGGAGAGTTTCACAACTATAATGTGCTACCAAAAAAGACAGAGGTTCTAATATTATCCAAAATACTAAGCAAATAAACATTCCTTTTCAGGGAGTTTCTTAATATTCAAAGAAAAAAGAAACACCGACATCCGAAACAAAAAGCTTCTAAATGGTTGTTTTGGCCATTACATTTGTGTTGCTTGAAGAAGCAAGGAAGAAAGAAATGTCAGAAGAGACAGTTTGATAAAAACTTCTATAAGACATTGTAAAGTATCATATAAAGCACATAAGCTGTGCTTTATATGATATTTTACAGATGATGAACAGAAATTAAAGAGGGGAAAACTTAGACTAAACTTCAGGATGGACTATTTTTGAAGTATTATAAATTAATATTTGCAAAAAAAAGAATCTAATTATTTTTCCTACCACATTCTGCCATATCCTGCTTTATTCTTCCTTCTTTGATCTTGTAGTCAAGTCAATATTTTTGTCAATATGCTGCTTCTTCTTATAGATGTCTAAGATAGCTAACTAAAACTGCAGTGATAAGAAATCAAATTAAAACCAGCAGCTCTATTCTGAAACACTTTACAGTCCTTCAGAAGAGATTGCTTGTTAAAATAGCTAACCCCCTTATAAAACTAACAGCCATTTGTGCAATGTCAGCAATTACTTTCTACTGGATTTGTTTTTCTGAGCTTCCACTTCATTTCATTAAGGACAAACATTGGTGATTTTTTGTGATTTTAATTAGATACATACCTATGGATTTTGGAACTGGGTCTTTAAATTTCACTTCTCAGATGTTTGGGTTTTACATTACAAAAGAAAATTAGTTAACTGAAAATAATCTTCAAAGGATTTGGTTCTTTCTGCCCATGTTTCTGCTTTTTTTTATAATGTGTAATTGAATAGAGAACAGCCAATTACTTCATTGTATAGCTAAGAATGAGATGGGGACTTTTTGTTGAAATACAGAAGCCAGTTTTCCATCTCAGCATTTTAAAAATTGGACTGTCTGTTGTGCTTTACTGTCTGTTAGACAAAAAAAGTGTATGACAAAACTCCAAAACTAGTGACCAAATCTTCTGTTTCTTCCAGGATCATGAACATCTCTAAGCATATGCTAGTCTCCAGTCAGGGAAGTTTGGCTGGAAGAAGGCTGAGAGTGACTTTTTCCACCAAAAACTCCATAATTTATTTTTTCAGCACATTTTTCTAATCTCTCCCTAACACATGACCTCCATGTTGAATGAAATTAAAAGACCCAAACAAATTATGGCAAACTGACACTACCCCTAGCCATAATAAGTATTCTGTTTTCTAATCAAGTAATTTATAATGAGGTTTATCTAGTTTGTTTTAAATATTTCATAATCCTATTTTTAATGCATGTTATCTCAAATATCAGTGTCTTTAGATATCATCCATCATAGATCTACTAATGTTTCCTCTTCGCTCTGCCCTTCTGAAGGTTTAATCCTTGCTCCGAGTTTATTTATTTAGAATACAGTTTTCTAGCTTCTGAAATATTAAAAAAAATATCCTTTGGTTTTTTCCCCCAAAAAAGAGAATTCATAAAATTTTAGATTCATAGCCTGGCCTGGGACTTAAAAGATCATCTGGCTCCAACCTCCTGCCATGGACAGGGACACTTTTCACTAGAGCAGGTTGCTCAAAGCTCCATGCAACCTGGCCTTGGACACTTCCAGGGATGGGGCATCCACAGCTTCTCTGGGCAACCTATTCAAGTGCCTCATCACCTTGAAAATAATTCTTTTTTCCTAATATCCAATCTAGACCTACAATCTTCAGTTTGAAGCCATTCCCCTCTGTCCTGCCCCCCTTTTTAACATGCCCAAGTAAGAAGTTGCTCTGTATTTTTCCTGTGGTCTCCCTTCAGGTACTGGAAGGCTGCAATGCGGTCACTTCAAAGCCTTCTCTTT
>LTAT01000006.1:49780596-49802292 GCA_003286495.1 Chlorodrepanis virens | reverse complement strand
CATTTAGATAGAAAAAAAAAAAAATGGCCCTTTAGAAGCATTATTTTTATGCTCCAGTACTTTGCTTCAAAGAAAGTCTAGGTTTAAGATCAAAGTCTGTAAGGTTGAGGTATTTTCCAAACAAATCAAAACTACTGCATTCCTACTAAATTTAAAATCCCAGTTTCATGTGACTAATTCAGGAAAATGCCTAGAAAATTTTTTTGTTTGAGGTTGTTGGTTGGGTGCTTTTTTGAAGGGGGAGGTGATTTTGGTTTTGTTTTTCTTTTTCAGTTAGGTTTTTAACTTTTTTTTTTTCTTTTTGAGGTTTGTTGCTATTTTAACCCACCTATTTTTCTACAGAGTTACAACCGATTTCCATATAGGCACCTATGGTTTTTTTGTTTATTTCTGTATATCTGACTTGTGTTTTTAAGGAATTATTTTCAAGAAAGTTGTCAGTTAGCAAGTGTGTGCAACTCTTAAAAGACAGGCATGCTTTTATTGCAGTCACACACAGAAATACGTTTTCATAAGCAGGAGTTGTAAGAAGGCTATTTGGTTTACCAAGTATGCGTCAGAAGAGAGTGCATTCCAGGAATTAACATACTGTAGTACAGAAGGAAAGAAGGCAGCTAACTGCTTCAGTGATACCCACAGCAGCAGGCTATAACAACAATAGCAGTATCAGCAGCAAAATATCTCTTATTTTCTCTCCACTGTTTATAAATGAGATTGAGCATATGGATACGTAATTAGGGTTATTTCATTAGACCAGACTAGAGCTCTCCAAACAATCATAAAAAGGGTTCTCCATGCATAATGGTTTATACAGGCTTCTTAAAACACATGCTAATACATTAAAGAGCACATATTTCATCTTGATGCAAAAAAATCTTACGTCTGCAGATTTTGCTGAGGCCTTTTTCTTACGAACAGAGCGACTTCCAAAATTTAATGTACAGCCTCATTATTTAATGTCTGTTCCTAGTCTGCTGTTTTCCCCTGTTCTTTCCTCAATTTCTGAACAAGTTACTAATTAACCGCTTTTAGCTTTTAATCTAATTGGGGTGATTCCCTTCCACTAAGGGTGTTTCAAGAGGCCAATTTTCTTTTAGTTCACATATCAGAACAGTTTTCCCAATTTTTCTTTTTCTACCCAGCTTCCAGGTCATGTCCCCTCTCCTAAGCAGACCTTTTAAACTTTCCTCCTTATCTTTTCAGTCAGTCTCCCAGGTGCCCAGTTAAACCAGTTCCAACTTGTCTCCTCTCATTTTACAGTCATTATCTTTCTGAAAAATAGCTTTTCTTCTCCCACGTTTTGATATTTGTCAGCTCTATTATTTTCCCAGCTGTTTTGACAGATTCTGAAGCCTAGATACTTCCAAGACTAAGGTGACAAAGGAACTAAAATAAAAGTTTTATTTGTTTTTGTGTGCCAAGAAAACTTTGACTTCCATAAAGGCACCCAACTTTTATTACATGTTGCCTTAAATTTCTGAAAATTAGATACTTAGCTGTATGTCACTAGAGACAATCATGTTTCAAAATAAAAATTCCAAAGTGGGTGAATCAAAACATCCTTAAGACATTATTATATAATAACTGAAGAACACACAGCAGGCTTGTTTTCTGAGAGGTTTTCTTTAGGCTGTAAAGAAATAGCTTTACTTTAGCTTATATCCTGCTATGGAAATCTGGAGTGGAATACTAATTATCAAATATTATAAGAAACCATGTGTGGAATTATTTTCTTTTATTAATCTCCACATACTCAATGCTGTCCAGGAAAAGCTGTATGATCTATGTGCCATGTTACATGTTTCAGGGACATACTGACAGAATTTCTGTAGGAGATAAGAAGAGTGCAATTTGTAAGTGCATCAGTTATCAAAGGAAATGAAAAATGTGAATTTCATTTGAAGTACCCATATTTCTAATATGTGGACATTTGGCAATCATACAAAATGAATTAATATATGGATTAACTGAAAAGACTGAATTAGCAAGGAGATAGCATTAATGGCACAAAATAGGGATGAAGTAGAAAATATAGTTGAGAGAAAGAAAGCTTAAGATAATATTGTTTTAACTGAAGTTAGTTGTAAGAAAATAGATAAAAACACATGGTTGCAACCTACCACAACCTTCTAGGCATCCAACTCCCAGTCGAGGTGGGGTCTAAATATTCTGACTGAGGCTGCAGTTAACAGTTCTCACAAGTTCCTAATTTCAATTTCTGATTATAAGTTACCAAAGCCAAGAAGCCTCAAAACTCTGTAATCTCTGGGATTCTCTGGAAATCTGAAAATCTCTTTGTCTACATCAGAAATTTGAACAACTAACCCCTTTCCAGAAAAATGGTTTTACTGGAATACCTGCAATTTTCAACTAAACATTGTTTTATCAAAAATTCAACCAGTTTTTTAATAGTATTTCTTCCTTTACTGTTTCCTTCAAATTAAAATCAACACTATGAAGTAAAAATTGGTAGGAATTCCATTTAACTTAATAAAGTGTCACCAAATTATTAAACACAGACAAGAATTTGAATTTTCTCTATTAACTTCAGTTCTACAAAGCCTTAGGCAAATGCAACATGGCAAACATTACACTTTTATGATCCATTATTGATTTCCTCATATGATTTCAGTAACTTTAAAAGTGGCAGAAATTGGGCTTTTTTGAAACATTACTTTCCATTGTAATTCAGTTCTAAATTTGCTCTAAAGAACCCAGTACCTCCTATAAGTTTTGGGGTTTTTTACACATTATTTACTTCCTTATACTGTAGGGGAATGAATAAGTCCCCTTGTCGGGGACTTATGTCCTCCTTGTTGGTCTGGATTTTCATAACAGAGCAGGGCAGGGTCAGATGTGGCAGAAAGAAACTGAGATTACCTGTTCTTTCAGATGTATCCGTGTTTCCAACTTGGAGCATTCAGTTTCAGATGCATCTACGTGATACATTTTCCAAAGTGGAAAAACTGGCTGAAGAAAATTGTTTCTTTTCTGTAGGCTTTGGCTTTATGCATTGTTTATTGGTTGTGCCAACACATTCTGGTGTATGGTTAATTATGTGAACTGGGTCCACTGAAGTGATTTGCGCAGAAAATAAGGACACATTATTTTAGATTAATTTCTACTTTTCAGTGTCTCCAGTAATTGAGATCGTTACATGGTTTCACAAACAGTTGTCACGTCAACTACATGGGAGGAAATACAAAATGCAATTCAGAAGTAGAACAGGGTCTGAAATATTTTAAGATGCCTCTATCAAAAAACCCCCAGACTTGTAATGTTATATTTCAACATAGTCCGATGACTGGGAAGAAAACTGTTATGTAATTACAGAAAAGGAACAGGGAATGAGATTGTCCCAGATAAAATGGTAATGCCAATAAAAATACTTCATAATAAATATAATAATTAATAATAAAATACTTCTGGATATAAATAATATAATGTCACTATATACAGTATAAAAATAAGTACTACAGGAGAGAAGAGTGAGAGCTTCCAAGGAAATTTTGTAGCTATTTTACCATTCCAGCACATGTCTTTTTTTATTGTCTTTGAATATGTTATATTAAATATCTTTTTTATTGTTTTTGAAAGAATGTTATGTTAAAGTACATCATTCATATAGCTTTACGGATCAGCTGATTGGAAGATTTTCTTCAATTAAAGTATTTTGATTTTGTGAAAGCACCAACTTTGCCTAATTTCTTCTCATGAAGAAATAATAAGCAAATAAAAAAGAGGTAATTCTGAAATGCATTTGAAGCCAAACTCAAGAAAGACTGCAGCTAAAAGAAAAAGCTCAACATTTGCTTTAAACTTCCTTCAAAAATACATTAAGTCTTGGCTTTTTGTCTCTTTTTAAGTCTTAAAAATAATCATGGAATCTCTATTTTTCTAGAGACAAAGATGTCTATTTGGATCAAATTTAATTCTGAAGAATATAAAGTACATAGTTTTATACATTATTTTGTGAGTATTGTATTTTTTCTTCTTTGTATCAATTATTAGGAGTACAAATTAAAACCTATATCCTCAAAACTCTTCCTTATGGAAAACTTTGTATGTGCAGATTCTCAGTGGTTTAAATTAATTCCAAGAAATTTGGATGGCAATACAGATATGCATGGGGACTCCAGTTTTTCCTATTTCAAAACTAGTAAAATGATTTTTTTTTCATCTCCGCAGTGCTGTAAAAGAAAAGATAATGAAAAACTTCTGCCACAGGAAATAAGCTGGCTTTGGCCTGGTTTATTCAAAGTAATCAGTCACTGACTCAGAATAATCTGTGATTCAGTATAGGTGATAGTAGAAACTTCCTGTTTTCCCATCTCAGGGGATTATATTAACACACTTTCTTCTTTCTTATGCTTGAAAAATAGTGAAATGTGTTCATAAATAAATTGGTTCTCTCCAAACACCATGATTCATACAACTAATATACTTCTTGTTTCCGTTTTACTATCTCAGTCATCTCCAAAATAACACTTTAAAATCAACAGAGTAAGTAAGAATATGAGAATGTTGGTCTCTTAATTAACTGCTGAATTAATGAAAACAGAACTTACAACTGTCACTAAAATGGGGAAGACATTTGGAGTCAGAAAAAAATCTTGAATTTTCCAATTCCTCCTCTCTATACAGTTTTTATTCAGTAACTTCCAAACAGACTGCTAGTCTGCAAAATATGATAATTATTTCACCATCCAAGATTACATATATAGAGCACAGATTCTAGACAATGTGAAGGTTTTGCTTGAATAACTTTTTTTTGTTAGTGAGCCATTTCCTTTTCCTAGATAAGGGATTATGCCTAGAAAGATTCTTCATATTGACACCAGATGACATGTCAGAGTCTCCCAAGAATTAGTTGGAGAACATCTCTGTCTCCGAGGTTGCAGACGTTTAATCATTTCTTCACTATTCTGGGCAGCTGCACACTGACCTCATACCCATCACCTGCTTCTGGGCTGTCAGCCACTCTACTTGGTAATAGAAGGGCTACTTTGCATGCTGCTTTACCAGGAAGAAATGCCACTAACTGTGACAACAATCCTAATTAGTTGTTAAAATACCATTGTGAAGATCTGTCACCAGTGATTACTCATCTCTTTAATGGTTCCTCCAAACAGAAGCTCTGTTTCAGCTATTTAGAAAATGGCCAATATCATTATCATCCCCCGAGGGGCTTATCTAAGCACTCTGAAGGATTACTGTCCAATTTTACTTTTAAGCAACGTTGCAAAACTCATGAAAATAGACAGTTTTCAGAGGAAAAATAAAACATCTTCACAGCGAGAATTTCAGCTGCGGGAGGCTGGGCACAGTTACATACCTCTAGGCAAATACAGCAATTATAAGGAAAGAATACTCTGAAGGATAGAGAGGGAACAAGATTTTAAAAGAATAAGATCACTAGGGGATAAGTAAGAAAAGTATTAGATTCAAAACTAGAAACCATACATTTGATTTCCAAAACTTCCTATTAGTATCACAACTTCAAATTATACCACAAGGCAGATGCGGCCTGACGCAGTGCAGGTCAGTAAGATAAAACTCTGTTGTCGGAGACAAACCACAGACAGCTTTTTCTGTTAATAAATAATTGCTTAAAATGGATCATCAAAAATCTAGAATATATTATTATTAAATATTAGATATTAGAAAGATATTCCCATGCCAAATATTATTTTCCCAAATCTATTTATTTTGGCAGAACATCCCCTCTGGTTCTATTCTGTACTCCTCTTGATCCTTCTTTGTAATTCCCAAATTCTTACCATGCTTCCAGTTCCTGCCTTCACCTGTGTGATCTCTCATCTTCTTTTCATCTTGCCTGTCTCTCTTATTCTCTCTCCTAGTCCACACCACCTTCCTGAAATAACTTTCCTGACATCTGTCAAGTCAGCTTCCCCCTCCTCCCTACCTCCATGGTGGTTCTCAGTCCTCTTCCCTAACTTCTCTTTGTCTCTAGCACAGCAAATTTCCAGTTTCCCCATCCTAAAACCTTGACCTTTTGGTCTCCATCCTCAACGCTGTTTCTCAAGTTTACTCTTTAGCCAATCTCTAGTAGTTCTTCCTAAAATCTCAACCAGAGCCTTCTTATGATCAGAGCATACAGGTACCAGCAAAGTGTTCATTGAAGACCTGAGGTTTCTTTTGTGATTGAAATCTGACCTGTAGCACTCAGGTGTTGGAGTCTCATGGCAAGTACTCCTGCCTTGCCACGAGGATTCATTCCTGCAGTAGGGAATGAGCAATGCACCCAAGTTCTGCTGTCAAATAAACCCTCTGTGTAAGATGTTTAAACTGAGGGTTTGACCAGATCTGGAAAAGCACAGCCCTGATTGTTTCTTTTAAGGATTTCAAGCCCTTCTTTAAAGCAAGAAAGTTATGCAGATCAACAATAACTTACCCATGCCTAAATTAGAAAAAGACAAAATATATTTTCCCAATACTCCCATTTTCAGAAAGAGATTCACTACTCTCATTGAAATGTTTGCCTGAATCTTCTGCAAGGAATATTTGGGCATATCCTAAATGATTCTTCTCTGAGAAACAGTTAGAAAACCTGGGAAGAAGCTGCCCTTATTCTCATGACACTTCTTTTCTGAAAGCTAAAATATAGGAATCTGCTTCAGAATATGATTTCTATTGTAATATAAATATAAATCATGATAGCTGAGCCTGAAATAAACAAAAAAACAATCCCAGTAAAATAAACTTCAGGTTAATACAAGATGTGTGCCTTCACCCACTTAAATAGCTAGGAGATTTAAAAAAAATTTGTCCAGCCAGTGATATCTGAAACTAGCAAAGAGCTCTCCAGTTACAGGAATGAAGGAGAAAAATAGATATTGACATAGCAGAAAGTACCAGCTGGGGAACTGCTGAGGACTGTTATCATGTAAGCCTACTGCCAAGAGTGATTGAAGTGTTCTTTTCCAACCATCTAGTATATCACTAGTATCAACCCTTGTAAATTTATTATGTCTGGTAGTAGCTCACATTACATGGAAACACCCATTCCTGCAGCATTATCATTACATGAAAGAGATTAAAATATTCTTGGAGTGATATTCTTATATTTTTGGTTTGATTATTGTGGTTTGTTCACTTCTTTTCTTTCAGAAATATGTTTTAACAAGATTGTTCAGGCTCACTTGGGGTTCTCCCATACAATGACAGCAACACAGTGCCTCCTACAGACTATGCAGTAAATTCTGACAGAAAAGAGGTCTAAGGCATTGCTAGGGCCATGTTTGACAAGAAAATACTTCCCTGCAAAATACTGTAACCCAAACAATAGAATACCATATCCGGTCAATGAAAGGCAAAGAAAAACACTGACAAACAAAGCAACTCCCCATATTCTATGTGACAAGACTCCAGCCATGAAACTTGACCTGAAGTGCCACTTTCTTAGTATTGTTGAAGCCATAAAACTAACAACCCCACTTACCATTTAAAAAGGCAAATAAACCCTTTAATTTTTCAGAATTCTTGCTCCCTATAATATTTTTTCTGTTTCATTGGCTGATAAATGTAACATTTGATATTAATTTGTTTATAATTCTTATACTCCAAATATGTGACTTTACACAGGGTACACAGAACATTTTAGCTAATGGCCTTAAATACCTCTCTCTAATGTTTCCTCCTTCTCCATTAATTTCAGACAGTTCATGTATCTCTCTTGTGAAACATTACGCAGTATTAATGTATTCATTACAAAAATATCACCATTTTAAAGGAAAACAGTCCAATATAAATAATGTATAGCTATACTTGTGAAATAACTTGTATAACATATAAATTATTGATTTATTCAAGTTCTTGTCGATCATTTCTTGTGAAACATCCCCAAAGGAATCATGAAGGAAATAAAATTTGACTTTTGAAAAGAAGCTTGAAGGATAAGGTGATATAAAATAAAATGAAATATCTACTCTTACGCAGAGATCACATTCAGTAAGTAAAACCAGGAGATTCCTGTAGGGTTGAGATAACATATAGGAGGTTTTGATCAGATTAGCATTGAGTGAAGCACTGAAGGATCACAGCAGAGACATAAAGCCAACAAGAACAGGCAGGTAGCAGATCCTTTTTTAATAGCTGCTTGCCTCTCATTTCGAGATACTCAGATCACACCATTTGTAAATCCAGTTGTCAGAGCATGACAATTTTGAGACTCCTGAAGCAGAAGTCACTTAACCATCTGGCAGGCAGGAATGAAGCTGCACAATAAAGCTCCCCCATCTCATTTCAGTAGCGTTACATAAAACAAGTGAGCAGGGACACTGTGGCATACAAAGCAAGGAGTATATTAAAAAAAAAAAAAAAAGTAATATAATTTAGCAAGTGTATGAGGAGCAGCTCTCCCAATGACAGCTACAACAAAAGAATAATCCCGTAATGGCTCTTTGACAGTTTATTTTCAGCGCATATGCTTAGGCACTACGTACTGTTTATTCTCTAAGCAGCTTAGTAGATAGGAGGTAAGTAGGATGATGACTATAATTCAATATAAAATACATTTAAATAAAGTTGGGGGGTCTGACTTAAACCCTTAAAAGTCAAAATATATAAGATAAGTCTCCAGCAACATCCTTAGCTCAGCTGCTATCCTTATTTTCTAAATGTGGAACACTCTCTTATCACAGGCTGCCACACCACCGGACAATGTAGAATTGGTATGAGGGAAGAATTAGTTCCAGTAGCTCCCAAAGAACAAGATTCCACCCCACAGGCAATTTGACATAGCTTGTAACATGCTGTTTCCATGTATTTTTTTGGTCACAATTGAAACAAATGTTTATACTTCTCTTTGTTTTTCTACTATCTAGTCTCTCATATCTACCTGATCCAACTTATTAAAACTCAGGGGATAGGTATCTAAGTAAAATAGCATTATCTCTCATTTAGATAGGCTTGACACAGAAGAATTATGTAGTTTGTTTAATCTTACCCCAAAATGTCAGTGCCTCAATATGGCATTTTACCAGTCCTATGAATTCCAAGTAAACCCTTCCAATCACTTTAAGCTTTTTGGTGGTGTCAAAAATTGCTATTTCATAAAATAGATATGGGAACCTGCCACTAAAGAATTTAAAAGAAAGGAGAAAAGAAAAAGTTCCCCTCCAGAATTAAGTATTCCAGTTTATTTTCCCATTACCATTAAATTATAAGCTAACAAGGCATGACACCATCAAGGAAAGTACAACATCATATTTCAGTTACAGAAGCTGGAAGCTGGCCTTTGGCACCTTTGATGAATTATGATGCTTGTTTGTGCATCTGTCATTGCAAATATTAATTTAGGTATAAAATGTCTCAATCAGACATTCAGGAATTACACTCATTACAAGAATTACATCCTAAGTCTGCCACAATAGGAAAAAAAAAGAGGCAGGTTAATTAATTCAATTCATTATTATTTTTTTAATTTATTTTAACAGTTTAGTTCGCCAAGGGCCAGAATGCCTCCAGATACAGACCTTAAAGACAGAAGGATGGGGGAAAGCTTAAAAGCAGAACACAAAATAGAAAATGGGGAAGACTGGATTTTGTCAGGCATATGTATAATGTGTAAAATAAATTACTATTTCCAAGAACCTGGAGTAAAAATAAGAGCTTATTTTAAAAAAATCAATACCACATCCTCTGCCTGTCCATAGGATGAACATTCCTCGGACATTCATTTAGAAAAGTAAGTGGAAGATTTGATAAATGCATGTAAGAATAATCCATCCTAAACACAAGAAACTACCTCAGGCTCAGGAAACACTGGAACTGCATATTTTTATCACTAAGGATGCACACCAATAAAATCTGTGTTCTTGCTTTACTCTTACACTGTGGGCTTCTCTCTGCATCTATTGTTATACAGCATATTCATCTTCATATGCATTTGATTTCTAACATGCTTCTTTTTACAATAAGTTCACAACAAAATCAGAAGAAACATGAAGAAAAATAATGAATTTTTGCTCTGATCAATACACTCAGATCTCATCTAAAGGCCCTAAGTTTAAGAAACCTATATGATAGGGAGGAAGGAGGGGTGCTGTTCATTTGTGGTTGGTTTTGGTTGGTTGGGGTTTTTCTAAGAACACACCAATTAGGACTTTTTTTTAATAGCTTCCATTTTTTGTCTTGCTGCAAATTCTGTGGCAATACCTTGACCTAAAGTTATGATTGCTATAAGCTCAAGAGTCAGGATACCTTATCACATCATGTGCATGACATCTGTAGATGAGACTGAGATAAGAATTGTCAAAAGACACAAAATGCTACCCAGCATGAATAAATTCTCTGTAAAGAAAGGCTAGAAATACAGTATCTCACTAATACCTGTTCTTGTAAGGTCCACTCAACAGTCCTGCTACAGAGAGTAATACTCAAATGAGATAATGAATAGCATCAAAATACTGTCTTAAACCCAACCTAGGTTCTTCCACTTCTGAACAATATATTTGATCGGACAAACTAACAGTCAAAATAAATGATATAGAATTCTTCTGCTTTCCCTTATTACACTAACTCTTTAGAGGTTCTCAAATTCACTTCCAGCAGCTAAATTATATTAATCCCAAATGGCTTTTCCCAGTTACAGTATTGTTGTTCTAAGTGCAGAACAGATTTTTGTTTGCATTTTTTTAATTTGTCTTTCCAAGTTCTAGGGCTGCCTGAACTTGCTGCTGCAAGTGAGCATGGTAGCAGTCTAACTGCTGAAGTTCTGTTCTCTCTGCTGGAGGCAATTTAATTTGTAAATAGAGAACTTTATTTTACATTTCATATCCCTGAACTCAGGGTAAGCTTCAATAGTTGGCTTTCCTCAAAAGATAATATGAGGAACTTTCCTTGAGGAAGGGGAAAAGAGTCTGTGGAGAGAGTCCAATCAGTCAACAGCCATATGGTTTGGAAACTTGAGATTTTTCGCATATATCCTTAATATATGCTGAATTTCACCTTTAAAATTAATTATTATGTGTCAATAACTTTGAAAATTCTCTCATTTATAAAAGCATTTGCACATGGAAAAGCAGGTCTTTCACACCACTAAGATTGTGATTAACTTTCCTGAATGTGGTAAAATACAAATGTTCAGGGTGATATCTTCACTGATGTATTTATTTTTAGAAACATCTCTTTCTTTCAGGTGCAAAATTATTACAGTGATGAGCACTTCTATAAAAAATGTAGCTACAGAAAACATGTGCTACAGGGAAAAGTTATGGGGAAGTTGCATAAGGGGGACATATTGATTTACAGTTTCTTTCCCCTCCTTCTGAGTATTTAGTATCTGTTACCCAAGATATTTCAACCAAGAAGAACATAAGCTAGAGCTTTCACTTACAGAAATGTAAAGTGACACAATCTGTAAAGAGAATTGGAACAGTCATAACTTAGCTTGGCAAAACCTTAAAACCTTGACTCCTTAAGACATTTTAAATTAAATTGGAATAGGTCAGGTATGCATTCAGGGAGAAATTCTTTGTCTCAGATAATTCAATGCAGAGAAGTTTGCTACCACTCAACTACTGCATGTCTTCCCACCTTTTCTGCCATTCGTCCTTGCAGGACTAGAGGTTTATAGTCCACCACAGACCAGAGCCAGGGTGTAACAGAGCACACTACAGAGTCTATCAAGCTGGCTAAACTTCTGCTAACTGAGATCCTGAGTGACACCTAGCCCTGTAAGTCCAGGAACATTGATTGCTGAACTCTGTCTGATGATTAAGCTACCTGACATGATAACATGGTCTAGCTGTGCTTCATTTAGACATCAGTACTAAAAACAAAGGGTGCTCTCTTCTGCTGATAAACCAAACTGGAGTTTCTTGCTCAGATGTCTCTATAGTATATTTCATTATTTGTTTTGTTTCTGAAATAAGAATCCTGGTCTACTATAAGCCCCTTGTATAAATTTAGTTAAGACCAAAACAATTCTTCAGTTTTGATATACTCAGACTGAAATATATGTACTCTGAGGAAAACTGTCTGAGTGAAGCTCTGACCTCCACTGTGTGTGTCAGAACAGAAGTGGAAGAGTGGCTGGCTGGCCATCCCATTCAGCACCATCCTGTCCTATCCTTGGCCCTTCTGCCTCCCTCTTGTTCCACATGATGCACTGAAAGCATCCCCAATCCCGCCTGGCAGCTCTGTAACCTGTGCTCCTTGGGCACATATCCCTAACTTCCCTTTCACAGAAGTGTAAGAGTGTCATGCTGCCATTTTCTACATAGCATCCAGCCAGAGCACACCATGGATATAATAGCATCCCAAGAGGGAACTGAAAGGGCATTCCTCAAACAGCGAAATTGATTCCCTGTCCTTAAGCATGAAAGCAATATGAAATGTGTTCCATCTTTGGGAAGGCTGCAAACTATTTCTTTCAGTGTGATTTTTCATTTAGTTCCCTGTTTTCGAATCCATGGCTCGCTCTTTATTTTCTTCCAGAAATCCTTTCACATTTTCAAATCCTAGCAATCACAGGATCAAAAAAGGCATTACTTTCTTATTTCTCTCTCTCTTAGGATATGTAGTAGGTACATAGTGCCTAAGAAAGCAAGTGCTCTTTCAGAATTTGGTTTGTTTATAATAAAACACTACTAATTAGACCAGAGAACTCTTGCAAACCATAAAACTTTTGTTACAGTGGCTCCATATGTCCTAGTCATTGTCATCAGTTACTTCATTAATTAAATAATAAACCTTTTTTATGGTATCACCTTAGAAACCATGGCAGGGAAATAAATTTTCTAAGATTAGAAAGTTTTTACTAAGAAAATTGAATGTTTGACTACATTGTTTTTGTGAATGACTGAATTTTACCTTCATAGTAAAACAAGTTTTCCTCTGTGCAAGGGGAATTTATTGAACACCACTAGCTCTACTTCAAAAGCACTGCTAACTCAAATAAACCTCAATGTTAATTGAAAGGGTCTTGCTAAACCCAAACAGCATTAATGCAAAGTTACATTTCACTTATCAGCAAATCCTATCACCTTACTCTTTCACCTTCAGCAACTTCTGAATAATACTCCTCAAAGAATGGCAGTCTTTGTGCAAGGCCCCTGTAGCAGAATGGAGAAGACTTTCAGTCTACAGGCAGAGGACCCACCCCGATCACTTGGATTAACTATAAACCACAGGGAGTCCAAGCAATCTCTCCCGTTAATTTGTCTGGGGGAGGGAGGGAGGCAAGGGAGAAATGTTGGATTTTAAAAAAAGTTTATTTGAACTCAATTATCTTTAATATTGTCATTTCTCTCATTACATCATTTTAGATACACAAAAACTAATAAGATAAAACTCGATATCACCAAATATTTTTTTTCTTCATAGAAGACTGGGATTATTTTTTGCTTGCTCTTAATCAGGATAAAAGCATGCCTAGATGAACCAGATCTCTTTAATTTTCACTGAACTTATCTCTAACTTAACCTTAGTTGAGGAGAAAACCTCTTGATATGTGCTCTCAAAAACATTATCCAAATCATTATTATCCAGCTATTGGAAAGACAGGTAAAGCCTGCTGTAAAGCATGGAATATAAGAGGTAGAGATACCCAGATATTTGAGGGAATGTGGCTTGACAGAGCCAGAAGATATCCAAGAGTAGATCCAGCAAGAGAAAGGCATCAGTCTAGTTTTCAGTGATGAAAAAGAGTCAGGGTAGCAAGCAACATGGAAACAGAAAACAAAGCATATTTCCCATAAAAAGCTGTAGTGGTAGAGCCACAGTACCAGGAGAAAAACAGTGACTGCCAATAAGTAAATGGGCATGTGTATGCAAAGAGGAATTTAGTTGCAAAAGAGATCTGTTAAGAGTATTACCTTTAAATTCTTAAACTAAACCACCTACAGCTCCAGAAGGACTTAACTTTCTCTTTTGCCTTGGAGTCCTTTGCATTTTTATTTAGATGAGGTTCTCAGTTGCCTGTAGTTAAACTACTTGGTTAAATGCAGGGTTACGCTGAAAACAAGCCATTAAAGGAAAGCAAATCCTAAGCTGGTGCTACAGCACTTGTTTTTAAAGTATACAAAACATAAAATACACAGCAGAAAGAATGGGGATTCTTCACTGACACCTCATATGCGCAGGTGATCACAGGACTTAGCATATCCTCACAAGGAACTTAACATCTTCTCAGTTATGCATAATTATGGCCTCAGTATCTTGAAATATTTTATTCCATTTAATTACACACTTCTGTTTAAGAAATTAGGCAGATTTTAGAGCTACTCAGAATTTTAAAATTATTTTCAAGGAAGTATATGTAATTTTTTTTAAAAGTTTTTATTGAGAACAGTAATTGGAAATTTCTGGTATTCTCTCCACTTTGCTTTTTTGCCCATCAGAATTCCCCATTTAGTTTTGTCAAACACTCTGCTTAGTCATTTTGAAAAGTGAGGCATTACCAAAGCTGTTCAAAATTTATTTCCTTAGCAGATGAAAGAATTACATATTTAAAGGCACAATAACCAGTGTCATTTGCTGTCCTATTCCTCAGTATTTAAAATATCTATGAACTACTTTTGAAAAAGAATACAAACTAATTAAAAAATAAAGCTAAATGTGAACACAGAATTGAATATATATATGTGTGTGTGTGCACATATATATATATTTAAATACACATTTATAGAACTAGTTTATATTTCTGCATTGTGTGTTATTAAAGAAAATAATAGGAAAAATATATGTTATATCTGACTGTCAAGACATGAAAACATTTAACAGAGAAGTAAAGGAGAAAGTATCCTTAGATATCAAGGGAGTTTTCAGAAGGAGAATGCCAATATTTTCAAATATCTGTTCAGACAATATCCTGAGATAATGGGTTGTAGTATAAGAGCTGCTTCTAATTGAGAGAAAGGATTTATTCAGACAGAAAAAAAAGTACCTTCAAGTCTGGCTAGATCATGGCATAACACAGCAAAGAATAAAACTTTTATGGCTAACAATGTTGTTGTAACAAGCTCCTAGAGCACGAATAAGCTAGAATTTGTAACACCAGGAGAGGCCTTACCCTTTGCTGCCCCTACTCTGAGCTGCTTTTTCCTACCACTGTGAATCTCTTCCTCTGAGTGCCACTGCCTGGTGTTTGCAAAGCTGCACGATGAACTGGAATAGCATAATAACACACATTGAGAACTAACCTCTTCAAAAGAGCTTTAACCCAAATCTGTTCCCAGGGTAGTACATGGCTGAATGAAGACCAGTGTCAGCACAAGGGAGATGTTATCAGTGAAATGCAGCGAGGGAACAAAAAGACCTGCAGTAGAACAAATGTATGCCCACTTAGGCTACAGAACTATGACATCATTAATCCCTAGCCCACTTGACATGGATGGTAAGAGACTTTTTTGATTGTCACTGAAATCTACAAAACCTTCTATTTATCTGTCCCTGTAATTTATTTTTCTAATAGTGTGTATTCTATAAATCTGATCAAGAATTTAGATTTTATCTATGAATATGCCTATGACAAGACTGCAAAAACCCTCCAGCTTATGAAATGAGGATCACCTAAATCTCCACCACACGTTTGAAGGGCTGACATTATTTGCCTGTAGAATTGTATACACCAGACAGCCTTTAGTTTCCGTGCAATTTTCTTACATTAATATTCTATTCTCTGCTCTGTTCTGCAGGTTTACCTTATTCCAGAAACTGTGCCAAGTTCAGCTGAGTGAAAGGGAACACAGCCCCACTAACTTACAATTTTTGCCACAGGTGAGCATGAACCTTGGTATTTCACTTAAGTGACTGCTTTCCCTTTCAAAGAAATAAATAAATATACAACCAAATAAATAGATGACTAGTACAGCTTCTTTCAACATATAAAGATCAGTTATGAGCTAGGTAGAGAAATCAATGTCTTCACAGATGAAATATTAGGAACCATTCTCTAGGGAAAGAGATAGCATTTCAACTACTTGTAATCCATTCAAATCAGCTGTCCAGATGAAAAGATTGTACAATAAAGCTACTACCAATGGAGCACAATTTATGCACTTTCAGTAGTGCCACAATAAACTGCAGGTGTCTGGAAAAATTAAAACTATATTACTGAAGGCCTCACTATTGTTTTTCTGCTGTACAAAACCTCCTTTTCATACTGTCCTTGATTACTTCTGCTGGACTATATGCACTTACATATGGTCATTTTAAATGCAAATATTAAGGATATGAAAAGGCCCACACTGAATTTTGGATGCATCCCAGGAAAGAAAGGGGCTTGATAATAAGAAAAATCTTATTAGTTTCCAAGAAAAAAATTTGCCTTGGCCACCCAAATAAGAAAACACATTTGGCAAAATAGTATGAAACATGAATGGGGACTTATGAGAAGGATTTTGGCCACTGTCCCTAGAAGAGAAAAGAGAATGAAGAATTGACAAGTTTTAAATGATGAATGGATTGACACAGCAAAACTACTAATGATATGTGCCACTGATTACTTTTGAAAGCAAAAGGTAATAGAAATTTTCCACAAAGTTTCCCTCATCATGAATAATGCAAAATTGTTTGACTAAAGCAACCATTTTACATTTCAACAGATCTGAAGGAAATGGGGAAAAAAAAAAAAAAGAAAAAAAATACAATTTTTTTTGTGGAATTTGATGAATCAGAATATAAGAGAAATAAATTGAATAATGGAATGGTGGGTGATAATAAACAGGACGGAGAACAGTAACTGAACACAATTGTTGTCATTGAAATATAACGTAAAGAAAAAAATCAGATAAAGATTAAAAATGCTAACAAGATAAGGAAAAACATGGTGTGTGGTTTAGATTCTTGAGAGATTTGTAGAGCCAAAAGGGACAATAAAATATGTGCTCTTCTGACAAACTTACAGGGGAGACTGTGTCAGACCTCAAAGCAAAAACATCAGACCATGAATCTCTAAAACAGCCAAACTTCTTGTTTATCTCAGGTTGCCCCTCAGATAAATTACCTACCTGTGTCTGAGCTCCTGCTTCCAGCTCTGAGTTTCCAGGCCCTCACTTTTGTGAGAATTCCCTGCCTGTACCCAAAGTTCATGCTGAAGTCCTTGGGGATGCACAAACTACCTTTCATATGAAGCCCCTTTTTGGTCAGTAGCTTTCATGAGAACAAAAAGAGTCCTTTCATCATTTAAATCTTAACAATTGTGCACATCTAGAATTATAGAAAAGGAAGAATGTTGATTCATATATTTCTTTTTGCATAGTTTTGTTCTATCTTTTCTCTATATCTTTATATTTATCTTTTAGAAAGCACCCTTTTCTCACTGATTACTGTAATTTTAGTAATACACATTTAAATGTATATTTCTGTAAATATACAGTGATCATCAACTGTAAACAGTTGAAAGGTTGATTCAGGTTTTAAAAATCTTAGATTTCTTAAGTTCTGACTTTCTTAATTTAGGCTTTGCTAAAAAAGTAATTTCATACGATGGAACATTAGAACATAATTACATTTCCTGCTCTGCCTTCCACATTGCTTAGCTCTCATAGTCACCCACATTCTATAAATCAAAGTAAGATTTTAATTTATTGCATTTCTGTTGGGCCTTTTATATGAAATTATTTAAAGTATATTTATAGCAGATAGAAGAACATTCCTTGAAAGTAGTTTCAACTCAAATGTTTTAAAACCAAACACATATTTTTTCAAAAGACATGTATTTGCATGTATGTATGCTCATACATGAACAACATATGTAAAAGTAAATGCAGAGATTTAATTTGGACTTATGAGGCATTCATGTTTGTATTCTATGTGCTTTCTGTGTTTTAAGCTATCAAGATATATTCAAGTCATATTTTGAAAGATTTCATAAATATATACAACAATTTTCTATCTGTTATTAATCATTGAGCTTTCTGTTTCAGGAATCTGAGACTTGAGAAAAACTTAAAACACAAAATTGAGCTAGGATCTCAAGAATTAGAATATATTCAGAGAGAAATAGAAGCATGAGAAGAAGATACATCTCATTATACAAGCTCATCATGTAGCAGGATGCTCTGCCCTGGACTGTGGTCAGAGAACTCGGACAAAGCCCTTTTTACGAGGCTGTCAGTAGCAGATTGACAGGGGCCATCACGTGCTATGTTTGGTGTTGAATTGTACTAAAACCAGTCTGCTCACTAACTCCAAATTAACATCCTGATACTGGGGCAATTTGACAGACTTTGAATCACTTTATAGTATAAAAGTTCATTCCACTCTCATATGATTAGGTATTTTAGCATATTCTTCTGTGAAATTAGATATTTCTTTCCTGGGAGGGGTCAATCCCCAAGGATGCTGCTTGAGGCTGAGTAAAAGAGATCTGCCCACTGCCATTGAAACTGTGGGGATAAAAGAAACTCTTTAATACCATCTTTTAAGTGTTAGAGAATCTCTTTATTCTGGCCAGGATGTGCAATGGAAATCATTGCCAGGATGTACAGTAGAAATCATGCCATCACACATGGGGTTTTTACCAGATATTTACATATTTATACATTAAAAAAAAAATCCATTCATCAATTCATTTACCAATTCCTAGTATTTGATCTTCTATTGGTTATTACCCCTCCACTTTCAATTAATGCTATATTGATCCTCAGTCTTTGCTTCTCTTATCAATTTTTTCACAGGCTGGGTATCTCTGACCAGACTAGGGTGAAATGTCTATCTCCTCTGTATTTTCTGCTACTTGCCAATGTGTAGCTGTTAAACTTCTAGAGTCTAGGAATCTTCTTTTTGTTGAGGCCCATCCGGCCTCACCCAGTGAAACCCAAACCCTTGGTGAACAGCCTTTTGAAGAGGAAAGCTCAATTTCCCCCCACCTTGGCAAAGGCAAACAAACCCATGACTGCTATTACTTAAAAGCCAAAACAATTTTCAAGTTATTTCCAACACTACAAGTATTGATATGGTGAGTTACATCAATATCTACTAATTCTAATTTTGATATCTAATAATTGTTTCCTTTTTGTTATTCCCTCTCCTTATTATAATTGTTTTGATATAGTGCATTATCCTATACCATTCACTACTAGTAGTCTGAGCTTTTTTACTGTGTAGTAAATAATTCTGATTATGATCTTTATCTAAACACTTGTCATAATAAATAATTCATTTTTACATAAATATATCTGTTTTGTCATTATTAATGTGGGACAAAGTTACTAAAACCAATGACAAAGTCTTAGGCTAAGAGTGGATCCAGCCACTACCAGACTTCTCTCTGAAAAGGAACTTAGAAAGAACAAGGGTTCTTTCTGCATCTTGTGGCTCAGCAGCAGGGTTCCTCTGATAAACTTTGCCTAAATTTGTCTGAAGCTCACACTGGCAGGGGTCTGGGTTCTGCTCTTGCATTTCCAATTTATCTGTTACTCTAATGTTTTTTGGTGGTTCTGATCTGAGCACCCACCAATATCGCCAGGCCAGCTTTACTTCCACACTCTTTGGCTGTCTGGTGCAACACCATAGTATGTTGTAGACTAAGTCTACATATTTCCTGTGATCTGAAATAGTCTGGCACTAAGCTGTCTTGAATGATTTCCATTCCTTTTGCTGTGCCTTTCAAAATTATAAAGCTCAGCATGACCAGCATGCATGGACAGTTCTACTGGTTTTAGTAGCTCTGAATTTAAATTTTCATAACCACTTTTATTACTATATAATAAATACTATATGCTGTTCAGTTGTATATCCTTATTTGCGAACAGAAATAGAATTTAAAGTCATTGATGGGGTTCTCTTACCAATGTGTCATTAAAGGTATGTTTTTTCAGAAACAGCAATTTCAGAGTGACAAAGGAAGACACACAAGTGAATGTTAGGAGTGGGTCAGGGGGAAGAGATAAAAGGCCATGCAGAGCAGAGAGAAGAATAGGGGAAAGCTAAGGTTTCAGGTGAAATAATGCTGCTGCAGGCAAGAGTGACCAAGTGTCTGAATAAGCCTAGCTGTACCCCAGACTTCTGTGGTGAAGATACCAGCTCTTACTGGATGTTACTGACTCCTCTCAAGGACAGAGATGAGCTGTAATCTCCTTCAGTCACCCACGACTGTCCTGAAACACTGACTGTTTAAGCAAGGCCATCTGAATGAAAGTGTAAAAGCAAACTTGAGGAATTCACCCTTCTGTGTCCACTAGAGAAATTTCATCCTCCCTCCCATTACGTTTCAAGTCCTCATGGGAGGAAAGCCTCCTCTCACTTTCCCAGTTTTTAAAGGTAGAGGTATTTAAAGTATTAACCGCCTTATCTAGAAACTGAATTAACTTGTATATTTGCGTACTTCAGATAATAACTGAGTCCAAAATATTCAATGCTAGGAGCCAATTAAGGCTTTAATTAGGAATAAAACAGGAAAGGAATAAGAGATTCACACATTATTGGTAGTTTCAAAGCTCAAAATTACATTTGCAGGGACATCTTTGTTCTACATGAAAGCAAAAGAACTATGCTGAAACATTTTTCTCACAGTAGGAGCCTTTTGTCTATTTGCTGAAGAAATTATGCTAAAAACTACACAAAAGCAAGTTTTTCTTACTCTTCCACTTGTCTAAAAACCAGAACTAGACAGAATTAGATAAAACGAAAGGAAACTTTCACCTGAGAAAATCACTGACTTCCATTAAGGACCTCATCAATGCACATTATAGCAGATTAAAAAAATTCTGTTAGCCAGGGGGACAAAGAGACTACATACTAATTATTCCTTTTGATCTCCACTTGCTGGAAGACATCTGACAACTGTCAGAGATAAAGCTTACAATTAGGCAGGTTTTTTTAATAATTAAGTACAGGAACTGAAGCTTTCCCTAGACTTGCTTTTTTTTTTCTTTTTTTTACTACCTCTGGCTGTATTATTGCCAATTCAGCTGAGAAGTCACATACAGCCATTTTCTCCCTTTGCCCACAGACAATCAAATTGAAAATCTGTGAATGAAACTGCAGTCTACCTCAGTAACTAAGGTGACTGAGTTTCCACCTCCATGCTAAGCAGTCATTTAGCAGAAATTAATAAGCACTGACCCTTTTAATGAGTCACAAAAAAAAAATCACATTTTGTTTTCACTTCTGAAAGCTACACAGTCTGTCTATTCAACCCTTAAAATCTCTGCTAATGCTATTTACAACAGGAAATAAAAAACCAAAACAACCATCAACAGCAAAAACTGAAGGGAAAAAATACAAAAACTAAGATGACCTTGAGAAGGGGTTTTACTGCTCAATTAATCCCAGCACATAGTTCTTACCTGCATTTGATCTACTCTGCATACAATCCACATCTAATAAAACATTTAGCTTTAATCTAGATAATAGAAACAAGCTAACAAGCACTAGAAGTTAAGTGGTGCCTATTTCAAGAGCTGTCTAAATGACATAAAGAGGACTTACAAAGTGTGGAGAGTGCTATAGCAGTGATTGGCTGTTCTGAAGAGCACCCCTAACTAACACTTTGCTCGTGTTCTCCGGATCTACTATGTCAAGAGAAATCGAGAATGATTGGATACCCCAAAGCTAATTATCTGCCAAAATTTTTTATTTATCTGGATTATTACTCTTGTTTTAAAGATGCAGATATAAATGTATTATTTATAGAAATCTATATACCTAAAAATATATAAATTTTATATATTTATATAATATATTTTTCTATAATTTTTATATAATAAATTTTATATATTTATA
>LTAT01000006.1:49737294-49780586 GCA_003286495.1 Chlorodrepanis virens | reverse complement strand
ATATATTTTTCTATAATTTTTATATAATAAATTTTATATATTTATAAAAATATATACCTAGTATACCTAAAAATGCATTATTTTCTAAATATTGATTACATATTATATTTTCTTATATAGGAATCTACTTAAAAGAAATATAACCTCCAGATGCTTACATTAATCATAATATGAAAAAACCCTCAGAAATCGTGAACCTCTTGCAGGTTCTCTGTTGCGCAAAAATAGCATATATTTAACAAAAATTTACCTTCTGAATTAATGAAGGGGTTGGTCCATAATGGAAATGTGAGGAATCATCAACAGTATGCAGCTGTTTGAACTAATTAGCTGTAAAGTGGTATATCTTTTTTTCTTGCTTTCCTGAACCAGCTTTATGCAGCCTAAGCTTGTAAACCTATGATTCTAATAAAACTGATCTTCCACAAACTCATCCATCTAATCCAATCCAATCTAACCTGCTCTAATATAATCTAATTAATCTAATCTTTTACACCAGTCTGATGAAAACTGGGCTTGGTCCAATATAACACCAGTTGAAATAACAGGACATTTTTTCCTGTTTCAAAAGTTTTGGATGAGATCCCATAAATATAATCTTACTGCAAAGATTTTGTAACATAACAAACAATTAACTTAAAGGGCTTTGAAGTTAAGGGTTATGTTTACAGAAAAACCCAGGCATACTAGATGATTCTTTATAGATTAATACCCAGGAAAACATGATAGTAAACTGGCAATCAGGAATATTAAGAAATTTTATCATAATTGTGAATACTATTTATTCCTTTATTTGTTTTATGTTGGGCTTGGCTTTACTCTCTGGGAGAAGCATTTATTTGGTTGGTTGTCTACATTTTGAGAAGGATTCAAAAATCCTGACTTTAATAAGTGTTAGTTTAGCTGAAGACCATTCAACTGCAAAATACTTCCCCTTTGAGTTTTATTGTTACAACAACAAAAGCTTGGAAACAAGAAGGTGTTGCCAAGTACAAAACCACTTTTCTTCCAGTCATAATGAATTCTGAATATGGTACCTGTACTCTTCTTCTGTACTGAGGAAAGAGACTTGAACATATTTGAGAAATATGATTAAAATTAAGTTAATTGACAATGAAATAATTTAATAATTAATATGATTAAAATCTAGTTAATTCCATGCTAGCAGACCAAATTGCCAGCTTCAAAGGGAGCACTACTTTCCAGTTGCAACGATCAGTCCTATTCAGATACCTAGTCCATCCTGGAAAAAAATTTAAATTATCGTTTTATGAGAAGGAGCCGCATCTGATTTCTTTCTTAAAGCTCAATTTCTCATTAAATCCCCCAAAGTAGTGCTGATATTCTATTTCTCCAAAAATAATTTTTATGACGCATTCTCTGGTCGCAGGCACAAGTGATACCGATTTCCTCACGCCTCAGCTTTCCACTTCCCAAAACAAGGAATTAACAAGAAGCAGAAATAACCCCTTGCTGAGAATTAGGAATTCTCAGGAATCCCCTGAGAAAATATTAACACTGAAACCTTGCTAGAAAGCAGGTCAACAATCACATACCACTTTTCAAGCCTGTGCCATAGTCCGTTGTAAATCCATTAGTACAGACATGAGTAAATCAGCTATAATGCAAGAACTGGGCTTTATAAATTTATTATATGAATTAAAATGATACATTACCCAACTAAATTCTCCACCCCTCTGATTTTTCCTTTCTTTTTTTTTTTTCTTTTTGTTTGTTCATTTGTTTGTTTCTTCTGGGGATTCAGAATTTTCAGGGATCTTGAAAAAATAACAGACATCTTTTACAAGTAATTTTCTCCCAAGAAGAGCCCTGAGGGAAAGTAATCATGTGAACTGTGGTGCTTTTCCCAATGTGCTCTGTGCACTCTCCCTTGAAGGTGATATTTCAAAGTCAACATTTTTTTACTCCTATGGTACATCTTGTACCTTAATATATGCAAAAGAATATGAAATGTATTATCACCACTGCTATTCTCCTTCATGTTCTTTGGAGGTGGAAAATAAAGAAAATAAGTCAATCAGAGACTTTTGTACTTAAGCAGTTCACAGGCATTAGTTCAATAACTTGAATCAATTAATACCTTCGAAGAGCTTCTTTTTTTTTTTGTCATGGGCTTTAAAAAGAAGACTTTGCAACTTGAACAAAAATAAAGTTTTCTTTTAAAAGCTTAGCTTTATGAGTTTCATCATCCTTTGAAACAGCCACATTCAGAGCCTCAGGGAAAAAAAAGTTATATCATTACACAGAACAGGTAAAAACTTATGGATATCGTTTAGATGTCAGTGATTTTTCTCCCAAGCACATCCTTAATTGCTTAAGAGGGATTATTAATTGCTATTATAGACTGTTCAGCAACCCTAATGGCTTATTGATGAAATCTTATCTTCTTGAGGCTCTTGTTTTCATTTACCATGCTATCTCTATGGCTCATTCATTATAATATCAATCTTAGCCCAATTTAATCAAATAATTTTTTCCTTTTTCAAATTACACTCTTCCCCTCTACAAACAAAACATAGCACACCCATCATTTTGTGCCTTTTAAAACACAGCAATAGGTTTGTGCATTTGTTCCTACCCTGAACTTAAAATTCATTTACATACAACAGGGCTTCTTTCAAGATTTATTTACTTTGCTTTGTATCTTGTGCTAGGGAATGTCCAGTTTGTCCAACCCCCCCTCAACACTGCCCACCTGCCTGTATACCTTAACTACTACATATGCTTCAGAATGTGAAGAATAATGCTGTGTTCAGACATACAAAGTACTACCAGTAGTAAGACTACAATAGGTCAAAACAGATGCTACTCAGTTGAAGTGAAGGTAAAGCTGTATAAGTAATTGCTAAGCACGGCTGCAATACAAAAGATCATGCTAGAAATATTTCCACTCCCTTTAGCTCTCAGCTTTTAGAATGTTTCAATTGCATCCAGGGAGTATGAAGTTCAGCTTGAGTAATGCAAGGACCAAAAAAGAATACGACAAGAAAAGCAAAGAAAATTATCAAACCCAAAATATTTTAAGGAGAGTGAAGATTTGTCTTTATCCTGCGGAAAGCTAGAGGCACAGATCAGTAATGTGTAAGGAAAATTTATGACTGATTAGTATATTCACATTTCAGTGAAAAAACATGACATGTTTGTTACTGATGTAAAAGATATATTTTAAAAGTATAAATATGAATAAATAAAACATCTAATTAATGGATTGAGTAAAACTCCTTCAGAATTAAGACAAGATAAATTGAAGTTTGGAGACTAAAAATTTTTTTCTTTTTGGTTAAGTCCATATATTAGCAATGTTATTAATCCTGGTCAGCTCTGAGATAAGCTTCCTGGAACAGTGCAATCTAGGATGTATACCAATGAACAAAACTGATTTGTTAAAGACTGGCATCAAAATTATCATGCAAACTGTCGGTTTTTTCAAATTAAATCTGAATCTTTAAAAGTAGAAAGCAGAGATAAGAAGGCAGGATTTACGTAATAATGATGACTTCTAAAAATCTGACACTTTGCAGTGGCACATTTGAACCTTCAAAATTGCCTAAAAGATATGATTGATAAGCCTAACATAATGGGATGAACTGATTTCCATGAAAATAATAGTCACCAGTCCCTCACTACCACCTCTCCAGTTCTTTCGTGGATGTTAAATTTAAAAGAATAATTTTTAATTACTTTTACATTTACTAAAACAGAAATATCTTGGTACAGGCATTTTCAGGTAACAAAGTACAATGGCTAAAAACATCCAAGCCAAAATAAAAACTTGAAGAGGATATGTGGTGCTATAATGCTAACAGATATATTGTGGGGAATTTTACCCTATCTATCCTTTTGTCATAACCTCTTTCAGTGCTTTCAACAAAAAAATACAGCAGAATACAATGAAGGTTCCATGTTTTGTGTAAAAAGTTGCCAAACTCCATGGAAATTCAAAAGAAACAACATGTCTAGAAAGGATATCTTTGGCTTTTTTCCATAATGAATATTTTTGCATTTGAGAGATTCATCCCTCATGTATTAAAAAGATAAACATTTATAATCTGGTTACTAAAAAACAAAGGCAAAAACATCAGGGGCTTTCAAAATGATTGTACGTGAATTTGATCAGCAGAATGTTATTAACACTGCAAGATGAAAAACAAACAGGATGGAAACTTGCAGCATTTGGAGACATAATTATATTCTATTTTTGAAAAACAGAAGCAAACAAATATTTATTTAAGATTCTGATCACGCTCAGCTCACAGATACTAAGTTAGAAAATTTTTAATTCCCTGCAAATACACAGGATAAAAGATTTGCTTTAGGAATATAAAGTTATAGAGCTCACTACACTTGAATCATATATTTCATTTGGATTTGATAGAATTTTACACCTAACACAGGGAGCATTGCTAATTGTCTGACACCAAAAGCAAAAGATTTTGATACTTTTGTACATCTGTGTTTCAGTTAGTACTGCTATCTCCTCTCACAAAAATACCTGCAGGAAAATTATTATTCCTTCAGGCATTCAATATTTGAAACCTTTCTAAGATTTCTCTGGTCTGAAAACTTATGCTGAGCATTTACAGTTGCTAGGTGATATCCAAGCAGTGGTCAGTAATTGTGACTGAAGACATATGGCCTTCATGGCAAATTTCCGTTTCATGATTGGTGTTCAAGAAAAATGAAAGGCAAATTTTGGTAGAAGCATGGAAAGGTTTAGTCACCATCAAAAGACGACAAAGATATAATTAATGTTCATGTTGTTATAATTCAGTATTGATCAGTTAAATCAAGCATAAAAACAAGAAAGGCGTGCTGCTGAAACTGATGAGTGAAATATTACATTTCAGTAAATATTTTCCAATAACTCTCTTGACATATTTCTCAGTTTTATACATTAAAAATGTTCCATCTGCATGACCTCATTGTTAGAAGGACAATAATGTTCTAAAACTAGTTATGCTCTATAAATTTTGCACTCTTTTAAAGACAAATGTATTCTTGCAATCCTTCTTAAGCATGTGTACATATTTATGTTTGCAATTAGGCTACATAGTTAGCTGTAGACTGACACTCCTATCAAAGGTAGAAAATACATTATATGAGACTATATGTTCTTGTTGAAATTTTCTGGCACTAATTTTTTTTGTGCACAGAAAATGAAATATGCTTGATTTCCTTCAATCTCCCTCTCCTCTTCAACAAACCACTACCCTTTTAGGCAGAATGCATCCATGCAAAAAGGTGTTAAGATTGACCTGGAGTTAGGGCTACATCTAACCACATGAAACCTTTTGCAACTCTGCAGAAAACTACATTACAGGAAACAGCATCAACGTTTTGAGAAAATGAGAGATGCAAATAAGTTGAAACCTTCGGTCCAGATTCATCAACTGATTTGGAAGAGCATTTTTCTGTACCCAATGATTGATCAGGAGATGGGAATTACTCGATCAAGTGAAACAAACCATTTCAGGAATGACACCCAATTACACTGAGTGCTTGAAATAGACAGGAAAAAAAAAAGCATACACTTTCAGTGTTTTGCTGGTCAACTTTAAAAGGAAGAGTAATAGTCTGAGATTTACAATGAAAGGGAATAAGGTGTGATTAGAAAAGAGAGGAGCCGTAAACACAGAGACAGAAACCTCTGGACAAATGATAAGGCAGGCGATAAGGAGAACCAAACCTGGTCAAGTCAAACTAATTGATAAATTTACAGAGAAATCATTATTATTTCTCTACTACCTGATCTAGGACATTGCCAAATGGGATACTAAGGAAAAGAGAAAAGCCATAAACAAAATATATGGTGACACAAACCTGACAGACAAACAAATGAGACAATGATCCAAAACAAATGTGGTTAAGTCACACTAACTGATGAGCTACCAAGGAACTGCAGGAAAATGAGGAGCTTTTTGAGGAAATTGCTGCTGACAAGCATGCAAACCTGAGGGTCCAGGGTCTTGCCAGGGGTCTTGGAGCTATGCAAATGGATGATGGAATGTGCACTGGAAGGGGAACAGGGAGAAAGAAAGTTGGAATAGACACACGGGTGTGAAAGAGGTTAGTCACTTGTAAAACAGATGGTCAGTGTGCTTCTCTCACTGAGCCCTGCATCTCCTCACCACAGCCTTTTCTGTCTTCATGTAAAATCTCTTCTTGACTATCTCTGTGCAATCCCCATATCCCCTATGCTCTAGGTGTGTGTGTGTGAGTGCTGCAGGCACCAGGTGCTGCCAGGACCTGTGTGAATGGATGTGGGATCAGCAGCTGCAGACAGGTCAGAGGTGCAGGCTGTGATCTGGCTGGGGGTGGGCTGGACAGAAGGGGCCATGTCAGTACTCCAGGGACCCACTGATGTGCACGTCTGTGTGAATGGAGAGCGTGTTGAGTGTGTGCTGTCAGTACTGAGATTCAGCCTCCACCAGAGGGGGGGAGTTGTCTGTCTGTGCAAGTGTTCATGTCAGTCCTGCAAACAGGTGATATCGAATGCAGCTCCTGGTCTGTGGCAGCCCGTGTAACCATCCTGTGTGTGTCTGTGCATATCCCTTTAGTTTCAAGCACAGAACAGGTTTCTTGTTATTTTCTCTGCTCATTGATTTCTTTTTATGGTTAATTTAGTGTTGGGTTATCTGACATCTCAAATATAATTGAGAAACAACAAAGAAAATATATTAATAAATTTTTCAAATTATCAGAGTTCTCTCAGTCACCTCACTGGAATAGGCTATCTCTGCTCACACAATTGTTAACTTAAATCAGACAGAGAACTGATAAAATCATTATATACTTCCACCATACTGAACATCCAACTTGCTTTCCCCAGGCTTAAAAAGTCAGAAATTTAGAGCTAACTGATTAATCACTAGTAAGATGGCTAGAAAGGTTAGCAATTATTCAATTCACAATTTATCAATAGTTTATTTGTCTTCTCATTACCACTCTCTGCTTCCAATTTGGATGTCAAATATGCTTTAATTTATGTTACTAACAAACAGCATCCCATTAAAATGGAGTGTCATCTATATACTCACTGTTGGAAGTTATAACAGCCTGTTGGCTGAACTATAAGCCATATAGTTCTACAGTTTCACAGAACTTGACCTAAATTACTCACCATACTGTCAGGCGAACCCAGGTGATCCTGTTAGGGCTGTAAATGTTTTTATGCCATTGGTATTCTTCAGCTGCCTTACCTTGCAATCTGCAGAAACGAACTGAAAATAAAAATATCAAAAGCAATACCTCTTCCTAGTCTGAAACTTGGCAATTCAGTCATCAGAATGCAAAGTTAGAATATCCTTTTTGGTTTCTTTAACATGAAACTTGAAAAGGAGGAAGGGTTTAATAAAGGACTATTTTTTTTTTCCCCTAACCTTAAAGGCAAGTAAAAATGCAACTAGTAAGGTCTGGGCTCCTTCAGTCACTATAAAAAAAAATCATTAAAAAACCAATGCCAAAACTGAATAAAAACTCTTAAAATGTGAGTGGCACCATTAAGGAGCTGTGGCACAGTTACTGCTCATTATAGGTAAGAAGACTGAAGGGTACTTCAAGGAAAAGAAGGAAAGAAAAGTGAGCTTAGAATATTGATTGCACTACCTTTTCATTTCCTACTGGGTAGAGAAATCCAAGTGAGAATTTGCAGGATTGAAAACCTTTTATAAATTAACAAACAAGTACAGAACAATGAACTTCAACTCTTCCTGTTATGCAGAAATACAAAGAATGAACTTCCATAATCTTATATCAGTGTATTAATACATGAATGAAAAGGCAGTGCAACTGCTCAGGGATGAGCTGTCTAATTCTCAAGGTCACCAGATGATGCATATGTGAAATTTTATTTTTCAAATTGGACAAATTTATGGGGAATTTATTTTTAAATCACTCTTCCATTATCTCTAAAATGAGACCTAGAATATTTTGGAAACATCTGGTGACTTAAGAATGTGGAAATTAAAATACTGCTCCTCTCAAAAATACAGACACCTAAACAAAACTACATCCTTAATAGGGAAGGAAAGGTAAACAAGTTTATCAAATATGTATATGTTTTACAAAGCATTTCCTGGAAGCATTAAGAGGACCAGTGATCTTGATGATGCCATTCTCTTCATCTGCACCTTTATAAACTATGCTGGAATAGATTTTGTTGATGGACATTTTAAAGATTAAAACAGTGGACAACATCTATAATTTTCACCACACAGGAAAGTTCATGGTCTCCAGCAGTAAAACAATTCAGATGAACTGTAATAATAACCTTGGAAATCAATACATCTTTTAGACAGAGTATTTTGCAATGTTGACCTATACCATCTGATGCTCTGAATATATTTTTCTTTCCTGTTACAAATGAATCATTCTAGAATTCCATTAAGGTTGTTACTGTACAGAAAGTAAATATGGCACTAAGTTGTTAGTCATCAGAATTTAAACAAATGTGATGAACTACAACATAGATTTTGGCTTGGGTATGATTTCACTTTATACAAAATCCCTGAAAGCGATATGCACTTGATTGATGGAATATGTTTGTTCTGTTCTAATAAAACAAGCTTGTCCTTATGCTGAAAAACAGTTGATGAGCAACACAGTACTACTGTAATATTGCTGCCAAGAAAGTCATAATAGGCACATATTACCTGAAAGGCCACTACAGCCCCCGAGATTACCTTGCTGGAGCATGGTGCTGAAAACAGCAAGGTTTGTGTTTTCCTAGTATGGGCTATTCACAGTTGGATTCCATGTGGGTCCCTTCCAACTCTGATTATCCTGTGATCCTGTAAAAATTTACCATGACACCTGTTGCACATACATAGAAAGGAAATGCTGCCCTCGAATTCTTGTCTTTTGAGGTTTTTTGTCCTTTTTTTTTTTCAGAATTTCATGTCTGTAAATTATAATCTTTAGTTCCCATTTTAAGTATATTCAGGCACAGAAATCGATGGTGTTGAAAAATTCAACCTTCTGAAAAGTTTCAAGTTGTTTTGGTGGAGAATGATTTTTTAGAGAGTGTCTGATTCCAGTTGGTTGTGTATTGCTAGCAAACAAGTACCAGACAGAATGAAAGACATATGGACCTGAATTTTCTCTATTGTATTATTCAGTGTGCTTTCCACAGGGACATATTTTGTTAAACATCTTATTGATTCATGTATTATGAAGTAGTACAAGTTCAGCCTCTAACAGCTCACCCCATCTGTGAAGTTCTAAGTACAGGCTTGTTGAAAGATACGTTCAGGACTAAAGACACAAATGCCAGTGACCCAGGGAGCACGTTAGGAGGCGAGTCAGAAGACCTGCAGTGTCTCTTCACACGCATAAAAGAAAAGAATTTAAAACTTCCTCATGGGAAGAGATCTTGGAAACGGTACCATTTCACTATTTTTTTTTTTTTCCTAAACTATAAATAGAACCTGAATTATTTGGAGGACTTTCATCCTGATTAAATATCACTCATGGATTTTACATTAAATCGCTTTTAAAAATTATGTCAGAAACTCACGACTTCAGTCAAACACCCACCTTCAGATGAATACTGAAATAAGTAAACCCCAGTACTACACATACTTTTCCTTTTTTTTTTTTTTTTTTTAATCTGCTTATCACTTTTCTTCTACTTTACATAGCAGCAGCTGAACCTAAATAAGAAGGGGGCAGGAAGTCTCTGTTCATGAAGGACACTAGAATTGGTGGGAAAAATACCCAGTCACGGCTTCTGATGCGAATCTTGTATTAACCATAGTTAGGGTCCCTCATGTAGATTTTCTGGATTACCATGATTTAGAGTGAAATGCTTATCCTACCCTACGTAATTTTTAAAAACGTGACACTTTTGTGAACTAGAATTTGTAACACATATATCCCTCTGTTGAATTTAGCCTCTCTTTTTGTCCTTCCAAAGAACCTGTACACATAGCACATGCAATTCTGTAATTCTTTTATATTTAAAATTGCTTTCCAAGATGCAGGTTTTTTTTTTCCTTTACTTTAAAGGTTATAAGAATTTCTGAACAATGCAAGTAGAAGTTTGCTGTATGATATTAAATCTGTTCCCTAAAGGAGAGATAACAAAACTCAAGTGTTTTACCTGAGTATTATTTCTCAGTATTTTACACAGAACAGCAGTACTCCATCAAATACTCACGATACAGTAGACATGGGATAGGATTATATAGCACAAGTTATTTTCAATCAGAGCACATATTGTGAATTATTTACTTGCACAGCTCTATATCTGAAATAAACTTTAATACTTTGATAATTAAACAGTGTTGTCTTCAGGGCCTTTTAATACCAGCATAGAAACATAACATGCAGTTTACATATTAAACTTTCTCTCCAAGGTTATCAAGACATATAGTGGCATAATTATTTGAACTCATTATCACAGAGGTAAAAATTGATTTTACCACCCTATAAAGACTTAATTTATTTTAAAAGCATGTCAAGGAATAAAATTTGTCAAGCAAGTGCATCACTGTGACACAAACAACTTGGTTTGAAATTCATAATAAAATACTGAGCATCTTTTAAATCATTGCAATGTAGTTTAACAAGCAGATTTTTCATTCACTCTTTTAAAGTTTGGGATTAATTCTCATTTATACCAAAATTCTGGTTTGAAGTAAGAGGTAGCCTAACAAATATTCCTTTTTGCAATTTACATAAAAAGACAGTTGAATTAACAGTGAAAGACTGACACACTACTTCAGCATAATAAAGGTGCATTAGCTTAAATAAAAAGCAAAGCCTTTTATTTTCCTTAATAGAACTAAAGCATCAAGAGAAAATGCTGAAATTCAATCTGCCTAAATGCCCCATTTGACACTCAGTGAAGTACAAAGCTTAAGAAAGTTAATTTGTGAAGATACTGAAGTTAACACGTGCTTCAGCATCAGTTTTAAGAACAGGAGATATTTATATTTTTCTTTCTTTCCCTTTTTTTTTTTTTTTTTGAGACTTACTGAACCAATAAGGAATTTTCATCCATTCAGCAGCATAAGACAAATAAAAAATACTTCCACACTTATTGCATTTCCCTGTTCTCTATCTATGGCAGCTATCATAGCATCTCAGATATGTGCGAGTAGAACAAGTTTCCAGAATAACAAAATCCATGGTCCATCAATTTCTTATAAATGAATATTTATGGGAGATATTTGAAAATTACTCTTAATTTTCTAATATTGATCAGAGAGTTCAAAACTACATATTGAGTTTCTGTAACACCGTCACTTTCTGACTGACCCCTCCTCTAAACAAGATTTTCATGAATACTGAAGTACAGGTTTTTCTAAAAAACAAACAAATATCTAAACTAAAGGGAAAGAGATGTGTGAGAATGTCTGCAGTCAGCTGGAGACAAAAAGATAAGACCATGAGAACTGTTAATTTTAGTAATAATTTTCTTGTTCTATAAGATCTCACAAAAGTCTTTATTACACTGATTTCCTAAAAATCAAAATGAATGTTTGGCATTTGTTTACATTTTAGAAGGCTGAGAAAGATGCTTGCTTCTATCTTTTGTTAATCTCAATTAGGTGTGAACAAATGCAGAAGAAAATTCATCAACAAAACTTTCCGGTTGAGCAAACTCTACGGAAAATATATAGGTCACATATCCTCATACCCTTGCAGAGGAAAAAAAAGAAAAAAACAAACCCCAAAAACTTTTAGGTACTTTCAGCTAAAACTTGGTAGACTAAGAAAATAATTACTAACAAGATTATGCACTTTATAAAATATTATACATATCAACTTTTACACAGAAACAATATTAAATTATTAGAGAGGAACAGAACTCTATCATATTAGAAAAAAAAAATTGAATCTTGCCTAAGAATGTAGCAGCCTGATTAAAAACAAAATAAGCCTACCCTGTGAAAGCAATACTGCACTATTTCATCTTCCTGTGTTTGTACTGGTTTAACAAATGTCTCCATTCATACTTCCACTTCTTAATAGGATCACCCTAACTACAGTGTGTTTGGTCGTGCAGTGGAATTCTTCTAACTCAAAATCACTCTGCAAAACAATCTTTTGTCACAGGCATTATATCATTTATTGTGTCAGCCAGAGAGGACAGAGCTGTTTTATTAATTTTCAGCACTGCAGGTTCAAAAGTTCATTTCAAATTTTGATGGAATTTTCATATCTGCTCATCAGAGACTGATAGTTCTGGAGAGGACAGGAAAAACATAATTGGAATAAATGTTCTTTTTGATTGACGGATACTTTTTCATGGCTTTTTTTTTTTTCCTCTGTAATGATGATTCTTTACCTAGAAAAGATGATTCTTTACCTAGAAAAAGATTTAAAGTTTCTTTTAAATATAATCTGCTTTGGAAGAAAAGTGCAAACAAAAAAAGCTTTCAGACAACTGAAAATATAGTGCAAGTGATTTACAACATCACCTTTTTTTTTTTTTTTAATCCTAGGTTTAATAAAAAAAAAAAACAACTATCAGATAGTATCTGATTTGACTTTTCCATAAAGAACAAATTTTGAATTGCACAGGAGAGCTGATGCACAGGCTGTCTCCATCTGGTGATTAAATAAAGTGTGATTTATTTCAGATCCAGTAATGAGGGATTAGGAGGGGATGAGGCAGAGAATTTTCTGCATATCACAGGGCTGCTATATGCACAGGCATAACAAAGAATGGAACAGAGGGGAGAGAAAGACAGTAGAGCTCCAAACACAGCAAGCTGTGAGTACTCAGTGCAGCATTCCTCCAAACTATTTAAGTATTTGGTGATGTGTGTACACACAAATCAGTTAGGAAAAACAAAACAAAAAAAAAATACAATGGCCAGGAATATATAAGTTATCTTATTATTATATATTATTGCATTTTTTACCATAGGAAAGTACTGTTTATTTAGTACTGTCATGCAGAACTGTTCCTTCATGCTCTCACCCTGATGGTGTCCTGCTGTCAGGTGGGCACTTGTTATAGGTGCACAAAGAGGTCACCATGTGGGGCACTCAATACCTCTGCTTTCATTGTAGCAGCTGCTTATTTGGTTTTCTCTGTCCCTTTGACCTCCTATGCCCCAGACCCATGAACATTTCTGTTACATCACCTATGTTAAATTAACTCAGGCCACCCTTTGAGTGGGTGGACATTCCTGTCATGTGAACAGGAATGGTTAAGCCAGAAAAATTGGATTGTCAATTGTGTGGTAAAAATACATCTCGTAACGCTCACTGTATCACCATGCTTGGATATTATCACACTGGTAGTATAACAGAGACTTCAGAAGAACAGAGGTCAGCAGGAAAGAAAAAAAACTTGCTCAATCCCCTTGTTTTGAGAAGTTTTAAATCCTTTACAAACTTGAGGAAAAAAAAAAGGTTGGAGTAAAGAGAAACAAGACTGGTAAGTTGTGCTCCATTTTCCTTAAAATCTGTGTTCAGAGGATTTCTTGCAAAAAATTTGTTGTGTTTCTCCAATTTTCTGTTCTCCATGAGGGTACTTTTTTCCAAACACAGACAAACCATGCAACTCCTTTAAGCATCACCTGCCATTTATGACAGGCACAACATCTTTTGCTGCTCATTCAGGCTTGTGATTATTTTCTAATTTATTTCCCCCTTGCTGCTCCACTGTCAAAATATTCTAACATCTCTTTAACTGCTGTTTAATAACTAACAGCAGCTCCACATATTTTAAAGAACAGAGGAAGACTATTTATTTTATTACTTCCTCAAAGATTAGCACAGTGAATAATCATGACTAAAGGTAATGAATATTATCAGAAATAGTGAGCTGCACTTCTCCAGTCGTCCCCAACTCCTGGGATTCTCATTAAAAAATCTGTAATTTTACTGTGAAAATAGGAGCAGTAATCAGTTGTATCATTTAAAAGACAAATGCACACCCTTGCTATGAAAAGTCACACCACAAGTGTAAGTCTATCGACATAGTCTCCAATCTATTTCAAAGAAAATAAAAAATCATCACAAGAGTCCTGGCAACTTTATAGTCACTTTAACAGCACCTAATGTCTTTTTAATTTATTTCTCTCAAAATGCAGTCATAGAATCTCATAACTAAAGTTTTCTTGCAGGATTAAATCAACAACCCCTCCTTGTGTGGAAAAAAATGAAACTATTTAAGAATGGGAAAAAAAATCTTTGTCTCACACATCAAAAATAACAGCAGCATAGAGCATTCTTTTTGTATTTGTCTCCAGACACCTTCCCTCAGCTGCAGTTTTCCAATTATGAGTCCTAGTCTATATTCTTCTAGTAACAGAAATTACTTTACATTTTAATTAGAAGCCTGGAAAAAAACTGTTAAGAATTGACTTTCTCTTTAAGAAAGGTGACAAGAATCATAGCCTATGAGCTAGTGAGACATTATGCAACTCTTCAATCCCTCTATTGTAAAATTACATTATCAAAGTAAATTGGAGATGTAGAGTAAGATTACTGTTTTGTCCTTTTAATAACTTTTAATAAGAGAACACATGAAGAATATCAAAGTTCATATTGAATCTACTAAAAAAAAATAATGTTACAGAATGCCTAAAGAAATTTCACATGTGTTGCATGCTGTAAGGAATGTCACCTCATGTAATTGCTGTGCAATTATAGATAACTATTTCTGATGTTCTCTCCACACTTCATTTGCAGTGCCATTGAAGAAATCAGGAAATGTTAAATTAAATACACCTTTGAAAATCAGGGAACAGTCACAGTAGGCATCTCAGGCATGATCTTGGGATGGTAAAACTTGGGCCTTATTTGTCAAAGCAGTGCCAATAGAAATAGAAAAAAAAATATCATCCTATTGAGTCATTAACTTTCCAGACACTGTTGCAGCATCAGGACACTTAATTCTTTGTGTGACAAGCCACTACCTGTTGTCCCCTTGTATAGGCCTTACTAAAAAGTCACCTTCATCTTTCTTTTAATACTTTGAATCTAGGTGATACAATAGTGGTTTGTGAGCATTTCATTATTGAACACTACTGTTCACACAACAGCATTCATGCTGTACATGCACACATTTTTATGACTATAGGAATGCTGACATGAAGAAATATTCCTCAGAAAAATCAAGTTAATAAATCACTGGTTTATCTTCCTTTTTTTAAAAATGGTATGTCATCTTCATCCCAGAGAGTATTTTGTAAAATAACAATGCTTGGTCACTATTGGAATGCAACTTTAAGCATTCAATAAAACCATATTTAAAAACAACAGAACAGCTAAGTGCTGAACAAATGGAATATAAAGTAATTATTTTTCCATCTTGTAAAGAGTATTTCCATCTTCATCTTTTGCCCGTGGGAAGGTTTGAGTGTACCAGGGGTCCTTTCCAGCCAGGAATCCCATGAATAAGCCTCCTCCACCTAACATTTTCACATGTCTCACTGAAAACACAGGACTTAGGAGGCATAAAGCATATTTGCATTGGAGGGTTGAGGAAACAGATACACACACACAGTTCTGCACAAATCTCCCTGTTTCCTTAAACCTAAGTCTATTCAGATGGCCAATGAGGACTGCCTTTGTCATCTCCAGTTTCTTCAAGCAGCTGACTCCTTACAACACAAATCCAGGATGCCCCACCTACACCAAGAGAGTAAATCAGAGAACTGGGATTACTGCTTTCATACCCGTGTAAATATCCACATGTAGCAATAAAGGGAAGGCATGTAAAAATAGGCAACACTTAAGAGCTCACAAAGTACAGCAGAGATAATACCATTTTTGTGACTGATAACAATCAATATGACTAATTTCATCTTTATTGAAACAAATTAATTTCTCTTCATTTAGTATACAGACACAGGGAGAATAAGGCTGTTCTTTTCCTATTGGTATATTTTTAGGGTTTTTTTCTTGATTTATATGTTTGTCTATGTACAAAGGTTTTCCCAACTCATATTAAGTGGATTATATTTTCTTACCAGAACCTTCTAAGTCTACTTGCTTGTCTGAAAGCTGTTTAATGGTTTTCTATTTTAAGTTTTACTTGCTGGCTTGAAATAATGGGATTTTTCCCTACTATTCATTCCCTACCATTTGGTTCAATATATTGAACCAAAACAAATGAGATAAGGAAGATCTCAGAAATTGGTATACAGGGTAATACTAATTTTATTCATGACATTTCATGCACAACTATTCAGTTACAGCCAGAGATGTCAAAACAGTTGTCAAATGTTAGTTGGCAGCTATTAGTTGACTCAGTAGTTACTCATCAAAATACAGCACTCAGACTGTGAAATAACCAATACTAATCACTAAATAAGCTTATTAACTCATGAGTTTTATGAGCTTCATTGGTGCTTAAAACCAGTTTTATGAGCTTTATTGATGCTACTGAAAATACTCTTGAACAAGTATCTTGATAAAGATATGTGTTTGAGGCAATAAATGTCTAGACTATTTAGAAATGAACAGTTTTTTTATAAGAATATTCCTCCAGATACCATAGAAAATATGGTGTTCAGCACCACTGAAAGAGTTAATAGAAAATAAATTGAGATCCAGAAGTCACTCAATACATAAAGAGACTATCTGAGAACAAAAAAAAAAACCTGTAATAGCTCAACTCTAAAATGGATTATATTGAAGTAGCTTTATTCTGTAGAAAACCCTTTAAACAATGCTTCAAGCAACCAACTTGAAGAATCACAGTATGCAGACAGTAAAAGTTAACTCTGAATAATAAAATGAACACTATATATTGCTCCCACTATTGTCCTTGGATATATTGAGTGAATATATGATCTTTAATGTGTTCTAAAACTTCCCTAGATGTCTTTTACTGAAAACTAAAAGGTGGAAAAGCCATGAAAATAGCAGATGCCATGGTACCAGTGGCACGACAAACTATAGCACAGAATCTTCTCATAAGTAAAAATAAATCCCTTGTGCAGCTTCACAGGCTGTTGCACTTGTAGTTGAGTATTTTCAGTTTGGTTGGTGTTTCCCATGTGAATAGGCAGTGAAAAAGCAGCATCATTTCAGCTAATAAAAAAATGTTCAAACTTAAATTGGCTTTAGTACCACAAAATAAGACAAAATTAGTTTACCTATTGCTTGAAAATTGCTAAATATTCTACGATGAAGTTCACAGATGGTGGGTGTATTTGCAACAGTTTGAAAGATCATATTTTACATAATACACAATAAACAACCCAAGAAAATGCAGCAGACCAATAGAAGTTCCAGCTTCATTAAAAAAAAAAATTCTCTGTAAGAATTCAGCTGAAAAAGTCAGAGACAAATATACCATGTTAAACGTAGGCTACTAAAAACTACGAAATACAAAATGGTCATTGGTACCTCCAAATGGAAAGGGCAGTATAAATGCACAAATGTAAGGCCTTGGAAACAGTTGTAACAGTCTTTTTACCCTGAGTCCAATAGCATGACAACTTTCTCATCTGTAATGTCAGTGCCATCAAGGAATTCAGACAGACTCAGCCACTTCAGAAACAGCTGAACTTCATTCAGTTGCATGGCACATGTGTTACCAGGAAGGTAGTGCTCAGTGCCATACCAAGAACTTTATAAATAGTCAAACTTTTGTGCAATGAAAAATATTAACCAAAGCTGATCACGCTTCAAATTTGACTTAAAAGAAATTTGATACTACTACTTTTCAAAATGTAGTCAACATTATAGAATTATTTTATCTGCACCAGAAATATAGAATTCTCTTTCAAATTCGCAATCTGCCAGCCATACATAAGAAAACAAATATGTTTACAACAAATATTCTTGAGCAGGTGTCGCGTCCTCCTGTGAAAGGGGAGTCGGGGAAGAACCACAAGCCTCACCGAGTCCAACTCTTGTGAAAATGGCCCATAAAAGGATTGAACCCATACCATGGCATTATGAGCAGCATGCTTTAAACAACTGAGCTCATCTTAGGGTGATGTAGTGTTATTTATGATGTCAGATCCATGTGCTTTGATTCCCCAAGCAACAAAACAAATGAAGAAAATCTGTCGTTTAATTTAGAATTCCTGAATGAATAAAGAGACTGGAGAAATTAAGCCTTTGTAGCCCTGAGGATATTTATGTCAAAGCATCAAAACTTCTATCACATTAAGTGAACGAGAAAATAGAAAGAGGACAGTTATTTCACCTGCTTTTTCTCCTGATGGAGAGGAGTCATGATATAAGGATGCATTCAAAGAGAATGAGTAGTACTGGTGAGTAGTTCTGATGAAGTCTGATATCATATCTAAACACCAGAAAAATAATTACAGCTCTACAAAAGATTCCTCTGGACTATAAATCATGTGTTGCCTAAGAGCAGAACCAAAATTCTTTTTATATTAAAGACATAAAAAACCAACAGAAAACATTTACTGCACTTTCTGTAAGGTCTCAAGACTATTTTTCATTCACTAACTAGTAGAAGACAACACTGATAGTAATGATGTCTGCAGAGACAGTAATTCTATTTTTTCAAATGTATTTTCCAATATGTGCACGCAGTATTGACGTGTTAGTCCTGAAAAAAAAAGATTTTTGCTTTTTTGCTTACTATTCACCATCAAAGTAATGCAGAAACAGGCCTGTTACAGGAGAAAATCCTTCAGAGCAAATGTCTATGGAGCCAAGAATTCCCCACGGTGGAAACTTCAAACCACTCTCTGTCATTTGTTTTAGTCAAACAAAGTGTTGAATAAGGAGCTGCAGGGGCAGGCAGAACACAAAATTATTTTGGTGAGACTGAAAGCAAAATTAATGTTGAAACATGCCATGGACCAGCCAATATAGTTCTTTTTATATAGGAAAAGTTGATCATCCACACAACTCCTAAAGTCATTATCTGATGAGAACTGTAGAAATTACAGAATTAAATTGGTTTTGATAATTTTTTTGGAAGAGAATAAAAATTTGAATTTTTATGTTTTACTTTTCTTTTTCTTCCCCCTTCACCCACAACCAAATTTGGAAATAAACCATAAAAGTGTGATGCTGTGAAAAGAATGAGGTGTGACCATAAGTAAACTGTCAGAAGAGTCTTCCTGTGTCTGGCAAATATTTTATATTAGTCAAACATACAGTACATGCATGAGAATGGCACATGTATTACGAGCATGCTTGTACTACAGGAAGGTAGGATAAAGGAAGATAGAAACTGCAATCCATCATACAGCTCTTCCATTTTATCTTCTTTGTAAAGCTGATGGGACTGCTCAGTAGAATAAAGGCAATAGATTGGGAAATTAAAAAATGAGCTTTTTTTTTCATGCAGGTAAGGGGACGCAAGATTTCCAGCAATATTGTAATTGAGCAAAGAATGGGAAAAAAATTTTATCAGTGAAGGACAAGAAATATTTTATGTAGCTGAACTGAGCTAATCTCTATATTTCTTCTTTCTATTTACAGCACAAAGCTGCTGTGAGACCCCTTTTTAGTGAATGAAATGAATTTACGTGGGATCTCTGATGCCAGATTGTAAGAGCTGGAGAGAACAGTTGTAAGAAGGCAATGGGGGAGCTGCAAGAAAGATTCAGATCATTGTATCAACCATTAGCAAATTATAAACCAGCCACATAATAAAATACACACATCAGATTTACTTTGTTCTCATCTGTGATGATACATATGCTGGATCTACTAAGTTAAAAATATTAGAGACAGACACACGCTGAAGACAAAACAAATTCTTTTCTGTCGTGTTCTTAACCTAATGGATTAACAGCTGTCATTTAATTTCTTTCTTTTTCAGCCATATGGTACAGCACACTTCTGGAATTGTCACGGTAAAGCACTGAATTAATGGAGGTCTCTACATTTTTTAAATTTTTATGATCCATTAGGTAGGCATTTTAGTTCTAGCCACAACTTCTAAAATCCTGTTTGGGAAATGATAACAAATTTCAGTGGAAATTTCAGTATAGATTTTCAGAAATTCGGTTTCAGTTATGATTCCTACCCAGAGTGTATCAGCCAAGTTTGCTAACATGCTAGTTTCACTCTAAAATATGTGGACAATTACTAGGAAAAATTAAATTATATTCTGCCTAAAACTGGTTTTTATGTAATAATTAGTATTATTTAATGCAATTCTTTTATAATAAATCAATGAAATTTGGAGTGAGGGAACTAAAAGCATATGACAATATAAATAAATAGGAGCTTGGATGACAATAATCATGTTAAAGGTCCAGACTAAACAGATATTCAGAATTTAAAATTCAAGAGGGGCAAAATGCCCTCAGGCAGTTAGAAATAACCTTAGGATTCAAACATGGACAATTTAGTGGAAACTGCACTTTTTCTGTTTATCAAATGTGTGTACACATGTACACACAGGTATGTACTTTTGTCATTTTTTTAATCTAAAATTTTTGCCCAAAAAACTCATAAATTCGCGTACAAAAATAACAAAATGTTGGGTAAGGGGCATCATTTAACTTTAATCTCCTGTCAGGGGCCTAGTTATCTATCACAGATAGGTGGAATGCAAATTTAATTAAAAAGAATGCAGCTCTGGGAAATATTATAATTTCTTCTTATCTCATAAGTGTGCTTCAGATCAGAATAAAAACTCACCGTAGACAGAAAATGTATGTAAAAAAAATCTTTAAAAAAAGTAAAAAAAAATATCATGTAAAAGGACTTTCCTATACAGAATGTATTCCTATTTCCATTCTGAGATTTATTATCAAGCTATTTTTTCTTCAAAGAGCTCTGTAAACACATAGCTTGGTTCAATAAATTTTAGGTCAAGCTAAATTTTAGCTTGACTAAATAAGTTTTAAGCTCAGAGGCATATTTTGATATAATTTTATCTCCAGAAATTTTCACTGTAATTATTATTTTAGTAACTAGGACAATGTTTTCAGTGAAGTGTTCCTAAGGGGGATTTTTTTTTTTTTATTTAGTCAGTGTGTCTAGGCTCCATGCATTAATCACTTTCAAAGACAGACAAATCAGTTTAAAATAAATGGCTGAAAATGTAAATGACACATTAAAATCTTCAGTGTCTTTAAGACTCTATTAGTGCAGCCATACCAAATATTAAAAAAAAAAAACAACAAACATTTTCTTAATCTAAAGTTTCTTCATTTTGTTTTAATCCTGACCTAAAATTAAATTAGGCTAATGGCATAGTTCTCTCCTCAGATCTGGCTGTTGTCTTCTGTTAAACTTGGTACCCATTAATTAATTTGAACATGAAGAATTTTTTGGCAACAACCTAGAACTCTCAGGGGCACTATATGCTAAAATAACCTTGCACAACCCATAGCTAAGGGTAGATTTCTGTTTGCCATTATTTATTATAATACATGTTCTAATTTCTATTAAAAGAGAAATGTGCCCAACTGCTTTTCACTATCTGGGAATTTGTAAAAAATATACAGATTCTTACTGTATTCTGACTGCATAAACATGAGATAGTACAAAGATTAAATTAATTTAATATTTGCTGAAGTGATCCCTGCATTATTTTACAGAAAAATTAACTAATCTTTAGTTCAGCAGTTTCAGACTTTAAAAAAAAGACAAAAAATATCTTTCATCTTTCTTGGAAAAAAAGTAGATTTTTGTATTGTAGTTTTTATCAGTTTAGCTAGCATAAATTTGAAGTATCAATATAATAGGCAGAAATAATTGCATAAAAACATTACAAACCCAGCTATATACAAGTTCCCACTCTGCTTCACTAGGTCTGACTGTTTGTGTAACTTCTATCTAGATGTTGAAATTTTCACCAGACATTGCATATAGCAGGAATTTCTATGTCCAACTTTAAAGGTATCATAGCAACCCTTTAATATCATTCTTCTCCTAAATCATTTGGTTAATTATTTTAAATCTCTCTTTTTCATTGGTGTTTCAATTTTAATGTGATATAGAGAGCTGATGACTCTCTTATTTATACTGCTACATATTTACAGTGGATAAACAAGAAAATTGGATGTGAGCATCTTTACCTTATTCCTTGACTGGAGAGAAGACATAAGCACACCTGTCTGTTGATGCTGGATTCCAGTCTATCCAGGACATATTAGTGCAAGTTTTATCTAGACTGAGATATGGTTAGATATTGAAAAACTTAAAAACAAAACTACCTTAATTTGAATCAAGTATTTCTGGAAATATCTTTTCTTTGTCTAATACTGACTTTGTTGTACTGAAGGGCATTTGCAGTTGCGCAAGTGTGACTAACATTGTTGAATATTTTTTTTAAATTAAAAATATTAATCAATTAACATGCCAGATTTTCCCCCTGATTTTTTTTAATCTTCCAGTGGTTAGTTGACTTTTTCTAGAATTAACTTTAGAGATATATATACTGCAAAAAAAAAAAAAACAAAACTGCAGAAGACTTCTGTCACATTTTCCTGTGACTGTTTCTTAAGTAGGTACATAAAGTGGAAGCCTGTGGTATGAGTAGGGCAGGCATATGTGCAGATGTGCTCGAATTTATGTCATCTGACAAGGATTTGGGTTTGGGTATTAAGTTGCTTAAGAGAACGAATCCTCTGAATACTTTTTAGGTTAAAGTATTGTGGGGCTGATTTTTTTTAAGAACAGGAGGAAAACAAAATATAAGCTTTATAAAGGCATTTTTTACTGTCCCATGAAAATAGTAAAAAGAAACCATTTACAGCACAGTGTCTAGAAGAGTTTTGGCTCAGTCTCCACCAACAAATGTTTCAGCCTCAGTGCTTGAGTTGTAGAAGGTAAATGCGGGGACTGGGAAAATGGAGAGGCTCCCACTATAGGAGCAGTAGAGGTTTGAGACAGTTTAAGGAACCAGAAGGTGAGCAACTGTATGGGACCTGATGAGACACATCTGCAGGTCCTGACAGAACTGGTGAAGGAAGTATTTGAGAAGTGAAAGAAGGATCCATCATACTTGAGAAGTCATGGCAGTCCAGTGAAGTTCCAATTGAATGGAAAAGGGGACATATCATTTTAAAAACCATTTTTAAAAAGGCAAAAAGGAAAGACTCGGGGAGCTACAGCCCAGTCAGTCTTATCTCAGTACCTGAAAAGATCATTCCAGGAGCAGATTCTCCTGAAAACTATGCTAGGGGATGCGGAAAATAAGCAGGTGATTTGTGATAGCCAACAGGGCTTCACTAAGGGCAAATCATGCCTGAAAACTTCAGTGGCCCTCTGTGATGGGGTTACAGCGTTGGTGGATAATGGAAGAGCAACTGAAGTCATCTAGTTGGACTTGCATTTGACACTGTCCCATACAACAGCCTTGTCTCTAAACTGAAGAGATGTGGATCTAACAGATGGACTACTTGATGGGAAAGGAATTACTTGGATCATTGCATCAAAGGTGCAATGGCTTGATGCTCAAGTATACACCAGTGAACCTCTGGGTTTGGTATTGGGTCTGGCAGTCTTTAGCATCTGCCAATGCCATAGACAATAGGATAGAATGCACCTTTAAATGTTTGCCAAACACACCGAAATATGTGGTGAAGTCCATATTCTGGAAGGAAGCGATGCTCTCCAGGTGGACCCTGACAGGCTTGGGAGGTGTACCTGTGCAATGCTCATGAATTTCAACTCTTCAAAATATGAGTGGCTATAGAGAAATTAAGAATACCAAAACTTTACAGTAAGAACTGTCCTTTAGTATCAAAATGGGAACCCTTTCTTCTGTTTGGCTGTTTTAAAGTCAGTGTTGCTTTAAAGTACTTCTTAATATGCTTGATTTATATTGATGTGAATTGGATGTAACCACATATGATTAGGGCATTCAGAATACTTTAAGATGAGTAGAGACAGGGAAATCTAGTCTACCAATCGAAAGATGAAAGTCAATGGCACTTTCACATTACTGCAATGATACTGCAATACTACCTATGTCATTTTTCTGGACATATAATTAACTTTCATTATTTAACTGAAATACCCATTTTATTTGACTATTTAAGAAAATAACATATCCAGCCCTGGACACAAAATTTGAGAGACCTGTGAGAATCCTGTTCTCTCCAAAATTTCTGACAGAGGCTGATGACCTTTCCAAACAGACAGGTAGTCCCAGTTCATCTTGGAAAAATTATTCATAGCATTGAAACCCAAAAAGAAAACCTCAAACAGCTTGGAGTTAGACTTAATTGTTTTTAGACGAAGCAGGCAGGCTCAAAGGAGCTCTTTCTTCAAATACTGCTTTTCTGGATGTCAAGAGTTAGTGGAGAAAATACCTCTTGTACAGGAAGAACCTGAAGCTTAAGAGGTCAGGGGTCTCTACAGACTCAAAAAGCAGTGTATTTAAAGAAATACTGCTTTCATTTACAACTACCATTATGATTTTTTTTCAGATGTTGAGATCCTGCTTTTAAGAATGACCCTTACTGTCAGAAGCTTCACTCAAAGGTGCCAAATGATGAGTGTGTCTCTTTCAAACAACACTTTGGCAAAGTTTCATTTTCTGAAAAAGATATTAAACAAAAACATACAAGACTAATGTTTCTTTGTTTGCCATATTTTCCTGAAGAGAAATTTTTAAAAAAATCACATTTGGTAGAAATTATATCAAGTGTTAGTATGAAAATTATGTACACAAATATGATATTTATCTTTAACTTTTAGTTTTTGAACTGAAGCACAAATTTATGCTGGTATTTACTCTTATTTATTTTGATTATTTAGAGAATCCTTTTAATTCAAAGGCTCTCAGTACAAATTTTTCAATTTCAATTTTTCCCAAATAGATGTAAAAATATTCAAAAAACTATCAATATGTAAACATCAAGCATGAAGTATTTTCATCTCTTGATAAGGCATTCATTTAAATTAGTTCAAAAAAGCACATGAAATCACTGTTGATTCTAATGGGCCCCAGTTTGGCAAGATACTAAATTTAAGCACTATTAGACGACACGAAATGATCCGAGACAGACGAATTTCATGATTATTCAGTGGAGCAATTCAGTAGTTGTTAATTGCTATCAGGGGACATGGAGACCATGCCTCTCAAATGGGCAAGCTCTCCTAGGGAGAAATACTGCTAGCATAAGGTCTTTTCTGCTCACACACTGATTAAATGAGCCAATTAATTAAGTACTCACATGTGAATTACCATGTGCCCAGAGTTTGGGGGAGCATCCAGCTAGAGTAGCAAATTGCGGAGGCAATTGCAAGTCAGGAAAAGAGCCATGGCAGGTGTCAGAGCCTTTCAACACCAGGAAAGCTAATTTCCTCCATCATATCCTTTTGCTCCGCTGACCAAAGTCAAAGTTAATGAGCCTGCTACTCTGTGTTACATACAAATAAGTAGCAAGTACTCCTCTTCGAGTCGATTCATGGAAATAATCATCTTGTCATTGATAATTACCAAGTCAGAAAAGTTTTACTTCCATTACAGCACTGGATCTTACAGATAGCTGGATCCCAAAAAAAATCTAAAATTCATTTAAAAAATCACTTTATTTAGGTTATTGATTTTGGTGACTTCTTTTGCTTATTTAAGTAGGCCAAACCAGAGCATCACAGCTCTGATAGCTTTTAGCCTTTAAATTGACACACAGTCTGACCCAGAGACAGTTAATATGCATCTCTTCATATCCCAGCAAAACATGTTGACTTCATGGCTAGTACTGATATTTAACTTCCTACATATATTATAAATATATATACTATGTCTTCCATCACCTTCCTAAAGTGATTATATAGAAAGAATCATACCTCTTCTCAGAATTTATTTTTAGGGTTAAAATATGAGATATTTCAGTAATGTCTTTCTGCAACTATTAACGAATAAATATGTGTATTTTGAAAACAAGATGATCAAAACAATTCTTAATATTACAATAATATTTCTGTACTGGTTTGTGGATTTTTCTCTTCTATAAAAATATTAGCTAACATATCCTTGGATTGCATTGCATTGGAGACCTATAGCCATCCTGTGATTGACTACTGCACCTCAGCTGATCAGCTCCTACCTTATTGCAAAAGTGCTTGTTATTAACCCCTAGTGCATGACCTTTCATGCTGTGCTATTGAATTTCATCCCATTTCTATTACCTGAATCTTTGGGGTCATCCACTATACCCCTTGGCTATTTCACTCAACTAATGATCCCAGACAAATACCTCTTTCATATCTTTCTCTTAGTCCCATTTTGTGACTTCTTCCTTCTGTCCAGCACTTTCTGACTCAAAAGACTTAACCTTTTAGCAAGGCCCAACATTTCTAATTCATATCTTTTTTTATGCTAGAAAATTTCCAGAGTTTATACTGATACCTCACCTATTTTTAGGGATTGGGGTGGGGGGGGGAATAATGAAGAAAATACACGTTACATGGAGACTAAGTTTTTTATTGTTCTCAAAGAAACAGAATTTCAAAAACAGATGACAAGCTATTAGAGTGTGGCAATCCATTTGTAATTTTAAATGTACTCAATGATTATAGCTAACATTAGCTTTCAATGCAACATTTTTTATTTAAGAGCAAAAATATGTTAAAGTGTTTTACACTGGAAAGTCAAAGTCATACATACAAGATATACACAGATCAATAGTCTTACTTTTATTATCTGTCAGGAAACTAAGACAGTAAGATATGTAACTAAAGCAGTAAGAAGTTATGATTATTATGTTTTTTGCCCAACAAGAACTTAGGTAGGTAATTATTTGGGCACTGAATTTTCCTAATTCCAAGCACAGCATAATCTTAGTTTGCCAGTGCTCAAATATTCCTAATGAGAGAATATTTATACAATTAAACAATTCAAAATAATCTGCTGTACTACTTAAAAACTCCACAGTCTGTGATTGGTAACTAGGTACTCCTCTCAACTAAGGACATTTCCTTTTTTTCTTCTTCATTCTGAAGGGACAGTCTTGTGAAATTTTAATATCACAAACCAGGTGATATTCTTTACAAGACACAGAATCTGAAAACTGTTCCAAAAACTGTGCCTAGCCCATGATAATTCAATGAATTTATAACACCCTTCTATGTTACTTCCTTTCTTACCTATTATTTACAGTCATTATGCAGGTATCCAAACTATTCCAGCTAATGTAAAACAGTGAGAAATATGTGGACTTATAGGATAGAATAATTTAGATTGGGAAATACCTTTAAGATCACTAAGTCCAAACATTAACATAAACTGCCAGGTCTACCATTAAGCCATGTACCAAAGTGCCACATCTACAGGCATTTGAAATACTTCCATGGTGGTGGCTCAACCACTTCCCTAGGCAGCATAGTCCAATGCTTGGCAACACTCCTGGTGAAGAAATTTTCCCTAATATCCAGTCTAAACCTCCCCTAGTACAACCTGAGGTCATTTCTTCTTATCCCATTGCTTGTTACTGAGGAGAAGAGAGCAACCCACAATTCACTACAATCTCCTTTCAGGCAGATTTAGGGAACAATAAGATCTGCACTGAGCCTCCTTTTCTCCAGGCTAAACACCACAGCTTCCTCAGCCACTCCTCATCAGACTTGTGCTCCAGATCCTTCACCAGCTCTGTTAACCTTCTCTAGACTTGTTCCAGCAGTTCAAGAACTTTTTTTGTCAGGCAGTGCCCAAAATTGAAGTGTGGCCTCAACCACATACAGGCATGATCACTGCCCTGATCCTGCTGACTACAAAGAGCATTCAAATATTTTTTTTTTTAAGTGCTTAGCACACCATTTAAATAGTTAATGGGTAATCAGCTTAAATGAAGTTAATGACATAAATTGCAACAAAAAGTAATGATTAAAGCCCAGTTAAAGATTAACAACAGAGGCATCAATTCAGCTCTGTGTCAAAACACTCCCTATTTAAGATGAATTCCTTCACTGTATTAAATAAATTAGAATAGCAATAGTGCCTAGAGGTCCTGATCTCCTGTCAAAACTTACTGTTCTATGAATAAATATAATGAGAAAACAGTTGCTTTTACTTAAAGTTGCTACGATTTTCTCTTGGGAGTAGAGATGGCTTCATGTTTTTGACATTATGTTCATAATTCATCCTAAATGTAATATTTTTCAAACAGAGAAAGAAATAGAAAAACTCTCTTTTCTAACATCATGCAGGTCATAACCATTTTTTCTTTGTTTCAGACTGTTTCTTTTGCAAAGCTGAACAATTTTGCCTCACCTAAGCCTAGCTTCATGATATATTTTAAAATCATATGCATATCTTAACCCAGGAAACACATCTTAAATTTTAAAGCATGACACCAGTCAGTTTATATAAGCTTCCCATAAATCTAGAAGAGGCTATGTTAGGTAGCACTTCTTTCTATATTTTACAGGTTGTCCAAACTAGATGATTTACTTACCAAAGTTCCATTTTGCAAACAAATGTGGGCATACCAATCTGGTTAAGTGGGATGTAGCTTATGGATTTTTTTTCCTCATTGTCTCTGTCACACTTCATTTTACTTCTTTCTCTTTCCGTCTCGAAAAATCTCAGTAAATTCTTATTCTTCTCATTCAAGAAATTACCAATTTCCAGAAGGGTTACTTATTTTGCATGTAGTGTGAATGCCACTTACTATAATGTACCTATCCAAAATCTCACCAAGAAAAACATAATCTCCTTTGTATTTGTGAAAAAGACACACAAATTTTCTAGTTAGTCCAAGATTACATGCTGCAAGTGCCTAAAAGAAGTATAATTTAGTCTAATTCTTAGTTAGGAATCTGGTATTCTTAAGATTAGTAACTAACAAGACAGAATGAGTATGCTACAAATCACAAAGGGAAAAAAAATGCTATTCTCTTTCTCAAGAGAATGGTTCTCTCAAAAAACAACACATTCTCTTTATGATAAGTTCTTCTACAGTTTTCCTATATAAATTTTATTTCCGAAGACTTGGTAAATCCTCATCTTCTCTATGCACCTGCTTTTAATCCTAGCTGGTTTAGGGTTTATTTTTGGGTTTTATTTGAAATAGCTAAAAATATCAATGTACTACTACAAAGTAGTAAAGATTACTATAACCTTAATTGCAACAACTTCATCAGTCAGACTAGTTGACCTCCAGTGGTCCCTTCCAACCTTAGCCACTCTGTGAAGCATAAAAAGACTAGACACAGCTGGGTGACACTGCTGTCCCAGAGAAAAGCTTAGTCAATGAACTGGAAGGTAATGCTTCCCCCAGGTGCTTTGGAAAATGTCATGATCTCTTCAACATGATGAAGCTAACAGGATTACAGAGATCAGGGTAAAAGCCAGTTATGGAGTTAAAAGGTACAGCCATCACAGTTTGAACTTTTAATCTTGAAGAAGTTACAATTTTCTCTCCTCATGGCTGCCGTAGACATGTTTGAATTCAGTCTTCATATTATTCAATTTAAACTAGTGAAAAAAACCTTAAGGTCACTTGATAACAAGCAGAACCATTTTGCAAGCTGAGAGATCCAGCATTCAATGCCTTCTGATGCAAGGGTCTGGGACTGTAAATATTAGAGTTCTTAATATGCCAGGAGAAATCTTACCACTACAGAGAGGAGGGTGACTCAGTCTTCTGTATCACTACCAAGTGACAAATATTCAGTGCTACCACACCCAGGTACATTCCTCCTCAGGTACATTCATACCAACCTCAGGTACATTCAAGGTATTTATCTAAGATATCAGGGTAAAATTCCACCTTTCTTCATGGCACAGATTAAGCCACACCTGCATAACACTGATGATCTTGTTGTTGCTAAGCAGTGTTTACAAACTAAGTCAAGGACTTGTGAGTTTCTCACAGGATCCCACCAGCACACAGGCTGAAGGGACAAGAAGTTGAGGTCACACAAACAGAAACTGGCCAAAGGGATATTCCATACCATAGGGATCATGCCCAGAATGTAATCTAGGGGGAAAGCTAGATGGGAGCCACTGCTTGGGAACTGCCTGGACATTGGCCACCAGTTGGTGAGCAATTGCATTGTGAATCACTGTATACTCTCTGTTCTTAAGATTATTATAATGGGGGAGTGGAGGGGGCATCTTCCCCATGGACTCCAAAGTGAAAAGATAAAAGTTAAAATAACACTAAATCATGTTCATAGTTAAGGACTTTTCTGGATTGCTCTGTTTCTAATTCATTCTCTGTTTTTACTGGGTCTTGCAATTATGCCCCAAGTCATAATTAGCAGAGCTGCCAAGTAGCCAGCGACCCTTTTTCTTTAAAATGCTTACACCTAGAACATCAGTGGACTGTGACCAGTGCACAGACAAGATCTTCACAGACAAGGTAAGAAACTATGTCTCCTTTCTTCCTCTTCCAGTCTGAATTTTAAGAAAAATACACCTATACCAATTTACTTCCATGTTCACATTGACACAGTTGATGTCTTACAGAAACAATTGTGTATAAAGTCAGGCTTTCTCTACAAAGAAACACTTCAAACTGACAACAGTTCTGGGAAGCAGGTCTCCCTGAACCTTTTCTGTTTGCTTTAAATGTTACTTGAAATATCAGAAAGCATCAGTACTTTAGTATCAGACACCACTAACATCATTCAGCAACTGAATTATACTAATCATGATCACATTCTTATGAAGGAGCATATTTCCCAGGTCAGTTGTTTTGACAACTTCTTGCAATATTGCATGAAGCAAGTCAGTATTGAAAATGAGCAAAATATAAAATCCTATTTAGAAAGGTATGTGTTCTGTTGCTACACCATTAACTTACAATATAAAGCTAAATGGCAGCTAGTAATTATCTTCAAAGTATCTGTAATGGCTTGCATAATGGCTTGCATTATTAAAGTTTCACTGAAAAGTTTAGATTTATGCAGTACATAGTGCTATAAAGAAGTTTATGTAAAATATAGCAGAAGCCTGGATTTGTTGTGTCTTGGAAAAGATAAATATACCTGGTATAAATCAAGAGTCTCACACTAGTGCTAAATCAAGTGTTAGAAATATAAAGTTAGTTACAAGGAAATGGAAGCTTAGCAGAAAGTGAATTCAACCACTGGAAGAGTAATAAAGTAGAAAATAGTTGAAATAAAACTAAATACATGAAGTCTGACAACTGTGCAGCCATTTATCTTTATACTTCCAAGCTAAGAAAGGTTTAAAAATTGATATTCTGAGGTTGACACTAATTTACCAGTATACAGCCTTGTGCAAATCAGTTAAGTGCCATTAGTTCTCCAAAGAGAGGACAACATGTTAGACAACTACCTGGAACAGCACATCTCCTGGAGCAGGATTCTACTTTTCAAATCAAGCTGAGTATGTAAGAGGCCCATCCACTACCAACACTGGTCTGAGTCAGCTTTTCACTTTTCAAAAATATTACACCTGATCCGGATACACATCTGCCCACAGAGATACATGTATGATGATCATTTCCAGACTGCATGTGTTTTGAACAACAAATCTGCAATACACCCATAAATATTTCCATTTTTTGAAATTCATATAAAACACGCTAATATCTATCTATCTATCTAGATATATAGATATATACACAAACACACACACATGGTAGTATATAAATATATTTTTAGGTAGCATGTAAAAAAAATTTTGAAATTAAACAAGAGCATTTAACAAAAAGAAAGTTACTTGCCTCTGAACAGTTTTTTTAAACTTATTTTCTTCCCAAACTACATGAGGTCTGATCATCAGTGAAGGGTTCGATCATTTACAGTGAAGAGTTCATCATTTGTGAAGCCTGCATTCAGTACAGGTAACTGTCCTGGAATAAATACCACAAACGATGTCTATTTATATAACATTTATATAAATGTATAATTTTAATGGCCTTTTAAAAGTGATATTTTTTTTCTCCCTTCTCAGCACAAGTTTGCTACCATGTATAGCTGTTCCTGATGAATATTTCTTCTAATATTTGGTACTTTCTGTCTCAAAGCGGTTTCTGATCTCCGACTCTATGCACACATATTTCAAATTCCCAGATGAAACATGGTGCTGACTCCAGAGCTCAGAAGTATTTTTACTTCTGAAATCTAGTGATTTCAAGAAAAATTTTATTTTAATATTAAGTGTTGAATCACAAATCACACACTGTAAAAAGTAAATCAGCTAGTAGGTAGCAGTCCTATATGCTATATATAATTTTAACTAAATATAAATTGTTTTTAAGTGTTGCAGGGTTGAGGCCTATATACATCCCCACTGAATTCAATAACTATGAACACAGATTAGAACTGGAGAAGGGAAAATAAAAACATTAAATTGGATTTAGTTTACTTTTATACTTCCCCAATAATATTTGTATATTAATTACTAGGTAGTTCCATTTGTGTGAAAGTAGTTTTATGGCATTTTAAAGTAGATGGCACATAAAAATTACACTAGTCAATTCATTTAAGGGTTATTTTTAATGATGTGAGCTCAGAGTTTGTCCAGTTTTCCTTAAAATTTGAAGAACCATTTCTTCTGTAGCTTCATGGAATATCTGTCAATTGGGAAACAAGGATAAATTAGGTTCTTCTAAAAAAAAATAAGCAAGAAATTAAAAATACAGTATAGAATGGAATTTAATTTCCTCTACCTAATTTAATGCCTATAAAGATCCCAAATAAAATAGAAATGAAAGATCACATATGAAGTAGTTAATTATTATTTATATTTTCTGTGCATACACACACTCATATTCATACATTTGTAAAAAGTACTTGGAAAGTATTTTTATTTTTAAAAAATACCTAAAAATTATGCATTTTCTTTCCCTACCCAATCCAAACCAAACAAGAAAAAATGTTAACAATAAAGCCTGTGTAAAAAAGACCTATAAAGAATATACTGTATGGATTAGATCTGTCTGAGATGGCCCTTGGTTATGCGTGCACAATTTTGGGTGTTGTTTTGGGGTTTTGCAGTTTTTTTCCTTCAATAAAGTTCCTTCTCTTAATCTACTATTTGTTGATCATCTTATTTTCTCTCCTCTGTGCTGCTGGGTTGGGAAGTGATAGAGATGGTTTTCTGGTGTCCAGCCAAGGTCAAGCCACTACACTATAGTATTTAATTAACAAAACAGAGTATTCTGAGAGTACCTAGCCAGAAATACCCTCAGAGGCACTGTGTGGGAAGTAATTTCCTTACTTCCCTGCCAGTGAATAAAGTCTGCTGTTGCTCCTTATTTGAAAATAGTGTTACAGAAATTAACAGATTATTAGAGTAAGAGAGAATAGAAAATTTTCTATGAGGCTAACTACTTCTCTAAGACCCTTCCAGGATGCTGAGACAATTTTTTGTGGAAGCAAGGATGGGGAAACTGTATTCTTCTTAGCCAGAACATCAGCATTTCCCACTGGATATACTTCACATCCTTTCCACATATTATTCTGTAGTTAAAAACAGAATTTTCTCAGACATAGCTTCTTAAGACATAACTTTATGTTCTGTTGAGTATGGTCAAGATACATGCAAGCTTTCTTCAGGCTGAAGTTTAACTAACCAAACCAAAACTACAATTACCTTGCTGATTTTTGAGAGCATGTACACAACAAGCCAAAATCTTCAACTGAGTAAAAAGCTTGCTTACCTAAAAAGTGCTGACTCTAAATAAGTCAGAAAAATGGAAATAGTATATTGTTGACATCCGTTTTTGTTAATTTTATTTCATTTTAGTTGCTATTATCCTGAAGTGCTTTAAGTAAGTATTTCTTCAGGGCTTTTTGAGAAATATCATGGTGATTTAGTGTGTCAGATTATACTGCTCCTGAAATGATCTCTAAGTTTTGTAATTGGTTGTAAAATACTGCAATAATTTTACCTTCTCTATATATAGTAATTTTTTTCCTCATAAAATATTTCCAGTATCATAACAATGAATTCATTTTATGAAAGGCTATCCTTTTTTATTTGTGTGGAGGAAAAAATAAAAATTAAGTTACTGTAAAGGAAATGTTTTTGTTTGTCTTCTATAAATCCTATAAATTACCTGAGGCAGCTGCCTTTTAAGTAACCCTTAATGCTTTAATCACACTGAACCTAAGATTATGAATGGCGGATCATCAATACAACTTAGCACAAGTTCTTCCTCGCTCCTTCCATTAATATTTAATTATTTTATTCATTTATTTCAGGGTTGATTTCTCTCAAGAAAAAATTTAAAATTTCTCGAAAGGCTAAAAATCTAAGTCCAGACATAAAGCTTCCTCTTCTCCATAGATGTTAAAACAATTCCCATGGAAATAAATAAATCTTGTGAAACCAGACAGTTGCTTCCATTAGCTTTCATTACAACCAGATATTTGTGATATTAACTCACTGACTTTGTAATTAGATAAGGCAATAGAAAATTGGGCAAAAATGAATCTGCTAGAGGTAATGATAGCATGAGGGGAGGGGTAACAAAGAAGGGAAAGACTAGTTAAATAAGAGTAGGTGAAATTTCTCTGTTTTAGAAAGAAGAATTTATTAAATAACTGTTTAATAGAAGATGGAAATACAAGTACACCTTAAAAGAATCTCACTTCTTTCTTTATCTTATGTTTCAAACCTATGCAATAGCACAACTTCAGCTAAAGAGTAGGTTGGCACTATCCTAAAAGTTATTAAAAACAACCTAATGCTTCTACTTTTTGCGTAGTTCTATATCCAGTGAAACATTTTATATAAAAAGTACATTTAAGAAAATGGAATGTTGTTCACAGTTATCTGCAGAAGTGGATTCTTTATATCAAATGAAAAGAAATGTCTGCCTGGAGTCGTAAGTCAGATGAAAGACTTCAGAGTGCACTTCAGAACCAAGCAAGTATTGACTAGATGTATGTAGCTCATATTTACAGTGAAGGGTTTTTCTAATATTATTTGAAAGTACCCAATTCTCCTGATTTTATGACATGGGAGATCTTTAGTACTTGTGTCAGAGCTCTATTTAGAAAACTAGAGAGACAAAGCTAAATTCAGCAGCACTTCTTTTTCTATTCAGGTACAATTTCTAATCTCAATTACATGGACACGTCACAGAACCACAGCATAGTTAGAGCTGTCTTTTAAATGCATTGTCCTTCCATTTCCACTCCAACATCTAGAAGTCTGCATTATTTATTTGCTCCTTGAACAAAGGTCGGGGTTGCATAGTATCCACAATTCAGAACAAGAGAAAAAGCAGACATAAATAAACAGGGAGGAAAAAACACTTCAACAACTTGGCAAGAAAAAAATTAAGTGTTATGCCAGGCAAGAGTATGGGGTTTTTTGGAGACTTTGTTTTTCCATCTGAGTGAAAGAAAAATCCAAGTCCACCTCTTCACCCTGTCAAAGTGAATTATTTTTTCTTCCTGGACAAAGACAGCAAAGACTAACTAAAAGAGTAACTGATCTGTTCCACCAGTCTTTAATGCTCAAGCACAGCTTGTTTGAAGTGCTGCACAAATGAATCCCTAAGAGTAAATGAACCATTAACACAGAGGTGTAGTTTAGATCTTTCAGCTGATTACTCTAAATGAAAAAAAACACCCGGCTATTCAGTCTTTCCTCCCTTGTATATCACATTGTTCCTGAGAGTACAGATAATAGCGAGTGTAGGTTGTAACTGCTCCTACATACTGACAAATACATTGACAGGCTGTTGTTGAAGTACACAAAGCTGTGATTCCTGCTGTGAGAACAGAAATGTGGTTTCTGAATACTTGCAGAGATAACATTACTCTCTGTCTTTTTGAGGCTTTTCATTCTCCTGTATTAAGAAGAAATATTACCAATTTTTCACTCACATGACTGAGCACTGCATTTAAATAAAACATACTATAGGCTGTACTCTGTCAGTTATGATTTCAACAGCCAAGCTTTGCCCCTTTCTGTGGAACATTTTTAACAGCTCAGTTCTGAAGGTCTTGTGTGTGAAGGATTGATTTTTATATCCAGTATAGCCTTCTTTAATTAATACATGCCATCCGCAAATTATTCTTCCAATTTGTTATTACATTGCTTTTCTCTAATCTTCAACACATGGGGTTTACATTTGCCTTGAGGAAAAGATCTATCAGACAAGTGTTCTAAAAAGAAAAGTTGACAAATACTACATGAATGAGTCACAAATGATTTCTTGCATTTTGCAAACTGTGAGACTGTTCTAAACAAAGGATGGCATTGAGCTGGAAATGGACTGATTATTGCAAACTTGATGTGTTTTTCCAAATGGAGACAAATTTAAGAGGAGAGAATAAGAACAGATCCCTAGGAAGTAGTCAAAATGCAAAGAGAAAGACTAGAAGAATGGCAAAGAATGATGGACACTAAGTGATTGCCAAAATCTCAAGAATGATGTTTTCAGGAGAAGCCTGAGGCAGCATGTGTCAGAAAAAATATATCTCTGAAATAACTCACTGAAGTTATTAGGATCTTATTCAGCAGTGGTTGAGCAGATGAAAGACAGAAAATGTTTATGAAAGGTCTATAAGAGGGTCAACTTAAATGAAGCAATTTCTAGAGAGCAAATTGACTTTCAGGGTTTTTTTGCTTACTCTTTAGTATTTTAATCTTCCTCCATGTAGTATGGGAATATAAACAATAAGGTATTTTGTTATGTATTCTACCACTTTCTTCTCTGCGGCAAAAGAGGAAAAAAAGAAAAACAGTCTGAAAAGAAAAAAAGCAGATCAGTAGTAATGAAATAATTCATCCCATGTTGTTATTTTACCTCTCATAAATTAATCCATAGAAACCACTTCTCAATAATGTGTCCCTACAGAAATTTTCAAGAAGACCAGTTACAAACCCAGCACTGTGTTTTCAAAGGTTCATTTACTCCAACAGTGCTCTTCTGAAAGAATCAATCATTTAATATACCTACATGACTGAAGCTTTTGAATTAAGAAAGATTAAGAAAATACAAAGTTTTAACTGAGGAAAAGCTGTATGTATACAAGAATTCTCACTTAAGCAGCTTCTAGTAAAACTAATTTAAATTGATTTAGTCCCCATTCCCTGACCCTATTTTTTCCTTTTGTTTTTGGTTTGCTGTATTTCTAGGCACCACATTGTACAAACTATGGGCCAAAAACTTTTTCTTTTCCATGCTATAAATACCTAGTCATGCCATTTATCTCTTTTACCTATTCTATGTTTATTTCTCTATTGCAATTGTAGCTAATGTTAGTGTTTGTGAGTGTATGTATGTTTATAAATATGGTCCAGTTCTCAGTCAGTCTAAATCACTAGAGCTAAATTCATCCTAGCAAAGGATCAGTGCCCTAACAGCCTAGGCAGAACACACCCCACATCCTATGCTAAATCTGTACATCCAATGCAGAACCAGGTCTTTGCCTAGAGGAGAGGCCTGTTCAGTCATTTGCTGGACATATGACTTCTCCATGTATTTTTAAGCTGTTCAGTGGCCCCCTATTGAATATCATTGCATATAGTCTGCATTATAGAAAATCCTCACTTGGAAAGTCACTTGATGACATATTTGGGTGGCTGTGTATTTCTGATTTCTCTGGTTTTCTGGGCAGGAGTTTAAAAAGATTTGAAAAGGGCAGAGTTGTATTTGGCATGAGCTTTTATAGGTACAGCATGGCTACTGCTGTCCTGCAAAAAAAACAGAATGAAACATAAAGTGATAAGCCCTTGAAAACGAACTTTTTCCTGCTCCTCACCATTTCTTTATTTCCTCTTTAGCTCTATATTAGCAGAACTAATAAGTAATAAAGTAATAAAGAGCTGCAAATACCCAACTAGTGACTTAATAATAAATCCACCTCACCTCTTCCTTGGACAGATGTTTAAATCTGGAATTTGCTGCAGAATGCTTCAGGCAGATGCTCAGTCAGACTGCATGCTGTCATCCCAGAATTTCTTTTTCTGCGATATGTCTGGCTAATATTCAGCATATGTCAAAATAAAGTTATAATCTCCACTTCAAATTAATACCCTTATACCATATCAGTCTTCATGAGTGTTCTTTTTATTAACTGAAGTAATCCTAATTGCTTCAGACTGTGTCCAAACCCAATTTGACATACGATATGTTACTGGTCTGGGTTTGTTTTTTTTTTTATAATTTTTGTTTCTTCACAGCTCTTTAAATGTAAATCATGAGTAGCCTCTGGATGTCAGGAACAGTTTGGAAATCTGACTGTCTTTTTACATAGTGTGTCATTCGACACACTATATAAATGGCGGCACTATCTAGTGATTCAAAATACAGCGATATAATTTGTATCTCTGCTAGAAATAGTCCCAACAGTGAAGGCTTTTAGGAGATAGGTATAGTTTCAGACAAAAATACTAGTAATTATTAATAGTAAGATACATAAAAATACATTTCTTTTATTTCCTAATTTGAATTTTTTTTATTTATGATCAAAATTTTAAATAACTACCTATAAATAAATCCACAATATTTGTCAGGTTTTTCTCCACATAGACAAATATATAATTTTGATGTCTCTTAGACAGTCGGGAACCTTTAACTATCATACAAAATAATTTCAAGAGATTCACATTAGTTTTACCTCACTGAAGTCTGAGTATTGTTATCAATGTATAATGGAACCAGAACCTCCCACTTACCAAATGCTTCAGCTGTTGAGAACATACATTCTGAGATATCAAACTTAAAATGATCATTTATTAAAAATAGGATTCAAATACATTATAGTAGATATTTTTGCATACATATTTGGAAAGTAACAGTAGAATATAACTCTTGGTAAGAAATCTAAGTGACTGGCTTTGTGACAGAGGTAAGGGAGTAAACTAAAAAAAAAAAAATGTCCTGAGTTTAATTAATATTTTTGTATAATATAAAAAACCACACCAGGAACAAGCAGTTCATACAACACATCTGAAAGGAATAGTTCCTGCCAAAGGGAACTACAATTGTGTCATTGCATAATCTGCCTGTGTAAAAAGTCCCTCTCCAGCTGTCTTGTAAGGCCCCTTTAGGTACTGGAAGGCCTCAACAAGTCTCCCTGCAGCCTTCTCTTCTCCAGGCTGAAGAATCCCAGCTTTCTTAGCCTGAATTTGTAGGAGAGCTGCTCCAGCCCTGAGCTGCTCCAGCCTCTGATCATTTTCATGGTCCTCCTCTGGACTCATCTCAACAGGTCCATGTCCTTCTTATGTCTGGGGACCCAGAGGTGGACACAGCATTCCAGGTGGGGTCTCACATGGGCAGAGTAGAGGGGCAGAATCATCTCACTAGACCTGCTGGCCATGCCACTCTGAATGTAGCCCAGGATGAGGTTGGATGTCTGGACTGCTAGCCCACATTCTTAGCTCATGTCCAGCAGCAGGCCTGCTCTCAATGACTTCTTTTCCCACAATGTACTCATGTCTGGGATTGCCCCTACAGGTGTAGCATCTCACACTTGCTGAACTTGGTTAAACTCACAGGCTTACTTCTCAAGTTTTTCCAGGTCCCCCCAGATGCGTCCATCCTTCTGTCTTGTCAACTGCACTGCTCAGCTTTGTGTCATTTACAAACTTGCTGAGGGTGTGCTTGGTCTCACTGTTTGTATCATTAATGAAGATATCAGCCTCAAGACAAAACCCTGAGGGTCACCTAGACATAGAGCCATGGACCACAAGTCTTTGGCTCATTGACTCCTAATATGTTACTGGTTTTGGGTTTAGGAATTAGCTGAAGAACTCTTTGGCCAATTCCTTATCCACAGAATAGTCCACCCTTCAAAACTATTTCTTTCCCATGTGGAAGTAAGGATGCTGTGTGAGAACATGTCAAAAGCCTTACAGAAGTCTAGATGGCATAGTTCAGTTTTCCCTTTTCTCCCCTTGTACTTACTCAAATCCTCAAATTCTGAGTAAAAACTTATGCAGGAAAGTAGTCAAGTGGAATTATTGCAGTATTTTATCTCAAGGAGATAGACATGGTGGAGGCAATTTAATTAGCCAAATCTTCCCATGGTATAAGGCTCATGTAAATCTAGGCTCTATTTAAACACCTGCCCAAAATTATAATGTGGAATTTTAAGTCCCATTTATGTTTGGTTTTTTATTAATACCAACCTCATTTACTATGTTCACTGTTGCTTATGTCTCATTATTTGCAAATGCTGACACAACACTGATGGTAGCTGTGAAAGATATTCTTTGTATTTAATGCAGGAGCTTAAAGCAGATCACAACATCAAAAGAATACCATCTTCCCAGGATCCATTTACCAGATTTCCAGGACATAATTGCAACTTATACTTACTTTCCTCATTAAATATCAGACTAACTTGTGAAGCAAATAGCATCAGGAAGCCTTTATTGGAGTAGTATGGCATGTAAGAGACTTTATTCAAATATATTTCTCTTGGCAAGGAGAAATCTACGTTCCAGGCTGGTTACTTAAAGACCTTCAGTTGAATAATTGTCTCATATTTTATGAGTGTAAGCAAAGGGATTTAAAAATGTTTACATAGAATCTGCACATCAAGTTTGCAAATGCACCAGAGTTTGCAAATACGAGGTTTTCTTTACAATTTTTTTTAATTCAGGTAGTCAACATTTGTGTCAAAAACCTCATAATTGTTACCTATATTATTTCATCTAAGTCCAGATATTTTTAAAACTTGCTATTAGAAATCTATTGATACTTTATAACTTTTAAAAACCTTAAATGAACCATCCTGTCTTTCAAGTTACAATTGTGCACAGCAGTATGTTAGACATAGATAAAAACTGAAAAGGAGTCTGTGAAACCTACTGTGTCCATATGGCCTCAGAAATTTCTATATGAGCAACATTAGACTAAAAGCTCTCAGGACAGATAAGAGCCTTCAGAGGTTTTTTGAGTTTCCAGATAAAAAAGATATTGTATTTTATTTTTCCAACTCAAAACTGAAGGACTTATTAGTCAACTAGTTTTAAACCAATAAAAACAAAACAGCACAATCAACTATATAAAAGATTTGCTATTTATGGAAGGCAAGAAAATTATTTTCTAGTATTTTTCATAAAAGTTCTCACTATGGATAAGAAGAATGACAAAATTATGGACTCTGTTCCCATCCCACGTTTTCCCTCAATAGTTCTCTCAATCATAATTCTTCTCCATATAAGCTTTCTCCTGTTATTCCCACGAGAAGGAACACTGAACACACCAAAAAAAAAATCCCAAACAAATAAAATTAACATACACGGACTGCTTCAAGAGCCTTAGTGATACACACTTTTGTTATCAATCAGTCAGAACTAAACAGTTAAGCATTGGTCAAAACTAGGTCAAAATAAAAAATAAGGAAAAAAGTCTTAAAATCATTGTAAGTAACTGAATTTTCATATGTGCTCATTTTTACTTTGAAATCTTTCTTTAAAACACATCCAGAATACTGAAGGGAGGAAAAAAATTCCCTTTGTCATTTGCAAAGCTTCTTATAAGTAATTTTCAGCACTTCAGAAGCAACTAAAACCATCACTCTAAAACAGAAAAAATATAGGGGAAATGGAAACTGGAAATAAACCTTTACAATATTTAAATACTTACTTTAAAAAAAGCTTTTTAAGATGGTTTTAAAGTTGCACTTTGGGACCCCTGTTGACTTCTTTTGTGAAAGCATTCACATAATTGAGAAAGCAGCAAACTCCCTGCTCTTTTTTTAGAAAAAGCCCATCTCTTTCTTTATGCTTTTGTTCAGATGAACACCTGGCCTATAAAATTCAGTGACAGAACTTTCCCTAGGGTGCCATTTTTGTAGAAAGCTAACAAAACTTTAAAAAGTTTTGTTTTTTTTTTTTGCCTCACTGGAGCTTACACAGCTTTATTTTACACTTTTTCCATCTGTTTCTCTGGCTCAAGTGTGGAACTAGTGTGTTTAATGGAAGCTGTATCACTTTTCCAAGAGAAGCCAGAAGTCAGCAGGTTCCTGCCTACTTCAGGCTGGCAATCCAGCCAAAATATTCCAGGGAGAGGAAGACAGGAGGGAAGGAAGAGATGGGAGGAGAAGAAAAGAAAGTTTCTCATTTCTTCTACAAAAGACTGCACGGTAAATATCTTCAGGGATTAATGGAAAGGAGTCTCTCATTGCTTGGTGGGGGGCCTGAATTAATTAATATGAAAATAACACTCAGGAATACTTATAATGTCTTTTTATTTGGGATGACAGCTGGCCTAAGATCTTGTTCTGCTTTCCATCTAGACCAAGTTCTGCTCTTTTCTCTCACCAACTTCATGCCTTGATTATAGAAGACTTTAAAATAGCGAAGGAGGAAGAACACATGAAAAAGAAGCCATGGACTCCCTCAAAACTTTAAGGAGTGATAAATTCTTTAAAATTATTTGCATCAGTGCTGCTTAAATTTAATTGTATTTCTTAATATTTCATTATTGAATGATAAGGTGGAATTCAGATGTTACCAAAGATTGAAGATATTTATGTTTTAAATTCAATAACTTGCATGTTGTAAAGTGCTGCAGGAGTAGATGTGAAGAATGTAGACAAATATTTCCTTTGGATTTTCTCCTAGCTATTGTATGCCATATAAGCAAGATAAAAAAAAAAAAATACATATACAGCATTTTGTGACAATTAAAGAAGAAGATGGCAGGTCTTAGATGCTAGCTTTTATCTACAGGCATAATACAAGCACAGCAATGTGCATTTCCACACAACTTCCTGATAGCTCAGTGATTGGTTTCATTTTGTTTGGGATTTTGATGCCACCCTTTCCAGTGTCTGTCTGCACTGCATTAGACAAAACCAAACCCTAACAGCTGTCATGTGCAGTTCATTCTCCCTCTCAGCCTGTCCCTGAGGGAAGAATTGTGTGCACTGGAGCGTTTTCTTTTTGATAGGCTTCTGCATCTCTTTTGAATGTACATGTTTTTCTCCATTTATATTACAGAAAAGAAAGCCAAGAGAATGTGCCTCCCACATGAAGAGAAGTAATGAATGTGGAAAGATTTAGGAAAGGTAACCAGAGCTGGCCATGCACAGACTTGATAGGCTGTACTAACTTATTTCTTTTAGTAAATCTGCTTCCTACATCAGTACCAAAATATCCATAGCACCACATATGGGATTCATTCTATTTCCTGGAAGTTTTTTTTAGAAACTCGTTAATGAAAACAGTTATCTTTCCAGCTAAGTGGAAAGGACTGAGAATAAAGTGGTGTTCTCCTCTAGGTAACATAACAGTACTTGGCTCACCTAACACCTGTTACAGTTTCACAGGCATGTCAAGAATAGGCTTCTACATTGGCCATAAACTAACAAAAAAAGATCATGATTTTAGAAGGTTTTAACAATATTGTGTGTTCAGTGAAGAGAAAAATAAAGAAGTCAATTCAGTATTTTCCCCTTGGCCGGCTTCATGGAGTATGAATGATTGTACAGTGAGGTCAAGGTATCATCATTACACTAATTTCTCAGAAGCATGTAACAAACAAACAGGGAAATTCAAATAC